>CM038682.1:502614819-503814819 GCA_021605205.1 Aegilops longissima | reverse complement strand
CTTAATGTTGACCAAATACAAACCGTAAAACAGTTTCTTCGCCGGTTTAATGAGGAAAGGCGCAAGGCCATCGGAGAAGAAGTTGCTAGGCTTTTGGCAGCAGGGTTTATCGTCGAAGTCTTTCATCCAGAGTGGCTTGCTAACCCGGTTTTGGTCCTTAAGAAGAATGGCACTTGGCGCATGTGCGTGGATTACACAGATCTTAACAAAGCTTGTCCAGCAGATCCTTTCGCCCTCCCCCGCATTGACCAGATCATTGATGCAACGGCGGGTTGTGAGCGTTTGAGCTTTACGATGCGATTCTGGTTATCATCGATTAAGATGGCGGTTAAGGACCAGGAGAAAACGGCATTTATCACCCCTTTGGAGCCTTCGCTATGTGTCCATGCCTTTTGGGCTCAAGAGCGCCCAAGCAACTTATCGCCGCGTTGCATGTAATTGTTTGCATGAACAGATCGGCCGTAATGTGCACGCTTATGTGGATGATATCGTGGTGAAATCAAGGCAGAAGGAAACATTGATTGGGGATTTAAAGGAAACCTTTGACAACTTGCGGGTGTACAAGATGATGCTCAACCCGGCCAAATGCGCCTTTGGTGTTCCGCAGGCAAATTGTTGGGTTTTCGTGTCCAACCGGGGATTGAGGCTAATCCGGAGAAGATTACAGCTATCACCTCCTTGGCTAAGCCAAAGTGCATCAATGATGTCCAACGCTTGGCGGGCGGATTGCTCGCTGCTTGGTTTATCACCGCCTAGGAGAGAAGGCCATTCCTTTGTACCAGATGTCAAGAAGACGGATCAATTCGTCTGCGAGCTCACCACCGATGAGGCATTGAGGATTTAAAGCGGCAGCTGGCCAACCCGCCGTTCTTGATGCCCCTATTGACGAGGAGCCGCCTCGTTATATGTTGTTTGCTAATGCCGTGGCTGTGAGTGTGGCCATTGTGGTGGAGCGCAAGGAGGCGGGAAGGAGTATCCGGTTCAGCGGCCGGTTTACTACATCAGCGAGGTTCTCATTGAATCTAAACAAAGATATCCGCATTGGCAGAAGCTGGTATATGGAGTTTTTATGGCAAGCCGGAAGCTGAAGCAATATTTCCAAGGGCACCCCATCACGAAGGGTCGATTCTGCCCTTTGGGCGATATCATATTGAACCGGGAAGCGACTGGCCGGATTGCTAAGTGGGCTATAGAACTCGGGCCGCACGGTTTAAAGTATGTGCCCCGGACGGCCTAAAGTCTCAGGCACTTGTGGATTTCATTAATGATTGGACGGAGTTGCAAGCGCCAGAAGAGAAGCGGATCACACCTATTGGACCATCCATTTTGATGGGTCCAGCAATTGAGGGCTCGGGGTCGAGTCGATTAACTTCCCCACGAGGTGACAAGTTCTGTTATGTTCTCCGCCTAATGTTCCCTTGTACTAATAATGCAGCTGAGTATGAAGCTTTGCTCCATGGTCTCCGGATGGCAAAGGAAATGAATCTCAGCCGGGTTAAATGCTTTGGTGACTCGGACTTGGTGGCCCAAAGTATCCGCACTTGGGACTCCAAAGATCCACTCATGGCTGCATATCGTCGGAAGTGGATGCTGTGGCGGTGACATTTTAAAGGATATCGTGGACCATGTGGATCGCGGAAGAACGGCGGCCGATGCTTTGAGCCGGTGGGTTCCCAGTAGAAACCGTCCCGCCTAACGCTTTCCTTGATGTGCTGCACAAACCGCCGCTTAAGTTTCTGATGAAATTGATTTGGCTATCCCTGATCCGGAGGCTCAATTGGTGGCGGCCTTGCATGTCATTCCGGATTGACGCCCCTTATTTGGCATACATGAGCCGGGCGAAGTTACGGAAGGATGAGACGTTGGCCCGGCAGATAGTTCGGCGGTCTAAGTCTATGACCATTGTTAATGGCGAGTTGCACCGTCGCAGTGTGTCAGGGACGTTTCAGCGTTGTGTGTCCCCTGAAGAAGGCTGTGAGATATTGCGAGAGATTCATGAAGGGGATTGTGGTCACCACGCCGGTTCAAAATCCCTAGTGGCTAAAGCATTCCGCCATGGTTTCTATTGGTTGACTGCCCATGCTGATGCGGAGGATCTAGTCAGACGATGTGATGGTTGCCAAAAGTTCTCCAAGCGTGCTCATGTGCCAGCCCAAGAATTGAGGATGATTCCAATTACTTGGCCGCTTTGCACTTGGGGTTGGATATGGTTGGACCTTTCAAAAGGTCCAAGGACAAAAAGACCCACCTGTTGGTAGCGGTGGATAAATTTACTAAGTGGGTCGAGGCGAGCACATTAGCAAGTGTGATGCGCCACGGCGGTTCAGTTCATCAAACGGGTGATTTTCCGGTTTGGGTTTCCACAGATCATCACGGACAATGGCACCAATTTGTCTAAAGGAGCTATGAAGGAATTTTGTGAACGAGCACATCCGCTTGATGTTCCTTCCGTAGCCCACCCACAATCCAATGGTCAAGCGGAACGAGCTAATCAGAAATTTTGAAAGGTATCAAACCCCGCTTATGGTCCCTTTAGAGAGGACGCCGGGTTGTTGGGTGGAAGAGCTACCATCGGTGATATGGAGTATAAACACTACCCCAACCGATCCAATCGGATACACGCCGTTTTTTATGGTCTATGGAGCGGGGCGGTCCTTCCCAAAGGATATCCGCCACGACTCGCCTCGAGTAGCAGCTTATGTTGAGGCAGATAGCGAGGCAGCACGGCAAGATGATTTGGATCGACCGGACGAAGAGCGCGATATGGCAGCAGCTCGCTCGGGCGGTTTACCAGCAGGATCTTCGTCGGTATCACAGCCGGCGGGTTAAAACCAGAACCTTTCAGGAAGGAGACTTAGTGCTGCGGCTCATTCAAGATCAGAAAGATATGCACAAGTTATCCCCACCTTGGGAGGGGCCTTTTGTGGTCAGCAAGAATCTATACAACGGGTCCTACTATCTGATTGATGTTCGAGAGCGAAAGGACTCACGCGTCGCCGAGGAGGAGACCAACAGGCCATGGAACATAGCTCATCTTCGGCCTTATTATACTTGAGCCATTGGCTCCACTTATGTACATATCAAGACAATGTATATATTATGAATAAAAGCAATAAACCGGATCCTCGGCTAAAGCGGGGTATCTGTTACAGATAAAAGACCGGTTCGGGTACATGGAGATGTTGCCGTGAAGCGGCCTCCGGTTAACCCTTGGCCTCGTTTTCAGAAATTTTTGTCATTTGGGGCTTGGTCGGTCCGAACCAATGCAACACCTCTTGGCAAAGCGAAAGCCACCAGATCATTTGGGGCATGGTCACGTCTGAACCATCCACACTCTTGGTCGGCCTAAGGCCATAGAATCACTTGGGGCTTTGGTCAACCCGAACCATTGCAATGCCACTTGATCGGCATCATGCCACGAATTCAGTTGGGGACCTGGCTGACTTGAACCATCGCTACGCCGTACAGGGGGCTTGGTCCTGTCCGACCATGGTAACACCATCTGATCCGGCTCAGTACAACCTTTCTTGCAAAACGGTTTTTTCTCATTGATTTTGCTTCTATGTGGTTTTGATACCAATCATTTGGTTTTTGTCGGCCTTCTTAAACCGGCAACATTTTTATTAAACCGGATTTATGTTCAGTACGTTTTTAAACTGGCGATTTTGTTCCGGTTTGATTTTACTGTTAAACATTCCATTGTGGAGTAACAGGGGGCTTATCATGTCCGGCACGATTTACACGATAAATCGGTCTTATGCACACAGGGATTGCTCTCCTTTGACGGTGATGGTTTATAAGACCTCCGCTTCGGGATTGGCTAAAGCCAACTGTGTGCCTGATGCTGGCAGGATTTACTACAAAAGCCAACGGATCCAGCACCGCCATGCAAAAGTTTACAGACTGAGGTTGTACCGGCATTGTTCAATGAAAGACACTTGCTATCCTATTACAAAGCCTTTCGGGGCCCGGCGTTTCACGCGGAGTTATGCCTTGAAGCTTTGGATATGTCGCCCGGCTTGACGGATTACGCTGCTTCACCGGGTTGGCGCGAGGTGGAGGGGACGGCGCCTGGCGTCGGTTCGGCTTCTTCTTCTTCCTCACCCAAAGCCCGGAAGTCATTGGTAGACCAGTCAATCCGGGTTAAGGCCTGAAAGACAGCTTCTTCACTTATCAGCTCAGCCGGATCAACGTCAGGGGCGTAAGTGTGCTTACGGATTGGAGGAATCAGGCTCTGCACTTCCGGGATGACAAACTCCACCCGCTTGTTGTTTGCGTCTTAAAAAGAGCGGTGAACCTCCAGATTGGCTTCCGCGGCCAGTTGACTCGCTAACGGACGCATTTCCTTTGTAATCCGCTTCAGGGCATCGTTATCAAAGGCTTCACCGTTTTCTTGAGCGCTGGGAAAACCTTTAGCTACGTCAGCCGGATCAAGATCCGCTATCCATGCCTTGGCACGAGTCAGAGCTAGTAAGGTGCCCGCCCGGGCTGCGGATCGCTTCATCTCTTCAAGCTGTCCCGGAATCATGGACAGCCGGTCCAGCGTCTCTCTGATCAGGGACGGCGCCGTATTGTCATATGAAGTGGCGCATATGACCCGCTGGGCGCCGGTATATAGATGCTCAATCAGAGTGTACGAAGCCTTGAGTTTTTTCCGCACGTCAGAGCCCAGATGCGCAATACGCTTGCCTACACCAAAGTTTAGACAACTCAAGTTAAACCGGCGGAAGCATTAACACAGGCATGTTCAGTGTAAATTTGCTTACCAAAGACGGCAGAGGTCATGGCATGCACTTGGCGTTTGAGTCCGGTAAGCTCTTCAGTCACCGGTTTAAGGGCCGCCTCAGCTTCCTCCGCCCGCTTTATTAAACCGGCTTTCTCGGTGTCCCAGTTGACCCGCTCGGATTTGTACCACTCCTTCAGCTGTTCCATGGTGGTCAGGGCAGTTTTTAGCTCATCCTTGGCTTTGGTGGCTTCTGATATTTGGGTTTCAGATTGCTTGGAGGTCCTTGAGTTGCACAGACTTGCGATGTATTTCATTCGATGACAAAGGAAGCATGTTAGTGATTTCATTATACAAGTCCCAAGCTTAATACAAGTATTCAACTTGGCACTTGGGGCTAATGGCTAGTTGATCTCAATTTGCTATGAAGAGACACACCTTAAGTCCCGTTTAACTTTACAAAGTTAAACCGACCCTTGAGGGGCTACTATGCAGTTAATATAAAAGAAAGGTCAGCCCATTACCTCATAGCGGTCCTTCATGCGGTTTACTAGACCGGCTTCAAAGTCACGGCTTGTGTAAAGCCGGTTCGAAAGTTGAATGAAGCTCTTAGGCGAGAAATTGTCGTAGCCGACATATCAGTCTTCCCCTTGTCCTTGCTCATAGTAGTGGAACTTTCTTTGATGTTGTGCTTTGCTAAAGCGACCGGTTGGCTAGGAGCAGTGTAGCCAGTACCTGTCACAATAACATCGTCATTTTCAGCGGTCTTGTTTGGGCTCGATGTAGTTTTGCTCTGGCTCGGCGGTTCAACAGTCACGACCGGCTCGGCGGACGGGTTTGATGGAGCAGGCTGTGAAGTTTCCATTTGGACCTCCGGTTCAACTTCTGGCGGTCAGCGAGATCGCCTTTGTACAACTCGCGAGCTTTCCTTGGCAGCTTCAGGATTTTCGTGTGGTTGTTCTGGGGTTTTCTCCGGATCAACATCCGGAGTAGGATCAAGAGTTTTCGCTTTCTTGCTCAAGCGAGCCTTGGTGCTGCAATGGTCAGAATTGGATCAAGACAAATTGGCCAAGGTAATGGTGAATCGAATTGACGGACAGCAATTACATACCCTGCGGCGATGTTCAGCGGAGGCAGTTGTGTGGTGGATGAACCGCCAGATGAGTTAGAAGAGGCCTGATAATTCGGGTCAGACGGATTGAGAGGACATCGGAAGAAACCTTTTAAGGGATAACGCTTTTCGAGAGCAAGTCACCTCACGGGCGACGTTTCCGGGTTGGTGTGTCCGTAAACCGGTGAGGTAACCCGTTACACATCGTGCGGGTTGTACGGCGCTCTTCAGCCTGCTGTGTCTTCAAGGAAAGATTTGGATTCAAGTAAGCACAGGAATGATATTTTTTTCACTTTCCGAACGGCGCGACGAATTCTCTTAACCGGCGCAAGGTCGGATTCGAAGAAAGAAGGATTACCTCAACAGGGTCGGCATGATCGGCTTCAAATCATCATCCCGGAAGAAAATTGTCGAGAAAAAAGAAGGTAAAGGGGCCAAGCATATGCAGGAAAAAACACAAAGCGGAAAGCCGGTTTACCTCAGCTTCTGATTCTTCGTCCTCCGGCGGATCAGAGGACTCGGCGGTCTTCTTCTTGCCTGCTTTCTTAGTGGCCTTGGACTTTACACGCGGCGCCCGAACCGGTTTGGTGCGTTTCCAGAAGGAGCTGTCAGCCTGAGAAGTAACAAGGATTAGCGTATATTAACAGAGTACTAAGAGCCTGAAAGGCAGTGAGTAGAGCTTACCGCCGGCGGTTTGTTGGCGGTACAAAATGGAGCCAACCCGGTTAGGCTGCAGACGGAGATTGGATCATCAAGCATCTTCTTGACGATCTCGGTGACCTCCTGTTCAGTTATGGGCAGCTCGTGACGCCTTTGAGGGTCTTTGAGGCTGCCGGTGTACTCGCATCAATCCGGCCGGCGGCTTAGTGGCAAACGCCCAAGAAACCCAAAGAACGCACAAGATCCACGCCGGTTAAGCCATTGGCCATTAGAGCCCGGAGCTTGATTATTTGCGGTGCGAAGTTCTTCCGTTCCGCGGCGGTTAAGCGTGAAGGCAGCGGATGCTGGTTGCTGAGCCGGTGAGAACGGTAACCCGGCAAGGGGTTTTCATTGGCAGGGGCAGTGTTCCGCAGAGAACCAGGTTTGGTTCCAGTCCTTTGGATGGCTGTGGTGCTTGGCGTGAGGAAAATCGACTTCCTTCCTCTTACGATTGAAACGCCGCCCAGCTCCGTGTTAGGACCATCGAAAATTCTCAGCGACGGTTCAAATGGAAAAATCCGGAATAACTCCACAGATGGTTCTTCTTGAAGATAGACTTCACGAAGACTTGAAAGTTGCATATGTTTGACACTGAATTCGGGCCGATGTCCTGCGGATGGAGTTGCAAACTGGCAAGGACGTCCCGGAAAAATTTTGAACCGGGTGGGCAGAACCCCCGGTCTAGGTGCTGCATAAACACAATTACTTCTCCCGCTCGCGGCTGGGGAGGAAACTCGCCCTCGAATACGCCAATGGAGTACATTTTTTGGAGCCAAACCGCGGTGGTGACATAGCCGTTGAGCTGCGCCAGAGTGATCTTGGACCGACCCGGTTGCAAGCGGAAAATTGAGGAGCCATTCCGGAAGATTAAGGCTGCGAAGAAAAGAAGAAAACGGTTCACCATTGAACGGGTCAGCGTTGCGATATTGTAAAACCGCAAATCAGCAGCCGCTTCCCATTCCGTTTAACGAGGACTAATGGAGTACGGATTAGCTATCAAAAGTTGAACCGCCAAAGGAGGCAGAGCTGAAAAGTTACTAAGTGTAGATGTAAACAGGTTTCCCACGTGAATGAAAGTAATCTAGATCTACCGGAGTTCAGTAAGGAAAATTTCTACGACCTATGCAAACCTCGCACAGCACAGGAAGGTTCAGGCATGTTAAAATAAAGGATCTGAACGGAAAAGGGGAAGATGCATAGAGTCGGATGGACGGTGAAAGCAGCCATTTGCACAGGATGAGCGCTACGGCTGAGCCGTACGACCATGGCGTAGCAGGTGTGAAGAACACGAGATAAACTGCGGGATGAACAAGATCTGCAGATGGGATCTAGGGTTCAGAAAAGGACTTTACCTGATGAGCGAAGCCGAGGAGGAGCGCCGGAATACTCTGATACGGTCAGGTCGATGCGGCGTTCCGCGTTGACGCTGCGTTCGAAGGTCGGAGGCGACAGCGGAGCTTCAAGACTGGAGCGTCGCGAGGAAGGAGAAGAAGAAGAAGAGACAGGAGGCGGCCGGTCTATTTATAAGGAGCCAGAGCAATCAACGGGCGCGAGAATCGAGGAGTCAAAAGCGGCGGACGGTGCAGCGGCCGCCTCGATTTCCGGAATGGCATTAAATGCAGGGAATCTTACTGTTTGGATTTCTTTATTAAGGATGACGTCAGGACGCCCTTATACGCGGATCGGAAGATGACGTCACGGCGGTTCAAACAGCTGGCGGTTTACAAAATATGAAAGGAGATCAAGAGTTCCACGAAGGTGTGAAGATTAACATGAACCGTTCAAGTCAATGCTGGGCCTAATGTTGGGGATACAACTCTCGAGTGTGAACCGCCCGGAAGGGCCGGTTTACCCTCGCTCATGATCCAGGCCCATATGGAAGCACGGAGCCCGAGAGGCGAAGTTAAAGTCCATGTATGTAAACCGCCTTAGTATTGTAGCTTGTGTTGTAAGACAAGAAAGGAGAGATCAAGCGGACTCTTGTATGAGCCGGATTGGGACTCTGAGACCGATCAAGCGCCAACCCGTATATAAGGGGCGACCGGCGAAGTTAGGGACGAGAGAATTCGAGGCTAAGGCAAAGCTATTGCTCCCTAGCCGCCAAACCATATCAATCACACCACAACTGGACGTAGGTTTTTACCTTCATCGAAGGGGCCGAACCAGTATAATTCCCGTGTCTTGTGTCCGCTTTAACCCCTCTAGGTTAACCCGTACGATGGCCCTACGACTAAGTCCTTTCATGAGGACATCTGCCGTGACAATTCCACGACAATATGCATAGATGCTTAGCTATAATTGTAGAACATTCCAAATGGGAAATTTGGGATGTTACAAACCTACCCACCTTAAGATGAATCTCGCCCTCGAGATTCGGGTTGGCTATCAAATAGGTGTGGGTGGTCTCGGCGGAGGTCTTCTTCTCGCTCCCAGGTGGCTTCCTCCTCGGAATGATGACTCCACGTAACCTTGAAAAACTTGATGATCTTGCTGCAGGTGACTCGTCATAGCCTCGAGAATTCGGACGGGTTTCTCCTCATAAGTCAGATCATTGTCGAGTTGTATGGCCTCTAGAGGCACTGTATCTCTCAACGGAATATCGGCCATCTCGGCATGGTATTTCTTCAGCTGAGAAACATGGAAGACATCATGAACTCCGGACAATCATTCCGGCAATTCCAGCTTGTAAGCAACTTCTCCACGATGTTCGAGGATTTTGTAGGGGGCAATGAACCTGGGTGCCAACTTTCCTTTAACACCGAACCTCTTGATTCCACGAAGTGGGGACACACGAAGATATGCTCGGTCTCCCGCTTCATATGTTACTTCCTTGCGTTTACTGTCGGCATAACTCTTCTGGCTCGACTGAGCTACCTTTGAGTCTATCTCGAATCAGCTTGACCTTCTCTACGGAGTCTCTGATAAGATCAGGACCGAAAAGTTTTCGATCTCCAACACCATCCCACAGCAATGGTGTTCTGCACCTCCTTCCGTATAGAGCTTCGAAAGGGGCCATCTTCAGACTGGTCTGATAACTGTTATTGTACGAGAATTCTACGTATGGCATATTATCATCCCAGCTAGACCCATAGTCTAGAGCACAAGCTCTCAACATGTCCTCCAGGATCTGGTTGACTCTCTTGGTCTGTCCATCTGTCTGCGGATGAAAAGCTGTACTGAACTCCAGCCTCGTACCCAAAGTTTCATGCAACTGATTCCAAAACTTTGAGGTAAATTGTGTTCCTCTATCGACACGATACTCCTCGAACTCCATGCGCATATACGATCCTGGTCATGTATATCTTGGCTAACTTAGCGCTGGTATAGGTAGTCTTCACGGAATGAAATGAGCTACCTTGGTCAAGCGATCGACCACTACCCAGATGGAATCATAACCTGAACGGGTCCCGGTAATCCTGTGATAAAATACATTCCAAGTTTCTCCCATTTCCACTCGAATCGGCAAAGGTTGAAGTAACCCTGCTGGCTTCGATGTTCCGCCTTTACTCGCTGGCAAACATCGCATATTTCTACGTGCTCGCAATATCCTTCTTCATACCGGCCCACCGAAACTTTCCTTCAAATCCAGATACATCTTGGTGTTACCGGGTGAATCGAGTACGGTGAATCATGAGCCTCCTGAAGAATTAGCTTCCCGAGTTCGGGATCATTGGGTACATAAATACGATCCTCGAACCATATAGCTCAGATTCATCCTTACGGAACCCTTTAGCTTTTCCTTCATTCATCCTTTTCTTTATCTCATCAATTTCCTTGTCCGACTTCCGGCTTCACGAATTCTTTCGCCAAAGTGGACTGAACTTCCGTGAGCTGCAACATATCCTCTTGAACTATCTCCATCGGAGATCTCGAGGTCATCGACTAACTCCTGGGGTAATCCTCCCGCTATAAGAGTATTCACATAACTCTTATCGCTCAAGGCATCTACTACAGCATTAGCCTTCCCTGGGTGGTAATGCAATTTCATGTCATAGTCCTTGATTAACTCTAGCCATCTCCTCTGCCTGAGGTTCAACTCTTTCTGCGTGAAAATATACTTCATGCTCTTGTGATCCGTGTAAACATCACAACTGTTTCCGATAAGGAAATGCCTCCAGGTCTTGAGTGCATGCACTACGGCTGCTAACTCCAAATCATGGGTGGCATAATTCATCTCATGAGGTCGTAGCTGTCTGGAGGTATAAGCTACAACTTTTCCTTCTTGCATGAGTACTCCTCCGAGTCCCTGACGAGAAGCATCACAATATACCTGGTAATCCTTGTGTATGTCCGGCAAAATCAGCACTGGGGCTGTAACCAAACGTTTCTTCAATTCCTGGAAACTGGCTTCACAATCCTCGGTCCAAATGTACTTGGCGTCCTTCTTCAACAGCTCAGTCATGGGCTTGGCAATCTTCGAGAAATCCTCATAAACATCCGATAATATCCTGCGAGTCCGAGAAAACTACGGATCTCCTTGACTGAGGTGGGTGACTGCCAATCGGTGACTGATACAACCTTGGTGGGGTCAGCTGCTACTCCTTCTCCTGAAATAACATGTCCGAGGAATCCGACTTCCTTCAGCCAAAATTCACATTTGCTGAACTTGGCATACAAATGATGTTCTCGGAGTTTCTCCAGAACTAGACGCAAATGTTCCTTATGCTCTTCCTCGCTCTTGGAGAAAATCAGTATATCATCGATGAACACCACGACAAACTTGTCCAGATATTGCATAAATACCTTGTTCATCAAATTCATGAAGTATGCAGGGGCATTAGTCAATCCGAATGACATGACAAGATACTCATATAAACCATACCGTGGTGAATGCTGTTTTGGGTATATCCTTTTCACGGATCTTCAATCGATGATACCCGATCAAGATCGATCTTGGAGAATACCTTGGCTCCAACTAGCTGACCAAATAAATCATTAATCATCGGCAGAGGGTACTTGTTCTTGATGGTCACGTCGTTCAACGAACGATAATCCACAACCATTCTCAGGGTTCCATCCTTCTTCTCTACCAAAAGAACTGGGGCTCCCCCAGGTGACAAGCTTGGCTGAATATATCACTTCTCCAATAGCTCATTAATTTGCTTTTTGATCTCTTCCAAATCGTTCGGGGGCATCCGATAGGGTCTCTTGGATATTGGGGTTGTGTCGGGCAATAACTCAATCAGAAATTCAATGTCTCTGTCCGGTGGCATTCCTGTTAATTCCTCCGGAAACACATCGGGAAAATCTTGCACTACCGGCACTTCCTCCTGAACAACTCCCGTGAGGGAATTCACCTGATTCTTCATCGGGATACGTCTGGATACATACTTGATCCTCTTCGCTCCGGTGTGGTGAGCGTAATCGCCTTATGGGCACGCCTATGTTTCCTTCAAACTTCGCCAACCAATCCATGCCTAGGATTACATCCAAGGTCCGGGTTTCCAATACTATGAGGTCTCATGGAAATTTATGGTTTCGATGTTGAGGGTTGCATGACAGCCTAAGCTCGCCATCATTTCTCCTCCTCGCGAACTCGACCAAGATGGCTTCTAAGGGTTCTAGTGGGCAACCCGTACTTTTCCACAACTACCCCTGATATAAATGAATGCGTTGCACCGTAATCAAAGAGTACCAACATCGACGTGAATTTAATAAAACTTACCAACCACGATGTTCCGGCTGATCATAGACGCCCTCCACGCCAATGTGGTTCACCGAGCACGAGGAAAAGGGTTGGGATTCTTTGCCGAGCTTCCATTGCCGCTTTCCATTCCTCTGCTTGGCCTCCGGGCAGTCGGTGGCATAGTGCCCTGTTTTCTGGCACTTGAAACAGGTGATGTGACTCAGATCCTTCTGAGCCGGGGCAGGATGATGCTGGTTGCCATTGCCGTTTCCATTGCCTGACTTGTTGTCGTGGTTGCGGTTGTTCCCATTCCCTCCATGGTTATGTCCTCCATGATTATGTCCTCCATGGGTGTGATGGGTATGCCCTCCCAAGTATGGGGCATAACGGAGCTTCTGCTGAGCTCCAGAGTTGTACTTCCCCTGGCCATACTTCCGCTTGCGACTATCAATCTGCTACTGCTTGCCTTCAAGTATGGTGGCCTTGTCTACCAGCTCTTGGTAGTTGTTGAAGGTAGCCACCATTAGCTGCATTCCCAGCTCATCATTGAGTCCCTCGAGAAACTTTTCCTGCTTTGCGGCATCTGTGGCCACATCATCCGGGGCATAGCGAGCTAACTTGTTGAACTCATCCACGATCGCCCCATAGTACGGTTCCCGGGCGTAAGTTGCGGAACTCACGCTTCTTCGACTCATGGCTCCACCGAGACATGAGCTGTGCGAAGGCCTGCTCGAACTCGCCCATGTCATGGTGGCAGCCGGATAAGTGGCGTGTAGTTCTCCCACCAAGAATCTGCAGGTCCATCAAGCTGATGTGGGCAAAGCGCACCTTCTCTCGTGATCTGTGCATCCAGCGGGGCTAGCTCCTTCCGACCTTGCGGAGCCAATCATCGCCACAATCGGCTCAGTCTGCTATAGAACACCGGGCGGATTCAGCCTTAGGAAGCGGGTCAAGTTGTCAGGTGGTGGTGGTGGATTGTTTTTTGAAGGTTAGGACAGAGGAAAGGCTCCTACCGCTTTTGTATTACCACCAAATTAAAAGTTTGTTACATATGCACAAAGTGGGGGGAGGAGTTAGAGAAACAACTACCTAGCTAAGTTACAAGATGGAGGCAATATCCTTAGTAAGGATTCCTCTATAGCTCCCTCTATGTATAGTATCATTGTATAGTAGCCAAAGTGTCGTGCACAAGTTCTTTTTTGTGTTCAGGTAGTCTGTGCAGTAGATCTCGAAAGTCATTGATGAACCTCCCTTTCCATGAGTCAATGCATGGCCGTACTTTTCTGAAATGGTTGTTATTGCGTTCTTTCCATAAGCTCCAAGCTGCCAGTAGGAATGTCTCCATAATCATCTTGTGATGGTGTCTTTCTTTCAATCTTTCCAGTAGCTGGAGGCGATGTCGGTGATTGCTCCATGTGATGTTCAGTATCCTCCAGCAGGACTGGCTAAAAGAGCATTGGAAGAAAAGGTGTTCCACTGTTTCTTCAATGTGTTGGCCACAAAGCAAACAATCCAGATTGGTCCCTATGTTATAGTGCCTCCGTTTTAGCATGTTCCTTGTATTGAGACGGTCAGATAGGAGTAACCACCCAAAAAATTTTATTTTTGCCGTGCACTTAGTTTTCCATAGCCATGTGAAAGCCACATGTGCCTTTACGTCTCTGAAGTAGTAGTTGTAATACGAAGTTGTGTTGAAGCTGTGTGCGCCCCAACAGCAGGTCCATGCATCATTCTCGCTTGTTAGTTCCACATTTGCAACTTCCCTTTGAATTTGCCGCAGCTCATCGTGGGCTTGTATAGAAAGCGGGAGATGAAAGGTTGTTGCCAGGTCAGTTATGTTGAGGAAGGCTTGAACCGGAATGTCACCATTCTTGCAGTAAGAAAAAGCTCTTGGGTATTTTTCCTCATAGATAGAATGATTCCAGTCATCTTTCCAGAAAAGGGCTGAGCTGCCATTGTGCACATTGACTTGGGTTACTCCTCTATAAATTGGCATTAATCGGATGAGGTCTCGCCACCAAAAGGATCCGCAGGGTTCTGTTGCATGGGGTACACAATCTGTGTAATATGTATTCCAGATGAGGCTAACCGAAGGAGTGTCTTGCTGATTGTAGAACTTGTGCAGGAGTTTGAGTAGTAGAGCGTCATTTTGAACATGAAGGTCCATAACCCCTAGTCCACCGCACTTTTTTGGGCGGCAAACCATATACCAGGCAGCCAATGAGTTGCATTTCTCTCCATTGTCCGTTTTCTTATTCCGGAGGCAGTATCTTCTGATTTTTTCCAATTGTTCAATGATTTTCGGAGGGAGTCTTAATGTGCCCATGGGGTAGATAGCCAGCGATGTTATGAGGGAGTTTAGGAGTGCCAATCTACCTGCATAGGACATGAGCGACATAGCCGCAGTAACTTTTCTCTCTGCCTTGCAGACAAACGGTGTCAGGTCCAAAATCGAAGGTCGAGTGGTACCTAAGGGCAGCCCAAGTTAAGTGAAAGGCATGGTTGCTTGAACACAGCCAAAGATCGCTGCCAGCTCATCACATTTGTCCTGAGGGGTGTTGATGGGTACCAAAGTTGATTTATGAAAATTGATTTTGAGTCCCACAGAAGTGGCATAATCCTCAAGAATCTGTTTGATCTTGGTGGCCTGATTGATGCAGGCAGGAGGACAATTATCATGTCATCAGCAGATCAATCACCGGCATCGATCATTTCCTTTTGGCGGGATTGGATGTTGGATGATCTGGTTTTGAAGTGCCTCATTTAGAGTGGTTTGGAGCAGGTCTCATGCTAACACAAATATCAGTGGTGACAAAGGATCACCCCGTCAGACTCCACATTTACAGAGAAATTGTCGACCGGCACCCTGTTGAGAAGCACCGAGGATTTGCCCGATGAGAAGATATGCTCCATCCAGTTTAGCCATTGAGTTGGAAAGCCCATGTGTTTCGTAATTTGCAGCATCGCAGGGTGTTGGATCATATCAAAGGCCTTCGCGAAGTCTAGTTTCAGTAGTACAATCTCCCGTTTGGACGTTTGGCACTGATGAATATACTCGAAGGCCTAGGCAAGGCAGTCGTGAATGGATCGACCACGGAGGAAACCGTATTGGTTGCGATGAACAATCTTTAAATAATTTTCTGAAGTCGATTGGCAAGGATCTTGGTTATAAGCTTGAGGCAACAGTTCAGGAGTGTGATCGGGCGAAAATCATTGACTGTCACAGGAGCATTATTCTTAGGTATTAAAGTGATATGTCCATAGTTGATACTCTCCAGATTTAAATTTCCCTCATGGAACTCTTCACACAGTTGATAAATGTCATTTTTGATAATAGGCCAGCAGGCTTTAATGAAGGCCCCGTTAAATCCATCCGGTATTGGGGCCCTATCAGGTGACATTTCTTTGACTACCGCGTCGATTTCTGCATGTGTAAATGGGGTAATCAGGCTGTGAAAATCAACCTCTTGTCGGAGCATTTGTGAGAGGTTGAACTTCATCGGTTGTGGGTTGTAAGACCCTAGTCCGTCTTTGTATGTGTCAAACAGGATCGCCTCTTTCGCTGTGTGGTCCTCCATTTCAACTCCATTATGGTCTTGCAAGGTTTTTATGAAGTTTTTTCTGTATCTTTCAGTGGCCACAGCTTGAATTTTTTTTGAATTCTCGTCACCAAATTGAATCCATCGGATGGTGCAACGTTTTTTCCAATGTTCTTTTTGGTATTGTAGCAGGCGAAGCAAATGTTTTTTGAGTATATATCTAAAGTTACCTTCAGGCAAAGTGAGAGATCGCCGATCAGCAATATTGTCGAGTTCAACTAGTGCTTTGTTGGTATTCTCAATCGCAATCTTCAGTCGAGAGATATGGCGGCTCCAATGTTTGAGAGCATGTCGGACTGCCTTCAGTTTTTGACACAGACGGGAGGCAGCATTAGACTTCTTATTATATTTAATCAGTTTATTCCAGGCTAGGGACACTACATCCATAAACCCTGGGTGTGCGATCCAGTAAGTTTCAAACCTGAAAATCTTACTTCGTGGTATGGAGGTCTGAATGGCCACAGAGCAGGGGACATGATTGGATACTGGCTTACCAAGGGGGGTCACCATGGTGTTTGGAAACGTGGCGGTCCAGTTTAAGGATGTGAAAAACCAGTCGAGCTGTTCAAATAGAGGGTTTTGCTGCATGTTAGACCACGTATATTTTCTGCCCTTTATAGGTAGCTCAGTGAGATTTTGTTCTCGTATAAAGTCATTGAAAGTGAACATATCATGGATGTCTCCTCCAGGTTTATTACGATTCTCCTCCAGTGTGGCGGTGGATTGTTGTTGTTGTTCTGGTTCTGGATGAGCATCTGCATGAGGGCATTCTGCTGCTGGATCAGCTGGGTGAGCTCCGGCGGAAAGTTGAAACTGGGGTCACGTCTCAGAGGCATCTGGTGTTTTGGAGTGGATGAGAAAATTAGAATAGAACAAGGGTCTAATGAGAAAATAGCACTACCCATATGAATGCACAATCATAATCACACCAATCATTTATTCAATCATCTCAAACAAGGTTCAATCTCGGATTACAAAATCTCACGACTAATCGAAAATAACGGCCTAACTGATCGACAAAAATAAAATAAAATATAGTAACATGGCGGTCGACTAAATGTCTTCATCAATTATGCTTGCGTCCTCCGGTACGGTGTCCTCTGGTGCGGCGTCTCCTCTTAAGGCTTCCTTTGGTGGAGCTCTCTTCATAATCCTGGTCATTTCTCACGAGGGGTCCATCATCTCCACTAGGAAAAAGGTCTTCTCCCTGATCCAGCTTTTCCTCTAGTGTGGCAATATATTTCTCCCGGTCCTCGATTCTATCCATAAAATCCCTGACTTCTTCTTCATGTTCAAGAAAGTCCGCGCGTGCCTTCTCCTCCAGTTCCAGTTCACGGAACAACAGCCTCTTGTGTACCTTCGAGCTTCGGCGCGTCTGGATTTCCTGGTTCCTGAGGAGACTCTCCAAGTCTTGGACATATGAAAGAATTGAGTCGTCCTCCACGGTACGGATGATATCTCCATTCCTAGCTCTGCGGGAAATCATGGCGAGGTATGATGGGTCGAGCTCGGCCCTGTACTCTTCTCGGAGATGTCCAAGTGCACGATAAATCGCCATGTCTCTTCCGAGGATCCAAGTGAAGGCGGTAAACTCAAAGTCAAAGGGTTCTGAATGTCCTCCGAAGGTCCTCCCTGGAATGTGCACCTTAATCCTGTAGCGGGTATCCATCGGAAGTGCATTGGTAGGCTTCCCGGTGATTGAGGGCAGAGCAATCTTCAGCTTCTTCATGATCTGAACCAGCTTCTTGTCGAAAAGCATCATCTCATCCAGCTGGCAAAACTCCGGTAGCAGAACTGGGGTGAACTCGGCGGCCATCTAGAATGTTGAAAATCGGAGGGAAGTCAGAAATGAACATGGAAGAATTAAGGAATAATAAGGACATCAAATAAAATAGTTTCTTCCTATGGCTTTCTGATCCTAGGGGTTATGTCCTACGGTCAGCGTGTGCTCTGATACCATCTCTGTAGCGACCCGACCCGAAATATGTCAAGTCTCTGTGTAGCTGTACCATCCCAAGATCATGCTGGCACACCAGTACATTGATGCAAAGATTCAAAGTTCAATCACACCTGCATTTATTACACGATTCTCATAACGAGTCTTTATTACAAGATAATAAATTCGGCCGAAGGCCAACTCATGAGAAATAAACTAAATCAAGCTGCGGAAGCGTAGACGAGTAGCGAGTCCATCCGACTCCATAGGGCAATCGCCAAGCATGGATCGTAGCTTCACTCCTGATCGGAAAACTCCTCTGCAACATAAGACATTGCAGCCATGTAGGTCAGCAATTTGAATATGCCGGCAAGTCATGAAGAGAGAACAACAATAAAAATTACTAACACTATATGCAATTTGGCTGTGGGGCTCTAAGTTTCATTGTTTTGCGAAAAAGCCAGTTTTTTCCTACAACAGGGACTTGTTTGCAAATACTACAAAATGTTGGTAGTTATTGAGATGGTTCCGCCAACCAATGTCTCATTCCTAATTATGAAATAACCCCCTCAATTAATTTATTAAGTTCAGTGTTGAGATATCCGAAATACTCCAAGTTCCAGCGGCTCAAATTGTCCGTAACCGGGGACACGGCTAATCGATTAGATCTTCACTCTGCAGAGGTTTATGACTTTACCCGCAAGAATTGTTCCTCCTTTAAGTCTTCGCACCGCTGGTGTTTGAAGACAGGACTAACAAAACAGGTCTTCCAAGAGTTCCTCTGGCCATCGCGGTGCCCATCCAATCCTACCATTCTTCTACATCTTGTAGCACCGTCCGCCAGAGTCACGCCTAGGGTCGAGCAAGCCAGAGCCCACAATGGCTTGCGGCTGCACTGAGTAAGCTTCGGTCAATGGGGTATCCATCCATCTCTTCGTGGCTGGGAGAAGCTTTCCGCAAGATGTCATGGCGCTGCTCCATGCATCCCGGCCATCCGCTGGTTTCTCCAGGGTGCCCGTCAACCGTCCTCCACCCAGTAGTGAATTTTGAAGTCCATCTTGAGCTTGAAGTCATGGGGTTGTCATCATCTTGACTCTCGCATCTCCCTTAAGAAACACTCAACCAACCCCGTCTACTAAAGCATAGCAATCAACTACATCGTCCCGGGCATCGGTAACAAGGGATAAGGGTTCATCCTACCTCATGATACTACTCAAGAACATAACTTAACAAAATTCTCCTACTGCATGCATGGTGGGGATGTATAATTCTAATGCAATAAAATCATAGGTATTGTAAAAACATGATCAAGTGACTTGCCTGGCTGACGGTCTTCAAAAGCTAGCGACTCGTAATAGCAGGCTTCGCACTCCGGGAATTTTACCGAGTCAAACCATAGCACAAATAAGTATAGCACAATATAACATAACAGTAAGTTGAAGTAAAACACCCAAGCACCCTAACCAAAATCCAAGGAAAACTCGGAGAAAGCAATTCAACGTTTTCACCACATCAAGCAACAACTAAGAAATAGTTTTACACAACTAAAACTTTTCTTAACAGAACATATGCATGGGTTTTGATAACTAACAGAAAGGAAAACATCATACAAACTAGGAGCAAAAGAATCATATTAAAAGCTATTATAGAATTCATATTATGCCTAAAACAATCCTAGCAAAGAAAATAAAATAAAATTTTTATTCTACTGTAAATAAAAGTTCATCCTCTGTAGCTACAGAAACTAATCTAAAACAAACTATAACATAGTAAAAATAAAATAATTTACTAACTAGAACAGTAGGAAAACAATAGCTAGCTAAATAAACAAGAAAAATTGATTTTGACTAAAACTATTTTTTTATTAAATCTAAAATACCCAAACAAGTTCCTACTGCTAGGCATGGACTAAACTAAGCTGTAGCAAAAAGAATCACTAAAAAATAATAATCCTAACTCAATTTATGGTAGAAAAACTAATCTGTCTAAATCTAATATAAAACTATTTCTAATAATTTAAACATGGCTAAACATATTTTATACAGAAACTACAACAAATTTGCAAACTAACAAAAAACGGATCAACTAAAAACAATAAACCGGCTGATAGAAATAGCAAAAACAAAAACAGAACTATTCTGCTAAAAACAGGAAATAAAACTAAAAGAAAAAAAAACAGACGCGACTAGTCTATCCATCGCCTAGGGGTAAAATAACTAAGTCGCGCTCGCGGCTAAAAAGAAAACCGATCGTTCGATCTAAACAGAGATAAACTGTACTAACCGAAAAAGACCGAACAAAACTAACAAATAAACCTAACCGTTCACTACTTCTAATATACGCTGTAGATTGCCGATCGAACGGTGGAGGGCGGCTCCGGCGACATACCGCGGTGGTGACGACGGCGACGGACGACGGCGGCTCGGGCGTGGATTGCGCGGTGGCTCTGGTGGTCGGGTAAGACGGCGGAGACGTCGGGCGGCTGTGGCGGAGCAAGGCGGAGACGGTGGTGGTCTCAGCGGCGGTCGAGTGTGACGGTGGCGAGTGGTACGAGCTCGACAGAGCTCCTGGTGAGCTCCAACTCCGGCGACGGGCGGTGATGCTCAAGGCGGCGGCTCCGGCGATCCCTCGGCGAAGAGAGGATGTCAGGGAGGTGCGGGATGAAGTGGCGGTTCGGGTGGAGTAGCTTGGAGGTCGAGGGGTGGCTCGCCGGTGGCAGAAACGCGAACCGAGGCGGCGGCGGCGAGATGCGTTCGGCGAGGGAGGCGGCTCTGGTGGGTGTTGGGGTAGGGTTTTGGGGGGGTTTAGGAGAGGAGAGGCAGGGCTTTATATAGGGCATCAACTTGGAGGAGGGGGCGTCTCGGGATCACGATCCCGAGAGGATCGGAACCGCGGCGGCGGCGGTCGCGCTCTGGCCTGCGTTTGCGTGCGTGAGAGGAAAGAGAAGGGACCGGAGGCGATCGGGCGACCGAGGCGGAGAGGGTTCGGGTGCGGCGCTAGGGGCAGGCCGGCTCGGGCGCTGGTGGGCTGCCCCTGGCCCGCTGGTGAGTGGCGCTCGGCGCTGGCTGGGCCGGTTGGCCTGGCTGGCGCCTGGGGCTTTTCCTTTTCTTTTTTTTGAATTAGAGAGAAGAGAGAATATAGGAAATAATATATATTATTTTTATATAGTACATATATATATATATCAAAATTCTCAGGGGAATTTATCCTACAACGCGGACATTTTTCCAGGGGCAAAATTCAAACTAGAAAAAAAAAACACCTTCTGGAAAATCCCAAATAAAATACCAATTTGAATTCAAACTTTTTGGCAATATTTTTCTTCTGACATTTTTGGAGTGTCATGTTTACTCCTCTCATACTTTTGCTCAAGTACTTGTCAGGCATTGATTTGAAAGAATTTCATTTGCCAATTTGAATCCAAATTCAACAAACTCAAAAGCCTCTGAAAAATTCCAAAGTCACTCAATTCAAACAATATGCATAGATGCTTAGCTATAATTGTAAAACATTCCAAATGGGAAATTTGGGATGTTACAATTGATCTTTCTTGCAATGGGAGAAGTGCTTAGCTTTGGGTTCAATCTTGCGGTGTCCTTTCCTAGTGACAGTAGGGGCAGCAAGGCACGTATTGTATTGTTGCCATCGAGGATAACAAGATGGTTTTTTATCATATTGCATGAATTTATCCCTCTACATCATGTCATCTTTCTTAAGGCATTACTCTGTTTTCATGAACTTAATACTCTAGATGCATGCTGGATAGCGGTCGATGAGTGGAGTAATAGTAGTAGATGCAGGCAGGAGTCGGTCTACTTGTCTCGGATGTGATGCCTATATACCTGATCATACCTAGATATTCTCATAACTATGCTCAATTCTGTCAATTTCTCAACAGTAATTCGTTCACCCACCGTAAAATACTTATGCTCTTGAGAGAAGCCACTAGTGAAACCTATGGCCCCCGGGTCTATCTTCATCATATTAATCTTCCAACACTTAGTTATTTCCTTTGCTTTTTTACTTTGATTTTATTTTACTTTGCATCCTTATCATAAAAATACCAAAAATATTATCCTATTATATAAACCAGATCTCACTCTCGTAAGTGATTGTGAAGGGATTGACAACCCCTTATCGCGTTGGTTGCGATGATTTATTTGTTTTGTGTAGGTGCGAGGGACTCGCGCGTAGCCTCCTACTGGATTGATACCTTGGTTCTCAAAAACTGAGGGAAATACTTACACTACTTTGATGCATCACCCTTTCCTCTTCAAGGGAAAACCAACGCAGTGCTCAAGAGGTAGCAAGGGGCGTCGTTTCCCTGGGTCGCTGGTCGGGGAGGAGGTGAGGACGGGACGGCGTCGGTGTGGCGGCGGGGCGCCGGCGTGAGGCGGGGCAGCACTGGGGCGTCGAGCCCAAGCCCGCTTGGGTCGGGGGAGAGGGAGAGTGGGGGCGCGAGTGGGGGGGAGTGGGTGCGTGGGTTAGGGTTTGCTGGGGGTGAGGGGATATGGGAGTGCCGGCTGGGCCGGTGGCCTACTGGGTCGAAGCCTAGTGGGAGGGGGTTTCTCTTTTCCTTTTTTTTGTTTGTTTTGTTCCATTTTACTTTTCTTTTTATTTATTGCTTTGTTGTTTCCATCCACTATAAAATATCTAGGCATCTTATAAAAATGTGTTTATTGCACTATATTTACATATGCAAAATATGGCACCTCCTGAACATTTTTGTTTTAACTTTTGAAAACTTTTATTGTTGATATTAATTTGAATTTGAATTTTGAAACAGTTTCGAAACATCGTGAGGTTAACAACAGTAACCGTGGTGACGTGGCATCATTAGCGTGGGATTACTGTGGCTTAATTATCCGGGCGTCACAAATCTCCTCCACTACAAGAAATCTTGTCCCGAGATTTAGGAGGGGAGTAAGGGGGAAAGACTAGGTTGCGAAATTCTAACGGGTCTTCTCGGTCTTTGTTGCACTTCTCGAAGTAGTTGATCCTTTACGTTGATGTCTCCATTTCTCTGCTTCATGTCATCATGATGAAGTCGGCATCCTTTCTTCGGAAACTCCATCGTACTTATGAAAGAATAGAGGGGGAGTATTCCGGGAGAACGGACCTCGGCATGGTTGACTATATGGTCGATAACATCCGGGAAGGTGGGGGAAGTAACTCTCGAATTAAAAACCTTTAGAAAATATCAAGAGCAAAGTAAGAAGGTGTCATGAAAAGTTTCAAGCAGCAGGCAATCGTTCGATGCCTGAAACAGAGTGTGAAAGGGTTCAAAGCAATTAGAATAAGTATTCTGTCTGATGCCAGTATAGATCAGTAGGATGATGGTCCGTGAATTACATACGAGGCCACACGCGAGGAACAAATTTGGGAACAGGGGGTGCACAGGAGAGTCAGGTTTCGATCCTGTGGAACTGTGGGTTATGGTCCCACTATGTGTGTTAAAGTAGAAAGGGTCTGACATCTTGCACGGTCACAATAGCAAGGCATGCCAGAGGGTAGCCTGTCAGTTTTGTCGGCAAAAACATCGATACCAAGGGCGAGGGACGAAGAGAACCATTTTCCTGCTCGTTGAACGAGGTGGACCAATAGGCAAAGTTCTCATCCATCGGTGGTTACCGGAATGCTATCGACAAATGCAACAGGGTCTTACTGACACGGTTGTACACCAAGGTGTTTACATAAGCAGAAGAATATTACTGCTTAGATCATATGGATCACGAGGAAGATTAAACAAATCAATGGAAAGGAAAATGTGATCATCAGATTAAATAGAACAATGGAAAGGAAAATGTGTCTAAACACATTATTTAGGGGTATATCCTTCGCTAAGGACAAACAGAGCAAGATATCCACAACAGGATATAATGTAGAAAACCCTTTAGGAAAGGGGGGATAAAGTTCATGACATTACCCATACAACGGTGTTTGGATAAATGAGCAGGAAACATTTAGCATTGGGCTTCAAATGTTCTTATTGTAAATCGAAGTACCACAGTCATGCTTCGGGATAGCATTGACATGGTCAACAGGTAAAGGTCAGTCTTTGGAAACCTTCACAAAGGATCCATCAGGAATAACTTGTCGAATATGTGTTACAATTTCCTCATGGAAGAATGGATACCTTGCTGGAACGGAATATATAACAACAGGGCCTCTGTCCAGGTGTGCTAGGAACGACATCACCTTACCAGGTCACATAAAGACCAATGTGATAACTCTTGGAAATATTTTCCAACCATCATATCTGACCGAGATTCCGATCTTATTGGTGTCAGGATACCTCAAACTTAGGAAGCCTAAGAAGAAAAGGAGCAACACAAATTAAACGAGATGATATTGTAAGATTCTCGGGAGATGAACTATGGAAGCGAGTTCCGGAACAGGAGTTCATCATTAAACCAAGGAGAGGATGAGGAGGTGGCTGATGAACTCAACGATAATTCATCGAGACTTCCAAAAAGAGGGATTTCCACAATTGCGTGAACACGGAGATATCATTTGTCAGATCAAATGATATAATGATGTATGCTCTAGGAAAACATACACAATTAAACATTGGTTGGAAGGTGCACCCGAAATATGGGATGGGTAGCATGATCAATGTTTAGAATGGTGATTCAATAATCAATGGCCTAAGGATGTAATGTTGACCATTAACTCCAAAGCAATAGGGTTGATAGAAGGGCGGAATCCAAACAACACCGTTCACCTGTTGGTATCCCGGTTAGAAACAACACAAGAAAGGATGGTGATGGTGAGAAGTATCACTATACCAAGAATTTTTAAGAGGTGGAGCAATTCTCACAACATCCTTGACATAAAAGGTGGTAATACTTCAAGGTAGAACGTAATACATGCTCGATAGCAAGTTGCATCCACAACATGAACAAGTTTATGGTGAAAGAAAGATAAGGATGTTGTCAATGGTAACTCAAATTACCAAGGGACGAGGATGGTACTTACCATCATGAATTTGGTTGATATCCTGGAAGGAGTCAAAATGTTGACAATGATCACGACACGTTTGTCGAGAGATTTCATGAAGATGTAATCGATCAGCGATGGCATCAAGTCAAGCGAATGATGAAGTGCAAGTTTATTGGAACCATGGGTACGACACAAACTCGGACCAAGCTTGTTGTTCAAGGCGAAATGATATGACGAGGAAGATCGACATAAGCTTAGCTCACTGTCGAAAATTGTGCTCCAGGAAGAAGGACCAGGTAGCACAGTTAAAATTTAGCACGATAATGATATAGCCGATCAGGCTTGGGATGACTTGAAGGATTATTAAAGTCGTAAGCAACGAAAATTACTTAGAGTTATTGAATCAGAGTGCGGACTCGATTCACTATTTGTTGTTCTCGGTTGACGACAACCCAGAACCCAGGAAAATTGGAGTCGGAACAGTTTATGAAGAACCCATAAGAAGTTATGTAGTTACATGATATTCTGGAGATACCAGAGTGTAATACTCGACGAAAGATCAAAGTAAAGGTTGGACTGGGGGTATTGATCCATAGAAGACAAGTGCTTAAACTTGCCCGAGAAATGGGATCAAAGAAGAACATATGGTCGGAACCACAATTGCACAATTCACAGATACCAATGGATATTATGTCAAGGAAATAGTTATTATTACAAGAAGGTTCCATGATAGGATCTACATCGTGTCCATGGGCATGAACACAAAGGTTCAAGGTCGACTCCCACTTCCTCAATGCATAACCTTCCATTCACCACTCGTATTTCGAAAATGACATTAGTTGTTGAAAGTTTAACCTGTTGCAATACCAGATAAGTATGACCCATGAAATCTTTTGGGTTTACACAGATTAGGGAAGGCGTTGGTTCAACCCATCGGGGCATCTTAGGAACATATACCACAAACTTCAGAGTAATTAATACAAGCTCGGAAGTAGAGTATGGTTATCAAAGCAGAGGATACAACTTGCCAAAGGCAGAAGACACAATTTACCAAAGGAATTATGTATCAGGGGAGAAACTCTCAAGGTTATTGGATATGAAGGACATTGTCGGATAATAACCAAGAAATTGGTCTCGCGGACCACCAGGAATCTGAGGTGAGTATCGGTACTCAATCGGAAGGAAAAAGAATGCAAAGCCATCAGATTATATAATCCTCTGACTAATCCAAAACTCAAATGCAAATGGATTATAATTTCCAAATCAAGGGATCAGAAGAAAACGCTCTGATTAAGAAAGGATAAGTTGAATAGACTTAGGGGTACATTCAAAGAAAACTTTGATTGGTCGAGGACCAGCTCATGTTCAAAATGACGTCTGAGCTGGAAGGATGAATTCTGGGATCTGATTGAGGATTGCGAGCATTCGCAACATATCGAATCAAGTGACTCGAAATGATAGTGACAGAGGATGTCAACGGCGATTACTAGAAGTATGGAATTAACCATAATGCAAGAAGGCAAGGATATCAAGAGCAATGGGCTGCTGAGGATCTTCAGAAAATAAAATGGTATTTCGAGGACTTTTGTGAAACACATGAACAGCTAGGGATGAGAGGATACTCGGCAAGTGCGAGGAATTATCTGTAGGGGGTATTCATGTGGCAAAGAACTGCAAGGCAGTAAGCTCAAGGATTCTTAAAAAGTTTGGAGAATAATTTGATGCATCTTGTAATAACAAGAGCAACTGGGAATGAAAGTAAGACGACAGATGCATGTAATCCTCCATAGGGATAACGGTTGTAGGGAATTGCAAAAGCAACGGGAACAAGGTCTCGAGTGAACGCTGGAGAGTATCTTCCGAATCCTCTGGTGTAGTAGGCGATCATCTATAATAAGGGGCTCTCCGGGAGGAAGTAGTTACGCGATCCTAATGTTAGAGTTAGCAAAATGTTTAACCCGAATAGACGAGAGATCAGAGTCCCAGAGTATAGACGAGGAGTAAAAGATCCTAGTACCACCCAATGGCGACGTGGGCCCGTAAGCCGCACAACCATGTTAATAAGAAACTTTTTCAATGACTATACTCAACTTCGGCCAAAGAGTGTGGAACGGGGATTCCTACAGGCAGTCGGCTCTGATACCAACTTGTGACGCCCCCGATTCAATCGTACACTAATCATACACGCAGACATGTACGATCAAGATCAAGGACTCACGGGAAGATATCACAACACAACTCTAAAATAAAATAAGTCATACAAGCATCATAATACAAGCCGGGGGCCTCGAGGGCTCGAATACAAGTGCTCGATCATAGACGAAGTCAGCGGAAGCAACAATATCTCGAGTACGTACATATCGTTAAACAAGTTTGCCTTAAGAAGGCTAACACAAACCGGGATCTGATCGAAGAGGCGCGGGCCTCCTGCTCGATCCTCCTAAACTACTCACGGTCGCCGCCGCCGCCTGCACTTAGTAGTAGGCACCTCCGCTGTAGTAGGAGTCGCCGCGACGGTGACGTCCTGCCTCTGGTTTCAGCATCTGGTTGCGACAACCAGATAGAATGGAAAGGGGAAAAGAGGAGAAAAGCAACCGTGAGTACTCATCCAATGTACTGCAAGCAAGGATCTACACTACATATGCATGGGTATCTCGTGTAAAGGGCCAATATCGGTAGACCGAATCGCAGAATGCCGTAATAAGAGGGGATAGCTAGTCCCGTCAAGACTACGCTCGCAGCCTCCATCTTGCAACATGTAGAAGAGAGTAGATGGTAAGTTCACCAAGTATCATCGCATACCATAATCCTACCCGGCGACCCGGCGGTCCCCTCCTCGTCGCCCCGTTAGAGAACAATCACCGGGTTATATCTGGCACTTGGAAGGGTGTGTTTTATTAAGTATCCGGTTCTAGCTGTCATAAGGTCAAGGTACAACTCCAAGTCGTCCTATTACTGAAGATCACTGCTATTCGAATAGATAAACTTCCCTGCAGGGGTGCACCACATAACCCAACACGCTCGATCCCATTTGGCCGGACACACTTTCCTGGGTCATGCCCGGCCTCGAAAGATCAACACATCACAGCCCCACCTAGGCACAACAGAGAGGTCAGCACGCCGGTCTAAATCCTATGGCACAGGGGTCTGGGCCCATCGCCCATTGCACACCTGCACGTTGCGTGGGCGGCCGGAAGTAGACCTAGCCTAGCAGGCGTTCCAGTCCAATCCGGCGCGCGCCGCTCAGTCGCTGACGTCACGAAGGCATCGGCTGATACCATAACGTCGAGTGCCCATAATCGCTCCTCACAGAGTTTGTTAGTGAGTATAGGCGGTGGCCGACTCAGATCAAATACCAAGATCTCGTTAAGCGTGTTATTATGAAGTAACCGCGAACGCCGACCAGGGCCAGGCCCACCTCTCGCCTAGGTGGTCTCAACCTGCCCTGTAGCTCCACCACAAAGTAATAGTCGGGGGCCGTCGGGAACCCAGGCCCACCTCTACTGGGATGGAGCCACCTGCCCCTTCAGCCCCCATCTCCGAAGAGTACCATAAGTAATGTGACAGTGTAAAGTATATATCATATGCCCGTGATCACCTCCCGAAGTGATCACGGCCCAATAGTATAGCATGGAAGACGGACAAGAGTGTAGGGCCACTGATGGAGTACTAGCATCCTACACTAAGCATTTAGGATTGCATGTAAGGGTAACAACATTAGCAACAATGACAGACTATGCAACATAATAGGATTAACGGAAAGCAGCAACATGCTACACTACTCTAATGCAAGCAGTATAGAGAAGAATAGGCGATATCTGGTGATTAAGGAGGGGGCTTGCCTGGTTGCTTAGACAAGAAGGAGGGGTCGTCGGTGACGTAGTCGACCACAGGGGCATCAGCATCGTCATGGGGTCTACCAAAGAGAAGAGGGGGAGAAACAGTAAATACATAGCAAGCAAGTGCATAACAGGACAACAGGTAGATCTAGACGTGTTCTAACGCGGTATGAGATGATACCGGTGAAGGGGGGAAACATTCGGGAAAATATCCCCGGTGTTTCCCGTTTTCGAACAGATGAATCGAAGGGGAAAGGTTGTGTGTTCGCTATGCTAGGGATGTGTGGCGGACGAACGGGCTGCGTAACTGGATTCGTCTGGTCGTTCTGAGCAACTTTCATGTACAAAGTTTTCCCATCCGAGCTACAGTTTATTTTATATTGATTTTAAAAGAATTAAATCACTTTTTAGCATTAATTATTTTAATCCAACATTATCCAGAACAGTGCATGCTGACGTCAGCATGATGTCAACAGTCAACAGAGGCGTTTACTGGTCAACTGACGTGTGGGTCCCGTTCGCCATTGACTGTTTAGTCTAATTATGGTTTAACTAGTCTAATTATTGTTTAATTAAACTAACTAGTTAATTAGATTAATTAAATAGGATTAATTAACTTATTTAATTAATTAATTAATTAATTTTATTATTATTATTTATATATATATTCATTTTTTTAAACATTCCAGGGTGGGCCCCACTTGTCATGGCCAGGGGCCTTAGCGGCAACGGGTTACGGGCATCGGACGGAGCAGTAACGAGCGCCACCGCCCGACAAGGTGTCATGGGCGGCTTATGAAGAAGCGCGGCTGGCTTTACGCCGGTGGGCGTGGCGACCGAGCAGGGAAGAACAGGGGGGCTGGTCGGAGTCTTGTGGGGCGATCAGGACGAGGGCCGCCATAGCTAACTGAGCAAAGCGGCAATGGATGATGCGGCAAGCGAGAAAGCGATAAGCGGCAATGAGCGATGCGGTGAGCGGCATCAACCAGCAGTAGCGAGAGCCAGCAGCAGCGAGGATGGATGATAACCCACAAGTATAGGGGATCGCAACAGTTTTCGATAAGTAAGAGTGTCGAACCCAACGAGGAGCTAAAGGTAGAACAAATATTCCCTAAAGTTCTATCGACCATCGATACAACTCTACGCACGCTTAATGTTTACTTTACCTAGAACAAGTATGAAACTAGTAGTACTTTGTAGGTGTTTTCGAGTAAGCTTGCAAGAAAGTAAAGAGCACGAAAATAAAACTAGGGGCTGCTTAGATAAAGACACAACTAAAGTAAATATGGCGAGTGTGGAAAAGTGGTGGTAGGAGTTGTGGAATTGTCCCTAAGCAATTGACTATGTTACTAGACCGGTAATCACTATTGCAATTCTATTTGAGGGAGAGGCATAAGCTAACATACTTTCTCTACTTGGATCATATGCATTTATGATTGGAACTCTAGCAAGCATCCGCAACTACTAAAGATTCATTAAGGTAAAACCCAACAATAGCATTAAAGTATCAAGTCCCCTTTATCCCATATGCAAACAACCTACTTACTTGGGTCTGTGCTTCTATCACTCACGCCACCCACCATAAGCAAATCATAAACATATTGCAAACCCTACAAAGAGAATCCCTCACGCTTACTTGCGACACGGAGGGCACAATAGGACAACACCAATAATAAAATATGCAACTCAAACCAATCATAGCAATTCATCAATCACCGATAGGACAATGGAAATCTACTCAGACATCATAGGATGGCAACACATCATTGGATAATAATATGAAGCATAAAGCACCATGTTCAAGTAGAGGGTACAGCGGGTTGCGAGAGAGTGGATCGCCGGATATAGATGGGGGAAGGTGATGGAGATGTTGGTGAAGATGACGGTGGTGTTGGTGAAGACCGTGGTGATGATGATGGCCCCCGGCAGCGCTCCGGCGCCACCGGAAGCAAGGGGGAGAGAGCCCCCCTTCTTCTTCTTCTTCTTCTTCCTTGACCTCCTCCCTAGATGGGAGAAGGGTTTCCCCTCTGGTCCTTGGCTCCCATGGCGTGGGAGGGGTGAGAGCCCCTCCTAGAGTGGATCTATCTCTCTTGTTTTGCGTTCTGTCCTGGCTCTGTTTCACCGTTTCGTGTATATATGGAGATCCGTAACTCCGATTGGCCTGAAACCTTCGCCGTGATTTTTTTCCTGAATATTAGCTTTCTTGCGGCAAAATAAGAGCATCAACCGCCTTACGGGTGGCTCATGAGGGTAGGGGGCGCGCCCTGGGGGGGGGGCCCTACCTCGTGACCACCTCGAACACTGGTTAGCGTTGATTTTCCTTCCAGATTTTCCATATTTTCCAAAAATAAGCTCCGTCCGTTTTTATCCCGTTTGGACTCCGTTTGATATGGATATTCTGCGAAACCAAAAACATGCAAATGCATGTGGACTCGCACTGGGCATCGGCCATCGGATCAATATGTTAGTCCCAAAAATAATATAGAAAGTTGCCAAAAAGTATATGAAAGTTGAATAATATTGTTATGCAACAATACAAAATTATAGATACAACGGAGACGTATCAGCATCCCCAAGCTTAATTCCTGCTCGTCCTCGAGTAGGTAAATGATAAAAAAAGATAATTTTTGATGTGGAATGCTACCTAGCATAATCTTGATCATATGTTTAATCATGGCATGAATATTAAGACACGAGTGATTCAAGGCAATGGTCTATCGTTTGACATAAAAATAATAATACTTCAAGCATACCAACCAAGAAATTATGTCTTATTGAAACAACATAGCCAAAGAAATCTCATCCCTACAAAATCATATAGTCTGGCTATGCTCCATCTTCACCACACAAAGCATTCACATCATGCACAACCCCGATGACAAGCCAAGCAATTGTTTCATACTTTTGACGTTCTCAAACCTTTTCAACTTTCACGCAATACATGAGCGTGAGCCATGGGCATAGCACTATAGGTGGAATAGAATATGATGATGGGGGTTATGTGGAGAAGACAAAAAAGGAGAAAGCCTCACATCAGCTAGGCGTATCAACGGGCTATGGAGATGCCCATCAATAGATATCAATGTGAGGAGTAGGGATTGCCATGCAACGGATGCACTAAGAGATGTAAGTGTATGAAAGCTCAAACTGAAACTAAGTGGGTGTGTGTAACATCCCAAATTTTCAATTTGGAATGTTATACATAGAGCACCATTGCATATCATATTTTTTTCCTTCGCATTTTTTCTCGATCCTAGAAATTCTACACAACTCAAGGACCCATGGAGAGAGTTGGGGATTTTCGTTATTTTCATATTTGAGTTTTCTCAAATTTTGAAAATAGGATCATTTGATTTTACTTATTTTATCTTCAATTATTTCTATTACAAAAATATGAGAGAGGGAATAAAATGACTTTCCCAAAATAAAGAAATAATGAAGATTTAATAATAAAATCAAATAAGATTTTATTTTGGAGTTTTCCGCCTTTTTATTTTGATTTAGGAAAATGCTGTTTTTCAAAATTGCATTTAGGCCCCAAATAAATGTTCATTAAATCCGCTTGATTTTAGAAGCCGGGAAAATTTATTTCGGATTTTTGGAGTCCGCTTAGTATTTCTTTTTATTTTTTCCTGTGTGTAATTATTTAAAAACGCACACCTTATGCAAGCCGTGCCGAGCGGGACTCCGCTGGGCGCTTTTATAAGCTGCCACCCGGCGCCTCCCAGCCCACCCGCCCGCCTGACCTAACCCTAGCCTCACCACGCCGCCTGCCATTGGAGCCCGCCACGCCACGCCCGAGGTTCGCCACAAGATCGCTTTTCGCGTCGGTTTTTTTTTTTAAAAAACCGAGCTGTTTTTCTTAGGTTTTTTTCGGGTTTTTTCCGGTTTTTTTATTTTTTTATTTTTTTTATTTTTTTTCTTTTCGTTCATTAACCGTTCGTCGTTTTTCTTTTTCTCGGATTTAATCCGCGATTTTTCTGATCGCGATTTCAGATCCGATTTTCGTGTTAGTATAACTTTTCGCTCGTTTATCGAAATCAGGCGATTCAAACGCCTGGAGTTTCGTCTCGAAACCCTCTTTCCGTATAATCTATTTAAACAAGTTTTTGCTTTTGTAAAATTTGACTTAGATCCAGATTAGTAAAACGGAGTTGTTTTCTTCCGCCGTTTGACTTTCGTTGCTTCGTTTGATTTGATTCTTTTTGCAAACCGAAGTTCTTAAGCTGAACTATCTGGTTAGATCTATTTGAGTTTTACCTGTGCATTAGATGAGTATTTATTGTATGCTTGTTTGTTTGTTCTGCGATAGATTACCCGAGTCGCCTTTGTTACTTGAATCTCTAGGTTTCATGGATCATCGAAAGGCAAGTAACACTTTGAACATACTTTTCTCATACCCAGTTTTTATGCATTAGATCTATCCTCAAACACTTGCATGATTAGGATCTAATTAAATTGTGGGACGGGAAGTAGATGAGGTAGTACCTATTACCAGTTTTATTATCAAACCCTTGGGAGTTACTTCTACGTTTGCTTATTATGCCATGCTATGCTAGTAGACGTGGATTGGGTGAGTGTATCCATGACAGATGTGAGATTGTTATGTAATGGTTTATTTAAGGTGGCAACTTAAACACACATCTGGGTGGACTGAGGCACCTGGTTTCTATCAGGACTTGCCTGTATTTCTTCGGACAGCCACCCAGGTTCAAAGGGATCATGAGATTATTCAAACTAGAAACTTACGTGTGCAGCCACAAGCCATTATGGGCTCTGGCATAGTTGATTAAGTTGTGCGAACTCTTACGGGTAGACTAGCGATGTAGGGGAAAGTAGGTGTACGGTCTACCCACAAGTAAGGTGCTAGTGCTTCGAAAGACTATGTCTCGGTCATCCGCTTCTCAAACATCATGTAGTGCGAGAAATCCAATGGAGGCGATCGAGTCTTGTGGGGAAAAGTGCAAAACCTCTGCAGAGTGTATAAACTAATCATGGTTAGCCGTGTCCCGGTTATGGACATCTTGAGTATCTAGTACCTGGATATCATGTGAATCTCATCATGTTACTTCTAATTAATATTGTTGGGTTTTTAATGAGTATTTTTAATTGGGATTGTGAATGCTGTCAACTATTCTCAATGTTTCACAACCACCATGATAATTAATTAAATTTATTCTTTTGCAGTAGGGAAAAACTGGCTTTACGCAAAACTGTAACCATAGAGCTTTCCACCAGCCATGTATGCATGTAGTAAAGGCTATTCATTCCATTATTCTCTATGTGGTACATTGCCAGCATATTCCATGTGCTGACCCGTTTTTGGGCTGGAACGTTTCATGTTGCAGACTTTTCAGACGACGAGTAAGGTGCATAGGTCGTGGTTCTATACTCAGTGATGCCGTTGGAGTTGATGGACTCGCTTATTCTTCCAAGCCTTCCAATGTTATCGTTATTAGATGGCCTTAAGCCATATTTATTTTATTAAGTTCTCTCTTGAGACATTCGATTGTAATAACTGTGTGATTGCTACTCGTTATAAATCCTCCGAGTAATTGTGTGGTGTCAAGATTCTCGATCCAGGGATGACATCGAGCACGAGATCGATCGTTTGAGGTCTGGTCGCTACAAAGATGGTATCAGAGCACACGCTGACTGTAGGACACGACCATTAAGCTAAAGCCCTAGATCACTACTCTCTCTTCTCATTTCTAACTCCTCATCTTTTCTACTCTTTTAGGATGACGGCAGCGAGGATCAAGTTCACCCAGCCGGATGAGGATACACCCTTTGGACGACACCTGAAGGAAGTCACTAAGTACCTTAACATCGGATTACCAAGTTTCACCGGACTTACAATTCCACTTTACCCAAGAAGAAAATTGGAAGATTCAAGCTCAAGTTCCCGGAAGGACGTTTGCGCCAATCACGGAGCCTATAGAGTGTGTTTTCAATGCACCAACCTGGAGTCTGGGAAAGAGCATGGGAGCTCAGATAACCTTGGGACGCATTGGAGAAGTTTACAAACAAGACCTCAAGGATACTATCTACCAGATTTGCGGGTGCCGAGATGAACAATGGGAGATAGTTGGCACTAAGAAGGATCGATCCATTGCAGCTTTCATCCAGGAGTTAAATCAGCACATTCGACACCAGGAGAACCAGATGTGCGCAGACATGATGGAGTTGAAGACAGCAAAAGCCAAGATTATCGAACTAGAAGGAGAACTGAAGGCCACTCGCAAGGACTACATGGAGGAGATTGTAGCTCTAGTGGGACAAAACGGCGATCTTAAGGAGAAGATTGAAGAACTCATGGGGAATTCAGCACCCGGGGGAGAAGATGAAGATAACACCTGTCCAGAGAACTACATCATCATCGACGACACCGATTCCGATCCTAGTGATGATGATTTCGAAGATGAAGCTGGAGCAGATATCATGGAGTCTTCATCGGAGCAGTTTTTCTAGTTGACCACCATAACAGTAGTAGATTTTTCCCCTTTTTAATTAGTTTTAGTTTCAGCACTTTGTAACGATAGATAGACCGTTGTATGCCCTTGTTTGAATTGATTGGAGTGATATTGTGTGATTTTGTCTCATGTGCATATGGGTAGTGTTTTCTCTCTAGACATCATTCTTTTCTAAATTCTTGTCTTTTCTTAAACCCTCAGATGCCTCCGAGACGCGACCCGGGATTTGTTTTCCCGCCAGATATCACTCAGTTGATTCAGCAGCAGAATGCCTTAATTCAAACATTGGTACAGAACCAAGGCAACAACAACAACAACAACAACAACAACAACCCACCGCCACCACCACCTGTTGACCATTTGACCCGTTTCTTGAGCTGAATCCGCGGTGTTTTCCAAAGAGCACCGAACCGATTGTTGCGGATGATTGGCTCCGTAAGATAGGGAGGGAGTTGACCACTGCAGGATGTCAGATGGAGAAAGGGTGAAATTTGCCGCACATCAGCATGAAGGACCAGCAAAGAAGATGGTGGGAGAATTTTGACCACTTACCTCAGAGACACCGCCACATGGGATCGGTTTCAGCAAGCTTTCCGTACTGCCCATGTTTCAGCAGGAGCTATGGCCATGAAGAAGCGTGAGTTTCGCAACTTGTGCCAAGGAGGACGGATAGTTGGCCAGTATGTAGAAGATTTCAGTAAGTTAGCACGTTATGCCCCAGATGACGTTGCTACGGACGCAGCTAAACAGGAGAAGTTTCTAGAAGGACTGAATGATGAGCTGAGCATGCAGTTGATGGTAGCCACTTTCAATAACTACCAGGAGTTGGTAGATCGTGCTCTTATGATTGAAGGGAAGCAGCAGCAGATTGACTATCGCAAGAGGAAGTATGGACAGGGAAAGAATAACTCTGGAGCTCAACAGAAACTTCGCTTTACACCGAAGACAGGAGGACAATTTCAGCATACCCATGGAGGATGTAGCTCGCACAACCATAATGGCACCAAGAATGGGAACGGGAATGGAGGAAGCAATGGACAGAACCGCACCAACCCGTCAACACCATCCAAGGTAGATCTGAGCCACATCACTTGCTTTAAGTGCCGCAAGACCGGGCATTATGCAAATGATTGTCCAGAAGGCCAAAATGGAAATGGTAATGGAAGCTCAGGAAAGAAGCCGAACCCTTTCAACAAAGGACAAGTGAACCACGTTACCGTGGAGGAGGTTGAAGCTCAGCCAGATGCAGTAATAGGTAAGTTTTTGGTTAAGTCATTTACTGCAGTTGTTCTTTTTGATACCGGTGCATCGCATTCATTCGTATCAAGGGGATTTGCGGATAAGTTTAGCCTACCCACTAGAACTCTTAAGACACCCATGTTAGTAAGCTCACCGGGAGTGAAGTATATGGCCAGTCAAGGATGTTTTCAAGTGCCATTAAGTATAGGGAGGCATGTTTTCCCAACGGATTTAATCATATTGGAATCCCAAGGTTTGGATGTAATTCTTGGTATGGATTGGTTGTCAATGTATGGAGGAAACATCGATTGCGCCAGCAAGACAATTTTGCTTACCACCCCAGAAGGAAGGAGAATCAAGTATGTATCACGGCATGAGCCGAGGAGAGCACATGTAAATTCCTTATCAGGAGTTGTGCAGGAGGAAGTACCAGTGGTAAGGGATTACCCGGACGTGTTTCCGGAAGAGTTGCCAGGCATGCCACCGGATAGAGACATTGAGTTTCTGATTGAACTATTGCCAGGCACTGGGCCGATATCTAAGAGACCATATAGGATGCCAGCCCAAGATTTGGAGGAAATTAAGAAGCAGATTAAGGAGTTACTGGATAAAGGTTTTATTCGCCCAAGTTCTTCGTCTTGGGGATCACCAGTACTTCTAGTGGATAAGAAGGATGGATCATTAAGAATGGTTGTTGATTATCGTGGATTGAATGAAGTGACCATTAAGAACAAATACCCGTTGCCGATGATCAATGACTTGTTTGACCAATTGCAAGGAGCTAAGGTGTTTTCCAAGATCGATTTGCAATCAGGGTACCATCAGTTAAAGATTCGAGAGCAGGATATACCTAAGACGGCTTTTACCACCAGGTACGGGCTGTATGAGTACACCATTATGTCATTTGGTTTGACTAACACACCTGCCTATTTTATGAACATGATGAACAAAGTGTTTATGGAATTTTTGGATAAGTTCGTCGTGGTGTTCATTGATGATATTTTGGTTTACTCGAAGAATGAAGAGGAACATAAGGAGCATTTGCGTTTGGTACTCGAAAAGCTCAGAGAACATCAGTCGTATGCCAAGTTCAGCAAATAGTTTTGGTTGAAGGAAGTTGGGTTTCTGGGACATGTTATATCCGGAGAAGGTATAGCAGTAGACCCCACTAAAGTTGTCACTGTAACAAACTGGGAAGCGCCAACAACAGTTGGAGAGATCCGGAGTTTCCTTAGACTAGCAGGATACTACCGGAGATTCATTGAGAACTTCTCAAGGATTGCGACGCCTATGACAGAATTGTTGAAGAAGGATACCAAGTTCATTTGGACTGAGGAGTGTGAAGCTAGTTTCCAAGAGTTGAAGAAACGTTTGGTTACCTCACCAGTGTTAATTCTGCCAGATCAGACCAAGGATTATGAGGTGTATTGCGACGCTTCATGTCGAGGACTTGGAGCAGTGCTTATGCAGGAGGGGAGAGTTGTTTCGTATGCTTCACGACAGCTTAAGCCTCATGAGCTAAATTATGCTACGCATGATTTGGAGTTAGCAGCCGTAGTGCATGCATTGAAAACATGGAGACATTCCCTCATTGGAAACCATTGTGAGGTGTATACGGATCACAAGAGTTTGAAGTACATCTTCACGCAGAAGGAGCTAAATCTCAGGAAGAGGAGATGGTTGGAGCTCATCAAAGATTATGATATGAGGTTGCATTATCACCCCAGAAAGGCTAACGTTGTAGCAGACGCGTAGAGCCGTAAGAGTCACGTCAACACGCTAATGACAGGAGAAATATCAAATGAATTAGCCGAGGATCTTCGAGAGCTATGTTTGGAAATAGTTCCGAGAGGATATATAGCAGCACTGGAGATTCGGTCAACTTTGATGGACAAGATCAGGGAAGCTCAGAAGACTGACAAAGAGATTGCCTCCATAAAGGAGAAAATGAGCGAAGGAAAGGCAAAGGGATTTCATGAGGATGAGCACGATACCTTATGGTTTGAAGACCGTGTTTATGTGCCCAATGACCCGGAGATCAGGAAGATGATTCTACAAGAGGCACATGATTCACCATATTTGATTCACCCAGGAAATACCAAAATGTATTTGGATTTGAAGAATACTTTCTGGTGGACCGGAATGAAGAAGGATATTGCAGAGTACGTAGCAGTTTGTGATGTATGTCAGAGGGTGAAGGCAGAACATCAGAAGCCAGCAGGATTGTTACAGCCATTGCCTATACCCGAAGGGAAGTGGGATAAACTAGGTATGGATTTCATCACGGGATTGCCCAGGACTCGTTCAGGCTATGACTCGATTTGGGTTATAGTCGATCGTTTGACGAAGGTAGCTCATTTCATTCCAGTAAAGACTACTTACAGCAGTGCCAAATTGGCTAAGATATACATGACCAGGATTGTATGCTTGCATGGAGTTCCGAGGAGTATCGTATCAGATAGAGGAACCCAATTCACCTCAAAGTTCTGGAAGCAGTTGCATGAAACTTTGGGAACCAGGCTGGAGTTTAGCACAGCTTTCCATCCACAGACAGATGGACAAACCGAGAGAGTCAACCAGATTTTGGAGGATATGCTTAGAGCTTGTGCTTTGGATTATGGATCAAGTTGGGATGACAATTTGCCGTATGCGGAGTTTTCTTATAACAATAGTTACCAAACCAGTCTGAAGATGGCACCTTTCGAAGCCTTGTACGGAAGAAGGTGCAGGACCCCGTTGTTGTGGGATGAAGTTGGAGACCGCCAGTTGTTTGGACTAGATTTGATTAAGGAGTCTGAACAGAAAGTAAAGTTGATTCGCAATAGGCTCAAGGTAGCCCAGTCAAGATAGAAGAATTATGCGGACTCAAAACGCAAAGAGACAGAATACGAAGTCGGAGACAGAGTTTATCTTCGAGTATCGCCCCTTCGAGGAGTTAAGCTTCTTGGAGTTAAAGGAAAGTTAGCACCTCGATTTGTAGGACCTTATCGAGTTTTGGAACGCATGGGAGAAGTTGCGTACAAGTTGGAACTACCCGAAGGATTGTCAGGAGTCCATGATGTGTTTCATGTTTCTCAGTTGAAAAAGTGTCACACAGAGATGGCTGATATACCACTGAGAGATACCGTGCCACTGGAAGCGATTCAGTTGAATGATGATTTGACCTATGAGGAGAAACCAGTTAAGATTTTGGAGTATGCCAGCAGAGTCACCCGCAGCAAGGTCATTAAGTTTTGCAAAGTTTAATGGAGCCAGCACACAGAGGATGAAGCCACCTTGGAGCGAGAGGAAGATTTGCTTAAGGACCACCCTCACCTATTTTCTAGCCAACCCGAATCTCGAGGGCAAGATTCATCTTAAGGGGGTAGGTTTGTAACATCCCAAATTTTCAATTTGGAATGTTATACATAGAGCATCATTGCATATCATATTTTTTTCATTTGCATTTTTGCTCGATCCTAGAAATTCTACACAACTCAAGGACCCACGGAGAGAGTTGGGGATTTTCGTTATTTTCATATTTGAGTTTTCTCAAATTTTGAAAATAGGATCATTTGATTTTACTTATTTTATCTTCAATTATTTCTATTACAAAAATATGAGAGAGGGAATAAAATGACTTTCCCAAAATAAAGAAATAATGAAGATTTAATAATAAAATCAAATAAGATTTTATTTTGGAGTTTTCCGCCTTTTTATTTTGATTTAGGAAAAATGCGCGTTTTTCAAAATTATTGCATTTAGGCCCCAAATAAATGTTCATTAAATCCGGCTTGATTTTAGAAGCCGGGGAAAATTTATTTCGGGATTTTTGGAGTCCGTTTAGTATTTCTTTTTATTTTTTTCTGTGTGTAATTATTTAAAAAAAAGCGCACCGCCTTACCGGGCCGCACTCGCGGGACTCCGCTCAGGCGCTTTTATAAGCGCCCCACCCGCGCCCCAGCCCACCTGCCCACCCCGACCTAACCCTAGCCCGCAGCGCCACCCACCATGGCCACACCAAATGCCTTGAGGTTCGCCGCCGCCTCGTTTTCCGCGCCGGTTTTTCTTCGGGTTTTTCCGGGTTTTTTTCGGTTTTTTTATTATTTTTTATTTTTTTCTTTTCATTCATTAACCGTTCGTCATTTTTCTTTTTCTCGGATTTAATCCGCGATTTTTCTGATCGCGATTTCAGATCCGATTTTTGTTTTAGTATAACTTTTCGCTCGTTTATCGGAATGAGGCGATTCAAACGCCTGGAATTTCGTCTCGAAACCCTCTTTCCGAATAATATATTTAAACAAGTTTTTGCTTCTATAAAATTTGACTTAGATCCAGATTAGTAAAACGAAACTGTTTTCTTCCGCCGTTTGACTTTCGTTGCTTCGTTTGATTTGATTCTTTTTGCAAACCGAAGTTCTTAAGCTGAACTATCTGGTTAGATCTATTTGAGTTTTACCTGTGCATTAGATGAGTATTTATTGTATGCTTGTTTGTTTGTCTGCGATAGATTACCCGGAGTGCGCCGCCTGTTACTTTGAATCTCTAGGTTTCGCGGATCATCAGCAAGGCAAGTAACACTTTGAACATACTTTTCTCATACCCAGTTTTTATGCATTAGATCTATCCTCAAACACTTGCATGATTAGGATCTAATTAAATTGTGGGACGGGAAGTAGATGAGGTAGTACCTATTACCAGTTTTATTATCAAACCCTTGGGAGTTACTTCTACGTTTGCTTATTATGCCATGCTATGCTAGTAGACGTGGATTGGGTGAGTGTATCCATGACAGATGTGAGATTGTTATGTAATGGTTTATTTAAGGTGGCAACTTAAACACACATCTGGGTGGATTGAGGCACCTGGTTTCTATCAGGACTTGCCTGTATTTCTTGGACCGCCACCCGGGCTCAAAGGGATCATGAGATTATTCAAACTAGAAACTTCGTGTGCAGCCACAAGCCATTATGGGCTCGCATAGTTGATTAAGTTGTGCGAACTCTTATGGGTAGACTAGCGATGTAGGGAAAGTAGGTGTACCGGTCTACCCACAAGTAAGGTGCTAGTGCTTCGAAAGACTATGTCTCGGTCATCCGCTTCTCAAACATCATGTAGTGCGAGAAATCCAACGGAGGCGATCGAGTCTTGTGGGGAAAAGTCATAAACCTCTGCAGAGTGTATAAACTAATCATGGTTAGCCGTGTCCCGGTTATGGACATCTTGAGTATCTAGTACCTGGATATCATGTGAATCTCATCATGTTACTTCTAATTAATATTGTTGGGTTTTTAATGAGTATTTTTAATTGGGATTGAGAATGCTGTCAACCATTCTCAATGTTTCACAACCACCATGATAGTTAATTAAATTTATTCTTTTGCAGTAGGGAAAAACTGGCTTTACGCAAAACTGTAACCATAGAGCTTTCCACCAGCCATATATGCATGTAGTAAAGGCTATTCATTCCATTATTCTCTATGTGGTACATTGCCAACATATTCCATGTGCTGACCCGTTTTCGGGCTGCAACGTTTCATGTTGCAGACTTTTCAGACGATGAGTAAGGTGCATAGGTCGTGGTTCTATACTCAGTGATGCTGTTGGAGTTGATGGACTCGCTTATTCTTCCAAGCCTTCCGCTGTTATCGTTATTAGATGGCCTTAAGCCATATTTATTTTATTAAGTTCTCTCTTGAGACATTCGATTGTAATAAGTGTGTGATTGCTACTCTGTTATAAATCCTCCGAGTACTGTGTGGTGTCAAGATTCTCGATCCGGGGATGACACTGAGCACGAGATCGACTGCTTTTGAGGTCCGGTCGCTCAAAGTGCATCCAACTTGCTTGCTCATGAAGACCTAGGGCATTTGAGGAAGCCCATCGTTGGAATATACAAGCCAAGTTCTATAATGAAAATTCCCACTAGTATATGAAAGTGATAACTCAAGAGACTCTCTATATGAAGAGCATGGTGCTACTTTTAAGCACAAGTGTGGTAAAAGGATAGTAACATTGCCCCTTCTCTCTTTTTCTCTCATTTTTTTTATTTTCTTTTTTTATATATATTTTTGTTATTTTTTGGTGGGCTTCTTTGGCCTCTTTTTTTATTTGGGTTTATTTGGCCTCATTTATTTTTTTGTAAAGTCCGGAGTCTCATCCCGACTTGTGGGGGAATCATAGTCTCCATCATCCTTTCCTCACTGGGGTAATGCTCTAATAATGATGATCATCACACTTTTATTTACTTACAACTCAATATTACAACTCGATATCTAGAACAAAGATATGACTCTATATGAATGCCTCCGTGATGTACGGGATGTGCAATGATCTAGCGTAGCAATGACATCAAAAAACGGGCAAGCCATGAAAACATCATGCTAGCTATCTTACGATCATGCAAAGCAATATGACAATGAATGCTCAAGTCATGTATATGATGATGATGGAAGTTGCATGGCAATATATCTCGGAATGGCTATGGAAATGCCATGATAGGTAGGTATGGTGGTTGTTTTGAGGAAGATATAATGAGGCTTATGTGTGACAGAGCGTATCGTATCACGGGTTTGGATGCACCGCTAAGTTTGCACCAACTCTCGAGGTGAGAAAGGGCAATCTGCTGCATCAAAGAGGCTAGCAATGATGGAAGGGTGAGAGTGCGAATAATCCATGGACTCAACATTAGTCATAAAGAACTCACATACTTATTGAAAAAATCTATTAGTCATCGAAACAAAGTACTACGTGCATGCTCCTAGGGGGATAGATTGGTAGGAAAAAACCATCGCTCGTCCCCGGCCGCCACTCATAAGGAAGACAATCAATAAACACCTCATGCTCCGACTTCGTTACATAACGGTTCACCATACGTGCATGCTACGGGACTTGCAAACCTCAACACAAGTATTTCTCAATTTCACAATTACTCAACTAGCACGACTCTAATATCACCACCTTTATATCGCAAAACTATTGCAAGGAATCAAACATATCATATTCAGCGATCTACAAGTTTTATGTAGGGTTTTATGACTAACCATGTGAATGACCAGTTCCTGTCATCTCTCTAAATAGATATAAGTGAAGCAAGAGAGTTTAATTCTTTCTACAAAAGATATGCCCATGCTCTAACAAATATAAGTGAAGCAAAAGAGCATTCTACAAATGGCGGTTATCTAAGTGAAGAGAAACAGGCAATCCAAACTTCAAATGATATAAGTGAAGCACATGAAGCATTCTATAAAGCCATACTCAAAAGATATAAGTGAAGTGCAAAGAGCATTCTTATAAATCAACCAAGGAACATCTCATACCAGCATGGTGCATAAAAGAAAAATGAAAACTAAAAGCAAAAGACGCTCCAAGATTGCACATATTGCATGAACGAAACGAATCCGAAAACATACCGATACTTGTTGAAGAAATAGGGGATGCCTTCCTAGCATCCCCAAGCTTAGACACTTGAGTCTCCTTGAATATTTACTTGGGGTGCCTCGGGCATCCCCAAGCTTGAGCTCTTGCCTCTCTTCCTTCTTCTCACATTGAGACCTTCTCGATCATCGAACACTTCATCCACACAAAACTCCAACAGAAAACTCGGTAAGATCCGTTAGTATAATAAAGCAAATCACCACTCTAAGTACTATTGCAAACCAATTCATATTTTGTTTTTTCATTGTGTATACTGTAATATAACTTTTTCATGGCTTAATCCACTGATATAAATTGATAGTTTCATCAAAACAAGCAAACTATGCATCAAAAACAGAATCTGTCTAAAACAGAACAGTCTGTAGCAATCTGAACATTCACCATACTTATGATACTTGAAAAATTCTGCCAAAATTAGGAAAAATAAAAACTTTGTACAGCAAGACAGTGCAAAAAGAATCAGAACCATTTGACGTTCCAGTAAAAAATTAAAAATTGCGCACTACAGCCAAAGTTTCTGTCCTGCACCGTACAAACCAACAAGTATTGTAAACATCCTAAAGGCAAACCTTGGCACATTATTTTTATAATACAATGGAATTGTACAAGGGGATAATTATTTTTGTTGAAAAGTTTCTGTAATCAAGATTCACAAAGTTTCCGTGAGCATGAACAAAGTTCAAGGAGCACTCCCACTTCAACAATGCTTGTTTTTCTCACTTTCGTTTTTCTTTTTGAAAAAGTTTTGGGTTCCCCTCTTTATTTTTGTTGTTTTTAAACTATATGAAAGCACTCAACAGAAATAAATGACTCTCTAAAACTTCCGGGTTGTCTCCCTGGCAGCGCTTTCTTTAAAGCCATTAAGCTAGGCATATAGTGCTCAAGTAATGAATCCACCCGGATCCCAAGGTATATCAAAGTCAATTTTAATTAGCAATGATTTATAATTTAGTAGTGAGCACAAAACAACATATATCATGTAATGACGAAGTCTAACTCTCTTCCTATGCATCGGCATGTCATAAAAGAACAATTCATGCACAGAAAGTAAAGGCCAATGCATAGTATAAACAGTTTCTTGCAATTTTATCGTGTTGGAAACATAGAGAGGTGGAGATATAGTTCCTCTCTCATAATAATTGCAAGTAGGAGCAGAAAGCACATGCATATTATATTCATCAAAATCATCATGTGTAGTAGTAAAAGGCAACCCATCAATATAATCCTTAATAAGTGCAAGCTTCTCCGATATAGTGTAGTCGGGAGAATTCAAAAAGATAATAGGACTATCATGCGTGGGTGCAATAGCAACAATTTCATTCATAACATAAGGAACTATAGCAAGTTCATCTCCATAAGCATAATTCATATTGGCATCTTGGCCACAAGCATAGCAAGCATCATCAAAAAGGGATATTTCAAAAGAATCAACGAGATCATAACAATCATCATAGCAATCATCCTTCGGTAAGCACGAAGGGGAATTAAATAATGTATGAGTTGGAGGGTTACTCTCATTAGAAGGTGGGCACGGGTAGCTAATCCGCTCTTCCTCCTTTTGTTCTTCGCTCTCCTCATCATCTTTTTCATCCAATGAGCTCACAGTTTCATCAATTTCTTCTTCCATAGCTTCCTGCAAAATATCAGTCTCTTCTTGGACAGCGTTGACTTTCTTCATAAAAGCATTAATATAGTAATTGTACTCATAATTTTCATAGCAATATCTAAGCATAGCAAGATTTTCAGGCCTATAAGCATCATCATCTAAAGCTTCATACTTTTCAAACAAAGATTCAATTTCATAAGCAGCCTTAAAAGCAACAAATTCTTCTATTTGTTCCACATCATAGTAATCATATATACCATTAGCATAAGAAGCTAAGGTTTCATTATCATTAAATTTTCATGAAAATGGAAGGTGTGGAGCCTCCATCCTAGAGCAACAAGTAATATCATATTTCAAGCATAGATTCCAGGCATACCAACGCAACATAATAAATTGATCCCACAATAGTTTCCCTTTTTGTGTCGAGCGATAATCCCTAAAGTATTCACGTTGATCCAACGTGTCTCCCATTATAAAGTTGAATGGGGTTTTCTCAGGATTATCAAAGTAGTACATAATATCTCTCACATAATGAGAATCGGGGGTTTCAGGAGTTACCCCATCCTCATGAGTAGCAAGCACACCTAATTGTTTTGGTATTTAGTGTTCCATATCCATAACTAAAGATAGAGAACAACTAAGAACAACAAATAAAAATTACTCAGTGATAAAGCAAACAAGCACACACGAGAATATTCACCCCACGCTATTGCTCCCGACAGCGGTGCGGAAAAAGGTCTTGATAACCCACAAGTATAGGGGATCGCAACAGTTTTCAATAAGTAAGAGTGTCGAACCCAAGGAGGAGCTAAAGGTAGAACAAATATTCCCTAAAATTCTATCGACCACCGATACAACTCTACGCATGCTTAATGTTTACTTTACCTAGAACAAGTATGAAACTAGAAGTACTTTGTAGGTGTTTTCGGGTAAGCTTGCAAGAAAGTAAACAGCACGAAAATAAAACTAGGGGCTGCTTAGATAAAGACACAACTAAAGTAAATATGGCGAGTGTGGAAAAGTGGTGGTAGGAGTTGTGGAATTGTCCCTAAGCAATTGACTATGTTACTAGACCGGTAATCACTATTGCAATTCTATTTGAGGGAGAGGCATAAGCTAACATGCTTTCTCTACTTGGATCATATGCATTTATGATTGGAATTCTAGCAAGCATCCGCAACTACTAAAGATTCATTAAGGTAAAACCCAACCATAGCATTAAATTATCAAGTCCCCTTTATCCCATACGCAAACAACCTACTTACTTGGGTCTATGCTTCTGTCACTCACGCCACCCACCATAAGCAAATCATAAACATATTGCAAACCCTACAGCAGGAATCCCTCACGCTTGCGCGACACGGAGGGCACAATAGGACAACACCAATAATAAAATATGCAACTCAAACCAATCATAGCAATTCATCAATCACCGATAGGACAATGGAAATCTACTCAGACATCATAGGATGGCAACACATCATTGGATAATAATATGAAGCATAAAGCACCATGTTCAAGTAGAGGGTACAACGGGTTGCGGGAGAGTGGACCGCTGGATATAGATGGGGGAAGGTGATGGAGATGTTGGTGAAGATGACAGTGGTGTTGGTGAAGATCGTGATGATGATGATGGCCCCCAGCAGCGCTCCGGCGCCACCGGAAGCAAGGGGGAGAGAGCCCCCCTTCTTCTTCTTCTTCCTTGACCTCCTCCCTAGATGGGAGAAGGGTTTCCCCTCTGGTCCTTGGCTCCCATGGCGTGGGAGGGGCGAGAGCCCCTCCGAGATTGGATCTATCTCTCTGTTTCTGCGTTCTGTCCTGGCTCTGTTTCACCGTTTCATGTATATATGGAGATTTTCCATATTTTCCAAAAATAAGCTCCGTCCGTTTTTATCCCGTTTGGACTCCGTTTGATATGGATATTCTGCGAAACCAAAAAATGCAACGAAGGGGACCCTGCACCGGCAATTTGGATCAATATGTTAGTCCCAAAATAATATAAAAGTTGCCAAAAAGTATATGAAAGTTGAATAATATTGGCATGGAACAATCAAAAATTATAGATACGACGGAGACGTATCAGCGGAGCGCGGCGTGGGCGACAACAGCCGCAGTGGCGCGAAGCGGCGACAGGCGTGACGGGCGCCTGAGCTAGCAGGCAGGGCGCCTGCGGTAGCTGGTGGTGCGCGTGCTCACCGCCAGCACGAGCACCGGGCGGCGCGTGCACGACTGCGGGACGGCGCAAGGAGCAAAGAGGAAGAGAGGCCGGGGGCCTCACCGCGGATCCGTAGGGTCAAGACAGCGTGTCTCGGGGAGGTCGACGGGGACGACGCGCGGCGGGGAGGCAGGCCGACGGGGAGGAGCACGGGGACGCGTCGACGACCGAGAGGCGAGCGGCGTGATTCCGGCGACGGGATTCGGGGAGGCACGGCGAGGGGCGTCGTTGCCCTGGGTCACTGGTCGGGGAGGAGGTGAGGACGGGGCTGCGTCGGTGTGACGGCAGGGCGCCGCGTGAGGCGGGGCAGCACCAGGGCGTCGAGCCCGAGCCCGATTGGATCGGGGGAGAGGGAGAGTGGGGGCGCGAGTGGGGGCTGGAGTGGGTACGTGGGTTTGGGTTTGCGGGGGGGGGATATGGGAGCGCCGGCTGGGCCGGTGGCCTACTGGGCCGAAGCCTAGTGGGAGGGGGGTTTCTCTTTTCCTTTTTTGTTTGTTTGTTTTGTTTCATTTTACTTTTCTTTTTATTTATTGCTTTCTTGTTTACATCCACTATAAAATATCTAGGCATTTTATAAATATGTGTTTATTGCACTATATTTACATATGCAAAATATGGCACCTCCCGAACATTTTTGTTTTAACTTTTGAAAACTTTTATTGTTGACATTAATTTGAATTTGAATTTTGAAACGGTTTCAAAACATCGCGAGGTTAACAACAATAACCGTGGTGACGTGGCATCATTAGCGTGGGATCACTGTAGCTTAATTATCCTGGCGTCACAGATATTGTCACTAAAAAAAGAAAGATACCGGAAGATGAAATTTCCACCATGCTTGCTAATTATACTTTTAAGGGTGGAATACCAAACAAACTTGGAGATCCAGGAGTACCAACTATACCATGCTCCCTTAAAAGAAACTATGTTAAAACTGCTTTATGTGATCTTGGAGCCGGTGTTAGTGTTATGCCTCTCTCTTTATATCGTAGACTTGATTTGAATAAGTCGACACCTACTGAAATATCTTTGCAAATGGCTGATAAATCAATTGCTATACCTGTCGGTATTTGTGAAGATGTGCATGTTGTGGTTGCAAACGTTACTATTTTAACGGACTTTGTTATTCTTGATATTCCTGAGGACGATAGTATGTCTATTATTCTTGGAAGACCCTTTTCGAATACTGCAGGGGCTGTTATTGATTGCAACAAAGGCAATGTCACTTTTCATGTTAATGGTAATGAGCATACGGTACACTTTCCGAGGAAACAACCTCAGGTCCACAGTATCAATTCTATTGGAAAAATTCCATCGATTATTTTTGGAGGTTTTGAATTTCCTCTTTCTACTGTCAAGAAGTAATATGATATTCTATTATAGGGGATGTTCATATCCCCGTTGAGGTAACATAGTATTATTCGTAATTTCTCCGGTTCCATGTTATTCGGAAAGAGTTTGTTAACAAGACTTGATCAACCTTGTTAGTGGATTCCTTTTGATGAGCATGGGATGGATGAAACTAGAAGGCACAACCTTCTGTACCTTCTTTCTAATTTCTGTTTTTGGTTGAAATAAAGTAAAAATAGTAATTTTTTCTGTCTGTTTTCTGATTTATCCGTGCAATATAAAAATACCCCAAAAATAAAAGTTCTCCAAATGCCCTGAAAGTGGAATATGATTTTTTCTAGAATATTTGATAATATCTGGCACTGAGAACACAGCAGGAGGGGCAAGCACCTGGCCACGAGGGTGGAGGGCGCGCCCTACCCCCTGGGCGCGCCCCCTGCCTCGTAGGCCCACGGTGGCCCCCCTCCACTTATTCCTGCACCCACACACTTCTTCTTCCTCCCACAAACACCAATATCCAGCTCAAGCACAAGTTCTAGCTCATTTTGCTGCGATTTTCGATCTCCTTGCTCAAAGCACCTCTCACAAAACTGCTTGGGAGATTGTTCCTTGGTATGTGACTCCTCCATTGGTCCAATTAGTTTTTGTTCTAGTGCTCCATTCATTGCAAATTTGTGCTGCCTAGGTGACCATGTTCTTGAGCTTGCATGTCAAATTTATATGGTTCCAAGTAGTTCTAATGCATGATATAGTCTCTAGGCACTTGTAGGAGTAGTTGCTATTAATTTTGTTGAGCTTGGTTCACTTTTGTTTGAAGTTACTAAAAATTTCAGAAATTTTTCAGAGGAAGAAATATGCTTAGGAAAATGTTCCAAGGTGGTTCTTCAAGGAAGCAAGGACCCAGGCTTGCAATGCGTGATGCTAACGATGAGCCACCAAGGAACGCTCGATCTTGACCACGTGAATGGCCTTCAGAAAACTTTATGGATCGAGCGGGAATCAAGGAAGAATTTAACGCATATTTGCGTTAACGCTGATCTTGTGAGCTTTGAGGTAGACAAATGCCGCCAGTACCACTATCTCACTAGTTCCTTTGTGAGGAGGTTTGAATTTTCATCTTCACTTAATTCTCCAACTGTCCTATTTGATCTTTATGAAAAATCTTATACTATGGACTTAGAAGATTTTACCACTGCTTGTAAACTTCCACAATGGGGTAGTGCTAGTGAACCTCGCAAATCTGAATTTAGAAATTTTCTTGCTAGTATAACTGTGGAGGAATCTAGAGATATAGCACAAGCTACCATAGGGAGCATTCATTTTCCTGCTATACATTATTTTGCTCTCTTCATAGGTAGGTGCATAAATGGTAAAGATGAAGCATGTCATATGTGTGTCCCTGACCTTAGTATTCTTAGGAGTGCTGTGTTAAGAGACAAATCTTATAATTTGGGAGCCATTGTTGCACGTAGGTTGCATCATAATAGATTTAATGGAGTTCTCTTTGGTGGAATTTATGCAATCCGCTTAGCTGATTTTCTCGGTGTGGACGTTCTTGAGGATGATATTGAGTTGCCTCCTACTTATTTAGACTATAATGCTATGGTCCACCACCAGTTTGTTGATAGGAATGAATCACCTCTCCGGTATCGCTTAATCTTTGACAGACGTCATGTTGTCCGTATTACTCTCCCTGCTCCTGCGTTCTTTGATTATCAGGCAAAAGGAACATATGTTATTACCAGAGAGGAGGCAGATGAGTACGAGAGGAGGGCGGAGGCAACTCGCCGCCATGCTGCTGCTCAGGAGGCGATAGCCGCTGCATCTTAGTACGACCCCGGCTACAACTACGGATATCCGCCAGGCCATCCCTGGCAATGAACCAACTTAGGCCAAAAGCCTAAGCTTGGGGGAGTACGTATTTCCCACCGACATTACATGTATGTTCACACACACTCATTGCTAGATGTCGGTGCTCATACTCTTTCATTGTAATATCCATGCTAGTTTATTTTCTTTTTCCTGCTTTCTTCTTGTGTGTTTCTTAAACTTTAAGAAAAACAAAAAGAAATAGTTGTAGCTTTTAGTTAGTTTACTTTCTTGTTGTAGTAGTAGTAATTAAAAAGAAAAACCCCAAAAGATTTCCCGTTCTTCTTTTGCTTGTTGGGAGCTTTCCCGTGTAAATAATTTTATTTCTTTTCTTTTCTTTGGGGGTCGATAGGAGAAGACCATGATTAAATTGTTGAAGTGGCTCTTATATGCATTATTGTTGATTTAACCAAGAGCCCATATTGCCTTGTCTTCTCCTGTTTATTGAATGCTCGCAGATTCCAGCTTAGTCCAATGCACGTGCACTCTTATTATTATTCACTTCGTTCGGTCGTGCAAGTGAAAGGCAATTATGATGATATATGATGGACTGACTGAGATGAGAAAAGCTGGTATGAACTCGACCTCTCTTGTTTTTGTAAATATGATGAGTTCATCGTTCCTGATTCAGCCTATTATGAATAAACATGTTTGCAATGACAATTAGAGAACATAGTTGCTCGTGCCATGCTTGATTAGCTACGAGTTATAATGGTTTACCTTGCATGCCAACATGCTATTAAAATGGTTGTGATGTGGTATAGTGGGGTGGTATCCTCCTTTGAATGATTTAAGTGACTCGACTTGGCACGTTCACACATGTAGTTGAAAAAAATCAACATAGCCTTCACGATATTTATGTTCATGGTGGATTATATCCTACTCATGCTTGTACTCAATGTTTATTAATTTTAATGCATGTTCATGACTGTTGTCGCTCTCTAGTTGGTCGCTTCCCAGTCTTTTGCTAGCCGTCACTTGTATTAAGCGGGAATATTGCTTGTGCATTCAATCCCTTAAACCCCAAAGTTATCCCATATGAGTCCAGTATACCTTCCTATATGCGGTATCTACCTGCCGTTCCAAGTAAATTTTTATGTGCCAAACTCTAAACCTTCAAATAAACATTTTGTTTTGTATGCTCGAATAGCTGATGTATCAACTAGGGCTGCCCTTATCTTCCATGCTAGGCGGGTTATTCTCAAGAGGAGTGGACTCCGCTCCTCATTCACGAGAAAATGGCTGGTCACCGGGATGCCCAGTCCCATGCTTTATGCAAACTAAATCAAAATAATTGCAAACAAAACTCCCACTGGGACTGTTGCTTGTTGGAGGCACTTGTTGTTTCGAGCAAGCCATGGATTGATGCTTGTTGGTGGAGGGGGAGTATAAACTTTACCATTCTGTTTGGGAACCGCCTATAATGTGTGTAGCATGGAAGATATCGCCATCTCTTGGTTGTTATGTTGACAATGAAAGTATGCCGCTCAAAATATTATTTATCTCTATTTCAAAATCGAGCTCTGGCACCTCTACAAATCCCTACTTACCTCTGCGAAGGGCCTATCTATTTACTTTTATGTTGAGTCATCACCTCTTATTAAAAAGCACTAGCTGGAGAGCGCAGCTGTCATTTGCATCCATTACTATTAATTTATATTGGGTATGACTATGACTGGATCTCTTTTACCATGAATTACAATGTCTAGTCAGTCCTTGATCTTTAAAGGTGCTATGCATTTATGTTTTGAGGTCTCAGGAAGGGCTAGCGAGATACCATCTTATTATATCATATCATGATTGTTTTGAGAAAGTGTTGTCATCCGAGATTTATTATTATGGCTCGCTAGTTGATTATGCTATTGATATGAGTAAACATGAGACCTAAGAGTTATTGCAAATGTGGTCAGTCATAATCTTTGCTGAAAACATGAATGCTGGCTTTACATATTTACAACAACAAGAGCAAACAGAGTTTGTAAAAGTTTTTCTTTACCACTTCCAGTTTGTCAACTGATTTGCTTGAGGACAAGCAAAGGTTTAAGCTTGGGGGAGTTGATACGTCTCTGTCGTATCTACTTTTCCAAACACTTTTGCCCTTGTTTTGGACTCTAACTTGCATGATTTGAATGGAACTAACCCGGACTGACGTTGTTTTCAGCAGACTTTCCATGGTGTTATTTATGAGCAGAAACAAAAGTTCTCGGAATGACCTGAAACTCCACGGAACATCTAATTGGAAAATAAGAAAAATACTGAAGAAAAATCCATGTCAGGGGGCCCACACCCTGCCCACGAGGGTGGGGGCGTGCCTACCCCCCTAGGGCGCGCCCCCTACCTCGTAGGCCCCCTGACGCTCCACCGACCTCAACTCCAACTCCATATATTCACTTTCGGGGAGAAAAAAAATCAGAGAGAAGGATTCATCGTGTTTTACGATATGGAGCCGCCGCCAAGCCCTAAAACCTCTCGGGAGGGCTGATCTGGAGTCCGTTCGGGGCTCCAGAGAGGAGGATTCATCGCCATCGTCATCATCAACCATCCTCCATCACCAATTTCATGATGCTCACCACCGTGCATGAGTAATTCCATCGTAGGCTTGCTGGACGGTGATTGGTTGGATGAGATCTATCATGTAATCGAGTTAGTATTGTTAGGGTTTGATCCCTAGTATCCACTATGTTCTGAGATTGATGTAGCTATGACTTTGCTATGCTTAATGCTTGTCACTAGGGCCCGAGTGCCATGATTTCAGATCTAAACCTATTATGTTTTCATGAATATATGTGAGTTCTTGATCCTATCTTGCAAGTCTATAGTCACCTACTATGTGTTATGATCCGGCAACCCCGAAGTGACAATAATCGGGACCACTCCCGGTGATGAACATAGTTTGAGGAGTTCATGTATTCACTATGTGCTAATGCTTTGTTCCAGTACTCTATTAAAAGGAGGCCTTAATATCCCTTAGTTTCCATTAGGACCCCGCTGCCACGGGAGGGTAGGACAAAAGATGTCATGCAAGTTCTTTTTGATAAGCACGTATGACTATATTCGGAATACATGCCTACATTACATTGATGAATTGGAGCTAGTTCTGTGTCACCCTATGTTATGATTGTTACATGATGAACCGCATTCGGCATAATTCTCCATCACCGATCCAATGCCTACGAGCTTTTCACATATTGTTCTTCGCTTATTTACTTTTCCGTTGCTACTGTTACAATCACTACAAAACACCAAAAATATTACTTTCCTACCGTTACTTTTGTTGCCGTTACCACTACTATCATATTACTTTGCTACTAAACACTTTGCTGCAGATACTAAGTTATCCATGTGTGGTTGAATTGACAACTCAACTGCTAATACTTGAGAATATTCTTTGGCTCCCCTTGTGTCGAATCAATAAATTTGGGTTGAATACTCTACCCTCGAAAACTGTTGCGATCCCCTATACTTGTGGGTTATCAGGTATTACCTCCATAGAGAGGGCCCGAACCTGGGTAAACATTGTGTCCCCCGTCTCCTGTTACCATCGATCCTAGACGCACAGTTCGGGACCCCCTACCCAAGATCCGCCGGTTTTGACACCGACATTGGTGCTTTCATTGAGGGTTCCACTATGCCATCGACAAAAGGTTTGATGGCCCCTTCAATTGTCGATGATGACGCTGTCCAGGGAGAAACCTTTCTCCCCGGACAGATCTTCGTGTTCGGAGGCTTCGTACTGCGGGCCAACTTGCTTGGCCATCTGGAGCAGATCGACAGCTACGCCCCTGGCCATCAGGTCAGATTTGGAAGCTTGAACTATGTTGCGGACATCCGTGGAGACTTGATCTTCAATGGATTCGAGACCGCGGCAATCGCTCCCCGCCGCATCCAGGAGAGAGCTCCTGCAGCAACTCTGGCCTTAGATCCGGAGCAAATCAAGTCCCCCGAAGATGGGAAGTTCAACCCCATCACGGGGGCCATCGATTCTGCGGCATTGGAGCCGCTCGCAGATTCCACTGTGTACGACATCTGCATCAACAGAACCCCGGACTCTTCTCTGGTGTCGAGTTCCGAACCCTACGAGCCCGCGGATACTGAACTCGATCGGTTATCGATCTTCAAGTTCAGCGCCGCAGATGTCTTCCAACACTCGCCCATGGGCGACCTACTAAACTCATTAAAAAACCTATCCCTAGCAGATGGCTCATCGCCGAACTATGTTCGGTTTGAACTTACGACATATGATGGAGAATTTTGCTTCCCACCCACCACCCACTTTATAGCCACCGCCGAAGACCCAACAAACACGCCTGACCCCTGCTCCGAAGAAATCGCCGGTATGGACGACGATGAGGGGCAGGGCCAGAGCTCTCTACCCGCTAGACACGGGATGGCCACTTCCTGATATGATGTGTGTATGATAGACACACCCAAGACGAGGAGGATCCAGTCGAGAATAAACCTCCTGGTACACTGTCCGAACACCGGCGCCCACGGCGCTGCTCCAAGCCACATTGCCCAAGAGAAAACACTGCTAGCACCAGAAAAGACAACACTTCGGACAATGATGACCCTGTTGAGGTAGAATCCGAACAGGATGAACAGGAAAGCGGGCAAGACAACCCTGATGAACAGGCCACATATGGAGACTCGGAGGACAGCAATTATCTCCCACCCTCCGAGGAAGAGGAGATCCTCGGCAGCGAGGATTTTATCGTGCCTAAGGAGCCTAAGGAAGAAGCAGCTGCAGCTTCAAGCAAGCCAGGATTTGCTCAATGATAGATGGACCGAGGTCCTGGCCGCCGAAGAATACGGCCTTAGCGGCCCAGACGAAAGCCACCTCAAGAGTAGGTGGCTCCCTCGATACGATGGCAGGGCGTTGGAGCCCACATCACCATCAAACAACATGGTGGGCCAACCACAATTTGGTCCGGACAAAGCAGCAGCCCAAGCAGAGCACCATACCAACCCATCCGGCCACCCAAACAAGAATAAAGCAGCTCGGGGGAACACTCTCGACATCCAACAAGACCTGGAGGGTAGAATAGGACACAAAAAACTGACACCCAGATCGCGGGGACATGCCCCGACCAGTAACGACGGTTATCTATTCAGACACAACAGACCCGACCACGCTCGGTCCGAAAACCGTAAGCGGAGTCCACCGGAGGTGCTTCACAGTGTGGCCCAACATAGAGGAGCCGCACAGCCTCTCTGCTTCACCGACGAGGTAATGGAGCATGAATTCCCAAACGGGTTCAAACCCATTAACATCGAATCATACGATGGAACAATAGATCCCGCGATATGGATTGAGGATTATCTCCTCCATATTCACATGGCTCGCGGAGACGACCTTCATGCCATTAAATACATACCTCTCAAGCTTAAAGGGCCAGCTCGCTACTGGCTAAACAGTTTACCAAAAAATTCTATTGGTAGCTGTGAAGACTTGGAAGACGCCTTTCGAGACAACTTCCAAGGAACATATGTCCGGCCACTAGATGCCGATGACTTAAGTCACATTGTCCAGAAGCCCGGCGAGTCAGCCAGGGAGCTCTGTACTAGGTTCTTAGTCAAAAAGAACCAAATTGTCGACTGTCCGGACGAAGAAGCCCTCGCAGCCTTCAAACATGGCGTCCAGGATGAATGGCTAGCGCGTCACCTCGGCCAGGAAGGACCCAAGTCCGTGACAGCCCTTACCGCTCTAAAGACTCGCTTTTGTGCGGGAGAAGACAACTGGCTTTCTCGTAAAAGCAACAACGCCAGCGACCCGGGCACTTCCAAAATTCGAGACGGCAACGGTAAGCCACGACGAACCGAACACAACAGTCGCAGTAATATATGTGACACAGCGGTGAATGCCGGATTTCACAATCCGAAGCCTGGTCAACGGAAGAAGCCACTAAAGGCAAACCAGGATGGACCATCCACCCTTGACAGGATATTGGACCGACCTTGTCAGATTCACGGTCACCCTGGTAGGCCAGCTAAACATACCAACAGAAACTGTTGGGTCCTCAAGCAGGCAGGCAAGCTCAACGCCGATCACAAGGGGAGGAGGCCACCAGGCGATAGAGACGACGGATCGGCTCGCCAGCTGAACACCAGGGGCTAGAAACACTTTCCCTCTAAAGTTCGACCACTCCCAGAACAGAAATAGCAGTTCGGCTTCCGCCACCCACCTGCTGTACTGGCAAAGTTTACACCACGCGTACATCACTACGCACTCAAGATACCATGGGCATCGGCGGAAGCACAATATGGACAACCCTGCAAGAATCCCCGTAACGTTTTTATCCGTTTTTCTTATTTTTCTATATCATTTCTTAAAAACAGGTGACCATCAGGACAACATTTACATCGGACTTTATCAAAGTTCGGATCTGCACACTCACCTAAGGGGCCACTTCCGTTAAGGATTCTCCTCCCCGAGGACGGGTGGCGCAGACGTGCGACAGGAGGTCCAAAATAAGCTTTTGTAGACCGCACTCTTTCTTTTGAGCCTGTACCATGCCCTTTTCCTCTGTTCCCAACCCCGAGCATGTCAAATTGTTGGGTTGTGGTTTTTACTCTTTACATATATTTATCATTAGCATATTGCTCCGCTCCCAGTAAACTTTATCCGAACTAATCTTTCATGCTCTTTCTACAATGAGTCCGGCCGTAACGGCTGCCTTACAAGACGCGCCTCGGCATAACTTGCCAGGGGCCCGGTATGGGAACAAACGAGTCGCCAGTAAAAGTCCGAACGGCTCTATAGCGTACTTCGACGTCGCGAGTTTGGCCTTATATGCATCAGCTCCAAATCATTTTCTTTGGTCAATAGTTGGCCCGGCTCCTGTGCTTGCTACCCTACGTTCCGCTCTATCGGCTAGGGTAGTAAAGGGAGAACTACTGTGATTTGCCCTGGCCTAGACCGGATGAGCACCTCAGTAGAGAAAGCCGAAAACTGACTGTCATGATGCGGCGAGAGCTGGTCAACCACTTGACGACTTATTCGAATCTTTAGTGATTCTCCGTGTCACACGAGGGATCTTTTTTAGATCAACATATGTAAGGCACTATGCGCCGTATACATACCAGGGGCTATGTCGTAGCCCCACCATAAAACTCCTACGGCTAAGTGAAAGTGTTAACGCCATATAGTCCGATTGCCTGGTTCGCCGCTTTATCACCTCCTTAATGGACCAAGATGTTGGATAAAGAGTGATTAAATGCTTTTCCGAACACCCCCGTACTTCCTACGAGGGGCTGAAGCCGACGACTGGAAAACTTTTAGATTATACTAAAATGGCCACACATGAGGAATTCAAGCTTTTGAGAAAAATATAAAAAGATTAACTATAAAGTTGTCTGTTACATCATTATATAAATCACTCAAACATTATATCTTCCGAGCATTGACCCTCTATCAAGCGAGCGGCATCTAAAACGTCTTCAAAATAGTGCTCCGGCTCATTACGGTCCTGGCCCTTGGGTGGACTCCTCGCCGCAACATTAATGGCCTTCATCTTTCCCCAAAATGTTTTGACTCGGGCAAAGGCCATCCGTGCACCCTCAATGCATGCCGACCGCTTCACAGCGTCGATATGTGGCACCACGTCAACAAGTCGCCACACCGGGACAAAATAACTACTCGGATAGGCTCACTTGGCCACAACCGGATTATGACGTTCTTCATGGCGTCGCCAAATATCCTATGAAGCTCGGCCCACTGGGACATCTGTTCATTGAGCAACAGAGGGCGCTTTGACGCGCCGAATTGTGACCAGAAAAGCTTCTCCGTTGCATATCCCTCTTGCCCGTGGTACAATTGCACCGCATCGGAAGAACTCTTTGGTAAGTCCAAAAATTTGTCCGGAGAACTCCATACTTGGTTAAGCTGAACATAGTTCGGATCGCCGAACTTAGCCTGCAGCAAAAAGGGCTTGCCAGCCGCAATCTCCCCAGCTTGCCGGATTTCCTCACGGGCCTCTCTAGATTCAGACCGTGCTTCTCTCGCCTCTCGTAAGGCCTTGTCAAGTTCAGCCGTTTTGGCTTTATTTTCCTTCTCAAGAAGTTTACAGCGGCCAGCCGCATTCTCTAACTCGTGCGCCATAGTGGACATCTTCTCTTTGTCTTGGCGCTGTCCAGCTTGTTCGGCTTTCAACTCAGCCGATGCCTTTTCGGCAGCCGCATTACTAAGCCGGGCCTGCTCCTTGGCCCGGGCTAGCTCCGCCCGAAGGGCCTCCACGGCGGCAGCACCATCTGCATTCATGCACATTTTATATAAAACTCTTTTTAGAGTCAGGCTTAAATCACAAGCACATTGGTGTAAGGAATGCTTGGAATATATACCTTGTGAGTCGTCAAGACGCCTGTTGATCAATGCAATGTCATCCTCCGCAATATCCAGCTTTCGCTGCAGTTCGGCCACTTCCGTATTTCGGGTAGCCGCAGGAGGGGAGGCAGCCTGTATTCCAAGTAAAATCAAGGTTAGTACCTGAGCATATCTTTTCGATCCTACGATCGCTTCCTTTGGAAGGCAATCCGAGTCTCAAGGGCTACTGCATATACAACAGGTGCATTCTATCAATAAAACTCCATTGGCAAAATTACATCACAAACCTCAAAACCCTTTAGGAGGCTCGTGAAGGCCTCGTTCAACCCGCTCTTCGTGGATAGAACCTTTTCAACCACTGTAACCATCAAGGCACGGTGTTCCTCCGAAACAAACGCTTGTCACAGCATGTCCATCAGCATTGCCGGCGCTTCTGGGCCTCCGGAGACCGCCGCCGAAGTACGACATTCCTTTGAAGGAATCCGCTCACTCGCCTCCAGAACCGTCTCTGGCTGTAAACCGGATAGTGCGGGGCCGTCATGCTTGATTCCCGAACCTTGAGTGACAGAGGCACCACCTTTGGGTAATGCCTTCCCTGTTTCCTACACTACTCGTCGACCGGGAGGAGCCCCCCGGGACGATACCTCAGAATCATCCGCCCTGTTGGGCGAGGAGGCCGGAGAAGGTGTGTCACTCTCCATCATTTCTGGAACAAGGTCTCCCGAGGAGGAGGACGATTGAGAAATACCAGGCGTTAACCTGCGAAGACGTAGGTATGTCGGAAGATTACTTCAGTAATAAGAAAGGAATGAGGTATGATTAAAGTACCCTGCTGCACTTACGGTTTGGCCAGAGGTTTATGCTCATCATAAAGCTCTGCGGCAACATCGCTTGCCCGGCCCAAGCCGCCCGATGATGGCGTTTTTCCTCTCTTGGGAGGCTTCCTCTCAGGATCTTCGGAAGCAACCCTCTTTTTGCCATGAAGAGCTTCCTCCGCACCTTTGCCCTTGGGCAAAAGAGTTTCGGTTTCCCCGAACATAGCGTCTAATTAAGCCCTCGGTAGGTATCCTGCCGGGCTCCCGCTCTCGCCTCCCTCTGCAGATACCTGGTACGGTGTGGGAATCAGCATTCTCGTCAGCAGGGTCGTCGCAGAGTCTTCGGGAAGGGGCGCCGGACACCAGATAAACACCGCTTTCTTTACCCAGTCATGTATAGGGACGGGCTGTTCAATATATTGTCAAGATATGCTTGAATGGAAGGTGCCGGAGTTTGAGTACTTACTGCAGTGTCCGGATGATTGCAGTCAAGGCCGACATCTTCGGTGGTGTCCGGCCATTGCTCTCGTCCCCCGAAACATAATTTCCACATTCCTTCGTGCGTAGTGCCGAAGAAGTGCTGAAGAGGCCGCCGCCCTTCTGGATTAAACTCCCACATATGGAGAGGCCGCCGCTGACATGGCAGGGTCCGGCGGACTAGCATTACTTGAACGACGTTCACAAGACCGATGCCCTTCTCGGTAAGGCTTCAGATGCGACCTTGCAGAGTCTGCACTTCATTGACGGATCCCCAGTCCAGTCCCTTATTGATCCATGAAGCAAGCTGGATTGGAGGGCCAGGTTGGAACGCAGGTGTGGCCACCCACTTGGAGCCCCGCGGCTCATTGATATAAAACCACCCCTGCTGCCATAGGTCGGAAGACTTGGCGAAAGATCCCTCAAACCAAACCGCGCTGGCAAGCTTGCCTATTGTGACGCTGCCGCACTCTGCCTGCTCCTCCTCTGCCACCTGCGGCCTCACGTCAAAGATCTTGAGCCATAAGCCAGAGTGCGGAGGAGTCCGGAGGAAGGCCTCACACGTGACGATAAATGTCGAGATGAGGAGAATAGAGTCCGGGGCCAGATCGTGAAAGTCCAGCCCATAGTAGAACATGAGCCCCCGGACGAAGGGGTTGAGCGCGAACCCTAACCCATGGAGGAAGTGGGACACAAACACTACCCTCTCGCCGGATTTGGCGGTAAGAACGACCTGCCCCTATGCAGGAAGCCGATGAAGAATTTCCGGGGTCAGATACCTCGCCGTGCGGAGCTTCGCAATATCCTCCTCTATGACAGAAGAAGCCACCCATCGGCCTTGATGGCTGGATCCGAACATGATTAGGGCTGGTGGCGGTGGGAACCCGAGGGTTGGAACTTGGGGTGGCTAGGGTTGAGGAAGAAGCAAGCGCAAAGGAACAAGACGAGTCTGGGACCCTATATAAAGACTCCAAATACTAAGCGTATCCACCTGGGTCTCGAAACTTACCAATCTCCAAAGAGTTGTACCCATGGGACGGTTGGGTTACCCACGCCTGCATTAATGAAAAACCCGTGAATAAGGGAACACGATCTCTGCCTTGGCAAGACGTGCCAGTAAAACCGCGTCCTGAGACATGGGGCGACGTGCCAGCCAACAGTTCGAAATAGTAACCAGGCAGGCGTGATGTGATGTCATAAACAGTTACCAACAAATTAAACTCATGGAATATTGTATTTTCTGCAAATATATACACAGGTCCAGATATATCTACTACATCTGAAGACTATTCCGGAGTTCGGAAGGAGGGAACCCGCCCTGCAATGCCGAAGACAATCTGCGCGCCGGACTCCTCGTCATTGAAGCCAGGTTCAGGTGCTACTAAGGGAGTCCTGGACTAAGGGTGTAACGCCCCCGATGCGGCTATATCTCCCACGTGTCGAGGCACGACTTAGAGGCATAACCGCATTGAAAGCAATGTCGCAAGTGAGGTAATCTTCACACAACCCATGTAATATTGAAGGAAAGAGATACATAGTTGGCTTCGATCGCCACTTCACACAGATACATAAATAAACATCCATCATTGAGTACACTCAAGGTCCGACTACGGAACCAAAATAAAAGAAGATACCCCAAATGCTACAGATCCCGATCGTCCCAACTGAGCACCACTCTGATCATCGGGAAAAGACACATAGTAACGACCACGTTCCTCGTCAAACTCCCACTTGAGCTCGGTTGAGTCACCTGCACTGGCATCGTCGGCACCTGCAACTGTTTTGGAAGTATCTGTGAGTCACGGGGACTCAGCAATCTCACACCCGCGAGATCAAGACTATTTAAGCTTATAGGAAGGACAGAGTAGTAAAGTGGAGCTGCAGCAAGCGACTAGCATATATGGTGGCTATTTCGCAATAGAGAGCGAGAAGAGGAGCAAAGCACGGTCGTGAAACTAATAGCGATCAAGAAGTGATCCTGAACTACTTACGTCAGACATAACTCCAACACCGTGTTCACTTCCCGGACTCCGCCGAGAAGAGACCATCACGGCTACACACGCGGTTGATGTGTATTTTAATTGAGGTCAACTTTGGGTTTTCTACAACCGGACATTAACAAATTCCCATCTGCCTCATAACCGCGGGCACGGCTTTCGAAAGATATTACCTGCGGGGTGTCCCAACAACCCATTATAAGCTCTCACGGTCAGCGAAGGATATTCCTTCTATCGGAAGACCCGATCAATCTCGGAATCCCGGACTACAAGACATTTCGACAGCAATAAAACAAGACCAGCAAAGCCGCCCGAATGTGCCGACAAATCCCGATAGGAGCTACACATATCTCGTTCTCGGGGCACACGGATGAGCAGGACGTCGGGTTGGCATAAACCCTGGTTGCCCAAGGCGCGGACATCGCTCAAGTTGGACCAGCAATCGAAGGAGAACTGGCCCGGTTAAAATAAAGATGACCCTCGGGCTCGCGAAAACCCGGGGAAAAGGCTTAGGTGGCAAATGGTAAAACCAAAGTTGGGCCTTCTTGGAGGAGTCTTATTCAAAGCGAACTGTCAAGGGGTCCCATAAATCACCCAACCGTGTAAGGAACGCGAAATCAAGGAACATAACACGGTATGGCGGAAACTAGGGTGGCAAGAGTGGAACAAAACACTGGGCATACGGCCGAGCCTTCCACCCTTTACCAAGTATATAGATGTATTAATTATAGAAGATATATATTGTGATATCCCCAACAAGTAAACATGTTCCAACAAGGAACAACATCTCCATGTTCAACAAGGAACAAACTTCAGCTTCACTGCAACTAGCAACGCTATAAGAGGGCTGAGCAAAGCGGTAACATAGCCAATCAACGGTTTGCTAGGAAAAGGATGGTTAGGGGCTGACATGGCAATATGGGTGGCATGATATAGCAAGTGGTAGGCATCGCAGCATAGGCATAGCAAAAGAGCGAGCAACTAGCATAGCAAAGATAGAAGTGATTTCGAGGGTATGGTCATCTTGCTCGCAATGTTCTCAGAGTTGTCGAAAGCTTGATCCTCGTAAGCGTTCTCAACAGGTTCCTCGTTCACGTACTCGTCTCCCGGCTCTACCCAAAGCAACAACACAAACAAAGGAACCACAATAAATCACGGTGCAATGCACAAACAACATGATGCAAAACATGACATGATATGCGAGAAGTGAAATGCAATGCGTATGTGCGCTCCGGAAGGTAAATGATGAACCAGGCATCAACTTGGCAAACCAAGTATGCCACTGGAAAGATGAGATGATTTCGGTTGAAATCGATATAAAGATCACCGGAATCGGATGCACGGTTTGGAAATGACAAGCAAAACAAGAATAGCACAAATCTGCCATTAACAGCATGATGCCACTTAGCAAGCAACAATTAATTAAGCTACTGCACCCAAGAGTATCAACAAAGCACATGGAAGTGATCTACACGAGATGCTCGACAAAAGATGAGCACTGAGCTACGGCTAGTTCACATCATAACAGGTTCAAACAAGCATGGCAAAAGTGCACAAAATATCAGGCTGGACATGGCAAAAACAGCATCAGGTTGCAATGTTCAGAGCAACAAAACTACATGCTACAGTAACTTAAAATAGCAAAACAAGGCATGGCATGAATCTACTCAAAGCATAGAACAAAAGTCCCTTATTGACCATAAGCCAAAAAGGATCAGAAAATATAGTAACACCCATGTCAATATTGAAAGTTTCGTTAACAGATTCAGCAACATGACATGTCAAAAACTGATAACGAGTAGGCATGTTTACAAGCTCAATGCACTCACTACAGAGCCTTATAAGAAAATCTAAGCATACATACATCAAGAAGACATGGCATAGAAGAGATACATGGCAAGAACAATAACATAGCATACATGGATCAACCACAACAAGCTAGGCAAAATTGAATAACATGTAAACAATCTGCCAGGAAACATTTGATAGCAAAAGTAGAGCTCGATTGACTCAAGCTATGGCACTCCATAATTGCAAACAAAGGCATGGATGGATAGAGCAAGACATGTTTTACAAAACATCCTTACTGAAGTATCTCAAAATATGCATGGATCTCTCGGAATCATCAAGTTAACATGGCATCAAAAATCAGCTAAACAGGGCTGAAAACAGCAACATCAGGACACCTACTTTGCATGCTTGTGCTAGTCACCACATAGATCACAAAAATACATGGCATACACCCCTCGAAAGATGGCATGGCATTTTACAAAACACATGTAGGACTCAAATTCATAGGGTGCACCCATTAATCATGGCAAAAATAACAAAAGTGCAAGTTCTGTTAAGAAACAGAAACTAACATCACATAGCCCTATTTCAACAGCATTTCGGGCATCAAGATGAGCTCAAATGAAAATGATGCAATGAGATGAAATTATCTACTCTTCGAGACGAACATTTTGACATATTATACGCGCAAAGTGGAGCTACGATGACAAAGATACACTCCGTTGAAAATGCAACAAAATATCAATAATATATAAAAGACTAAGGGAAAAAAGGAGGGGGGGAGAGGTCAACGGGCTGGATCTGGATCGGGCCGGTCGGATCGGGCTCCGATCCGGGCGACGGCGGTGGCGGGTCGCCGGATCCGGGCGAGGAGGAGGAAGGCGGCGGCTCGGGGTGGCGGAGGCGGGAGGGACGGGCCGGGGAGGCGACGGCCCGGCGGGCGGCCAGCAGCCGGCGGCGGGCGGCGGGATCGGCGCGCCGGGCGGCGGCGCAGGGCTGGCAGCGGCGGCGAGGGCAGTCGGCGGAGCGGGAGGACGGGCCTCGGCCGGGGCGGGAGCGGGCGGCGGCGGGGCTCAGTGGGCCCTTCTGGCCCATGGGCCGGCCGCGGAGAGTCTGACGATGTGGGGCGCGGACGGCTGACGTGGCACGCTGTGATTGGCCGGCGGCGACGGGCGGACGTGTCCGGTCCGAATCGGACACGTCCGGCGGCGCGGAGGGGAAAATTGCTAGGGTTTCGGGGAGGATGATCCGGGATTGGAAAGGGGAGGTGTGCTTAAATAGGCATAGAGGGAGCTAGGAGAGTCCAAATGAGGTGTAGTTTTCGCCCACACGATCGTGATCGAACGACGGCGAGCATGGAAGTGACTTAGATGGGTTATTGGGCTGTTTTGAAGGGGTGTTGGGCTGCAACTTAAAAGAAGCCTTTGCGAGAGTGCGGTTAACCGTTGGAGTACCAAACGAGCTCCAAATGACCGAAACTTGACCGGTGGTCTACGGTGGTATACCAAGGCCACTAGACAAACCTCGGTCCATTTCGAGAAGGTTTAGTACCCTTTACGGAAAAAGCGTAAAAGGGACGCCGGGGAGATAGGAGTGCCGATTGCAAAAGCGGACAACGGGAAAAATGCTCGAATCATGAGGCGAACACGTATGCAAATGCGATGCACATGATGACATGATAAAATGCATGACATGGACAAAATGCAAAATGAAGAAAACCCAACCACGAGGGAATATCATATCACAATGCGAAAATGGCAAGAGTTGGAGTTACAAATATGGAAAGTTACTTCGGGTGTTACAACACTCCACCACTACAAGAGGATCTCGTCCGAGATCTAGGACTGAAAGAACTCCGGATATTCGAACGGAGGTGATCCTCGCGCTCCCTGTGGCTTCTCGGTCGGAATGGTGTGACCACTTCACTTTCAGGAATTTGATTGACTTGTTGCGAGTCTTGCGCTCGGTTTCTTCAAGAATAGCAGGGCGCTCATGATAAGAGATCTTCTTGAAGGTCAATCTCTTGAAGTTGATAGTGCGTTCAGAGTCTTGAAGCACTTGCGAAGCTGTGACACGTGAAACACATCGTGCACGTTTGCAAAGTTGGATGGAAGCTCAAGTTGATAGGCGAGATCGCCTCTTTTGCCAATGATCTTGAAAGGACCCACGTATCTAGGGGCAAGCTTCCTTTGATACCGGCGGCGAGTGCCTTTCATTGGAGAGACGCGAGGTAGACATGGTCTCCGATTTCAAAAGCCACATCACGGTGCTTATCATCATAATAGCTCTTCCGCGCGATTATGCGGCTTTGAGATTCTCACGAATGACTTGGCACATTTCTCGTGCTACGTGATCAAGTCATTACCAAGAAGTTGGCGTTCACTGTCTCGGACCAATTGAGAGAAGTACGGCACTTTCGCCATAGAGAATTTCGAATGGGGCCTTGCCCGAACTCGCTTGGAAGGTGTTGTTGTAGGAGAACTTCGGCATATGGAAGACAATCTTCCCACTTCATACGAAGAAATGACACAAGCCACGAGCATATCTTCAAGGATTTGATTAACTCGCTCGACTTGGCCACTTGTTTGAGGATGGAAAGCTGTCTTTGAAACGAATGTTGGTGCCCATGGCCTTCGAAAAGAATCCCGAACTTGGAGGTAAAGATGCTGCCACGGTCGAAGAGATCACTTGTGGAATGCCGTGCAAGGAGACAATCACGGAGGTGTATAGCTCGCCAACCGAGCTGCTGTGATAGATTCTTTGATAGGAAGAAAATGAGCCACTTTAGTAAGCTTGTCAATGACAACGAAGATAGCATCATTTCCACGCTTGGACTTTGGAAAGCCAGTCCACGAAGTCCATTTCAATATGATCAAACTTCCATTCGGGAATAGCAAGAGGTTGGAGGAGACCAGCTGGTCTTTGGTGTTCCTTTCACTCTTCTGCAGACATCACATTCATTCACGAATTGAGCAATTTCTCGCTTCATTCGAGTCCACCAATATGACTGCTTGAGGTCATGGTACATCTTCGTACTTCGGGATGAATGGATAGAAGCGAATTGTGAGCCTCGTTCATAATGACTTTTCTCGATCACCCTTAGGAACCACAATCCGGTCCTCAAAGAAAAGAGTGTCTTTGTCATCAACTTGGAAGCACTTGTACTTGGAAATGCCCTTGTCGATACCACGTTTCACCTTTTTCACCATGGCATCCAGAAGTTGAGCCTCACGAATCTGATCTTCCAAAGTAGGAGAGACTATGAGGTTGGCAAGAAAGCCTTGAGGAACAACTTGAAGATTCAGCTTGCGGAAAGATTCACAGAGATCCGGTGAAAGGGCTTGAGGATTAGGCATTGCGATAAGCTTTCCTGCTCAAAGCATCTGCAATGACATTGGCTTTGCCGGAGTATATTCAATACTTGGGTTGTACTCTTGAATCATTTCGACCCATCGAGTCACTGAGGTTGAGGTTGGGTTGAGTGAAGATGTACTTGAGACTCTTGTGATCGGTGAAAATGTCCACTTTCCTTCCCAACAAGAGATGTCTCCACGTTATTAATGCATGGACAAGCGCCGCCAACTCAAGATCGTGAGTGGGGTAGTTCTTCTTGTTGAGCTTCAATCTGGCGAGAGGTATAAGCCACAACTCTCTTCTCTTGCATTAACACAGCACCGAGACCTTGAAGAGAAGCATCACGAAAAACTTCAAAAGGCTTGGATTCATCGGGAGGAGTCAAGGCAGAGCTGTGACGAGTTTCTCTTTGAGAGTATTGAAAGCAACGTCACACTCGGGAGACCGGACATACTTAACATGCTTCGGAGGAGGTTGGAAAGAGGCTTTGCAATCTTGGAGAAGTTCTCAACGAATCTTGACAATAGCTTGCAAGACCAAGGAAATGCGGAGCTGCTTGACATTCGAGGAGGTTCCCAATTCACAATTGCGGACACCTTCTCGGGATTAACAGCGATGCCCTTGGCGGAGATGATATGACCAAGATAAAGCACTTCATCAAGCCAAAATTCACATTTGGAGAACTTAGCATAGAATTGATACTCTCGAGCTTGTCTAGCACCAATCGCAAATGTTTGGCATGATCCTTCTTATTCTTGGAAAAGACCAAAATATCATCAAGATAGACCAAGGCGAATTCATTGGTGTAGGGGTTGAATATGAAGTTCATCATCCGAGAGAAAGTTGGAGGAGCATTGACAAGGCGAAAGACATGACGGTATATTCATAAGAACCAAAGCTTGTTCGAATGCTGTCTTGGGAATATCTTGTTCACGAATCGAATCTGATGATACCCCATACGAAGGTCAAGCTTGGAGAACAACTTTGTAGCACCTTTGAGTTGCTCGAAAAGCTCATTGATGTTGGGAAGTGGATACTTGTTATTGATTGTCTTCTTATTCAATGGACGGTAATCGACACAAAAGTCGGTCCGTGCCATCCTTCTTCGGACAAAAGAACACCACAACCCCAAGGAGATGAACTCGGTCCGATCAGACCAGACGCTCTTGTTCATCGAGCTGCTTCTTCAATTCCTTCAGCTCATCGGTCCAAGCTTGTAAGGCGCTTGCAAACGGGTTCGATGCCGGGCTCACGATCGATAACGAACTCAAGCGGCGATGAGGAGGCATACCGGAAGCTCTTACGGAAAGACATCTTGGTACTCACAAACATTGGAATCGAGAGATAGCATTCAGTTCGCCCTTCTCATTGAGAGAAAACAACCGAATGGTTTCATCACGAAGCGGCATAGATGATCACATCATTAGAAGAGTGAGTCAATTGAATTTCCACGGCAGCACAATCAAGCTGAGCTTTGTGCTGATAAAGCCATCCATTCCGAGAATAAGATCAATATCCGAGTCACCAAGGACAATTGGTTTAGCCAAAATCTATAATCGCCCATCTTGATAGAAACATCCGGAACCATGGAGCTTGCATGCATGAATTTACCCGAGAGACAACCGATAATGGTTTAGGCAAATCTTGAAAACCAACTCATGCTTAGATGCAAAAGGTCTTGAAATGAAAGAATGCGATGCACCAAAGATCAAATAAGACTTTTGCAGAATATCATTAATCGGAAGATTACCCATTATCACATCGTAAGATTCCTCTTGCTGAGCTGCATTCATCATGTTCACCTTTGCGACTTGGGATTATGCTTGACCACTGCATTCTGGAAGATTTCACAGAGGAGGAGGCGGAAGGCGCCTCTGGTTGAAGCACTTGTTCGCATAGTGACCTTTCTCGCCGACATTTGTTGCAAGTCACCTCGAGAGAGCGGACGGTGGTAAGGAGCACTTGACCTTGGAGCTTGAGAATTAGACTTGTTACGATAGCTTGGGTTGGGTGGGTGGGAAGATCCACGGCCACCTGAGTTCTTCTCGCGATAAGGCCGACGGAACGGAGGAGGAGGAAGGTAAAACTTCCGCTGCTTGGCTGCCACTTGAGAGGAAGAAGAAGACTGAACTGCATCCCTGATTCTCTTCTTAGAAGCCTCACATTTGAGCTGGGCAGCTTCTTGCTTGAGCCATGTTGTAGAAATCATCATACTTATCGGCTCAAAAGCACAAGAGCTAATTGCAGATCTTCTCTCGCACCACCTCTGAATTGATAGATCATACTCTTCTCATCGTGCACGTCTTGCTTAGCAAAGCGAAGCGAGCTTACGAACTGGATATTGTATTGATAGACAGACATGTTGCCTTGCTTGAGATTGCGGAACTCCTCACGCTTGCTCTCAACAACACTTTTGAATGTGATGAGCTCTGAAATCACGGCGGAACTCATCCTGTAATGACACGACCTCCTCTAGAATCTTTGTATTGTTGGTACCACTCAGCAGCTTGATCCTTGAGTTGAAACGATGCAAACTTGACAAAGTCCTCGGTCCGACATTGCTACAATCAAAATGCTTGCAGATGTCCACTAACCAATCGTCAGCGTCGTGGCCTCGACACGAAAACCGAAAGACTTCGCTGATTAGCGAGGAACCGATCGAGAGTAGCAAAGTGCGGCTGATTGTTGCCTTGACCTTGATTTCCTTGATTGCCTTGCCCCTGAGTACGTTCTTGCAAGAGCTGCAAAATCATCTGAGCATTGGTGTAACATCCCAAATTTTCAATTTGGAATGTTATACATTAGGTCATCATGCATATCATATTTTCTCGCATTTTCCGATCCTAGAAAATTTCACGCAACTCAAGGACCCTCGGAGAAAGTTGGAAGTTTCATTATTTTCAGATTTGGGATTTCTCAAATTTGAAATAGGATCATCTGGTTTATTTAAATTATCTTCATAAAGTTTTTCCTAAACAAAATTTCGAGAGGGAATAATATGACTTTCCCAACATTTAGGAAAATGAAGATTTTATAAATAAATCAAATTTGGTTTTGGAAGATTTATTTTGCTTAGGCAAAAAAATGAGCATTTAAAATTTATGCATGTTTGCCGTTTTAAAGTTCATTTTGTTCACTCATTTTAGGAGTCGGGAAAATTTGTTTTACTTAAATCAGAGTTCATTTGGTATTTTTTAATTCGTTTGGTTTAATTTAAAAAAATCGCGCCCACAGGCCAAGGCCCACTGCCCACCTCCAGCCGGGCCCGGCCAGCCCCGCCTCCTCCTCCAGCGAGTCCGCCTTGCCGCCCGCCGCCGAGTCCGGCTCCGCCCGCCTCCCCGGCTTGCCCTCCCCAAGCCACCCGCCGCCACCCTCCCCTCTTAAATACCGCCTCTCTCACCCCCCTCGCCTCCCGACCACGCCGAGTCCGCCGCCGCCTCCATGGCGACGCCGAGCCCGCCGCCCTCGCCGCCCCCCCGACCCCCGCCGACCCCTAGCCCGCCGCCGGAGCCCCGCCAAGCGATCACCGAGGTAGCCCGCCCCTATCCGGTTTCCCTAAAACCGATCCGGTTTTATTTAAAAAAGATGTTCGGTTTTTTTAAAACCTAGATTGGTTTTATTTTTTTCGGTTTTCTTAACTATGACGTTCACCGAACCGTTCGTTTCAATAAACGTGTTCGTTGGATTAGTTCTGTTAATGAGCGTCCGTTATTTACTCCGTTAAATCGTTTTTCTTTTAATCGGATTTAATCCGTTATTTTTACGATTCGATTTCGATCCGATTTTCAAATCTGTTTTATTTCTCGCTCGTTTATCGGAATCAGGTGATTCAAGCGCCTGGAGTTTCGTAACGAAACCGCCGTTCCGACTACCCTACTTTCACAGAGTTTTGCTACTGTAAAATTTAGACCTAATTTCAGATTGCTAAACCGAGTCGTTCTCTCTCGAGTTCCGACTTTCGATGTTTATTTTGATTCGGTTCTTTTGCAACCAGGGTTCTTAAGTTGAACTTTCTAGTTAGATCTTTCGAGATTTCCCGTGCATTAGATGAGTACTTATTGTATGCTTGTTGTTTGTCTGCGTTAGATCACCGGAGTCGCCGCTTGTTACTTGAATCTCTAGGTCTCATGGATCATCGACAAGGCAAGTAACACTTAGATCATACTTTCTCATACCCAGTTTTTATGCATTAGATCAACCTCAAACACTTGCATGTTTAGGATCAAATTAAATTGTGGGTTTGGGAAGTAGATTGAGGTAGTACCTATTACTGTTGTACTTATGAAACCTTGGGAGTTACTTCTCGTTTGCTATTATGACATGCTATGCTAGTAGGCGTGGATTGGGTGAGTGAATATCCATGACAGATGTGAGATTGTTAATTAATGGTTTATCTAAGGTGGCAACCTAACACACATCTGGGTGGATTGAGGCACTGGTTTCCATCAGACTTGCTGTATTTCTTGGACCGCCACCCGGGCTCCAAGGGATCATAAGATTATTCAAGCTGGAAACTTCCGTGTGCAGCCACAAGCCAATTATGGGCTCTGGCGTAGTTGACTAAGTCGTCTGAACTCTTACGGGTAGGCTAGCTGATGTAGGGGATGTAGGTTGGTACGGTCTACCCACATGTAAGGTGCTAGCGCTTACGAAAGACTATGTCTCGGTCATCCGTTTCTCAAACACCATGTAGTCACGAGAACCAAGCGGAGGCGATCGAGTCTTGTGGGGAAAAGTCATAAACCTCTGCGAGTGTATAAACTAATCATGATTAGCCGTGTCCCGGTTATGGACAATTTGAGTATCTGGTAATTGAATATCATGTGAATCTCAACATGTTACTTCTAATAAAAGTTATTGGGTTTTGATGAGTACTTTTTAATTGGGATTGAGGATGCTGTCAACCATTCTCAATGTTTAACAACCACCATGATAGTTAAATAAAATTTATTCCTTTGATGTAGGGAAAAATCAGCTTTATGCAAAAATGTAACCGTAGAGCCTTACCACCAGCCATATATGCATGTAGTATAGGCTTATTCCTTCATTGCTCTTTATGTGTTACATTGCCAGCATATTCCATGTCTTGACCGTTTTGGGCTGCAACTTTCACGTTATGAGACTTTTAGAACGACAGTAAGGTGTTAGGTCGTGGTTCTATACTCGGTGATGCCGATGGAGTTGATGGACTCACTTATCTTCCAAGCCTTCATTGTTATTATTAGATGGCCTTAAGCCATATTATTGTAATAAGTTCCCTTGTGGACAACGATGTAATAAGTGTGTGATTGCTACTCTGCTATAAATCCTTGAAATCTTGTGTGGTGTCGGCATTCTTGATCCAGGGATGACACGAGCACGAGACTTGATCCATTCGGTCTGGTCGCTCTGAGAGAATGGTATCGAGCACACACGACCGTAGGACACGACCACTAAGTTAAAGCCATAGATCACTACTCTCTTCCCATTTTCTAACTTCTCATCTTTTCTACTCTCTTTAGGATGACGGACCTTGAATATCAAGTACACTCAACCGATGAAGGCACACCTTTTGGATTTCACTTGAAGGAAGTTACCAAGTACTGAACATTGGACTACCAAGCTTCACCGGGACTTTCCACGCCACTCTGCTCAAGAGGAGCTGCTGAAGATTCACGCTCACGTTCGGGAAGGACATTAGCCCCAATCACCAAGCCTATAGATAGTGTTTTCATTGCACCAACTTGGAGTGCAGGAAAGAGCATGGCAGCTCACATCACCATGGGGCGCATTGGAGAAGTTTATCAAGAAGACCTCAAGGACACTATCTACCAGATTTGCGGACGCCGAGATGACAAATGGGACATTGTCAACACCAAGAAGGATAGATCCATTGCAGCTTTCATCCAGGAATTAAATCAGCACATTCGACGTCAGGAGAACCAAATGTGCAACGACATGTTGGAGTTGCAGAAGACGAAGGAAAGGATCATCGAACTGGAAGAAGAACTAAAGACTACACGCAAGGACTACATGGACGAGATCGTAGCTCTGGCAAGACACAATAACGATCTTAAGTACGTGATCGAAGAACTCAAGAAGAAGTTGGCGCTCAGGAATGAAGACCAGTATGTCGAATACCCAAGCAACTACATTAACATCGACGACACCGATTCGGATCCAAGTGAACCCGACTTTGAAGGCGAAGTGGAGCGGACATCATGGAGTCTTCCACGGTTCAAATTAGTAGAAATCCCCCACATATTAGTAGTATTTCCCTCCATGTAAACATTATAGTACACGCACTTTTGCGATAGTTAGATTGTTGTAAGCCTTGTTTGATTGAATGAAGTGATTTTGTGTGTTTTTGCTCATGTGCATTTGGGTAGTGATTCCCCTTAGACCTCATTCTATTCTACATTTCTCTTCTTTTCTAAACCCATCGATGCCTCCAGACGCGACCCGGATTCGTTTTCCCGCCAGAGATCACCCAATTGATCCAAAGCGAGAATACCTGATTCAAACATTGGTGCGACAACAACAACAACAACAACAACAACAACAACAACAACCCACCACCACCACCACCGCGGATCATCGACTCGTTTCCTTAGTGGTGAGGCAAATGGTAAAACCAATGTTGGGCCTTCTGGAAAAGTCTTATTCAAAGCGAACTGTCAAGGGGTCCATAAATCACCCGACCGCGTTAGGGGCCAAAAATCCGAGAACATAATACCGATATAGCGGAAACTAGGAAGCGGAAAGTGGAACAAAACACCGGGCATAAGGCAGGCCTACCCTTTACCAAGTATATAGATGCATTAATTAAATAACATATATTGTGATATCCCAACAAGTAAACATGTTCCAACAAGAACAACATCTCCATGTTCAACAAGGAACAAACTTCATCTTCTGCAACTAACAGCGCTATAAGAGGGCTGAGCAAGCGGTAACATAGCCAAACAACGGTTTGCTAGGAAGGGTAAAAGGTTAGAGGCGACATGGCAATTTGGGATGGCTTGATAAGCGGTAATAGGTATACGACATAGCGATAGAAGCGAAGCAACTAGCATAGCAATGATAGTAATGAGATCCTAGGTGCAGTCATCTTGCCTGAAATCCATAAGGAAGAAGAAACGAGTCCATGAAGAAGGCGAGCGGATGAAGCCGAACCAAGCGTGAGAGCGAATCCTCACGATCATAGCAAACAGGGACTAACAAGAAGAAGCACACAACATAGTAAACACACCACACATGAACAAGACAAGATGCACAACAAACATGACGCATGACAAATCTAGATGAAGCTACTCATGGCAAGAGATGATGCAAACAAGAGCAACACATCAAGGCAAGTTTAAATGAGGCCGGGAACAACATACAACAATTCCGGTAAGTCCTCATATGCAAATTTCGAAATTGGTCCAGATCTGATTAAACCTTAAGTTCAAGTTGTTAAACAGCAATTTAAGATGCACCACGATGATCTACACGAAATTCTAGTCAAGTTACATATAAAGTTTATTTAATTGAGACTACGGTCTAGAAGATATGAGCAAAACAAGATAAGCATGGCATTGATGCAAAATGCATACAAACATCAAGCAAACACCTCAAAACAAGGATGCAACATGATAATATGAGACTACATGCAAAATCAAGCAAGTTTCATATAGAGCACACTCAAAAGCAGAGCGGATCAACACATACACTATACAAGTTATAGCAACAATCTGTCCAAAACAGCAACTAGGTATATTGCAAGCATCAAAACAACATGCTACAGCATCTCAACATAATAACAAAAGGCATGGACATGATGTACAGGTAAATCATTACAAAACATGAACACTGAGCTATCTCCAAAATCACTAGAACATGCTCAAAATGACATGGCAAGATTGCAAATAATAACGAGTTTAGGGCATTGGCGAAAATAACATCAGGTTGCAATGTTTAGAGCTATCAAACAACATGTTACAGGAACTTATCATGGCAAACAAAGGCATGGCATGAATCTACTAAATGCATAGAACAAAAGTTTCTATGACCATGAGCCAAAGGGATCGAGAAAATATGATGGCACCCATGTAAACATGGCAAGTTATATGACAAATTCATACATGGCAGGAACAACAATAAGTAGGCATGTTGGTGAGCTTGAACCACTCACCACAGAACAATACATGATAAACTAAGCATACATCCATCAAGAAGACATGGCATAGAAGCTATACATGGCAAGAACAACATCATAGCATGTAAGGATCAACTACAACAACCTTGGCAAAATTGAATAACATGTAAATATACCTGGAAACATTTTATAGCAAAAGTAGAGCTCGATTGACTCAAGCTATGGCACTCCATAATTGCAAACAAGGGCATGGATGGATAGATCAAGACATGTATAACAAAACATCCTCACTGAAGTATCTCAAAATATGGATCTCTCGTAGCATCAAGTTAACATGGCATGAAAATATCGAAAAGCAGGGTGAAATCGGCAACATCAAGGAAGCCTACTTTGCATGCTTGTGCTAGTCACCACATAGATCACAAAAATACATGGCATACACCCCTGGAAGATGGCATGGCATATTACAAAACACATTTAGGACTCAAGATCATAGGGTGCACATCAATCATAGCAAAAATAACAAAAGTGCATGTTACATTAAGAAGCAAACTAACATCACATAGCCCTCTTCAACAGCATTTCGGGCATCAAGATGAGCTGAAATGAAAATGATGCAATGAGATGAAATGATCTACTCTTTGAGACGAACAATTTGACATATTACACGCCGCAAGCGGGCAGCGGATGCAGAGTTACACTCATCACAAATGCAACATAATATGATTTTGAAGGCGGGCAAAAAATAGACCTCGCGGGGTTGACTAGGCCATCCTCCGTGTCTCCATCCGTAACAAAAGAGAGCCAAGTTGGCCAGCCTTGAGCGTCCGCTGACAACAATGAGCACAGTGGCGAGGGCCAGTCGAGGGCCGGATCCGGTCCCGGGACCCGATCATGGCCAGGCCGGCAGATCTGTGGGGGAGGAGGCCAGGCGAGCTCGGCGGGGGTCGGCGGCAGGCTCCGGCCTGCGTGAGTGGCGCTGGCATCAAGCGGACAGTGGTGCCTCTGAGGAGAGAGAAAGCCATGAGAAGAGAGGAAGGAGAAGGAGGCGGGGGAGGTGAGTCGGCTGGGTGGTCGGCTGCGGCCAGCGGCGATAGAAAGCGGCAATGAGAACCGAGACCGAGGAGAAGCGAGGCGAGGAGCAGTGTGAGCTGGCGGGGCGGTTGACCCGGCCGGCGGCAGGCGCGGATGGGCCTCACAGGCGCGGTGGTGAAGCTCGATGGGGGGCGTGGAAGGCGGGGAGTGGTAGCGAAGTGGCAGCGTGACTTAAGGCGGTCTTTGAGTGGCGTTGTTGGCGAGGACAGCGCCAAGTGGCAGCCGAGGCCGTGAGCGAAAAGAAGGGCGGCGGTGGCTGAGAAATTGAGGAGGGGGTTGGTAGGAGGCCAAAATGGCGGGGCGCCTATAAATAGAAAAGGAGGCTAGGGTTAGGGGTTTTGCTCCGTTTTGGGACCCTCGGATCCACGATCAGACGGCTCGGACACGAGGAGTTAGTGGGCTGGATTAGAGTGGGTGTGGGCTGTGAAGAGGCCTTGGACTGATAAGAGAAGGGGCAGCCGCGACAGTTTGGAGACGAAGCGTCCGACGATCAAACCCGACAGCAGTGCCGCTCTGAATAGCGGTTGGGCTATCAAGCGAGCTCGAATCGCGAAAAACTTGATAGGCGCTCTGTCTACACTATAATAAGACCGCATGCCAAGTTGCATCCCATTTGAGAACATTTTTGACCACTCACGAAACAAGGTGAAAGAGGCGCCCGGAGGACATAGGAGTGTCGGATCGCGAAAGCGGACAGCGGGGAAAATGCTCGGATGCATGGGGCGAACACGTATGCAAAATGAAATGCACATGATGACATGACATGAAATGCAGATGATGACATGGCAAAGTGCAACCACGGCACATGACATGGCAATGACAGCGAATAAGCGAAGGACACACGCGCGCCGAATCCGGCGTTACGATGGCTCCTTCAATCATCAACAACGGCAGATCCGGGTGAGACCTTTCTCCCGGACAGATCTTACGTACTGGCGGCTTTACTGCGGGCCAATTAGCAGCCATCTGGAGCAGATCGGCTTCGCCCCTGGCCATCAGGTCAGATTTGGAGATTTGAACTACGGCCCGATATTCGCGGAGACTTGATCTTGACGGATTCGAGAACGCAGCCGCATGCGCCTTTGTCTCGATGGGCATGATCTGCTCTGCAATGCAGCGATGCCACAGGGCGCACCGACATCCGCTCCGACCCTCAATCCGGGCGGATTCCCCGATCGAGGGCGAGTGGTTGGACACGCCTGAAACTCCGATCTCTGGCGATTGAGCGAACTCTATCCTGTCCCTGTGGAACCCGTGACTCCAGGTGCGGACTCCTCTCGGACTCCGAACCCTCCGGCGCTACCAATCGAATCCGATTGGGCCCGATCCTGAGTTCACCGCCCATGAGACATCTTCGGCACTCGCCCTTTGGCGACATCCTGAATTCTAAAGTCTCTCTCCTTATCCGGAGCCCTGGCGGATTAAGTCGGGAAGGTTGGGATGCAGACTGACGGAGAAATTCAATGCCCACCACCACCCACTTTGTAGCCACTATCAATGATTTAACCGACATGCTCGACTTGACTCCGAAGACATCCCGGTATGGAAGGCGATCGGAGGCGACCAAGACCCATTGCCTTGAGAGGCCTTTGAAGGCCACCTCGTCATCGACATATACATGGTGGACATCCCAAAAGATGGGAGCAGCGATGGAACGGAGGATGATCCCTCAGAAGCAACGAGCAAGCGTCGTGGCGCGCTCTAAATCCGCCACAAAAAGTGATTCCGACCACGGCGGATAATAACACCGGACAGTGCTTGAAAACCCCCCTCAGCGGGACTCAGTAGCGGGAGGAGGGAGAAGCAAGTCTGCTGCGGTCTGCATGAGAAAAGAAGAGGTCGAGGACAATAATTATGTGCCTCCCTCCGAAGAAGATGAGGCAAGCCTCGGCGACGAGCAATTTGTCGTGCCGAGGATCCGCAAACAGGAGGCGTTTCAAGCGCGGGCTTATAGCCACGACAAACAGCCTCAAGAAAAAGCAACAACGACAGAGCTCATCAAGACCTGCTAGGCGTGAGATGGACTGAAGTCCTCGCAGCGAAGAGTATGAACTCGGCCCTCAAAAGCTACCCCAAGCGCGGGCCGTTGCCTCGATTAGAGGAAGCACCCAAGTCACGGTGGCAGACCGGCCACCCGTATGATAGAGTATCTAGACCCCCGTTCAAGCCGTACCGACGCCGTTCCAAAAGTACGGAGCGCGGGAAAGCAGCGCCAGACTTGCGAGACATATTGGAGGATAAGGCAGAACATACAAGATCGATCAACGGATCGGCGTGGTATGTGACGGGATGATTACCGTCCGCTGGATCTGAAACTCGGCGGGCGAACACAATAGACAAAGCTCATTTGAGCTCACGTGATATAATAATCTGAGGCGCGCACACCCTATACTTCCAGATGAAGTAATGGATCATCAAATCCACGAGGCTTTAAACCCGTAAACATCGAATCATACGATGGTACCACGGATCTGCGGTTTGGATCGAGGTTATCTTCTCCATATTCACATGGCCCGTGGTGATGATCTACATGCCATCAAATACCTCCCCTCAAGCAAAGGACCAGCTCGGCATTGGCTTAACAGCTTGAGAATCAATTGGTTGTTGGGAGGACTGGAAGCGCATTCCTTGATAACTTCGGGGCACATATGTGCGACCGAGCGCCGATGACCTTAGCCACATAATTCAGCAGCGAAAAATCGGCAGGCAGACTGGTTCCTAACAAGAAAAATCAAATCGTTGATTGTCCGGATCAGAGGCCCTTGCAGCCTTCAAACATAACATCCATGACGAGTGGCTTGCCCGGCACCTAGGACAGGAAAAGCGAAATCTATGGCAGCCCTCACCCCCTCATGACGCTTTTGTGCGGGGAGAGGACAGCTAGCTAAACAACAACTTGGCCAAACACCTTGATAGTTCGAATACCAAGGACAGCAATGGCGGTCGTTAACAGAACAAACACACGCATTAATGGCGATAATGCTGAAGAATCTGACCGTCAATGCGGATTGAGCTCTAAACCGGTCGGCGAAGGAGCCATTCAAAAGAAATACGAGGCCCGTCAACGGACCGAATACTCGATCGCTCGTGCGGATACATGGCACCCCGAAAAACCAATAATCACACCAGCAAGGGATTGTTGGGTGTTCAAACAAAAAGGCAAGTTAAGTGCGAACTCAATGACAAGGGCTGCATAGAGACGAGGAAGAGCCCGGCCGCCCAACAATAGAGACGAAGGGTTTTCCCACACAAGTGCGGACGGTGAACATGATATCGCAACCCATATACCCAAAAGGGACGAGCGTGCACTAAGGGGCGTATATGCGATGGAGCGGTCGCCCAAAGTTCAACCCATGGTCTTCTGCCTGATCACCTTGATCGAAGGACCACCCCACTAGCATCCGTCACGGCGGTTTTGCGCATTGGTTCTTGACCCAATTATTGATGGATTTCACCTCACGAGTCGATGGGCCGGTAGCAACTGAACCTGCTTTATGAGGATACAGTCATAAAATGGGCATAGACCCCTCAAGGATTAAACCTACAAAGGCGACCTTTAAAAGCGTCATACCGGTGTAGAGGCCAATTATGCGGGCTCGGTCACACTCGAAGTGGTCTTGGATCCCGGATAACTTCGAGCGAAGAGTTAATCTTGACATAGTCCCGTTCATGGCGGCTATCATGCCTTGCTTTCGGACGAACCGCATTGCCAAGTTCAATGTGGTGCCGCTTTTCATATACCTCAAGCTCAAGATGCGGGCCCTCGAGGAGTAATCACGGTCAATGGAAACACGAGCAGCTCTCCGAATGGATGAGCACGGCGGCCCTCATGGCGGAGGTGCAAAGCAGCCTCTCGCGGCAATTCTCGAGTCCGGCCACTTGTAACACCCCCAGTGTCAAGCTACAGTGATCTCCCCCTAATGGTGGTCGTGTCATCATAATTACTTTGCAAATTGCCACTTGTCGAGATCACATTCATAATTCACTCTAAAATGCAAGTCAAATTTTACATTTTCATAAGTGCAAACAAAATAGTTCATAATTTTGCAAATAATCCTAAGTAATTATCATGTATAAGCCAACCTCATTTGGATTCCCAAAATGTCCACAGGAATTATTTTGATGGACCAACGACCAATTTGACCTTTACCATTTCTAAAAATAGTTGAACACTCCAATGCTTTGAAACTTTTGCCAACCCATAATATTGCCAAGTAATTATGGGTCAAGTTTCTGTAAATAAAATTCAAGTGTGGCCAAAATAAAATACAAACAACAGTAGAAATAATTATCAAGGGGTAAATAAGATAAAATGGAAAATAAGGCAGCCCCTACACATGGGCCATGTGTGCAGTGTGTTGAGTCAGCCACCTCCCATCTCCTTCATCCTCACATTCCACGAAGCCCGTGGGCCGAGGCGCCACGTTCACGCCACCGATGGAAGCAGGCAGCCATCCGCCCGGTGCCCCAAGAGGATTAGAGCCGCCCCTCCTCCCGAAACCCTAGCTCACTTTCCCTTTCCCTCGCTCTCTCTCTCTTCTCTCGTGTGAAATCGCCGCCCCGTCGCCATGGCCGTGGCCACCGTCCCCAGCGCCTCGAGACCCTTCTTAGAAGGCAGCGCCCGTCGTCCGCTTCCCTCTCGCCCAGGAGCGAGCAGGGAGCACTCCGTCGCGGATCGCTGTCTTCCTCCCGGCACCGAACTTGTCGCCCGATCGCAGCCCTCCTGCGCTCCTAAGCCATCGCCGGCCACCGTGTGCCTCACTTGAGCCCTGCACCTCTTCCCCTCTCCTCGTTGCCCGTGTGCAGTAGCCACTTCCCACCTCGAGGCGGCCGCCAAATCCGCCAGTGGCCGGCAAGCCGCGTCGCTCCGTGCCTCTTAGCATTGTGCGAGGATGCGTGCATGCTCTAGGAGCTGCGTAGATCCCTTCCCCCTCCGTTTGGTCGATCCGTGGCCATTTTCGGACTCGTCATGTCCGAGCCACCACCGTCGCGAGCATTGTTGCTGCCGTTGTCCCGTGATCACCTTAGCTCGATGTAAACCCGTCCACATCCCTCGCCGCGCCCCTGCTCGTGTGAGCCCCTGCTGTCGCCCTCGCGTCCCGGCCGCGTTCGGCTGTGCCACCTGCGCGCTCCGTGTGCACCGGCACTGCGTGGCCTCACCCACCACTCTGGCTGCGCTAGGCCTACCGCTCTGGCGTCCGCCCTTGCACATGTACTGATGCTCTTGTGCTCTGCGGTTGTTGCTACCTTCTTGATGATACTACGCTTCATTCGTTGGTGCTTTCGTCGCTGCTGCTCCTAGATCACTTTGCACTTTTACTGCTTCCTCCTGCTACCGCTGCTAGCGGATGCTCCAAAGCAATGCTGCTACTAATGCCTTAGCTGAGGCCATGGCGAGCACAAGCTTTGTGCTTTGTGCGTGCCTGAGCAGGCACCGGCCCTGCAAATTAGCTTGGGGATAAATACTAGTTAGTTTAGCTACTAGCCAATGTGATAGCCCCACTATTAGTTAATACAATTTAATTAAAAGTCTAAATGACCATAGTCAATGACACGTGGAACCGCTTACACTATTCCTCTTTAATTCAACCTTTGGTAGGTCAACCCAAACCCCATGGCCCCCTTGTCATACTCATAGGCTAAGTAATACTAGGTGACTAAAGTATTTTGCTGTTTCATTTTCGAATTAAAATAAATCCTTAAATTTTGGAAAACCTTTTAAACTTGATTAATCATAGAAAACAAACGTGGCTCGGATCGAAAAGCTTTATACATGAAAGTTGCTCGAAAAATCCAGCGAATCGAATGGGTCCGTTCATCTTTCAGATGCCTCTAACTATCTGAACATGGAACTTCTCCCCTCCATCATCTGTCTAACACGAGGTCGAATCGGAAAACATTCCGGATGTTTTCCCCCTTCGTCGGTTTCGTGTAGTACCGTGTTAGAACACGTCTAATGCACTGCTGTCTGTTATACCCCTTGCTATGTATTTACTGTTTCTTCCCCCTCTTCTCTTGGTAGGCCTCGTGGCGGCTGCCGATGCCGTTAATGATCGACTATGTAAATGACGATGACCCTCTTCACTTTCGTGACTTCGGGCAAGCCCCTTTGATCATCCCGATATAATTCCATTCTCTCATGCTTGCATTACATTTTGCTAGTGTTATTGTTTGCTCCTATTGATGCATAGCACCTTTTATATCTACTATTGTACCTTACACCTTATCCTAAACTGCTTAGTATAGGTTGGTTAGTGATCCATCAGTGACCCCTTTGTCCCGACCCGCTGGATTATCGAAGACCCGATCAGCGGGATCGAAGACCAGGCCGCACCGCATCACTTTCCCTTAGTTGCTCGACAATCTTTGGTTACTATCAGTAGGGTGAGACCTCATCGATGCCGATGTTAACCACTGTAGTGTAGCTGGTCGTGGTCATCGAGGGTGATTTCCTCTTTAACCACTTCGATCGATACGTAGGTGCAACCCCTCAAGTGTGGACCTTGAGGTGAATCCTCTTCGTTCACCTTGATGATTGCATCGAGTGGAATTCACGGGGTGATTCCTCGGGCTTTCCCTTGATGTTTAGACACGATTACTATGATTACTATGACTTTACCTTTGAGCCATGTCACTAAAGGCGAATTAGACCACGAGGTACCAGCGAGAACTTGCAGTGATGTGGGTCGGAGTTGACACGGAGGTGCAGCGATAATTACAGGCGTGGCGGGGCATTCTTAGCCCTTGCAGAAGTCCTCGAGGCGAGACAACAGGGTCACATCTTCGTGAGTCTCTGCTTGTTACGCGCGTTCCTAATCCACTCTGATTTGGATATTTGATCCGAGGGCCTGCGGCTGATAGCACTAACCATCACGTGGGCATAGTATGGGCATTACCGTCGTATACATCGATTGAAGCTTAATAGGCGTCGTGGCCCGGGCGGCGCGTCTTGGTTGGACTGCGTGGCGCTTGCCTTGTTGAAGGAGGTAGCTAGGTCTGCTCACCGGCCGCCCTCGCAACATCACAGGAGTTCGAGGAGATGGCCCATGACCCTGAGGGGCAGGTTTAGTCCGCGTCTTGGCCTCTCTATTAAGCCTAGGTCGGGTTGCGGTATTGTTTGGCGAGGCTGGGCATGACCTGGAAAGTGTGTCCGGCGGAGTTAAGCGGCGTGGTGGGTAAGTTGGTGCACCCACAGTGGAAAAACATCTGTCGATAGCCATCCCTCGGTAGCGGACACTTGGAGTTGTATCGATCGATATAGCTAGAACTGGATACTTGAGATGAGACATGGATATGAGCAATGGATTGCGATGAGAATTGGATTGTGATGATAAGCTGGATAGTATGGCTCAGGATGCCTTTCTCGCGGGGAGTCGAGGATCTCGGCGAGTTGATCTTACTTCTACTACTTCTTTTATGCTACTCTACTCCCTCGGATCTGCAAGATGGTGGTTTCCAACGGATGCTAGTCTTCGATAGGACTAGGCCTTCTCTCGATTATGGCATTTCTGCAGCCCAGTCCACATATACAACCTTCCTTTGATAATGTTGCATATGTAGTGTAGATCCTTGCTTGCGAGTACTTTGGATGAGTACTCACGGTTGCTTTGCTCCCCTTTTCCCCCTTTCTTCTTCTTTCCGGTTGATGCAACCAGATGTGAACCCGGGGCAGATGCCACCTTTGGCGGCTACTACCCGAGGGTGCCTACTACTACGTGGAGACCGTCGGCGACCAAGAGTAGTTAGGAGGCTCCAGGCGGAAAACCTTGCCTTTTGATCGTTGCTGCTTTTGGTGCTAGCCTTCTTAAGGCAAACTTGTCTAACTCATGTGCGTACTCGGATATTGTTGCTTCATGACTCTTGTGTATTGAGCTTATGTATTGTACGCTGTGATTGGCCGCGGCGACGGGCGGACGTGTCCGTCCGATCGGACACGTCCGTGGCGCGAGGAAAATTGCTAGGGTTTCGGGGAGGATGATCCGGGATTGGAAAGGGGAGGTGTGCTTAAATAGGCATAGAGGGAGCTAGGAGAGTCCAATGAGGTGTAGTTTTCGCCCACACGATCGTGATCGAACGACGGAGAGCATGGAAGTGACTTAGATGGGTTATTGGGCTGTTTTGAAGGGGTGTTGGGCTGCAACTTAAAAGAGGCCTTTGCGAGAGTGCGGTTAACCGTTGGAGTACCAAACGAGCTCCAAATGACCGAAACTTGACCGGTGGTCTACGGTGGTATACCAAGGCCACTAGACAAACCTCGGTCCATTTCGAGAAGGTTTAGTACCGCACACGGAAAAAGCGTAAAAGGGACCGCCGGGGAGATAGGAGTGCGGATTGCAAAATGGACAACGGGAAAAATGCTCGGAATCATGAGACGAACACGTATGCAAATGCGATGCACATGATGACATGATAAAATGCATGACATGGACAAAATGCAAAATGAAGAAAACCCAACCACTGAGGGAATATCATATTACAATGCCGAAAATGGCAAGAGTTGGAGTTACAAATATGGAAAGTTACTTCCGGGGTGTTACAAAGGGGTCCTCGGGCGTCCGGCCTGTTATCCATGGGCCGGACTGATGGGATGTGAAGACATGAAGGCCGAAGACTATACCCGTGTCCGGATTGGACTTTCCTTGGAGTGGAAGGCTAGCTAGGCAACCAGCTATGAAGATTCCTTCTTATGTAACCGACTCCATGTAACCCTAGATCTCTCCGGTGTCTATATAAACCGGAGAGCATAGTCCGGTTAGGACATTCATTACCATATTCACATAGTATAGGCTCCTAGGGTTTAGCCATTACGATCTCGTGGTAGATCAACTCTTGTAACACTCATATTCATCAAGATCAATCAACCAGGAAGTAGGGTATTACCTCCAAAGAGAGGGCCCGAACCTGGGTAAACATTGTGTCCCCCGTCTCCTGTTACCATCGATCCTAGACGCACAGTTCAGGACCCCCTACCCGAGATCCGCCGGTTTTGACACCGACAACTGGCATGGAACAATAAAAAATTATAGATACGTTGGAGATGTATCAAAGAGCAACAGTTATTCTTAGACCACAGCCGACTGCCCGCAGCCGACTGTGGTCTCGGGGACTACACCCAGTGGGTGCACTCAGCATCCCCCCACTGGTCCGGATTTCACTCGACAAGATCTGTCTAGACCAAGTGGAAGAACTGAAAAGAGACATTTTTATCAAGACCCCCGCCGAATCACACATTCGACAGCGGCCTCGGGAACTACACCCAGTTGGTGCACTCTGTGTGCCCCCACTAGTTAAAAGATACACTCGACGCAACCTAGTCGATTCAGGTGAAAAAACTACTCAGAAAAAATTGAAACACCCAGTGGGTGTACAGATGCAAGGTGCAGACTGATAATAGATGCACATTAAAGGTTTTTGGGTAGCATATCCTAACAGAACAAGCGTCAAGTGCTACGTCTTGAGCTTGTGTTGGTTTTCCCCGAAGAGGAGAGGATGATGCAGCAGAGTAGCATAAGTATTTCCCTCAGTTTTTGAGAACCAAGGTATCAATCCAAAGAGGAGGCCACGCTTGAGTCCCTTGTACCTACACAAAGCAATAACTCCTCGCAACCAACGCTAATAGGGGTTGTCAATCCCTTCACGGTCACTTACGAGTGAGATCGATAGAGATGATAGATAATATTTTTGGTATTTTTTGGTATAAAGATGCAAAGTAAAATAAAAGGCAAAGTAAAAAGCAAAGCAATAATAAAGCGTGGGAAGATTAATATGATGAGAATAGACCCGTGGGCCATAGATTTCACTAGTGGCTTCTCTCAAGAGCATAAGTATTTTAAGGTGGGTGAACAATTACTGTTGAGCAATTAATGAAATTGAGCATAGTTATGAGAGTATCTAGGTATTATCATGTATATAGGCATCACGTCCAAGACAAGTAGACCGACTCCTACCGCATCTACTACTATTACTCCACTCATCGACCGCTATCCAAAGATGCATCTAGAGTATTAAGTTAATGAAAACAGAGTAACGCCTTAAGCAATATGACATGATGTAGAGGAATAAATTCATGCAATATGATAAATACCCCATCTTGTTATCCTCGATGGCAACAATACAATACGTGCCTTGCTGCCCCTACTGTCACTGGGAAAGGACACCGCAAGATTGAACCCAAAGCTAAGCATTTCTCCCATTGCAAGAACTACCAATCTAGTTGGCCAAACCAAATAGATAATTCGAAGAGACTTGCAAAGATAACCAATCATACATAAAAGAATTTAGAGAAGATTCAAATATTGCTCATAGATAATCTTGATCATAAACCCACAATTCATCGGTCTCAACAAACACACCGCAAAAAGAAAATTACATCGAATAGATCTCCACGAGAGAGGGGGAGAACATTGTATTGAGATCCAAAAAGAGAGAAGAAGCCATCTAGCTACTAACTATGGACCCGAAGGTCTGAGGTAAACTACTCACACTTCATCGGAGAGGCTATGATGATGATGTAGAAGCCCTCCGTGGTGGTGGGATCTCATGGATACAAAAAGTTGCGGCGGTGGAATTAGGTTTTTGGCTCCGTATCTGGTCTGTTGGGGGTACGTAGGTATATATACGAGGAAGGAATACGTCGGTGGAGCTTCGAGGGGCCCACGAAGCAGGGGGCGCGCCCTAGGGGGGGCGCACCCTCCACCCTCGTGGCCGCCTCGTGGCTTTCTTAACGGAGGGTCCAAGTCTCCTGGGTCTTATCTGATGAGAAAACCACGTTCCCGAAGATTTTATTCCGTTTGGACTCGTTTGATATTCCGTTTCTTCGAAACACTGAAATAGGCAAAAAACATCAATCCTGGGCTGGGCCTCCGGTTAATAGGTTAGTCCCAAAAGTAATATAAAAGTGGAAAATAAAGCCCAATATAGTCCAAAACAATAGATAATATAGCATGGAGCAATCAAAAATTATAGATACGTTGGAGACGTATCAGGCATCCCCAAGCTTAATTCCTGCTCGTCCTCGAGTAGGTAAATGATAATAAGAGAATTTTTGATGCGAGTGCTACTTGGCATAATTTCAATGTAACTCTTCTTAATTGTGGTATGAATATTCAGATCAGAAAGATTCAAGACCAAAGTTCATATTGACATAAAAATAATAATACTACAAGCATACTAACAAAGCAATCATGTCTTCTCAAAATAACATGGCCAAAGAAAGTTATCCCTACAAAATCATATAGTCTGGCTATGCTCTATCGTCACCACACAAAGTATTTAAATCATGCACAACCCCGATGACAAGCCAAGCAATTGTTTCATACTTTTGACATTTTCAAAACTTTTTCAATCTTCACGCAATACATGAGCGTGAGCCATGGATATAGCACTATATGTGGAATAGAATGGTGGTTGTGAAGAAGACAAAAAGAGGGAAGATAGTCTCACATCAACTAGGCGTATCAACGGGCTATGGAGATGCCCATCAATAGATATCAATGTGAGTGAGTAGGGATTGCCATGCAACGGATGCACTAGAGCTATAAGTATATGAAAGCTCAACAAATGAAACTAAGTGGGTGTGCGTCCAACTCGCTTGCTCACTGACTGAGGGAGTCCTGGACTAGGGGGTGTCCAGATAGCCGGACTATCATCACGGCCGGACTCAAAGACTATGAAGATACAAGATTGAAGACTTTGTCCCGTGTCCGGATGGGACTTTCCTTGGCGTGGAAGGCAAGCTTGGCGTCTGGATATGTAGATCTCCTACCATTGTAACCGACTCAGTAACCCTAACCTATCCGGTGCCTATATAAACCGGAGGGTTTTAGTCCGTAGGACACAACAACAATCATACCATAGGCTAGCTTCTAGGGTTTAGCCTCTACGATCTCGTGGTAGATCTACTCTTGTACTACCCATATCATCAATATTAATCAAGCAGGAGTAGGGTATTACCTCCATCGAGAGGGCCCAAACCTGGGTAAAAACATCGTGTCCCTTGTCTCCTGTTACCATCCGCCTAGACGCACAGTTCGGGACCCCCTACCCGAGATCCGCCGGTTTTGACACCGACATTGGTGCTTTCATTGAGAGTTCCTCTGTGTCGTCACCGATAGGCCCGATGTGTCACGCCCAATATGCGACCCTATCCAAAAGGAACTCGACGGTCCCACCAAGGATAGACCCGCATATTGGCACGCTTTTGCAAGGTGGATATCATTACATCAACATTACATAATAGTGGGATACATACATAAGGCACAAATGCCACAAGAATACATCAACATCATACAAGATCCACATCCGACTACGGATGAAACATAAACAGAAACTCAAACAACATCCACCCTGCTAGCCCAGGTTGCCGACCGGAACCTATCCCCGATCGAAGAAGAAGCGTAAGAAGAACTCCAACACAAGCAAACATCGCTCTCGCGTCAAGATCATCGCATAACCTGTACCGCAATCGGTGGTGTAGTAATCTGTGAGCCACGAGGACTCAGCGATCCCATTACCATGGGTATCAAGACTAGCAAAGCTTAAAGGGAAAGGAAGGGTAAAGTGGTGAGGTTGCAGCAGCAGCTAAGCATATATGGTGGCTAACATACGCAAATGAGAGCGGAAGAGAAACAAAGGAATGGTCGCCAACTAGTAATGATCAAGAAGTGATCCTGAACTCCTACTTACGCCGACATAACCCGAAACCGTGTTCTCCTCTCGATCAACCCGAAAAGAGACACTCACGTTCGCGCACGGTTGGTGTATTTTAGAAGAGTTTGCTTCAAGTTTACTACAACCGGATATTAACAAATTCCCATCTGCCACATAACCGCGGGCACGGCTTTCGAAAGTTCAAACCTGCAGGGTGTCCCAACTTAGCCCATGATAAGCTCTCGCGATCAACGAAGGATATTCCTTCTCCCGGAAGACCCGATCGTCTCGAATCCGGCTACAAGACATTTCGACAAAGAATAAAACAAGACCAGCAAAGCCGCCCGATGCGCCGACAATCCCGATAGGAGCTGCACATATCTCGTTCTCGTGGCAACACCGGTGAGACTAGCTACGAGTAAAACCAAACCTCGGGTTGCCTCAAGGTGGCCCCAGAGTAGCTCGTTCAGCCCAACACTTAGAGAAGCACCGCCCCGGGGCTGAATAAAGATGACCCTTGGGTTAATTACTCCCAAGGGAAATATAGGTGGTGGTGAGGCAAATGGTAAAACCAATGTTGGGCCTTGCTTTGGAAAAGTCTTATTCAAAGCGAACTGTCAAGGGGTCCCATAAATCACCCGACCGCGTTAGGGACGCAAAATCCGAGAACATAATACCGATATGACGGAAACTAGGGCGGCAAGAGTGGAACAAAACACCGGGCATAAGGCCGAGCCTTCCACCCTTTACCAAGTATATAGATGCATTAATTAAATAACATATATTGTGATATCCCAACAAGTAAACATGTTCCAACAAGGAACAACATCTCCATGTTCCAACAAGGAACAAACTTCATCTTCACCTGCAACTAACAACGCTATAAGAGGGGCTGAGCAAAGCGGTAACATAGCCAAACAACGGTTTGCTAGGAAGGGTGCAAAAGGTTAGAGGCTGACATGGCAATTTGGGATGGCTTGATAAACAGGTAATAGGTAGCACAGCATAGCGATAGAACGAAGCAACTAGCATAGCAATGATAGTAATGAGATCCTAGGTGACGGTCATCTTGCCTGAAATCCCGCAAGGAAGAAGAACGAGTCCATGAAGAAGACGAACGGATGAAGCCGAACCAAGCGTAGACGAACGAATCCTCACGATCGCAACGAAACAGGGACTAACAAGAAGAAGCACACAACATAGTAAACACACCACACATGAACAAGACAAGATGCACAACAAACATGACGCATGACAAATCTAGATGAAGCTACTCATGGCAAGAGATGATGCAAACAAGAGCAACACATCAAGGCAAGTTTAAATGAGGCCGGGAACAACATACAACAATTCCGGTAAGTCCTCATATGCAAATTTCGAAATTGGTCCAGATCTGATTAAACCTTAAGTTCAAGTTGTTAAACAGCAATTTAAGATGCACCACGATGATCTACACGAAATTCTAGTCAAGTTACATATAAAGTTTATTTAATTCGGAGCTACGGTCTAGAAGATATGAGCAAAACAAGATAAGCATGGCATTGATGCAAAATGCATACAAACATCAAGCAAACACCTCAAAACAAGGATGCAACATGATAATATGAGACTACATGCAAAATCAAGCAAGTTTCATATAGAGCACACTCAAAACGGAGCAACGGATCAACACATACACCCTATACAAGTTATAGCAACAATCTGTCCAAAACAGCAACTAGGTATATTGCAAGCATCAAAACAACATGCTACAGCATCTCAACATAATAACAAAAGGCATGGACATGATGTACAGGTAAATCATTACAAAACATGAACACTGAGCTATCTCCAGAAATCACTAGAACATGCTCAAAATGACATGGCAAGATTGCAAATAATAACAGTTTGTGCATTGGCGTAAATAACATCAAAGTTGCAATGTTTAGAGCTATCAAACAACATGTTACAGGAACTTATCATGGCAAACAAAGGCATGGCATGAATCTACTAAATGCATAGAACAAAAGTCCCTTACTGACCATGAGCCAAAAGGGATCAGAAAATATGATGGCACCCATGTAAACATGGCAAGTTATATGACAAATTCATACATGGCAGGAACAACAATAAGTAGGCATGTTGGTGAGCTTGAACCACTCACCACAGAACAATACATGATAAACTAAGCATACATCCATCAAGAAGACATGGCATAGAAGCTATACATGGCAAGAACAACATCATAGCATGTAAGGATCAACTACAACAACCTTGGCAAAATTGAATAACATGTAAATAACCTGCCAGGAAACATTTTATAGCAAAAGTAGAGCTCGATTGACTCAAGCTATGGCACTCCATAATTGCAAACAAGGGCATGGATGGATAGATCAAGACATGTATAACAAAACATCCTCACTGAAGTATCTCAAAATATGCATGGATCTCTCTGTAGCATCAAGTTAACATGGCATGAAAATATCAGCAAACAGGGCTGAAATCAGCAACATCAGGAAGCCTACTTTGCATGCTTGTGCTAGTCACCACATAGATCACAAAAATACATGGCATACACCCCTGGAAAGATGGCATGGCATATTACAAAACACATTTAGGACTCAAGATCATAGGGTGCACACATCAATCATAGCAAAAATAACAAAAGTGCATGTTCATTAAGAAATGAAACTAACATCACATAGCCCTCTTCCAACAGCATTTCGGGCATCAAGATGAGCTGAAATGAAAATGATGCAATGAGATGAAATGATCTACTCTTTGAGACGAACAATTTGACATATTACACGCACGAAACGGAGCGACGGATGCAGAGTTACACTCATCACAAAATGCAACATAATATGATTTTCAGAAAGACGGGCAAAAAATAGACCTCGCGGGGGTTGACTAGACGGACATGTCCGTACTCCTCCGTACACGTCCGGCGCTGCCAAAAGAGGCAGAGGAGCAACAGGCGGCGGCGCGAGCGTCCGGCGACGACGAGCGGGCACAGGTGGCAGGGACGGTCGAGGACGGCGGGATCCGGGTCGCCGGGACGGATCATGCGGCGGGGCCGGGCAGATCTGGGCGCTGGGAGGCCCGGGCGAGCTCAGCGGGGTCGGCGACGGGGGCGGCTCCGGCCTCGCCGGCGGTGGCGCTTGGCATCCAAGGCGACGGTGGTGCCCTGCGAGGGAGAGAGAGAAAGCCATGAGGAAGAGAGGGAAGGAAGGAGAAGGAGGAGCAGGGGAGGTGAGGTCCGGCCTGGGTGGTCGGCTGCGGCCGGCGGCGGCGATAGAGGGCGACGGCGAGGCGAACCGAGGACCGAGGAGAGGCGGGCGAGGGAGCCAGCGCTGGCTGGCGGGGCCAGTTCGGCCCGGACGGCGGGCATGGATGGGCCTCACAGCCGCAGCGCCGGAGGCTCGATGGGGGGACGCGTGGAAGGCGGGAGGGCGCGGCGCGGCGCGGCTGACTTAAGCGGCGGTCTTGGGTGGCGTTTGGCGGCGGGGACAGCGCCAAGTGGCGGCGGAGGAGCGGGCGGCGGAAAACGAAGAGGAGGCGGCGGGCTGATCATGGGAATTGAGGAGGGTTGGTAGGAGGCCAAAATGGCGTGAGGCGCCTATAAATAGAAAAGGAGGCTAGGGTTAGGGTTTTGCTCCGTTTGGGACCCTCGGATCACGATCGGACGGCTCCGACACGAGGAGGAGTTAGTGGGCTGGATTAGAGTGGGTGTGGGCTGTGAAGAGGGCCTTGGACTGATAAGAGAGAAGAGAAGGGCAGCCGCGACGGTTTGGAGACCAAACGTCCGACGATTAAACCGCAACGGTGCTTCCATTTAATGACGGTTGGGCTATCAAACGAGCTCCGAATGCGACGAAACTTGATAGGCGCTCTGTCTACACTATAATAAGACCGCATGCCAAGTTGCATCCCATTTCGAGAACATTTTTCGGCCACTCACGAAACAAGGTGAAAGGGGGCGCCGGAGGACATAGGAGTGTCGGATCGCGAAACGGACAACGGGGAAAATGCTCGGATGCATGAGACGAACACGTATGCAAAATGAAATGCACATGATGACATGACATGAAATGCAGATGATGACATGGCAAAGTGCAACACGCAAGCACATGACATGGCAATGACAGCGAATAACTGAAGGACACCTGGCGCATCGAATCCGGGGCGTTACACGATGGCTCCTTCAATCATCAACAACGACGCAGTCCAGGGTGAGACCTTTCTCCCCGGACAGATCTTCGTACTCGGCGGCTTTGCACTGCGGGCCAATTCGCTTGGCCATCTGGAGCAGATCGAAAGCTACGCCCCTGGCCATCAGGTCAGATTTGGAAGTTTGAACTACACGGCCGATATTCGCGGAGACTTGATCTTCGACGGATTCGAGCCGCAGCCAAGCATGCCGCACTGTCTCGATGGGCATGATCTAGCTCTGCAGCCAAACAAAGGCCTCGAGGCCGCACCAAATCCGCTCCGACCTCAATCCGGGCGGATTCCCCGATCGAGGACGAGTGGTTGGACACCGCCTCGGGGGCTACGATCTCTACGGCGATTGAGCCGAACTCTATCCCTGTCCCCTGTGGAGACCGTGACTCCAAGGTGCCGGACTCCTCTCTGGACTCCGAACCCTCCGCGCCCCTACCAATCGAATCCGATTGGGCGCCGGTCACGGAGTTCACCGCCGCGGACATCTTTCAGCACTCGCCCTTTGGCGACATCCTGAATTCACTAAAGTCTCTCTCCTTATCCGGAGAGCCCTGGCCGGATTACGGTCAGGAAGGTTGGGATGCGGACGACGGAGAAATTCAATGCCCACCCACCACCCACTTTGTAGCCACTATCAATGATTTAACCGACATGCTCGACTTCGACTCCGAAGACATCGACGGTATGGAAGACGATGCCGGAGACGACCAAGACCCATTGCCTTCAGGGCACTGGAAGGCCACCTCGTCATACGACATATACATGGTGGACATCCCAAAAGATGGGAACGGCGATGGAACAACGGAGGATGATCCCTCCAAGAAGCAACCGAAGCGCCAACGTCAGCGGCGCCGCTCTAAATCCCGCCACAGCAAAAACGGTGATTCCGACACGGCAGATAATAACACCCCGGACAGTGCCGAAGAAAACCCCCTCCAGCAGGACTCAGCGCAGGAGGAGGGAGAAGCAAGTCTGCACGACAGTGCGGCAGAAAGAGAGGTCGAGGACAATAATTATGTGCCTCCCTCCGAAGATGAGGCAAGCCTCGACGACGACGAATTTGTCGTGCCCGAGGATCCCGCCAAACAGGAGCGTTTCAAACGCAGGCTTATAGCCACGGCAAACAGCCTCAAGAAAAAGCAGCAACAGCTTAGAGCTCATCAAGACCTGCTAGCTGACAGATGGATCAAGTCCTCGCAGTCAAGAGTATGAACTCGAGCGCCCTCAAAAGCTACCCCAAACGCAGGCCGCTGCCTCGATTAGAGGAGGAAGCACCCAAGTCACCAGCAAGACGACATGGCAGACCGCCACCCGTGGCCGCGATAGAGAGGTATCTAGACCCCCCGTTCAAGCCGTACCCCGACGCCGTTCCAAAAGTACCAGGGCACGGGAAAACGCGCCAGACTTGCGAGACATATTGGAGGATAAGGCAGAACATACAAGATCGATCAACGGATCGCGTGCGCCCAACGACGCGGATGATTACCGCCACGCTGGATACGAAAACTCGGCGGGTCGAACACAATAGACAAAGCTCATTTGAGCTACGTCGTGATATAGCCCAATACAGAGGCGCCGCACACCCACTATACTTCACAGATGAAGTAATGGATCATCAAATCCCTGAGGGCTTTAAACCCGTAAACATCGAATCATACGATGGTACCACAGATCTGCGGTTTGGATCGAGGATTATCTTCTCCATATTCACATGGCCCGTGGTGATGATCTACATGCCATCAAATACCTCCCCCTCAAGCTTAAAGGACCAGCTCGGCATTGGCTTAACAGCTTGCCAAAGAATCAATTGGTTGTTGGGAGGACCTCGAAGCCGCATTCCTTGATAACTTCCAGGCACATATGTGCGACCACCGACGCCGATGACCTTAGCCACATAATTCAGCAGCCGAAGAATCGCCGAGCACTTACGACACGGTTCCTAACAAAGAAAAATCAAATCGTTGATCGTCCGGATGCAGAGGCCCTTGCAGCCTTCAAACATAACATCCGCGACGAGTGGCTTGCCCGGCACCTAGGACAGGAAAAGCGAAATCTATGGCAGCCCTCACAACCCTCATGACTCGCTTTTGCGCGGAGAGGACAGCTGGCTAGCTCGAAGCAACAACTTGGCCAAACACCTTGATAGTTCGAATACCAAGGACAGCAATGGCAGGTCGCGTCGCAACAAGAACAAACACCGCATTAATGGCGATAATGCTGAAGATACGGCCGTCAATGCCGGATTCAGAGGCTCTAAACCCGGTCGCCAGAAGGAGCCATTCAAAAGAAATACCTGTGGCCCGGCCCAACTTGGACCGAATACTCGATCGCTCGTGCGGATACATGGCACCCCGAAAAACCAGCCAATCACACCAACAGGATTGTTGGGTGTTCAAGCAAGCAGCAAGTTAAGTGCGAACTCAATGACAAGGGGCTGCATAGAGACAACGAGGAAGAGCCCCGCCGCCGAACAATAGAGGACAGAAGGGTTTTCCCACACAAGTGCGGACGGTGAACATGATATACGCAACCCATATACCCAAAAGGGACCAGAAGCGTGCACTAAGGGACGTATATGCGATGGAGCCAGTCGCCCCAAAGTTCAACCCATGGTCTTCCTGCCTGATCACCTTCGATCGAAGGGACCACCCCACTAGCATCCGTCACGGCAGTTTTGCCGCATTGGTTCTTGACCCAATTATTGATGGATTTCACCTCACCAGAGTCCTGATGGACGGCGGTAGCAGCCTGAACCTGCTTTATGAGGATACAGTGCGCAAAATGGGCATAGACCCCTCAAGGATTAAACCTACAAAGACGACCTTTAAAGGCGCCATACCGGTGTAGAGGCCAATTGTACGGGCTCAGTCACACTCAAGTGGTCTTCGGATCCCGGATAACTTCCGAGCGAAGAGTTAATCTTCGACATAGTCCCGCTCATGGCGGCTATCATGCACTGCTTTCGGACGAACCGCATTTGCAAAGTTCAATGTGGTGCCGCACTACGCATACCTCAAGCTCAAGATGCCAGGCCCTCGAGGAGTAATCACGGTCAATGGAAACACCGAACGCTCTCTCCGAATGGATGAGCACACGGCGGCCCTCGCGGCGGAGGTGCAAAGCAGCCTCTCGCGGCAATTCTCGAGTCCGGCCACTTGTAACACCCCCAGTGTCAAGCTACAGTGATCTCCCCCTAATGGTGGTCGTGTCATCATAATTACTTTGCAAATTGCCACTTGTCAGAGATCACATTCATAATTCACTCTAAAATGCAAGTCAAATTTTACATTTTCATAAGTGCAAACAAAATAGTTCATAATTTTGCAAATAATCCCTAAGTAATTATCATGTATAAGCCAACCTCATTTGGATTCCCAAAATGTCCCTGGGAATTATTTTGATGGACCAACGCCAATTATTTGACCTTTACCATTTCTAAAAATAGTTGAACACTCCAATGCTTTGAAACTTTTTGTGCCAACCCATAATATTGCCAAGTAATTATGGGTCAAGTTTCACCTTAAATAAAATTCAAGTGTGGCCAAAATAAAATACAAACAACAGTAGAAATAATTATCAAGGGTAAATAAGATAAAATGGAAAATAAGGCAGCCCATCAAGACATGGGCCATGTGTGCACAGCAGTGCAGTCCAGCCCACCTCCCCATCTCCTTCATCCTCTGCTCACAGAAGCCCCCGTGGACGCCGGGCGCACGTTCACGCCACCGATGGAAACGAGGCAGCCATCCGCCGGTGCCCCAAGAGGATTAGAGACCGGCCCCTCCTCCCCGAAACCCTAGCTCACTTTCCCCTTTCCCTCGCTCTCTCTCTCTCTTCTCTCCGTGTGAAATCGCCGCTGCCGTCGCCATGGCCGTGGCCACCGCCCCCAGCGCCGAGACCCTTCTTAGAAGACGCGCTGTCCGTCTGCCATTTCTACGCCCAGGAACGCGAGCCGGGGAGCACTCCGTCGCCGGATCGCCTTCGTCTTCCTCCCCGGCACCGAAGAACTTCGTCGCCCCGATTCGCAGCCCTCCTGCGCTCCTAAGCCCATCGCCGGCCACCGTGTGCCTCACTGTGAGCCCTGCACCTCTTTCCCCCTCTCCTCGTTGCCCCGTGTGCCGTAGCCACTTCCCCTGCTCGAGGCCGACGCCGCCGTCCGCCAAGTGGCCGACGAGCACGTCGCTGCCGTGCCTCTTAGCATTGTCTGAGGATGCGTGCATGCTCTAGGAGCTGCGTAGATGCCGCCTACCACCTCCGTTTGGTCGATCCGTGGCCATTTTTCTCAGACTCGTCATGTCCGAGCCACCACCGTCGCGAGCATTCGGCGCTGCCGTTGTCCCCGTGCCCCCAGTCACCTTAGCTCGATGTGCGGCTTCGTCCACATCCCTCGCCGCGCCCCTGCTCGTGTCGCCGAGCCCCGCCAGGCGCCCTCGCGTCCGGCGGCTGTTCGCTGTGTGCCTGCCACGCCTCCGTGTGCACCGCCTCGCGCGTGGCCTCACCCACCTGCTCTCGGCTGCGCCTCTAGGCCTACCCACGCCATGCGTCCGCCCGCTGCTGCTGCACCTGATGCTCTTGTGCTACTGCGGTTGTTGCTACCTTGCTTGATGATACTCGCTTCATTCGTTGGTGCTTTCGTCGCTGCTGCTCCTAGATGCAGCTGCTTGCCGCTGCTGCTTCCTCCTGCTACCGCTGCTAGCGGATGCTCCAAGACGCTGGTCTGCTTGCTACTAATGGCCTTGGCTGAGGCCATGGCCGAGCACAAGCTTTGTGCTTTGTGCGTGCACAGGCACCACTGGCCGGCCCTTGCAAATTAGCTTGGGGGATAAATACTAGTTAGTTTAGCTACTAGCCAATGACAGTAGCCCCCACTATTAGTTAATACAATTTAATTAAAAGTCTAAATGACCATAGTCAATGACACGTGGAACCCGCTTACACTATTCACTCTTTGCCTATTCAACCTTTGACTGGGTCAACCCAACCCCATGGCCCCACTGTCATACTCATAGGCTAGAGTAATACTAGGTGACTAAAGTATTTTTGCTGTTTCATTTTCGAATTAAAATAAATCCTTAAATTTTCAGAAAACCTTTTAAACTTCGATTAATCATAGAAAACAAACCGTAGCTCGGATCGAAAAGCTTTATACATGAAAGTTGCTCAGAAAAATCCAACGAATCCGAATGCCCGGTCCGTTCATCTTTCAGATGCCTCTAACTATCTGAACATGGAACTTCTCCCCTCCAGTCATCTGTCTAACACAGGTCCGGAATCGGGAAAACATTCCCGGATGTTTTCCCCCTTCGTCGGTTTCGTGTAGTACCGTGTTAGAACACGTCTAGCTGTGCCTGCTGTCCTGTTATGCACCCCTTGCTATGTATTTACTGTTTCTTCCCCCCTCTTCTCTTCGGTAGGCCTCGTGACGGCTGCCGATACCGTTGTGATCGACTATGTCGACGACGATGACCCCTCTTCACTTTCAGCGGAGCTTCCAGGCAAGCCCCCCTTTGATCATCCCGATATCGCCCATTCCATTCTCTCATGCTTGCATTACATTTTGCTAGTGTTATTGTTTGCTCCTATTCTGATGCATAGCCTGCTTTTATATCTACTATTGTACCTTACCTGCTTATCCTAAACTGCTTAGTATAGGTTGGTTAGTGATCCATCAGTGACCCCCACTTTGTCCCGATCGCCTACTGGATTATCGAAGACCCGATCAACGGGATCAAGACCAGGCCCCGCACCGCACATCACTTTCCCTTAGTTGCTCGACAATCTTTGGGTTACTATCGAGTACCGAGGGTGAGACCTCATCGATTTCCGATGTTAACCCCGTAGTGTAGTTATTCGGTCGTGGTCATCGAGGGTGATTTCTTTTAACCACTTCGACACGACTGTCGTGCAACCCTCAAGTGTGGACCTTGAGGGTGAATCCTCTTCGCTCACCTTGATGATTACATCGAGTGGAATTCACCGGGGGTGATTCCTCGGGCTTTCCCCTTGATGTTTAGACACACAGTTACTATGATTACTATGACTTTACACTGAGCCATGTCACTAAAGACGGGTCGACCCTGAGGGGTACCCGCGCGAGCTTAATTGCGAGTGATGTGGAGTCGGGTTGACCTGGAGGGTGCCCGCGAGATAATTACGAGGCGTGGCCGGGCATTCTTAGCCCTTGCCGCAAGTCCTCGAGACGGGGCAACGGGTCACATCTTTCGTGAGTCTCTGCTTGTTACCGCGCGTTCCTAATCCACTACGATTTGGATATTTGATCCGAGGGGCTCGCCCGATAGCACTAACCATCACGTGGGCATAGTATGGGCATTCTGCGTCGTATACATCACCGAAGCTTAATAGACGCTCGCCGATCGAGCGGCGCGTGCGGGGTTGGACTGCGTGGCGCCGCCTTGTTGAAGGAGGTAGCTAGGTCTGCTCACCGGCCGCCCTCGCAACATGCAGGAGTTCCCGGGGAGATGGCCCATGACCCTTGGGGGCATAGGTTTAGTCCGGCGTGCTGGCCTCTCTATTAAGCCTAGGTCGGGTTGCGCGTATTGTTTGGCCGAGGCTGGGCATGACCACGAAAGTGTGTCCGGCGGAGTTAAGCGAGCGTGGTGGGTAAGTTGGTGCACCCCTGCAGGGAAGAAAACATCTATCGATAGCCTGTCCTACGGTAACGGACACTTGGAGTTGTATCCCGATCGATATAGCTAGAACTGGATACTTGAGATGAGACATGGATATGAGCAATGGATTGCGATGAGAATTGGATTGTGATGATAACTGGATAGTATGGCTCTGGGATGCCTTTCTCGCAGGGAGTCGAGAAAGGATCTCTGGCCGAGTTTGATAACACTTCTACTACTTCTTTTATGCTACTCTACTCCCTCCGGATGCTGCAAGATGGTGGTTTCCAACAGATGCTAGTCTTCGATAGGACTAGGCCTTCTCTCGATTCTGGCATTTCTGCAGCCCAGTCCACATATACAACCTTCCTTTGATAATGTTGCATATGTAGTGTAGATCCTTGCTTGCAGTACTTTGATGAGTACTCACGGTTGCTTTGCTCCCCTTTTCCCCTTTCTTCTTCTTTCCGGTTGATGCAACCAGATGTCGGAGCCAGGAGCCGATGCCACCTTTGACGATCGCTACTACCCCGAGGGTGCCTACTACTACGTGGAGACCGTCGACGACCAAGAGTAGTTAGGAGGCTCCCAGCAGGAGGCCTTGCCTTTTCGATCGTTGCTGCTTTTGGTGCTAGCCTTCTTAAGGCAAACTTGTCTAACTCATGTCTCAGTACTCAGATATTGTTGCTTCACGACTCTTGTGTATTCGAGCTTATGTATTCGAGCCCTCGAGGCCCCGGCTTGTAATATAAAGTTTGTATTATTTTAATTTGTGTCTAGAGTTGTGTTGTGATATCTTCCCGTGAGTCCTTGATCTTGACCGTACACATTTGCGTGCATGATTAGTGTACGATTGAATCGAGGGCGTCACACCACTACACTTCCGGACACTGCCAAGCGCGCCGGAGTAACCTACAACAAGACCGCCTAGCACGATTCAAGCACGTGTATAAATCCGGCCCCAACCCTAGCCCTCGCGAAGTTGCGAAGACAGTACTACGCGTACATAACTACGCTCTGGAGATACCATGGGCATATGGGGAGGGGCACGACCACGGCATGCCAAGAATGCGGCTTGACCGCACCAGGGGCTCCTGATTGTGTCATTCCTTTTTCTTTTTTTTTCTTCCTTTTTCTCACGCTCAGGACTCCGTTCTCCAGAAATCCTGTCCGGCACTAGAATCGCCGAACTCAAGATGCAACAGCCAGGGAAGCAGAAAGCTACGTCGAATGTTTAGGTGGTCCCTATTACGAGCATTATACATGTTTTACATACCATCCCGCAGCTTACCCCTGGAGGGGGACATGTTAGATAGTCCCATTCCTTGCTTATTGCACTATTTGTATCGTTCTGCTTTCATCGCAGTACATTTTTGAATAAACAATGCATATCTTTTGCCTATTATTGTACTCTTTTTTATCTATATATATGTTCATTTCATGACATGTTGCACCCGTACACTTTGGTACGGCCAATACACCAGGGGCTTAAGTACCCCAAAATTATGGTGTGATAAGTCCGAACACTTTCACAAGTGCGGCACCCGAACTTATAGCATTATATGAATCGGCTCCAATCATGTCTTGGGTCAATAGTTGGGTTTGCCCGGCTCCCATGTTTTGGTACCTTACGCCCGCTATATCGGCTAAGGTAGCACCGGAGAACCATGCGATTGTGCCCCAGTTGAGCTGGGTCGAGCACCTCGATGGAGAAAGCTAAACTGACCGTCATGATAGGGCGAGAGCCGTCACTGCTTGAGAGGTTTTTCGGTCCCTAAAGACTTATGCCGCTTAGAGCGAGGAACCGGAGTTGTCCGCCAAGGCGTGATAGCGCCCGAACTCGGTCTTCGAATACTAGGGGCTTCACCAAATTTAAAATTATAGAATTCTATGGCTAAGTGAGAGTGTTCAAGCATTATAAGTCCGGTTGCCTTGTTCGCTATGCTGAGCGCCTCCTAGATGGACCCAAGAATGGGAACAAGAGTGCTCAAGTTTATCCCAACACCCCAAAGACTGTGGCATGGGGGCTGAAGCCAACGACTTGCCATCTCTCAAATTTGATAAACGGCCGCATGAAAGGTAATATTTTAAATTAACAAGCGTTGCTTAGCGCATATGAACAAGTTTTCAGCATACAGGATAACAAATGCGAGTCTATTAGAAAATTACATCTTTGGAGCACTCATCCGCTATTCGGCGAGCACCCTTCAGAAGGCCCTTGTAACGCCCTCAATGCGGCTATATCTCCCACGTGTCGGCACGACTTAGAGGCATAACCGCATTGAAAGCAATGTCGCAAGTGAGGTAATCTTCACACAACCCATGTAATACATAAGGAAAGAGATACATAGTTGGCTTACAAATGCCACTTCACACAAGACATAAATAAACATCCATCATTCAGATTACACTCAAGGTCCGACTACGGAACCAAAATAAAAGAAGATACCCCAAATGCTACACGATCCCGATCGTCCCAACTGGCTCCACTATCGATCATCGAGGAAAAGACACATAGTAACGACCACGTTCCTCGTCGAACTCCCACTTGAGCTCGGTTCGCCACCTGCACCGCATCGCCGGCACCGCAACTGTTTTGGTAGAATCTGTGAGTCACGGGACTCAGCAATCTCACACCCGCGAGATCAAGACTATTTAAGCTTATAGGAAGGACAAAGTTTTGAGGTGGAGCTGCAGCAAGCGACTAGCATATATGGTGGCTACATTCGCAAAAGGAGAGCGAGAAGAGAAGCAAGGCACGGTCGTGAAGCTAGTAGCGATCAAGAAGTGATCCCGAACTACTTACGCCAAACATTACTCCAACACGTGTTCACTTCCGGACTCCGCGAGAAGAGACCATCACGGTTACACACGCGGTTGATGTGTATTTTAATTGAGGTCAACTTCGGTTTTCTACAACCGACATTAACAAATTCCCATCTGCCTCATAACCGCGGGCACGGCTTTGAAAGATAATACCTGCAGGGTGTCCCAACTTAGCCCATTATAAGCTCTCACGGTCAACGAAGGATATTCCTTCTACCGAAGACCCGATCAATCTCGAATCCGGACTACAAGACATTTCGACAAAGAATAAAACAAGACCAGCAAATCCGCCCGAATGTGCCGACAAATCCCGATAGGAGCTGCACATATCTCGTTCTCAGGGCACACCGGATGAGCCAGACGTCGGGTTGGCATAGACCCTGATTGCCCAAGGGGCGCCGGACATCGCTCAAGTTGGACCAGCACTTGAAGGAGAACTGGCCCGGGGGTTAAAATAAAGATGACCCTCGGGCTCGCGAAAACCCGGGGGAAAAAGGCTTAGGTGGCAAATGGTAAAACCAAAGTTGGGCCTTGCTGGACGAGTCTTATTCAAAGCGAACTGTCAAGGGGTCCCATAAATCACCCAACCGTAAGGAACGCTAAATCAAGGAACATAACACCGGTATGACGGAAACTAGGTGGCAAGAGGGAACAAAACACCGTGCATAAGACCGAGCCTTCCACCCTTTACCAAGTATATAGATGCATTAATTATAGCAGATATATATTGTGATATCCCCAACAAGTAAACATGTTCCAACAAGGAACAACATATCCATGTTCCAACAAGGAACAAACTTCATCTTTACCTGCAACTAGCAACGCTATAAGAGGGGCTGAGCAAAGCGATAACATAGCCAATAAACGGTTTGCTAGGAAAGGATGGTTAGGGGCTGACATGGCAATATGGGTGGCATGATAAGCAAGTGATAGGCATCGTAGCATAGGCATAGCAAAAGAGCGAGCAACTAGCATAGCAAAGATAGAAGTGATTTCGAGGGTATGGTCATCTTGCCTGCAAAGTTCTCAGAGTTGTCGAGAGCTTGATCCTCGTAAGCGTTCTCAACAGGTTCCTTGTTCATGTACTCGTCACCCGGCTCTACCCAAAGCAAGAACACAAACAAAGGAACCACAATAAATCACGGTGCAATGCACAAGCAACATGATGCAAAACATGACATGATATGCGAGATGTGATATGCAATGCGAGCAAGACCGGAAGGAAAATGATGAACTGGAATCAACTTGGCAAACCAAGTATGCCGCTGAAAGATGAGATGATTTCGGTTGAAATCGATATAAAGATCACCGGAATCGGATGCACGGTTTGCAAATGACAAGCAAAACAAGAATGGCACAAATCTGCCATTAACAGCATGATGCCACTTAGCAAGCAACAAGAAATTAAGCTACTGCACCCAAACGTACCAACAAAGCACATGGCAGTGATCTACTCAAGATGCTTGACAAAAGATGAACACTGAGCTACGGCTAAATCACATCACAACAGGTTCAAACAAGCATGGCAAAAGTGCAAAACATAACAGCTTCACCGACTTTGTGAAATTACTGAACATGGCAAAATCAGCATCAGGAAGCAATGTTCAGAGCAAGAAAAAAGCATGCTACAGGAACTTATAATAGCAAAACAAGGCATGGCATGAATCTACTCAAAGCATAGAACAAAAGTCCCTTACTGACCATAAGCCAAAAAGGATCAGAAAATATAGTAACACCCATGTCAATATAGCAAGTTTCGTTAACCGATTCAGCAACAGGGCATGGCAAAAACAGATAACAAGTAGTCATGTTTAAGAGCTCGATGCACTCACTACAGAGCATTAAATGATAAACTAAGCATACATACATCAAGAAGGCATGGCATAGAAGACATACATGGCAAGAACAACTTCATAGCATACACGGATCAACCACAACAACCTTGGCAAAATTGAATAACCTGTAAACAATCTGCCAGGAAACATTTTATAGCAAAAGTAGAGCTCGATTGACTCAAGCTATGGCACTCCATAATTGCAAACAAGGGCATGGATGGATAGAGCATAACCATATGTTCAAAACATCCTTCTCGACGTATCTCAAAATATGCATGGATCTCTCGGTAGCATCAAGTTAACATGGCATCAAAATATCAAGAAAACAGGGCTGAAATCAGCAACATCAAGACACCTAGTTTGCATGCTTGTGCTAGTCACCACATAGATCACAAAAATAAATGGCATACACCCCTGGAAAGATGGCATGGCATATTACAAAACACATGTAGGACTCAAGATCATAGGGTGCACACATCAATCATGGCAAAAATGACAAAGTGCATGTTCATTAAGAAATGAAACTAACATCACATAGCCCTCTTCCAACAGCATTTCGGCATCAAGATGAGCTCAAATGAAAATGATGCAATGAGATGACATGATCTACTCTTCGAGACGATCATTTTGACATATTACACACACGAAACGGAGCTACCGGTGCAGAGTTATGATGCGTTGAAAATGCCACAAATTAATCACCAAATAAAACTTAGACGATTTTGGGGGAGAAAGTCAACCCATGGTTCCCGATCCAGATCCGATCGAGGGCGGCGGTGGCTGCTCGCGGAGTCTAGGCGGCCGGCAGCAGCGACGGAGGAGGAGAGGCCGGAGGAGGAGGCGGCCGAGCGCGGCGCCGGCCCGGAGCGCGCGGGCGCCGGGCGGCGGCGCTGGCGGTGGCGGCGGGCGGCCGAGGCGGGCGACGGCCACGGCGGCGGCCGGGCGGCCGGGCGGCCGGCCGGAGGCGGCGGCGAGCCAGTGGAGGCGGCGGCGCGGAGGGTGGAGATGGGCTCGGGGCGATCCGGCTCTCGCTGGCCGGGCGGCGCTGGCGGCGGCGGCGAGGCTATGCCGTGGCGCGCCCGATTGGCGGCAGCAGCGGGCGGTTTTTTCGTCCGGCCGACCGGACGTGTCCGGGGCGCGAGGTAGGGAAAGGCTAGGGTTTGTACCGCGATTTGGAATGGGGGTGTATAAATAGGCATAGAGGAGCTAGGAGAGTCCAAATGAGGTGTAGTTTTACCCCACGATCGTGATCGAACGACGGAGAGCATGGAAGTGACTTAGATGGGTTATTGGACTATTTTGAAGGGGTGTTGGGATGCAACTTAAAAGAGGCCTTTGCGAGAGTGCGGTTAACCGTTGGAGTACCAAACGAGCTCCAAATGACCCGAAACTTGACAGTGGTCTACCGTGGTATACCAAGGCCACTTGACAAACCTCGGTCCATTCCGAGAAAGTTTAGTACCGCTCACGGAAAAAGCGTAAAAGGGGCGCCGGGGAACATAGGAGTGCCGGATTGCAAAACGGACAACGGGAAAAATGCTCGAAATCATGAGACGAACACGTATGCAAATGGATGCACATGATGACATGATATGAAATGCATGACATGGACAAAATGCAAAAACGAAAGACAAAAACCCAACCACGGAGGGAATATCATATCACAATGCCGAAAATGGCAAGAGTTGGAGTTATCAATATGGAAAGTTACATCCGGGGTGTTACAACACTCCACCACTATAAGAGGATCTCGTTGTCACATCCCAGATAGACCATGCATTAGGGTGTGCATCATGTTTAAATTTCATTTGAATTTGAAATGGGGAAGGCAGGAAACCCCAGAACACCCCCTTAAAAGAACTAGGGTTTACTAAAATTTATTTCAATGAATCCGAAATGCCCTTCAAAATGCTCATCCTCTTTGTTTGGGTACAGAACCCATGTCAAAGGAGGTGCACCATTTTCTAGGTCACCTAAGGGTTCTAGAATTAATCCACAAGTTTTTGAAATGAGCATTTCAAATTATGAAAAATATTTTAAATGTTCAAAAATTGTCAAACCAAAATGTTTCATGTTGGGAATATTCCAACAAGTGACCAGGAGCATTTTGGTAATTTTTAAAATAGTTTTGGTATTTTTAAAAACCCCAACAGAGTTACAGAAAATAGAAAAAGCTTAAAAAAGGAAATGCTTACATCTGTCGCTCAAGCCTCGCCCACCTGCTGCCCAGCCCAAAGAAAGCAAGGCCAATGAAGCTTGCTCAACTTGAGCAGTAGCTGGTGTCGGCCCGCGCGCAGGGCGCGCCACGCACCTGGCCGCCGCCTGCTTCACCCCTCGCCCGCCTCGCTGCCTGGACGGCCTCCACGTCGTCGCCCGACCCCAGGACACCCCATTCTCCCCGCCTCTCTCTCTCGCTCTCCCCCAACTGGCCGACGCCATCGCCGACGCCACCGTCGACGCCAGGTTCTCCCGCCGTCCATGCTCCTCCCCACCATGTCCAGCAGCTCCGCCGCACCCACTAACCCTAGCTAGCCGGGTCCCGCCGCTCTAAGCACCCCGGCCACTACACCGACCTCAACCGAGCTCGAGCCGCCGGAGATCCCCATCGCCGTCGCCGCCGATCGATCGCCCCGACCCAGACGAGGTTTCTACGGGTTCACTGTGAGCTGGCTACTCCCGCCCTCTCCGCTCTCTTCCTCTTGCACCACAACGAGCGCCGCCGATCACCCGAACGCACCGCCCCATGGAGCTCGTCCGCCGACGAGGCTCCGCCACCCAACGCCACGCCACTTGTCCATCGCACTCACCGAAGTTGCGCTGGGCCTAACTATGCACTTCCCGCCTCGCCGAGCCTTCTAGCAACTAACCCGACATCACCCGAGCCCGGCCGCCGCCTCGACTTCGTCGCCGGTGCCAACTCCGCCACCCCGACTCCAACTAGTTACACCAAACGCCGGCTCACCTCCAGCTCCACGTAGATGCTCCCGCGCCCATTTGGTGCCCGGAAAGTGCAAAAGCACTTTGCTCCATGCGTCTGGCCTCGCCAAGCTAGACGCCATGAAGTTGACCATCGACCCACGACCGTGGGCCTGTTGACTGCTATCTGAGTTAATGACAGTGGACCCCCGGTTAACTAATTAGGATTAGTTCTAATTAAGTTAATTAGTTTAAACTAACCACGACATGCGGGTCCCACTGGTCAGTTTGACTGGGACGACCCGCTGACCCTGACGTCACGCTGACCTCATGCCGACATTAATTCAAATTCTGGAATTATTTTATATAATAAATTCCAGAATATAATTCAAATTTCAAATGCTTATAACTTTTATTCTATAACTCCAAATGCAAAGATTTATATATGAAAATTATCAGAAAAATACACTCTATCCATTGGTACAGGTTTCATGCATGTTAAAACAAGTTAACTATGCTGAATAACCAGAATAAGATATTGCACCATTAGGACTAACTCAATGAGCTATCATTTGAATCCTTGATTCAAATGAGTTCATCCCTGTTCTTTCAACTTGCATTAGGCCAACACACATCCATATTGCCATGTCATAGCATGCATCATATTGTTGCATATTGTCTTGTGTGTTTATTTGGTGTGTTTTCATGATAGGTTCTGTCCCGAAGATAACCTCGACTACCCATCCAAGGGCGCTCTCACCCCAGTTCCATCGGGCAAGCAATTCATTGATCATTCGATACAAACCCATGTTCTCGCTTCGCTCTCGTTTCTGCATTAAGACAACGCGATTCAACTGTTGTGTGCTGCGGTAGTTGAACCCACTTCCTTTGCATGACCTGTCATTGCCACAAGAATTAGATGAAACCCACTAGTATGTGTAGGAGTTGATTGAGCCATGTTTGTGATTCCTACCATGCTATGCTTGCTATGCTTAGAGTTGTGTCAGTCCGGCTCATCGGGATGATGAACTGGAGTGAAAGGTTGTGTTGGTTCGAGAGTGAAAGCGTTGAACACGATTTGGTAAAGGTATCGATGAGAGGCCATGTAGGAGTACATGGTGGGTTGTTTCATTGAAGCCGAACTTAAGAACCGAGATCTGTGTTTGTGATCCATGAACTAGCTACTACCACGCATTGGGCCCGAAACCAATGGACCCTCTCGCTTCTTAACCACCCTGTTCATAGTCCGGGAGTTGCAAGTAGTTTCGGTGTTTGTAGCATGTTTGGGGCCGCACGCAACGCTGACCTTAGGGGTGGGTTGTGTTGCGGTAGGCACCGTGGTTCGTGTACCGAGTGCCCGCTTGGTATCTCGGGAACCCTGCACACATCGTTCGGGGCTGTATGGGAAACCTCGGCGGACTCCTGGGATGGAACCCGAATAGGCGATAAACCCGGACTAGGGACTTGAGTGTTTAGGTAGGCTGTGGCCGACACCCACGCTGGGCTTCCGCTTGAAGGTTGCCGAGTACATGTCGTAAAAACGATTTATAAGTGGTGAGAGCGTGTGAAGAAGTACACCCCGAGGGTTAAATGTGATCTATTCAATAGCCGTGTCCACGGAGAAGGACTTCGGGTTACCTATATCAGTTCATAGACAAGTAAATGGATACTACTAAAAGCCTCAAGATAAGTGTGAGTATCGTGGATGGCCCTCTCGGGATGACGAGAGAGGATCCACGGTGGAGTATTGTGATGGTGATTAGTGGACTGTGTACGACAAAATGCTTTACAAAGTGTGTCACGTGGATAGCTTAGCCAAGAGTCAAAGCTGGCTTGCTGCAAATAACTCCACCTCCTTCTTGAGAATGTGCATGTATGATAGGATTACGTGGTAAGACTTGCTGAGTACTTTTGTACTCATGTTTGCTTAATCAATCTTTTTACAGAGGACTATACTACCCTCCGACGGATTCTATGTAGATGTTGACTTGACGAGTAAGCTAGCCACCCGGTGGCGATCTAAGACTTGTGAAGGGCCATTGTAGATAGAAAGGCTCCAACAAGCTTTCTTTCTTTCTAGCGTCGTACTCGGACATAATTTGCTTCCGCATGTGCTTGTATGATTGTATGACTTGAGTGTTGGGTCATGTGACCCTACCTGTATGAATGTGTTATGTATGGCTCCTCGGAGCCACTTAAATAAAGTACTTGAGTTGTAGAGTTTTGTTGTGATGCCTTGTTGTGTTTACTCATATCGGGCATATTATGTATGATTGAAATGCTTGGTATGAGTGGGATCCGACAAACTAGTTGTTTATCCTTGGCAGCCTCTCATATGGGGAAATGTAGTCTCGTGCTTACGAGCGATAGTAGTCCGCTACAGCCGGTTCACGGAGTCCTGCTAGCCCAAAGACTACTGCTTGGACACTTGATCGGCCGGCATGTGATTCATTTCGTTCCTATGTCTCGTCCCTTCGGGAAATGTCACGCGGTGATACTCGGAGTCCTGCCTAGCTCGCTACAGCCGGGATACCGAGTCCTGTTAGCCCAGTGCTACAGCCCGAGTTCATACGTTGATGACCGACATGCTCGAAGTGATTCATGTATGCTGTCCCCATAGGTTAGTGCCGCTTTGGGTTCACGACTAGCCATGTCGGCCCGGGTTCTTTGTCATGTGGATGCTAGCGACACTATCATATCGTGAGCCAAAAGACGCAAACGGTCCCGGCCATGGTAAGGCGACACCTGTGGAATACCGTGCGTGAGGCCGCAAAGTGATATGAGGTGTTACCAGCTAGGTCGATGTGACTTGGAATCGGTCCACGACACTCGTCCGAGATCTAGGACTGAAAGAACTCCGGATATTCGAACGGAGGTGATCCTCGCGCCCGTGTGGCTTCTCGGTCGGAATGGTGTGACCACTTCACTTTCAGGAATTTGATTGACTTGTTGCGAGTCTTGCGCCGGTTTCTTCAAGAATAGCAACGGGTGCTCACGATAAGAGAGATCTTCTTGAAGGTCAATCTCTTGAAGTTGATAGTGCGTTCAGCGTCTTGAAGCACTTGCAAAGCTGTGACACGTGAAACACATCGTGCACGTTCACGAAGTTGGACGAAGCTCGTTGATAGGCGAGATCGCCTCTTTTGCCAATGATCTTGAAAGGACCCACGTGTCGGGGCAAGCTTCCCTTTGATACCGGCGGCGAGTGCCTTTCATTGGAGAGACGCGAGGTAGACATGGTCTCCGATTTCAAAAGTCACATCACGGTGCTTGTCATCATAATAGCTCTTCGCGCGCGATTATGCGGCTTTGAGATTCTCACGAATGACTTTGCACATTTCTTCGCTTCGTGATCAAGTCGTTGCCAAGAAGTTGGCGTTCACCTGTCTCGGACCAATTGAGAGGAGTACGGCACTTTCCGCCATAGAGAATTTCGAATGGGGCCTTGCCCAACTCACTTGGAAGCTGTTGTTGTAGGAGAACTTCGGCATATGGAAGACAATCTTCCCACTTCATACCGAAGGAAATGACACAAGCCCCGAGCATATCTTCAAGGATTTGATTGACTCGCCGACTTCGCCACTTGTTTGAGGATGGAAAGCTGTCTTTGAACGAATGTTGGTGCCCATGGCCTTCAAAAGAATCCCAAAACTTGGAGGTAAAGATGCTGCCACGGTCAGAAGAGATCACTTGTGGAATGCCATGCAAGGAGACAATCTCGAGGTGTATAGCTCGCCAACTGAGCTGCTGTGATGGATTCTTTGATAGGAAGAAAATGAGCCACTTTAGTAAGCTTGTCAATGACAACGAAGATAGCATCATTTCCACGCTTGGACTTTGGAAATCTAGTCACAAAGTCCATTTCGATATTATCAAACTTCCATTCTGGAATAGCAAGAGGTTGGAGGAGACCAGATGGTCGTTGGTGTTCTGCTTTCACTCTTCTGCAGACATCACATTCATTCACGAATTGAGCAATTTCTCGCTTCATTCGAGTCCACCAATATGACTGCTTGAGGTCATGGTACATCTTCGTACTTCCGGATGAATGGATAGAAGCGAATTGTGCGCCTCGCTCATAATGACTTTTCTCGATCACCCTTAGGAACCACAATCCGTCCTCAAGAAAAGAGTATCTTTGTCATCAACGTGGAAGAACTTGTACTTGAAATGCCCTTGTCGATACCACGCTTCACCTTTTTCACCATGGTATCCAGGAGTTGAGCCTCACGAATCTGATCTTCCAAAGTAGGGAGACTATGAGGTTGGCAAGAAAGCCTTGAGGAACAACTTGAAGATTCAGCTGGAAAGCTTCACAAAGATCCGGTTGGAAGGGCTTGAGGATTAAACTGCTGCGATAAGCTTTCCTGCTCAAAGCATCTGCAATGACATTGGCCTTGCCCGAGTATATTCAATACTTGGGTTGTACTCTTGAATCATTTCGACCCATCGAGTCTGCTTCGAGGTTGAGGTTGGGCTGAGTGAAGATATACTTGAGACTCTTGTGATCGGTGAATATGTCCACTTTCCTTCCCAACAAGAGATGTCTCCATGTTATCAATGCATGGACAACTGCCGCCAACTCAAGATCATGAGTGGGGTAGTTCTTTTCGTTGGGCTTCAACTGGCGAGAGGTAAAGGCCACAACTCTCTTCTCTTGCATTAACACAGACCGAGACCTTGAAGAGAAGCATCACGTAAAACTTCAATGGCTTGGATTCATCAGAGGAGTCAAGACAGAGCTGTGACGAATTTCTCTTTGAGAGTATTGAAAGCAACGTCACACCCAGGAGACCAGACATACTTCACATGCTTCTGGAGGAGGTTGGAAAGAGGCTTTGCAATCTTAGAGAAGTTCTCGACGAATCTTCGCAATAGCTTGCAAGACCAAGAAAACTGTGAAGTCTTGACATTCCGAGGAGGTTCCCAATTCACAATTGCGTACCTTCTCGGGATTAACAGCGATGCCCTTAAGCGGAGATGATATGACCAAGATAAAGCACTTCATCAAGCCAAAATTCACATTTGGAGAACTTCGATAGAATTGATACTCTCTGAGCTTGTCTAGCACCAATCGCAAATGTTTGGCATGATCCTTCTTATTCTTGGAGAAGACCAAAATATCATCAAGATAGACCAAGACGAATTCATTGGTGTAGGGGTTGAAGATGAAGTTCATCATTCGAGAGAATGTTGGAGGAGCATTGACAAGGCGAAAGACATGACAAGATATTCATAAGAACCAAAGCTTGTTCTGAATGCTGTCTTGGGAATATCTTGTTCACGAATGCGAATCTGGTGATAACCCATACGAAGGTCAAGCTTGGAGAACACTTTAGCACCTTTGAGTTGCTCGAAAAGCTCATTGATGTTGGGAAGTGGATACTTGTTCTTGATAGTCTTCTTATTCAATGGACGGTAATCGACGCAAAGTCGGTCCGTGCCATCCTTCTTCTCGACAAAAGAACACCACAACCCCAAGGAGATGAACTCGGTCCGATCAAACCCAGACGCTCTTGTTCATCGAGCTGCTTCTTCAATTCCTTCAGCTCATCAGGTCCAAGCTTGTAAGGACGCTTGCAAACGGGTTCGATGCGGGCTCAAGATCGATAACGAATTCAAGCGGCGGTGAGGAGGCATACCCGAAGCTCTTCCGAAAGACATCTTGGTACTCACAAACGATCGAATCGAGAGATAGCATCCAATTCGCCCTTCTCATTGAGAGAAAACAACCAATGGTTTCATCACGAGCGCATAGATGATCACATCATTAGAAGAGTGAGTCAATTGAATTTCCCTGGCAGCACAATCAAGCTGAGCTTTGTGCTGATAAAGCCAGTCCATTCCAAGAATTAGATCAATAGCCGAGTCACCAAGGACAATAGGTTTAGCCAGAAATCTATAGTCGCCCATCTTGATAGAAACATCCGGAACCATGGAGCTTGCATGCATGAATTTACCCGGAGAGACAACCGATAATGGTTTAGGCAAATCTTGAAAAACCAACTTATGCTTAGATGCAAAAGGTCTTGAAATGAAAGAACGCGATGCACCAGTATCAAATAAGACTTTTGCAGGAATATCATTAACTGGAAGATTACCCATTATCACATTAGAAGATTCCTCCGCTTGAGCTGCATTCATCATGTTCACCTTTGCAGACTTGGGATTATGCTTGACCACTGCATTGCTGGAAGATTTCACAGGAGGAGGAGGCGGAAGGCGCCTTTGGTTGAAGCACTTGTTCGCATAGTGACCTTTCTGCTGACACTTGTTGCAAGTCACCTCTGAGAGCGGACGGTGATAAGGAGCATTTGACCTTGGAGCTTGAGAATTTCACTTGTTACGATAGCCTGGGTTGGGCGGGTGGGAAGATCCACGCCACCTGAGTTCTTCTCACGATAAGGCCGACGGAACGGAGGAGGAGGAAGGTAGAACTTCTGCTGCTTAGCTGCCACTTGAGAGGAAGAAGAAGACTGAACTGCATCCCCGATTCTCTTCTTAGAAGCCTCACATTTGAGCTGGGCAGCTTCTTGCTTGATGCCATGTTGTAGAATTCATCATACTTTTCGGCTCAAAAGCACGAGAGCTAATTGCAGATCTTCTCCGAGACCACCTCTGAATTGATAGATCATACTCTTTTCATCGTGGACGTCTTGCTTAGCAAAGCGAGCGAAGTTTACGAACTGGATATTGTATTGATACACGACATGTTGCCTTGCTTGAGATTGCGGAACTCCTCACGCTTGCTCTCAACAACACTTTTCGAATGTGGTGAGCTCTGAAATCTCGGCGAACTCATCCTGTAATGACACGACCTCCTCTGGAATCTTTGTATTGTCGGTACCACTCAAAGAGCTTGGTCCTTGAGTTGAAACGAAGCAAACTTGACAAAGTCCTCGTGTCCGACATTGCTACATTCAAAATGTTTGCAGATGTCCACAAGCCAATCGTCGGCGTCTGTGGCCTCGACTACGTAAACCGAAAGACTTCGCTGATTAGCGAGGAACCGATCGAGAGTAGCAAAGTGCGGCTGGTTGTTGCCTTGACCTTGATTTCCTTGATTGCCTTGCCCTTGAGTACGCTCTTGCAAGAGCTGCAAAATCATCTCGAGCATTGGCATTGGTGGCTGCCATGATAGCTTGCCATGCCTCCGGAGGCGGAGGTGGAGGTGGAGGGTTCGATCGACTCCCATCATTTCGCTCCGGATTCGGCGCTGGCGGAGCCATCTGAAGAGGGTGACATCCGTTAGCACTTGATAGACAGATAGACAAGTTGAATCAACGGATAGAAATTGCAACATATAGTCTTCACAATAAACATTCGAACAAGGATGAACGAATGAATTCCAAAAGCGAACATCACATGTCCATTAAGGTGAGAAGCCACTTGATTAAAGGTTGATGAAAAAAAATAACAAGGTACGACTGGAACAAATAAGTGGTAAGGATTACCCAATCACAAACCAAATATCTGCGGGAAGAAATGCTAAGAGCTACTTGAATCCCACCTATAAACTCCCGAAACTTTCTGGTTATGCAATATGGTGTTGGGGATACAGGGGACACAAAATATATCACCCAAACTAACAATACCTAGATCTAGCTGTATCCATCCGTCAACACATAACCAAGAAACCTTCGGAAATCGTGTACCTCGACCTTCGAAAAACATCCGTTATACAAGTCATGGCAATACTCCCAAGCTCGCCCGATCTTCGGGTTATCGGGTTATCTCACCAACAAGCGCACAAAAGAGATTTTGATGTCGGCAAATCTCGTATTCCAGAATCTGCAACGATAAAATTGTGACGACAACACCTCGGAGCTCAACTCCCGGGACACCGCCACAACCCCTAAATGTCGAGGCACCAAGAACAATGTTCTCGTCACAAAACCATCGAACGATTCCAAGATACCCGCGTGATCCTAAAAAAATTTTAGTGAAATTTGAGGAGAGGAGAGTCAAAACTTCTCGTCGGAGACCTCACAGAGCGACGAAGGGACTGGGAGTAAAAAGAATCCTACTCTCGATATATATAATCCTAAGACTCAAAACATTTTCCGTTCTAGACTCAACAACGCCAAAAACAATCAAGTAGGGGGCTCCTAAGTCGGGAAGGCTCGATTACCAACTTGTAGCGCCTCGATGCGGCTATATCTCCCGTGTGTCGAAGCACGACTTAGAGGCATAACCGCATTGAAAGCAATGTCGTAAGTGAGGTAATCTTCACACAACCCATGTAATACATAAGGAAAGAGATACATAGTTGGCTTACAATGCCACTTCACACAATACATAAATAAACATCCATCATTCAGATTACACTCAAGGTCCGACTACGGAACCAAAATAAAAGAAGATACCCCAAATGCTACACAGATCCCCGATCGTCCCAACTGGCTCCACTACGATCATCGGGAAAAGACACATAGTAACGACCACGTTCCTCGTCGAACTCCCACTTGAGCTCGGTTGCGCCACCTGCCCCGCATCGTCGGCACTGCAACTGTTTTGGTAGAATCTGTGAGTCACGGGACTCAGCAATCTCACACCATGAGATCAAGACTATTTAAGCTTATAGGAAGGACAAAGTTTTGAGGTGGAGCTGCAGCAAGCGACTAGCATATATGGTGGCTACATTCAAAAAAGAGCGAGAAGAGAAGCAAGGCACGGTCGTGAAGCTAGTAGCGATCAAGAAGTGATCCTGAACTACTTACGCCAAACATAACTCCAACACGTGTTCACTTCCGGACTCCGCCGAGAAGAGACCATCACGGTTACACACGCGGTTGATGTGTATTTTAATTGAGGTCAACTTCGGTTTTCTACAACCGACATTAACAAATTCCCATCTGCCTCATAACATGGGCACGACTTTCAAAGATAATACCTGCGAGGGTGTCCCAACTTAGCCCATTATAAGCTCTCACGGTCAACGAAGGATATTCCTTCTCTGGGAAGACCCGATCAATCTCGAATCCCGGACTACAAGACATTTTGACAGCAATAAAACAAGACCAGCAAAGCCGCCCGAATGTGCCGACAAATCCCGATAGGAGCTGCACATATCTCGTTCTCGTGGCACACCGGATGAGCAGACGTCGGGTTGGCATAGACCCTGATTGCCCAAGGGCGCGGACATCGCTCAAGTTGGACCAGCACTCGAAGGAGAACTGGCCCGGGGTTAAAATAAAGATGACCCTCGGGCTCGCGAAACCCGGGGAAAAAGGCTTAGGTGGCAAATGGTAAAACCAAAGTTGGGCCTTGCTTTGGACAAGTCTTATTCAAAGCGAACTGTCAAGGGGTCCCATAAATCACCCAACCGTAAGGAACGCGAAATCAAGGAACATAACACCGTATGACGGAAACTAGGGTGGCAAGAGTGGAACAAAACACCAGGCATAAGGCCGAGCCTTCCACCCTTTACCAAGTATATAGATGCATTAATTATAGCAGATATATATTGTGATATCCCCAACAAGTAAACATGTTCCAACAAGGAACAACATCTCCATGTTCCAACAAGGAACAAACTTCATCTTCACCTGCAACTAGCAACGCTATAAGAGGGGCTGAGCAAAGCGGTAACATAGCCAATCAACGGTTTGCTAGGAAAGGATGGTTAGGGGCTGACATGGCAATATGGGTGGCATGATAAGCAAGTGATAGGCATCGTAGCATAGGCATAGCAAAAGAGCGAGCAACTAGCATAGCAAAGATAGAAGTGATTTCGAGGGTATGGTCATCTTGCCTGCAAAGTTCTCAGAGTTGTCGAAAGCTTGATCCTCGTAAGCGTTCTCAACAGGTTCCTCGTTCACGTACTCGTCTCCCGGCTCTACCCAAAGCAAGAACACAAACAAAGGAACCACAATAAATCACGGTGCAATGCACAAGCAACATGATGCAAAACATGACATGATATGCGAGATGTGATATGCAATGCGTATCGCGCTCGGAAGGAAAATGATGAACCAGGCATCAACTTGGCAAACCAAGTATGCCGCTGAAAGATGAGATGATTTCGGTTGAAATCGATATAAAGATCACCGAATCGGATGCACGGTTTGCAAATGACAAGCAAAACAAGAATGGCACAAATCTGCCATTAACAAAGATGATGCCACTTAGCAAGCAACAAGAAATTAAGCTATGCACCCAAACGTACCAACAAAGCACATGGCAGTGATCTACTCAAGATGCTTGACAAAAGATGAACACTGAGCTACGGCTAAATCACATCACAACAGGTTCAAACAAGCATGGCAAAAGTGCAAAACATAACAGCTTCACCGACTTTGTGAAATTACTGAACATGGCAAAATCAACATCAGGAAGCAATGTTCAGAGCAAGAAAACAGCATGCTACAGGAACTTATAATAGCAAAACAAGGCATGGCATGAATCTACTCAAAGCATAGAACAAAAGTCCCTTACTGACCATAAGCCAAAAAGGATCAGAAAATATAGTAACACCCATGTCAATATAGCAAGTTTAGAATGATTCAAAGAATGGCATGGCAAAAACAGATAACAAGTAGGCATGTTTAAGAGCTCGATGCACTCACTACAGAGCATTAAATGATAAACTAAGCATACATACATCAAGAAGGCATGGCATAGAAGACATACATGGCAAGAACAACTTCATAGCATACACGGATCAACCACAACAACCTTGGCAAAATTGAATAACCTGTAAACAATCTGCCAGGAAACATTTTATAGCAAAAGTAGAGCTCGATTGACTCAAGATATGGCACTCCATAATTGCAAACAAGGGCATGGATGGATAGAGCATAACCATATGTTCAAAACATCCTTACTGAAGTATCTCAAAATATGCATGGATCTCTCGGTAGCATCAAATTAACATGGCATCAAAATATCAGCAAAACAGGGGCTGAAATCAGCAACATCAAGACACCTAGTTTGCATTCGTGTGCTAGTCACCACATAGATCACAAAAATACATGGCATACACCCCTGTAAAGATGGCATGGCATATTACAAAACACATGTAGGACTCAAGATCATAGGGTGCACACATCAATCATGGCAAAAATGACAAAGTGCATGTTACATTAAGAAATGCGAAACTAACATCACATAGCCCTCTTCCAACAGCATTTCGGGCATCAAGATGAGCTCAAATGAAAATGATGCAATGAGATGACATGATCTACTCTTTGAGACGAACATTTTGACATATTACACACACGAAACGGAGCTACGGTGCAAAGTTATGATGCGTTGAAAATGCCACAAATTAATCACCAAATAAAACTTAGACGATTTTTGGGGGAAAAGTCAACCCGGTTCCCGATCCAGATCCGATCGAGGGCGGCGGTGGCGCTGCTCGCCGGAGTTTAGGGCGCGGGCAGCGACGGAGGAGGAGAGGCCGAGGAGGAGGCCGGCCGAGCGGCCAGGCCGGCCGGAAGGCAGCCGGGCGCGCGGCTTCGGTGGAGGCGCCGGACGAGGCGGGCGGCGGCCGAGGCGGGCGGCGGGCGGGGCGGGCGGCGGCGGCGGCGGCGGCCGGGCGGCTGGGCGGGGCCGCGGCGGCGGCGGCGGAGCCGATGGCGGGCGGCGGGCGCGAGGGAGGAGATGGGCTCGGGGGCCGATCCGGCCCTCGCTGGCCGGCCGGCGCGGCAGGGCGGCGTGGAACCCACGTGGCGCTGCCCGATTAGCCAAGCGGCGGCGGTTTTCGTCGGCGGACGGACGTGTCCGGGGGCGCGAGGTAGGGGAAGGCTAGGGTTTGTACCGCGATTTGGAATGGGGGGGGGTGTATAAATAGGCATAGAGGGAGCTAGGAGAGTCCAAATGAGGTGTAGTTTTCGCCCACACGATCGCGATCGAACGACGGAGAGCATGGAAGTGACTTAGATGGGTTATTGGACTATTTTGAAGGGGTGTTGGGCTGCAACTTAAAAGAGGCTTTTGCGAGAGTGCGGTTAACCGTTGGAGTACCAAACGAGCTCCAAATGACCCGAAACTTGACAGGTGGCCTATCGGTGGTATACCAAGGCCACTTGACAAACCTCGGTCCATTCCGAGAAAGTTTAGTACCCGCTCACGGAAAAACGTAAAAGGGGACGTCGGGGAACATAGGAGTGCCGGATTGCAAAACGGACAACGGGAAAAATGCTCGGAATCATGAGACGAACACGTATGCAAATGCGATGCACATGATGACATGATATGAAATGCATGACATGGACAAAATGCAAAAAAAAGACAAAAACCCAACCACGGAGGGAATATCATATCACAATGCCGAAAATGGCAAGAGTTGGAGTTACCAATATGGAAAGTTACAGCCCGGGTGTTACAGCCCTCATAGTACATTTCGGGCATGCGATGCTCCTTGCCCTTCGGTGGCCCGTCTGTCAAAAGCTTCTCCGCATCCAGCTTACCCCAGTGCACTTTAGCACGGGCAAGGGCCCGACGGACACCTTCGATGCAGACGGAGCGCTTGATGACTTCAATTGCGGACAAAGGTCCACCAGCCGCTGCACCAAGCCGGTAGCTCCGTGCATGGCCTCCAATGGCCACAGCCGGGCTATAAGGCCCTTCATGGCCTGTTCGGCGACCTTGTGGAGCTCGACCAGCTGCTTCAGTTGGTCGCTCAGGGGCATCGGATGTCCGGCCTCAGCATACTGAGACCAGAACACCTTTTCTGTCGAGCTCCCCTCCTTGGCGCGGTAGAATGCGCAACATCGGACACACTACGGGGCAAATCTGCGAATGCTCCTAGAGAGCTCCGAATCCGGGTAAGTAATAGGTAATTCACTTTCACATGCTTGCTTTGCATAAAGAATGCCTTACCCGCCGTGATCTTCTTTAATGATTCAATTTCTTGGAGGGCTTTTTGGGCCTCGGCCTTAGCAGCTTTGGCACTCTCAAGAGCCGAGGCAAGCTCGGACTCTCGAGTCTTCGAGTCACGCTCCAAACTCTCATGTTTTTCCACGAGAGCTTGGAGCTCTTGTCGTACCTTGGCCAGCTATGCCTCCCCCTTCTCTCGCTCGGTGCGTTCTGCAGCCGCTTTGTTTTCAGCCACGGACACCTTCCTTGTGGTCGCCACCTCGCTCGTGGCCCCCGCAGCATACCATGTTATTCCTGTTATTTTTGGCAACCAAAACCTTTCTATAAAGTATTTTTCTTAATAAGGTATTATTTACCTTCCTTGTCCTCGAGCTGCTTCTTGGCTTGTCCGAGCTTGTTCTCGGACCGCCGAGGTTCTGCTTAGTGCATTGACCTCCATGATCGGTCGGCAGAGGTCGACAACGCAGCTGCATTCCCATATTGACATCCTTACGTTAGACTCCTCGTATATCTTTTTACATCCTTAGTCCGGCTTTTCTTTCCGAACACCGAACTAAGCATCGAGGCTCTTGTCTATGCGGTAATATTTTTACATATTCTAAACTTACCTCAAAGCCCGCCGGAAAGGCTGGTGCAAGCTTCGGTCAGCCCGCTCTTGGCGGACTGAACTGTCCGGATCACCGCACTCATAACAGTGCGGTGCTCCACCTTGATGGAGGCGCTGTCAAGCGCCTCTAGTAAGCTATCCGGAGCCTCCGGTTGGACGGAGGACACCGGCGTCTTACCCTTCTTACGAAGGGACCGCTTGTCGGACTCCGGAACCACTGAAGGTCCCGGCATGGAGTCCGGACAAGGGTTGGGCTTAGAGCCCCTGGGGGTCTTGCCCCCCACGCGCCTGGAGTCCGGGAGGTCGCCTTGTGGCGCCTCCTGCGCCACCTCCTCTTGACCAGGTCCCCCTTGGGGCGCCACCTCGCTGTCGTCCGCAGTGTGAGGCGAGGAGGCGGTCGGAAGCGAAGTACTCTCCATTTCCGACGAACCCAGGGACCCGCTCGTCGAAGCGGCTAGATCGCTCTTGGGCGGGCTGCATGATTGTTCGACATTAGAGAACACTATGCAATAATGAAAAAGCCATGGGCATCCGGACACTTACGATCTCGCCAGGGGCTTGGCCCTTGTCGGCCAATCCTCCTCGTCGCTATCGACGTTGGTGAAGAATTCCAGAGGAAGGGATCTTCCCTTCTTGTACCCTCTGGCCTCCCCAGCTGGGGCGGCCTTCCTTTTCCTCTCCTCCCCCGCTGGGGGAGAAGCTTCTTTTTTCTCCTCCTCGTCCTCAGGAGAAGATTCGCTTGAACTGACAAAGACTGGCGTCGGGAGCTCCTTCGAGTTCCGTGGCCTCCTTCTTAGCCTTCTTCTCCGGCACCACATGGGGTGCCGGAGCCAGCAGCCCCGCCAATTGGGCGTCCGCTGGGTCTTCCGGCAAAGGAGCCGGACAGTTGATCTGTCCGGACGTCTTCAGCCAGTCCTGTCAAAGATTAGGGAGTTTTAGATCCCACATAGAGTCAATCTATGAAAAAAGAGTCCCATAAAGGGCAAAATAACTTACCTCGCCGGCTGGACGTTGCGAGTTGTATCCACGATCTTCAGTAGCGGATGAGGGAGCCTCGGCGCCCTTGAACAGCCCCTTCCAGGCGTCTTCGTACGTAGTGTCGAAGAGCCTTTTTAGAGTTGAGTGCTGTGCCGGATCGAACTCCCATAACTTGAAGGCCCGTTGTTGGCATGGGAGGATCCGGCGGATGAGCATCACCTGGATTACGATTACAAGCTTGAGATTCTTGCCCACCAGGTTTCGGACGCATGTTTGGAGTCCGGATGTCTCGTCCGAATTCCCCCAAGTCAGGCACATCTCTTTCCATGACAAGAGCCGTGTGGGGAAGCCAGATCTGAATTCGGGGGCCGCCACCCATTCGGGGTCGCGTGGCTCGGTGATGTAGAACCACCCCGATTGCCACCCCTTTATTGTCTCCACAAAGGAGCCCTCGAGCCATAGGACTTTGGCTATCTTGCCAACCATGGCGCCTCAAGCACTCCGGCTTGACGGCCCACTACCTTCGGCCGGACGTTGAAGATCTTCATCCATAAGCCAAAGTGGGGCTGGATGTAGAGGAAGGCCTCGCACACGACGATAAACGCCGAGATGTTGAGGATGAAATTTTGGTCCAGGTCGTGGAAGTCCAGGCCGTAGTAGAACATGAGCCCCCGGACAAATGGGTGAAGTGGAAAACCTAGTCCGCGGAGGAAGTGGGGGAGAAACACCACCCTCTCATGGGGCCTGGGGGTTGGGATGAGCTGCCCCTCGTCGGGCAGCTTTGTCTGCGATATCGCCCGGACAAGTATCCGGCCTCCCGCAGTCTTGTGATGTGCCCCTCCGTGACGGAGGAGGCCATCCACCTGCCTCCCGCTCCTGACATGGTTGGAGAGAGGTTGAGGTGGGATGTGCGGACTTGGGCGCTGGAGCTCGAGTGCGCGGAAATGGATGAGCAAAGGAGGAAGAAGGCGTAGGTGAAAAGATGGATCCTTATCCCCTTATATGGACGAACGAAGCTATGCGTCCCCCACCAGCCTGGTAAAACTCGCTTATCTCCCAAGCACCGTAATCAATGGCGCGGATGGGTTACCCACGTCCGTATTGATGAGAATCCCGGAATAAGGGGGCACGATCTATGCTTTGATAAGACGTGCCAGGGAAACCACCTCGCTAAACGCGCTAAGGTGGAACGGGAAAAAACGATTCATATAAAGGCCTGGTCGTGGTGTGATGTCACGCCGCGGGATACGTCAGCAGATTTGTGCGAAAGTTATTCTCTCTACGGTGGAATGTGGAACTTGTTTTGTAGAGCCGGACACTATCCTGGTGTTCAAAACCTTCTATGAAGTATTCGAAGGAGGAACCCGCCTTGCAATGCCGAAGACAATATGCGCGCCGGACTCGTCGTCATTGAAGCCTGGTTCGAGGGATCTTGAGGAGTCTGGACTAGGGGTGTCCGGATAGCGGACTATCATCACGGCGGACTCCAAGACTATGAGGATACAAGATTGAAGACTTTGTCCGTGTCCGGATGGGACTTTCCTTGGCGTGGAAGGCAAGCTTGGCGATCTGGATATGTAGATCTCCTACCATTGTAACCGACTCTGTGTAACCCTAACCTATCCGGTGTCTATATAAACCGGAGGGTTTTAGTCCGTGGACACAACAACAATCATACCATAGGCTAGCTTCTAGGGTTTAGCCTCTACGATCTCGTGGTAGATCTACTCTTGTACTACCCATATCATCAATATTAATCAAGCGGGGTAGGGTATTACCTCCATCGAGAGGGCCCGAACCTGGGTAAAACATCGTGTCCCTTGTCTCCTGTTACCATCCGCCTAGGCATAAGTTCGGGACCCCCTACCCGAGATCCGCGGTTTTGACACCGACATCGACGCGTGGTTTTTCGGAAAAAGCGCCTCGCGGACTGAGTCCGGAGAAGTTATAATCGGACCTCCGCCAACCAAGCTCAAAAGCGAGTCGGAAGGGGTACAAACACGAGGCATGCGTCGGATGCTCCTCCAACGGAGGATGCCGACAAACTGTCCGCCACCAAGTCGGAGGAACTAAAGGATGTTCGTGCCCAGTTGTCTGACTCCGTAAAGGAGAATCGACGGCTTCGTCGCGACATTTTCAGTAAGTGCTTAAACGAACTTTGAAAGAGTTCGGCGAGGAAGGCGACTAACATAAACATGTATGTAGGTTTGCTCACGTGTCGTCCCGAGGAGGAGATGCCCGTTCTTGGTGATCTTCTTCCCGAACTGCGTCGGTACCTGCACGAACGAGTTCGGCAGGTGATGAAAAGCGTCGCCGAGCCTTGTGGCCATCTATCTCCCTGCCCGAAGGCATTGGGAGCTGGCGAGCGGCTTCAAGGAGCACGGCGGCGCTTCCGACTATGGAAGATATCGTCCTGCCGTCAAAGGCGCCAGGAGGCCTAGGCCATGGTAAAGACGCGATACGGTTGCTGACCCAAACCACATGGCGAGGTCGGACTGTGGGGCTGATGGGAAGGAGATCCTGTAAGCAGTGTGCGGCCAAGTAGAATTGGCCGCCAAGTATTCCCAACAAGATTGTAAATTAGATAGCCTATTAGATGGCATTGAGGAGGAATACAATTAGTCGAGTTGACTATGTAATTGAATATGACATGAAAAATGTCTTCTAGCGGATTGTAGATCGTTTGTCATAGCGGACCTTTTAAGCCGACCTCGGGACCCAATAGTCCGAGTGTGTCCGAATACCATCAGCGGTTATGTAAGAACCGGGGCATGCATGGAGACAAGGCGTAGGGGTCATTATTGCTGTATCGGACAAGTGCCCAACTAGTTATGTTATATTACATGGATAGTAAGAAACATCTTCCGGGGAAAATAGTTCCGTTAAGGGTTCCTTTCACAGGAGGCATGCCCTAAAGTGCATGTCCAAACTGCTAAGAAAGCAGAAAATCATCTGGGGCAGATGGATAAATAGTTAAAATCATCTTTCAGTTCACCGACTGAATATTCCCTTAAACGCTAGCTTTCGGCTTCACCCGATCTAAGGTACACATCCGGTGACCAGCGGTAACAATCGCAGAGGTGCTCCTTTACCACCTAGCCGAACAATCGGGAGCGTAGGGGTAAGCACAGAGCCGAGCAACCCAGCTTGGCCAAAACTTAAGTCATATCGATGCATATAATTGTGAGTAAAAGGTACATGCGGAAGTTTAACACATGTGTTGGGCATGAAGCCCGTATAAATAAGCTTCATTAAAGAAGCCCCAGTGTATAATGGCGCGGACAGCGCGTCAAGTATGTCTGAACCAAGCGCAAACGAGCCTCTAAAGGCTTCAAGAAGAAGGAGAATAAGGAGAGAAATAAAAGACAGCAAAAATAGAAAATGTGGGCGGAGGAAGGAGACGAACTTCGAGTCCGGCGCTTAAGCGTAGAATCTTCGTGAGCGGGCTGCGTTCCATGGGTTCGCTCGAGTTGGTTATCCGATCGTTTAGCGAGCGGTATGCTCCGCCGGTCGGGACCTGGTCGATGATGAAGGACCTTCCAGTTGGGCTTGAGTTTGTCCTTTTTCTTGTCCGCGAGCGTAGAACTAGTTAAGCCAACGTTGTAAGCTTTGGTCCGTACTTCCTGCTTTGATATCTTTGAGTCTGCTTTGTTGATAAAATGCGGAGCGAGCTTTTGCCACGTCGCGCTCCTCCTCCAATCGTCCAAACTGTCCTGCCGATCGAGCTCGGCTTCTCTTTCTTCATACATGCGCCGCGAGGTGAGTCATGCATTATGTCGCGAGGCAAGACGCCTCTGCGCCGTACCCATAAAAATGGTGTGAATCCGTAGTCGATTCGGCGTGGTCCGCAGCCCCAGTCTGGTCGAGCTCCTCAACCCGGTCGTGTTAGATTCCTTGAGGACCGCACTAGTGCGGGTTTAATTCCGCTCATGATTAGACATTTGCGACTTGACCGATGGTTTGAGGGTGATAGGCGAGGCGTGTCGAGCTTGATGCCCATGTTTTTGCACCATAATTTAACCTCATCGGCCGTGAAGTTGGTGCCGTTATCGATGATGATCTTTGTGAGGGGCCGTAACGGTGCACTACCCCGATATGAAGTCTATCACCGGCCCGGATTCGGCCGTTTTAACAAGCTTGGCCTCTATCCATTTGGTGAATTTATCCACCATGACCAATAGGTATTTTTGCTTGTGGGTTCCTCCTTAAGGGGTCCAACCATGTCAAGCCCCGGACCCACGAACGGCCGGTGATGGGTATAGTTTTGAGGGCGGTGGGTGGCATGTGGCTTTGGTTAGCAAAAAGCTGGCAACCGACGCATCGTTGGACTAAATCCTACGCATCTGCCCGGGCTGTCGGCCAATAAAATCCTGTAAGGAAGGCCTTGCCTACAAGGGCCCGGGCTGCGGCGTGGTGCCCACCCAGTCCGGCATGAATTTCAGCCAGGAGGTTGCGCCCTTCCTCTTGGGAGATACACCTTTGAAGGACTCCTGTTGTGCTTTTCTTATAGAGCTCTCCCTCATGGACTTTATAGGATTTGGATCGCCGTACTATGCAACGAGCCTCATTTTGGTCTTCGGGGAGTTCGTGCCTAGTTAGGTAGGCTAGGAATGGTTCCGTCCACGGGGCGATAACCGCCATTATTTCATGGGCGGAGGGTGTTATCTCATTGGCAGAGCCTCCGATTGTGTCGAGTGTTGATTGTCGAGCGGTGCGGTTGGGTCCGGATTGTTATTTCGGACTCCCTTCCCATAATACGGATGGCTTGAACAGCCGTTCGAGAAGATGTTGGGCGGGGCGGCATCGCGTTTTGCACCGATGCGTGCCAATCGTCCGCCGCTGGTTGTTGTCCCGGCTATATGATGAAATTGAGCCCTTGAACCGTCTTGACATTTTAGGACCGCATTGCGATCTGCTGCCATTCGGATCTTTGGCATCAAAGTCTCCGTTTATTTGAGATATCGCGAGGTTCGAATCCCCGCGCACTTCTAGGCGTTTAATGCCCATGGAGACTGCCATCCGAAGGCCGTGCAGAAGGGCCTCGTATTCGGCTGCGTTGTTGGAGTCCGTATACATTATCTGAAGGACGTATTGGACCGTGTCCCCGGTTGGGGACGTCAGGACGACGCCAGCCCCCAGGCCGGCCAACATTTTGGAGCCGTCAAAGTGCATGATCCAATTGGAGTATGCGCCGTACTCTTTAGGGAGTTCGGCTTCGGTCCATTCAGCCAGGAAGTCGGCCAAAACCTGCGACTTAATAGCTCGTCGTGGCTTATAGGTTATGTCAAATGGAAGGAGCTCTATGGCCCATTTAGCAATCCGGCCCGTCACGTCACGGTTGTTTATAATGTCGTTAAGAGGTACTTTGGAGGCTACCGTTATTGAACACTCTTGAAAGTAGTGTCGCAGCTTCCGGGATGCCATGAACACCGCGTATGCTATCTTTTGATAATGTGGGTACCGGGAATTGCATGGAGTTAGGATAGTGGACACATAGTAAACGGTTTTGAAGAGGAAACTGTGTCCGTCGGTTTCTCGTTCGACGACGAGCACCGCTGACAACTTGATGTGTTGCGGCGATATATAATAGCATTGGTTCACCCATGTTGGCGCGGCGGGACGGTTGTTGCCAATATGGCTTTTATTTCTTGAGTCCGGCCGTGGCGGCATCCGCCCACTCGAAGTGTTGGTGCTTGGAGGAGGCGATAAAGGGTAACGCCTTTTCTCCCAAGCGGGAAATAAAGCGGCTTAGAGCCGCTCGCATCGATCAATTTTGTATTTGTTTGAGGTCTTTTGGAATATCCAATTGTGACAGCTCGGATCTTGGCTAGGTTTGCTTCAATTCCTCTACGACACAATGAAGCCCAAGAGCTTTCCGGTTTGGAGCCAAGACGCATTTTCGGATTGAGCTTAATGTCATATTTTGGAGATTGTCGAATGTGAGCCTCAAGTCGTCTACTAGAGTTTCGACATGCTTGGATTTGTGACCACATCATCTACATATGCTTCCTTTGTTTTGCCGATCTGGTTTGCGGACATATACGAATCATCTTGTTGATATGTTGCTTGGCGTTTTTTGAGCCGAAGGGCATTGTGTTGAAGCGAAATGGGCTGTATGGAGTGATGAATGATGTTGCGGCTTGATGCGGCTCCGCCATCTTGATTTGGTGGTAGCCGGAGTATACGCGTCGAGGAAGCACAATGAGTCGTGTCCTGCTGTAGCGTCGATAATTTGATCAATGCGAGGGAGGGGGAAGGGATCCTTTGGGCAAGCCTTATTAAGGTCTTTGAAATCAACACATAGGCGCCAGGATTTATCCTTCTTTGGTACCATCACCAGATTTGCTAGCCAGTCCGGATGTTTTATATCTCTGATGAATTCGGCTTCCAGAAGTTTGGCTAGCTCCTCTCCCATGGCCTGTCTCTTGGGTTCGGAAAAGCATCGAAGAGCCTGTTTGACTGGCTTGAATCCTTTTAGGGTATTTAGGTTGTGCTCGGCCAGCCGACGTGGGATTCCTGGCATGTCCGAAGGTGCGGGCAAAATGTCGATTTTCTCGTAGAAATTCTCGTAGTCTGGCGTCTACATCGAGTTTAATTGTGCCCCAATGGAGCCGTCTTTGCGAGTCCGTTGGGTGGACTTGGAATTTGACTATTTCATCCGCTGGTTTAAAGAGGTGGACTTGGATCTTTTATCAAGTATCACATCGTCCACATTCACCGTGGAGCGCATCGCGATGAGTTCCTCGGTCGCTAGGGCTTCGGATAGTGCCTCGAGGGCTAGTGCGGCTGTCTTGTTTTCGGCGCAGTGCTATGTTCGGATCACTAGCGAGTGATGATTCCGTTAGGTCCGGGCATTTTAAGCTTCATGTACCCATAATGGGGTATAGCTTGAAAAATTGTGAATGCCTCTCGCCCTAATAAAGCGTGATATCCGCTGCTGAGCGGGGCCACTTGAAATGTGACCCCCTCGGACCTGTAATTGTCCGTGAGCGAACACTACGTCGATGTGATTTTTCTGTGCAGCATGCCTCCTGCTAGGGATTATTCCTCTAAAGGTTGTCTGCTTCGCTCAATGCGGTTCAGTCTATTTCCATTTTTCGGAGGGTTTCCTCGTAGATGAGGCTTAGTCCGTTGCCGCCATCCATGAGTACCTTAGTAAAGCGGCAAATCCACTATTGGATGAGGACCAATGCGGGTGGTGCTCGGGCTGTTCGAATTTGGGTTAAATCACTTGGCATTAAAGGTAATAGCCGTGTCACTCCATGGATTTATTGTTGCTACTTGGTAGACTTCGGCAAGGTTGCGGAGTGTTTGTTTCCGCATGTTATTTGATGCGAAAGTCTCGAAGACTGTTAATACCATCTTGGTGTTCTTTGGGCTGGGATTACGAGGCTAGAAGCTCTTCGCCACTTTTGGCCACCTCCGTAGTATCCAACATGCTCGAAGGCTATGAGTTGGAGTGGCGCCCTCGTGCTATGAATTTTGCGGGGTCCTTTTAGCCAACCCTCGATGCGGTTCCGTGCCCTTTAGGGTTTTTGTTTTTGATGTTTAACCGGTGCTTGATGATGATGCACCCTTTTATTTCGGACTAGGGCTGTATTGGGGCGGATTATCCCAAAATTTACTTCGGTTTTCCAAGCACTCTCAATCGCATAGTACTTTTGTACTATGGTCACCAAATCGACAAAGCGTGTAATTTCCACGACGACTTATGGCGTTTAGGATTCCCTTGTCCGTGCAATTATTGCGAAAAAGTGAGATTAGATCCTCCTCTCGGCAGTCCTTTATCCTGTCCATAACCAGGAGAATCGGCCCGATAATGATGTCTTGTTTCAGCGGGCTCTTGCGGTCGGGATAGATCGCTAATGTTTGGGTGGGCGGGTGGAACTAGATCCGGAACCCGTCAATTTAAGACTCGAGGGCTGAAAGTTTCGAACTTGGAAGTTTGGATTTTGAATGCTATCCGATGAATCCAACCCACCGCTTTGTCGGTTGTACTAAATAGGGGTACCTAGTATCCCGAACTTCGTGCCGCAGCGGTTAGTAGCACCCAGCGGCAGGGCTAGCGATGACCGCTAAGATCCTCGGCCGCTCCTTTGGAGCCATTCAAGAACAAAGTAATCAAGGCCCGGCAAGAGGAGCTTGCCGGGAAGGCCACTCGGTAGCGAAGGAAACAAGGCCCGGCAAGAGGAGCTTGCCGGGAAGGCTTGTGGCGATAAGCTCCAGCGCGACAAGAACCTGCCGCGACAAGGTACTCGCCTTGACAAGTGACCTCTCTTCATCTCCGCTCCAGCTCACCCGCCAGCGTGTCACCACGGGGCTCTCCCAAGCATCAGCGTGTCGGCGGGCTGTGCAGCCAATGAGGGAGCAGCGATAAGCGGCGACAAGCTACCATCGTGGCAAGCGGAGGCGCGCTTGCGGTCTCTGTTACCTTTGTTGAGGCGTGAGGCGGGCATTGATGACTCTTGTCCCTTGCCGTCGAGTTAGGTATAGATTCTCATACCTTTGTACAAGCGGTGTACCAACCTATGTTTTACTATCTTACCCTTCCCTACTTGCCACATGTGGTGACCCTTGTGCCTATAAAAGGAGGCCCAAGTGCAGCGTGAAAGGGTTCGGCTCCGCTCCAACAGTTCATTCGACCCACACATACACTCGAGCTAGGTTTTGTAGCCTTCATTGCTCCCTAGCAAGGACACAATATAATCCACAAAGCAGCAGTAGGAGTATTATCTCTCGGGAGAGCTCCAGCTGGGTAAATCTGCTCGTGTGCATCGCCTCGATCCGCTCTTTGTGCAATCTCCGCCCCCCTCCGAACCACAAGGGACCCAGGTCCCATAGGTGTTCATGGGCCACGATCAGCTTCCCCGACATCTTTGGCGCGCCAGGTAGGGGGCGTCGAGGCTGCGTGAACCCGATCCGGCGGTCACGAGCAGCTTCATCAACATCTTCGTCAACATGGCACCGAAGAAGTCTTGGCAGCAGAAGCGTCGCGTCGAACCCACCACCACGGGCTGTCGGTGGTGGAAGCTGTTGGCGGAGGAACAGGCGTCGTCGAGAGAGCCCTAGCGCCGCGAGGTCAAGGACAAGGCAGCGCGGCGTCGGCGTCGAGTCCGCACCGCGTCCTTCTCGAGGCGGCGGGACCGGCAAGCGTCATGATGCTCGCGGCACCATCGCTCGTTGGATCAAGGCCAAGCTGGACGATCCGAGGCCCTCGAGACCGCATGCACCTCGGCATGCGAGTGCAGTGGAATCTGATCGCTTGGGTGGGATGCTGCTCCTCTAACTTGGTTAGGAGTCCGAGCACATCCGTTCCTCGCTCGTGCTCCATTGCCACCCACCACCAGCGAAGCCTTGGCAAGAGCACAGCTACTTCTAGACTACCCTCCAGCGGCCGACAAGGTCGGCGAATGGAGGCCACAATCGAGCCTCATCGGCTTTGCCAGCAGCGGCGTTCTGCGGCAACCAAAGCGCCTCTCAGCAGCGGCAAGGCGACAAGGCCGAGCCGATGGCGGCGAGACTTGCGAGGTGCAGCCACCGTGCACTCCCCTTCCGAAGGCCAAGATCGCCGACTCACGGATCCACCTCAACAGCGACTCCACGGCGTCGTCGGATCCGCGAGCTCGTCGCGACCAGCGCCAAGTTCTTGAGCAGGCAAGAAGAAAGCGCTTTCGAACCCGTATCGGCGCCCGAAGAAGCGCGCCGTCAATCCGACCAGCGGCGCGGGCCCACTGTTGATATGCATGCGCCCGAAGAACGAGGCGACTTGCCGTCTGTGATGGGTTGCCCTGCGTTCACTTTCGTGAGCTGCGGCAAGTCCGGTGGCCCGACAAGAAAAACTTCAAACCAGATGTGCGGAGAAGTATGATGGCAGGACACACCCATCGAGTTCCTCGGCATCTACCCATCGCGGTGCGAGCTGCGGGGGGCGAGACAACAAGATCCTCGCCAACTACTTTCCCTAGTGCTCAAGCCAAGCGTCGAGATCTTGGCTCATGCACTTGCCGGATAGCTCTATTTCTTCTTGGGCAGATTTGTGCCACCAGTTTGTTAGGCGCCTTCACGGTGACCACAAGCCTCATGGCCAGGAAGTGACCTCCACCTGCTTGCCCGGAAGGAGGAGAGTCCTGCGCAAAGTTCATCCGAAGATTGATCGAGTGCACTACAACATCCCAGGCGTCCACCTGCGCGGTGATCGGTGCATTTCATCAGAATGTAAAACCGCTGGATGAGGAGGAGATGGCGATGTGCAAAGTGAAAAGGCGTCCATGAGCTCTCATACGGCGACAAGTGTGCCTGAAGAAGAAGGAAAGACTCCCGGGAGAGAATGTGGGGCAGAGTCGGCAGTGAGGAGATCGCCCGGCAAGGAAGAGCGGCGGCGAAACAACGAAAGAAGAAAAACCAAGAAGTACTAGTTGTCGAGCAGTCCGGCGCGGAGGTGGCGCCAGGCAAGACTAAGGCTAAGCGGCTCCGGCAAGGAGGTTGCAGTTGACGCCGACCGCCAAGCTGTGGCGACCGCCGACAAGCTGACAGCTCCAACAAGCGATCTTGTAAGATCCACCGCACCAAGGGCCACGATCTCGAGCTGCAAGAAAGTCGAGCAACTTGTTGAGCTCTGAAGCTGAATATGGCGAGACAAGGAGAAGGCCAGGAAGGTGCAGGTGCAACAAGTAAGAAGAGACCGGCCGGGGAGGGCGCGTGACAAGGCCAAGCGGCTGACAGGTGACAGACCTCCCAGCGGCGCGACAAGGAAGAAGGCGAAGATGAAGATGATGAGGACATGGAAGGCGATGAAGGCAGCGAGCAGGAGTTCTAGAAGGCAGCGGAGGTCCTTTGCGTTGATGGTGGTGCGTCTCTGCATACCTCGCACCGCCAACTCAAGCAATGGATCGCGTGAGGTCAATGCAGCGAGAACCATCCATAGAGTCACGCAAACCTCTGAAGTGGTCCGGCCGCCCATCATCTTTGACATTGAGGATCACCACGATCGCATCAACTGCGGTCGGGTGCTTGCCGATGTTGGTCTCACCAACCATCCGCAACCTCAAGGTCACAAAGATGCTGGTTGTGGCGGGGCGGCCTGAATTTGATCTCCTCTGCGGTGCTCGAAGCTTCAAATCCACGGCGGCGAGCTCGAAGAAGCTGGTACTTTCAAGGAATCAACCCGGAAGGAGCAAGCCCAAAGGGAAGATCACGTTGCGGTAACATTCGGCGTGAGCTCAACAAGAACTGAGAGGTCACGTTTGGCGTTGCCGATTTCCCATTGCCCTACAATGGCATACTTGGCGTCCGGCACTTTCGCCAAGTTCATGGCGCCTCTCATTATGCTTACAACCTACTCAAGATGCCCGGCCCGATAAGTGTCATTTCTGTCCATGGCGACAAGAAGGATGCGCTTATCTGCGCCCGACAAGATTCTGGGATGCAGCAGCCGCAGCAGATAGCAAACCACTTGCATTTGAAGCTCCGGGGAAGAAGAGACCACCAAGTCCGGCAAGAGCTCTGTTGCCCTCCGGCAAGCGCACCTCTTGGTGCTGCGCTACCGTCGAGGACACACCATCGAGCTCCACCGGCAAGTGCAAGAAAGGCGATGGCAGCTCGCCGAAGACCAAGAAGGTGCCCGCCAAGGAGGGCGGCTGGTGGCACCTTCACCATCGATGCCAGCTTGATCCTAAATAGGAAGGCGAGCTCGTTGCTTTCTGGGGCGAATGTCGATGTGTTTGCATGGCAACCATCGACATCCCGGTGTTCGAGAAAGTAATTGAGCACCACCTAGCTGTCTGTCCTCACCTTGCGGCCGTCAAGCAAAAAGTTAGGAAGCAGCGTTGGGCGCCAGAGTTCATAGCGAAGAAATCAAGAAATTGGAAGCGGCGGGGCTTGTCGGAGAGTCCTCCATCCCGTGGTTGGCCAATCCGGTGGTTATGCATAAGGCTAATGGGAAATGGAGACTTTGTATCGACTTCACGATGTTAATAAAGCTTGTCCCAAAGACCCATTTCCCTTGCAGCGTGTCGACCAGATTGTTGACTCCACGGCTGGATGTGATCTGCTTTCATTTCTTGATGCATATTCGGGATACCATCAGATCTTCATGGCGAAGAGGATGAAGAAAACGCATTCATTACACCATGTAGCGCGTCTTTGCTTCATACGGATGCCTTTCGGTTTAAAGAATGCGGTTCAACCTTTGCAAGAGTAGTCCATGATGCCTTGAGCCACAAATACAAAATGTAGAAGCCTACATGGATGACATAGTGGTCAAGAGCAAGGACAAAGCAACTACGGTTCAGGATTTGGATGAAACATTTGCAAATCTGTGCAAGATCAACCTCAAGCTCAACCCGAGAAGTGCGTGTTTGGAGTCCCTTCCGGCAAGCTTCTCGGGTTCTTTGTCTCTCAGGGAATTGAAGCCAATCCCGACAAGATCAAGGCCATTGAGCAGATTGAAGCACCAAAGCGCGTCAAGGATGTCGAGAAGGCTTGCGGTTGTGTGGCTGCTCTCGGCAGGTTCATCTCTAAGTCTGCTGGCGCCCTGCCGTTTTCAAGATTTTGAAAAAGGCGGGTCAATGAAATGGACTCCCGAAGCGGAGGCTGCTGCGAGGACTTGAAGAGATACATCCTCCACTCCAATACTTGTCGCACTTAGGCCACAAGAGAAGTTGCTGCTGTATATAGCGGCAACCAATCAAATGGTTAGTGCTGCGTTAATAGCGAGAGAGGAGGCGGATGATGAGCCGACAACGAGGCGCGAGCGCATCCAGCGACAAGCAAGGGCTTCGTCGTCAAGCTACTGGTCCCGACAAGGACAGATCGGTGCAGGTTGCGACAAGACACGAAGAAGATGGTGCAGCGCCTAGTTTACTTTGTCGGTTCCATACGCAGGGGCTAGGTCAAGGTACTCTGGCGTGCAAAAGTTGCTTTCGGCCTCCTCATGGCCTCGAAAGCTCGCCATTACTTCCAAGCACATGAGATAACAGTTGTCACTCGCTTTCCGTTGAAAAGGATATTACAAAATCCGAAGCAGCAGGCAGGGTTGTCAGTGGGCCTTTGGAATTGTCAAGCTTTGGCCTCAAGTTTGAAAGCACTTCAACTATTCAAAGCGAGCATTGGCAGAATTCATAGCTGAATGGGCGTAGCATAAGATGAAGAAATTCGAGCGAGCATCCCGTCAAAGAGGCAAATAAAGAGTGGCTGATGTACTTTGATGGTGCTTTCTCGCTGCAAAGCGCCCGTGCGGCGTGCTTGCTATCGCACCACGGAGAGCACCTCAAGTACATAGTCGAGATGCACTTTCCCAAGGAACAAGCAACAAACAATCTGCAGAGTATGAAGGTTTGCTTGCGGTCTCGAGATTGCAGTGAACCTTGGGATCAAAAGCTCATTGTCGGGGGACTCGCAACTTGTCGTCATAAGTAAATAAAGATTATCGAGTCCGTTGATGGAAGCCTCGTCGATGAAGTGAGAAAGCTAGAAGAACACTTTGAAGGCCTGCAAATGGAACCGTTCAAGAGCTCGAGAATGATATAGCCGATGGCCTCTCCAAATGTGCCGCACTTAAGTTACACAATGGAACCAGGAATTTTTTGTGCTCAAGCTGACTCGACCAACCGTAACACCATCAACAGGACAGAGCAAGAAGAAAAATTGGTTTCGGCGACTACTTTCGGCGAGAGCTCCTGGAGCCGCCGCCAAGAAGGTCCCTAAAATCAATACAAATATCAGCGAGGCGATCTGCTCCAACAAACCACATGGTTTGTCTCGTTGAAGCAGATGCTCCCGACAAGTTTTGCTCGGCAAGCTTGCGGGGATCATCAAGCTCGGCGAAACCACGAGTTCTTGTCGTGGAAGCTAATGTTCCCACGATGGTAGATGAGCCTTTGGTCCTTGTTGTCGAGCCACGAGGCTCCGGCATGGGCGCAACAAATCGTCCATTTCCTTGAGACGGAGAACTTCCGAAGAGCAGAAGAAGCGGAAAAAAGTAGCCCGGCGGTCAAGTATTGTCGGTTTGTTGACAACATCACATGCAGAAGAAGACTCAGCGGTGTGAAATTAAAGTGTATTTGCGGGAAGATGGGCCGAAGCTGTTGGCGAAGATACATGGAGGCATATGTGGTCACCACATTGGCGCAAGACACTTGCAGCAAAGCTTTCCGGCAAGGTTTCTTCTGGCGAAGCCCTCGAGGATGCAACTTGCACAAGTAACCAAGTGTGAAGCGTGCGGTTCCATTCCAAGCAGATACACCAACCAGCTCAAGCTCTCGGACAATCCCTTTATCCTGGCCCTTTTCGATGCAGGGGCTCGACATCCTCGGCCCCTTTCCCGAGCTGTCGGGGCTTTGAGTACTTATGCGTTGCAATCGACAAGTTCACAAAGTGGCGGAAATGGAACCGATGAGGAAGGTGACAGCCGGTATCGGTCGTGATCAAGTTCTTGAGTCAATTGTTTGCCGTTTGGGATTCCTAACGGATCATCACCGACAACGGCACACAGTTCCTGAGCCGCACCTTCATGCAGTATGCCCAAGATCTTGGCGCCAAGATCTTCTTTGCTTCATTGCTCATCAGAAACAGCGGTCAAGCGAGAAAACAAGCGCTGAAGTGCTGCGGGGACTCAAGACCAGAACTTCGACGGGCTGCACAAGTGCGGAAGAAATTGGATCGAGGAGCTGCGGTGGTTCTTTGGTCGATCGGGGAATGACGCCAAATCGAGCCACGGCGGACACCTTCGCTCTAGTCTATGGGCGAGGCAGTTCTCCCCACGAAACTTCGTATATGGGTCACCACGAGTGCTCGCTTATGATGAGCTTGAGCAAGAGCAGCTGCGACAAGATGGCCTGCTGCTCCTCGAGGAAGATCGTCTTGAGGCTCTTTGTCTGAGCTGCTCGTTATCGACAAACTTTGCGTTGCTACCATAGCCGCAAAGTTAACGCCGAAGCTTGAGGCGACCTTGTTCTTGATGCGTTCGGTCCGCCAAGAATTCCAACAAGTTGGCCTTGAAGTGGGAAGGCCCTTATCGGGTGAAGCGAGTCACTAGGCCCAGTAGCTATCCGCCTTGAGACCCGAAGATGGCGTTCGGTGAGCAATTCTGGAATATAGAGCATCTTATAAAGTTTTACCCATAAAGCGCGGTTGCTTGGGACCCGTTCAGGCAACCACTCTTTATCTAAATCTTGCGGCTGTTGCATGTAATCCTTTGTACAAAGCAGGCGCGAGACCCGTGCATCGATAAAGCCTATGTGTTGCGCACAACTTGTCATAATCTTATATGCATGTGTTTACTAATTTTGTGCGGCATCCACACCGATAGCGATAACGAGCCACTAGGCTTCATAACTATTTTCTCTTCTTTCTTCTCAAACAAGAAGGCGGTTCATCCACCCACAAGTTAACGGGGAAGGAGAAGATAATAGTGTGGGCATGGCGTCGCTCGAGGCTAATATGCCTTGCCGAAATGGACAACGAAGCTAAGTTGCTAAGTTTAAGCGACCAGTTTTAAATTTTAAGTTATCTTCCTCGAGCGATAGTACTTTGTATGGAAAACCTGTGCGCGGAGGAACGACTCGTGACTAGCTTGCGCCCTTACTTTGTTTGAGTCCGCTCAACAACTTAAGTGTGCTGCAACTAGTTGCGACAAGGTTGCTTGTCGGAGGCAGCATCGCCCGGCCGAGGCTGCTGAAGTTCCGCACTCAGCGCTCGCGGCAAAGGTGTTCGCACTGACAAGTTCCCCTAAAAGCGTAGGGTATAAACATACAAGGGAAGGAATCGAGTAAAGGAAATAACATTGCATTCGATTGCCTAAGATAGTGTATATTACATAATAACATGCGGATCTAATAGATTTTTCACCTAAACATGATCTCTGACGACAAGGAAAGATAAGCTTGGCGGCCTAATCCCGCCAGTGCGCCATCGAGCCTCTTGACTCCGCTCACCACATGTCACAATGGAGTGCGACAAGGGCCTGGCGCTTCAACGTCTGCGGATGGAGGCAGGGACTTGAGGACTTTGGTGAAGTCGGCGCTTTGGTTGCGAAGGCCACCTTCATCAACACCTTCACAGAGAGCCCGGCGCAGACTTGGCGCGACTCCTCCGCCCGATTGCTTTGGGATCTCCTCCGGAGCCGCTGGAGACCACGTCGGCACGCCTTTGAAGAATAGGCTGAGCTTGGCGCTGGGTTGGAGGTTCTCGTCGGTGGAGTACCCAAGATCCGTCATCCCAACTCCATCGACTCATTATGGATACCGTGGCGGTGTCCACAAGACCTTACATCCGATGCATTATGCTATCTCGGAGATTGTTACGGCGGTCACAGCATTCGGCAACAACTCCTCGGTGGCCTTGATCTTTTCCAACAGGCCCGTTTCGCTCCTTGGCGCCATTCAGCGTCTCCGTCGGGTGGTCAGCTTCAGCTCGAATCCGCCTTAGCGTCCTTAGCGGCTTGTCGATCTCCTTGATCTTTTCGGCGAAGCGACCTTACCTTCGCCGAGGTGTAGGCGTCCTTCTCGCTCGCGCTTCAACGGTGACCTCCTCGGCGCTCTTACGGAGGTGGACTCCAGCTGAGCCACCCTCGTCTCCAGATTCCTTCTTGGCGGCCTCGGCAGCAGCGGCGGCATCCTTTGCCTCCTGAAGTGGCCGCTAATTGTTTGCTCAGCGCAAGAGAGATCTTCCTCATAGCTGTCGAGGTTGATCTTCCGCTCGCCCGGCTCACCTTCCAGCGGAGAGCTTCTACTTGGCAAGCCTCTGCTGCTCCTCGACCTCGCCCTTCTCCAAGATGAAGGCCGTGCGCTCCATAGCAAGCTGCTCCCGTGCCCCTGCTATATCCCGGAGAGTCTCTTTGTTGGCGCGTCGGAGCTCTTCCGCGCGTTTCTCCAAGTCAGCTCCGCCCTCGCGACAAGCGCCTCCACGGACTCCAGTTTGGCTTGCCGAGGCGTGGTAGAGCGACAGCAACCTCCTTAGCAGCTGCTCCTCCTCGGGCTCACAGCTGCTGCTGCTCGGGCATCAACCAGCGGCCCACCAGCCGGAGGCAGCAGTTCCATAGAAGGTCTCCCCTTCGGCGGTGCCACAGAGCTTGATGCCCATGGGAGCTTAATAAAGACACCCTCGCCCGGCCTTGGTGGGGCGCGGACTGAGGCTCTTGGTGCAGTGCGGCATCGGTAGCAGGAGGATCGGCGGTCAGTGCAGCTCCTGGCGCCTCCTGCGGCCTCGGGGCCGTCGGTCGATCGCCAGATTCCTCCCGGCCCTGCGCCAAAGAGCCTTGGCGACCTCCTCGCGGCCAGGCCCGTCGGCGCCAGCCTCCTCCTCCATGTTGGCGGCGTCGACATTTTCGCTTGGGCGTCCTCCTCGCCCGGCAGCTTGGTCTCCATCGGATCTCCGGCGAGATGGATCGATGGTCGAGAAGAAAAAGCTCAAGTCAAGCGAATGTTGAAAGAGAAGAACAGAAGAAAAGAACCCAGGGAAATTCTCAAACAAGAAGATTACTGCGGTAGGGTCTACATTGCGCGGTCTCCACCACTGGAGGGTTGTGGCGCTGCCTCTTGCCGGAGAATATCCCCTTGTCGGAGGCCTCCCTTGGGAGGCGCTCCTTGGCGGAGAATTCTCCCTTGGTGGCGTGGTTGAAGCGAGAAGAATTTCGGGGTAACCTCCGGAGCTTCTGATGAGGCTGGACCTTGGGAGTAGCCTCCGGTGCTTCTGATGTGGCTGCTCTGCTCCTACAAGATTCAACAAACCAGATATTAGTGACGGAGGAGCACCCAAACACCCAACCACGAAAAGTAAACCAAACACTTCTGTGGGGGCTGTCTTTGGGGCTGCTCTGTTGAAGGGTTGCGGATCCGGCAAGGGAGTCCGGACGTGCCCCTGTTGCCACAAGTCATCATGAGGCAGCGACCACGGAGTCTTGGCCCTCTTCGACGCCCTCTGAGCTAGCGTCCCGAAGGAGAAGGTTCAGTGAAATCAGTCAGATATAAGATAAAGCAATAAATTGGAAGATTACAAGTAGCAGCGACAAGATCTTACTCTTCCTCTTCTTCCTCGGAGCTGAGGCGGAGAGATCAAACTCCGCTCGGCAGCGACGGATTGGGGAGAAGATTCCCTCGGACGCTTGGCGGGTGCGGGGACCGCGACTCGAAGACCCGCGCCCGTCGCCGTGGCGAATGAGGCGCTCCTGCTGCAACAGTGCTTGCCGCGGTGGAAAGCGTCGAGCGGCGAGGCGGTTGTTGACCATATGCCCCCCGCCACTTCTCCGGCCTTACGGAGCGTCTCCTTGGCGGGCAGCGGCTCCCCTGCGGCAAGCTACTTGGCGGCGGAGGAGAAGCCCCGCAGTGCTCGCTCGGCTCGTCGGCGGGTTCGGTCTGCTCCTCCTCGGCGGCGAACTCTTCTCGATCGGCAAGGCTTGCCGCCTCGGCCGTCTCCGCCTCCTCGACAGTGAACCCAAATATGCGGCGGCAAAGAGCTCTGCAGCCTCCTCCAACCTTGTGGCGTCGCGCCATCTCGTCGATGGTGTCGCGGGTGAGCCGCCTCTGCTTGTCGGCGCGGATCGGCACTTCAACCAAGTTGTCGAAGAAGCTGCTGCCGCAGCGTCGTCGGCGGGCTCTGCCAAGTTGGAGCGGTTCCATGGGAATCGCTGGCGGCATTATCAGCGGATCTTTGTCAAGCGACGAGTTGTTGCACAAGGGCACAACTCCCCTCGGCAACATGCACCACCCGGGGTTATCCGCTTCAGGCTTGAACAACTCCCGCAGCATGCCGTCAAGCTCCAAGGTAGTAAAATTCCAATTCAAACCCGGGCGCAGCCTCATGATGTCCGCCGCGTTCTGGAATTCCCAAGCAGGCCTCCCTCTCTCCCCAAGGCGCGCAATCTTGGCGCGAAGGAAGTCCGCGCCAACTGCTCCTACGGTAAGCCACGCTTGCGGAGACGCATAAAATCTAGTCACGGCAATCTTTAACTTGTCGTCCTCCGCGCCAAGTTGCTCCAATCGTTGCTTCTGCGAACTATAGGGGTCTGCGCAGGCGGTGAAAGGCTGTGGCTCCTCCTCTAAGATCCAACACCAGTCAGCTCTCCACTCCTCCCACTTGCTGCGCAACTCTCCATCAAGATCGCTTCCTTCTTGCGATCCTAGAGGTCCATGCAATTCCTCCGAAGCGGCTCTCCTCTCTCTGGCGGGGTGAGAAGTAGTGGTGGAAGAGTGCGACATTTGGATGGACCCGACAAAATTCTCGCGAGAGGTGTCGCAGCAGCCATGATGAGGATGGCGTTGGGGGTGAAGTCAAGGAGGCGGAGGCCATATGTGTTCATGACATCGCAGAAGAATTGAGAAAAGGGCGGGCGAGCCCTTGATGGAAAAAATCGCGAAAAAGGGTACCCGATGGAGACCTTATCGGACGTGGCGGCGAAGATCACCCTGTCTTGTGAGTGCGCCAGCGTCGCCGTCGACCAGAAGAGATAGTACAGCTCCGCAGCTCCTTCTACATCAGCGAGGGGTCAAGAGGGCCGCTCCTTCTGCAGCGCCAGCGAGCCGCTGCACCTCGGCCGATTCCGCCTTTTCCCTTGTCGACTTTGGAGCCATAGGAGGAGGTGGTGGAGGAGGTCGGCGGCGTTGGTGGCACCGTGGCAATGGAGGGGCGGGCGTTGCTCTCTTTGGGCTCGAGAAGGAAGGGAAAGCGGCAGGGGTTTTCGATGTGACGGCGAGGGCAAGTGGGCCCTACCCTGTTCCCCCTGCTTATAAAGGGGGAGGGGCGAGCGTTCGATTTTCCCATTAAAAAAGCCCCACGATCTCCCCACGGCGCCATGTCCGGTGCGTGGCGTTAAGTGGGAGGCGTGGTGGGTCCAAAGCGAATAACGGCGTAATCAAGACCCGCAGCGTGCCGTGCCTTTGTTTTGGGCCTGGCCCATGAGCTCGGCGCCGTGTGGCCCAAGCCCGGGGCTCCTATCGGTGTACTAGGTAGGGTACCCTAGTATCCCGAACTTCGTGCAGCAGCGATTATAGCACCCACGGCGGGCTGGCACGATGACCGCCAAGATCTCGGCGGCTCCTTTGGAGCCATTCAAAAACAAAGTAATCAAGGCCCGGCAAGAGGAGCTTGCCGGGAAGGCCACTCGGTAGCGAAGGAAACAAGGCCCCGACAAGAGGAGCTTGCGGGAAGGCTTGTGGCGATAAGCTCCCGCGACAAGAACCTTGCACTGGCAAGGTACTCGCCCATGACAAGTGACCTCTCTTCATCTCCGCTCCAGCTCACCCGCCAGCGTGTCACCACGGGCTCTCCCAAGCTGCAGCGTGTCGACGGGCTGTGCAGCCAGCGGGAGCAGCGATAAGCGGCGACAAGCTACCATCGTGGCAAGCGGGCGCGCCAGCGGTCTCTGTTGCCTTTTTGGGCGGCCGAGGCAGGCATTGATGACTCTTGTCCCTTGCGTCGAGTTAGGTATAGATTCTTACACTTTGTACAAGCGGTGTATCAACCTATGTTTTACTATCTTACCCTTCCCTACTTGCCACATGTGGTGACCCCTTGTGCCTATAAAAGGAGGCCCAAGTGCAACGTAGAAAGGGTTCGGCTCCGCTCCAACTTAGTTCATTCGACCCACACATACACTCGAGCTAGGTTTTGTAGCCTTCATTGCTCCCTAGCAAGGACACAATATAATCCACAAAGCAGCAGTAGGAGTATTATCTCTCCGGAGAGCTCCGAAGCTGGGTAAATCTGCTCGTGTGCATCGCCTCGATCCGCTCTTTGTGCAATCTCCGCCCCCTCCGAACCACAAGGGACCCAGGTCCCATAGGTGTTCGTGGGCCACGATCAGCTTCCCTGACACCGCCTGACTTTAAGTTCAGGGCTTGATCGACATCCGTCCCTCTGCGGGAATCCGGCATGGAGGGATCGGGAATCCGGCATGGAGGGATCGGGAATCCGGACGTAGCTAGTCCTTAAGATAGAAGAAGAATCGCCGTATTGCTCCTCTACCACAGCAACATGATGGGTAGCCTGGGGAGAGTTGATCTCTCACAGATCGGTTTTAGGCCCGATCTGGTCGTAGTCTGTGGCAACTCCAGGGTGGCGATGCGATCCAAGAGCTCGTTTACGGAGGAGAGCTCGATCGGATCTAACTGCTCGGCAAGTTCCGAGTTAACGTGAAGATTGGTTTCGATGACCCGAGAAGTCATCGTCGGTAGCGATGGCGAACTGGCGGTCATAAGAAACCACCTAACGAAGAGTCGACCCGGTGGCCAAGGCTCCTTTGGCGATAATATCGTCTTTAAAAGACGGGATGAGGCATCTTTCCCGACGGCGGCACGCATACGAGGAACTCTCGGTGAAAGCACCAATGTCGGTGTCAAAACCGCGGATCTCGGGTAGGGGGTCCCGAATCGTGCGTCTAGGCGGATGGTAACGGGAGACAAGGGACACGATGTTTTTACCCAGTTCGGGCCCTCTCGATGGAGGTAATACCCTACTCCTGCTTGATTAATATTGATGATATGGGTAGTACAAGAGTAGATCTACCACGAGATCGAGAGAGGCTAAACCCTAGAAGCTAGCCTATGGTATGATTGTTGTTCGTCCTCACGGACTAAAACCCTTCGGTTTATATAGACACCGAATAGGGTTAGGGTTACACAAGTCGGTTACAATGGTAGGAAATCTACATATCCGTGTCGCCAAGCTTGCCTTCCACGCCAGGAAAGTCCTATCCGGACACGGGGCGAAGTCTTCAATCTTGTATCTTCATAGTCCGAGTCCGACCAAAGATGATAGTTCGCCATCCTGGACACCCCTAGTCGAGACTCCCTCACTCCCCAATCATGACTATTGGACATAGCAAAACTAGCATCCCCAAGCTTAGGGTTTTGCATATTATTAGCATAATTTACATCAATAGAATTTATAGTAAAATCATTGCAATCATGCTTTTTATTCAAAGATCTATCATGAAGCACTTCATCACAATTTTCAGATTTACGGATCTCAAGCAAAAGCTTATAAAGATAATCTAGTGCATCCAAATCACTAGGAATTGGTTCATCATAATTGGATCTCTTAAAAAGATTGGCAAGCGGATGAGGATCCATAGATATTAGCTTCTCTTTTGAATAAATACTCAACTATTTCAACCAAGCGAGAAAACGAGCCAAGAAAGACATAAAGGCGAATGTAAAAGAGAGGGCTTAATAAAACAGCAAGGGTGAAGTGGGGAGAGGAAAGCGAGAGGCAAATGGCAAATAATGTAATCACGAGAGATAAGGGATTGTGATGGGTACTTGGTATGTTGACTTTTCGTAGACTCCCGGCAATGGCGCGAGAATCCTTCTTGCTACGTCTTGAGCTTATGTTGGATTTCCCGAAGAGGAGAGGATGATGCAGCGAGAGTAGCGTAAGTATTTCCCTCAGTTTTGAGAACCAAGGTATCAATCCAAAGAGGAGGCCACGCCAGTCCCTTGTACCTACACAAAGAAAATAACTCCTCGCAACCAACGCGAATAGGGGTTGTCAATCCCTTCACGGTCACTTAGAGTGAGATCGATAGAGATGATAGATAATATTTTGGTATTTTTTGGTATAAAGATGCAAAGTAAAATAAAAGGCAAAGTAAAAAGCAAAGCAATAATAAAGCGTGGGAAGATTAATATGATGAGAATAGACCGGGGCCATAGATTTCACTAGTGGCTTCTCTCAAGAGCATAAGTATTTTACGGTGGGTGAACAATTCTTGTTGAGCAATTGATGAATTGACATAGTTATGAGAGTATCTAGGTATGATCATGTATATAGGCATCACGTCCGAGACAAGTAGACCGACTCATGCCTGCATCTACTACTATTACTCCACTCATCGACCGCTATCCAACATGCATCTAGAGTATTAAGTTAATGAAAATAGAGTAACGCCTTAAGCAAGATGACATGATGTAGAGGAATAAATTCATGCAATATGATAAATACCCCATCTTGTTATCCTCGGTGGCAACAATACAATACGTGCCTTGCTGTCCCTACTGTCACTGGGAAAGGACACCGCAAGATTGAACCCAAAGCTAAGCACTTCTCTCATTGCAAGAACTACCAATCTAGTTGGCCAAACCAAACGGATAATACGAAGAGACTTGCAAAGATAACCAATCATACGTAAAAGAATTCAGAGAAGATTCAAATATTGCTCATAGATAATCTTGATCATAAACCCACAATTCATCGGTCTCAACAAACACACCGCAAAAATAAGATTACATCGAATAGATCTCCACGAGAGAGGGGGAGAACATTGTATTGAGATCCAAAAAGAAAGAAGAATCCATCTAGCTACTAACTATGGACCCGAAGGTCTGAGGTAAACTACTCACACTTCATCGGAGAGGCTATGATGATGATGTAGAAGCCCTCCATGGTGGAATCCCTTCCGACGGAGCTCGGACAGGCCCCAAGATGGGATCTCATGGATCTGAGAAAGTTGCGGCGGTGGAATTAGGTTTTGGCTCAGATCTCAGTCTGTTGAAGTGCGTAGGTATATATAGGAGGAAGGAGTGCGTCATTGGAGCTTGAGGGCCCACGAGGCGGGGCGCGCCTAGGGGCGCTCCACCTCGTGGCCGCCTCGTGGCTTTCTTGACGGAGGGTCCAAGTCTCTGGGTCTTATCGATGAAAACCACGTTCGAAGATTTTATTCCGTTTGGACTCCGTTTGATATTCTGTTTCTTCGAAACACTGAAATAGGCAAAAAAACAACAATTCTGGGCTGGGCCTCCGGTTAATAGGTTAGTCCCAAAAGTAATATAAAAGTGGAAAATAAAGCCTAATATAGTCCAAAACAATAGATAATATAGCATGGAGCAATCAAAAATTATAGATACGTTGGAGACTTATCATCAAGCTAGGAGATCAATCGGAAATCAGCTAACCTGGACATTGGTCTGGAGTGCCGAGCTGGCATCATAGGCAGCCTGACTGGCCTCGCGCACCACTTTCATCTGCTCCATCATAAGGCCTGTCTGGCGTATGGCCTCCTTGGCAGCGCTCACTTGGTCCTCGGGGACATGATGGGTGGTGAAAAGTGGAGATGGTGGAACAACCGCAGAAAATTTGAGGGTCTGAGGCATGGAGTCGCATGGACGAAGAAGGGACTTGGACAGTCGATGACGAAGGATGCTCAGTCGGCACAGGATCGGCAAAAGTAACAGAAGTTCGATTGAGGTCCCCGGACTGCTGGATCACTGGTTCTGGCACTGGTGCCGACTGGGATGCCTTATTGGTTGGCACTCCCCCGCCTGAGGTCCTGCCCCTCCTTCCCATAGGCCTCTGGAGCGTATCTTCATCGTCTTCTGGAAGTTCAATGACATTCGGCGGAGCTGCAAAATACTCGACCACAAGGGCTCAGTCGGCCGATAAATCAATTGACGACATGAAGGCAAGATGGCAGGAATCATACCTGCTTTGGAAGTGACCGCATCTTCAATCCCCTCATCACCTTCATCCTTGTAGATGGAAGTCCCAGAAGTAGCAGCACTGCAAGTTTTATGATTCACTCGGTTAAGTTGGAGAATGAGTCAACCGTAGTACAGAAGTTTCCAAACAACACAAGAGCAAAGAGACAAAGTAAAATACTTATGCAGAGGCAACGGGAACGTCCACCTTGATTTTAGGCAGTGCCTTCCGAGGCTTTGCAGGAGCAACTTTCGGCTGCTTTGGGGCCTTCTTAGCCTGATCAAGAGTGGATGTTCGAGTGTGCTTCGAGGCTTGTGTACTTGACGCAAGTGCTTTACCCCGTCCTCCTGCTGGATCATGTGTCTGCTGGGAATGCCTTTCGGAGTGGGGTGGCGACTCGACTTCTTCACCACTGCTTGAGTCATCGCTCTCCTTGTTGTCCGAGTCCCCTGATTGCCACTGAGTGCTTTCGTCCGCACTCGCCTCTCCTTCCTGGGCCAGATCCCCGTTCGGCATTGAGTGCATTTCAGTATATATCTACAAGACAAAAAGTCAAACAAACGTCAACCAAATTCGTTGATGATTGCAAGTCAGAATTAGGAGACACTCGGTATCAAATGTTGGACCTTGTCTGATTCGTGCTCAGAGTCGAATGGGGCAACTCTCCTAGACCCCCTGGGGTTGTCCTTGTTTCCAGTGATGCTCTGCAACCACTGTGCCACTATCTTCTCGTCAACCTCCTCCGGGTGAATACGAGCGGTGTCGTTTGGACCCGAGTACATCCACGTCGTATGATCACGTGCCTGGAGAGGCTGGATGCATCGACTGAGGAACACCTCCAACAAGTCCATACCAGTCACACCGTCTCGGACCAGTTGAACTACCCGGTCGACTAGCATCAACACTTCAGCTTTCTCCTCTGGGGTCTCGAGCAATGAAGGAGGTCGGTGGACTCGATCCATGGTAAAGGGAGGAAGACCGGTTGACTGACCAGGAGTCGGAACGTCCTTGCAGTAAAACCAACTCGACTGCCATCCCCTAATCGAATCAGGAAGAGTCATTCTAGGAAAAGCACTCCTACCTCTCGTCTGGATCCCTAAACCCCCACACATCTGGATCACTCGGGTCTTATCATCAGTCAGACTGTCCTTCTTCACAAACTGAGAGCGGCAGGTGAAAATGTGCTTGAAAAGACCCCAGTGCGGACGACAACCCAAGAAGTTTTCGCACAAAGAGACATACGCGGCAAGATATGTGATTGTGTTGGGAGAAAAATGATGAAGTTGGGCTCCGAAAAAGTTCAGGAAACCTCAGAAAAAAGGATGAGGAGGCAAAGAGAAGCCGCGGTCGACATGAGTGTCTAGGAGGACGCACTCACCCTCCTGCGGCTCGAGCTCGTCCCCCGTCAGCCTCCCAGATCCAGGGGCAATCAAGCCCCTCGCTTCCAGATCATCCAGATCTTCTTGCCGGATTGCAGACCAGATCCAGTCCTCTTGAATCCAGCCGGGCGGCAATCCGGACCTTGATGACGACCCCCGACTCGTCTTCTTGCCCTTCGACTTCGCCGTCGTCGTCGCCTTCTAGGCGCTCCAGGGCCGCCGTCTTGTCCTTCCCCATTGCCGCGGATTGCTCACGGGCGGGGCGGCGGTGTCGAGAACGGAGGGGAGAACGGTGGAGAAGCGGAGGAGGAAGAAGGGGAATAAGGGACATTGTGCAATCACATCGGCCTCAACGCCTTTTATGGGCTCACTTCCGAGTGGCTGACGCGTGGGCCCAAGTGATCCTGTCAAATCCCGCAACAGTCGCGCGCTCGGTACGTGGCGACAAAGTCGGCGCGAGAATCAAGTTGTCCCTGCCTAATCCGTTCTGTTTACTGCGGTGCTCTCCGTCTCGCGCGCTTCTCCAAATTTCGAATCCCATGAGATCCGGGAACGGCAGCACAACCAATCGCGCCAAAGATTTTATACCGCTCCAACACTCGAAGGATATTAGCATAAGTTCACTCGACCCACTTTGAATGGATCAAGGCGACGGAAAACGAAGTTGAAGTTTCAACATGTTTCATCGGCCCAGGTAAAATGCCTCTAAAGCATAAAAATTGGGTCGGGGTCATCTTCAACCTCTTCTCCACTCGGACCCTGATCCATTCAGGGGCTAATGACGATGACATGTACCTAGGGTAGGGTAATAGGCTTGACCTAGACACCCTTCCCAAGGACACTGCCCTACATTCAAAGACATTCAAAGAACAGCAACATCTACCGACTCAAACCACCTCAGAGTGCAACCCACTCGACCAACGTTTCCACTCGGATAACCCAATTCCATTCGACCAGGATATAATCATTCGACCATACCAGAAACCACTCGGAGTACAGAAGATCTAAAGTCACTCAGGATGGCAACGGTCAGGCGTTCACTCCGTAGTCTTAATGATCATTTATATGTCTTTATTGCTGGCGTTACCAGTAATGTTCCATCTTAATATACATTGAACTCCTTGCAACGTGGGCTAGTTGGGGTCCTGGCGCACTCTATATAAGCCGCCCCCTCCACTGGCACAACGGTTCGCACCCCCTGTAACTTCACGCATAATCCAGTCGACCGCCTCAGGGCACTGAGACGTAGGGCTTTTACTTCCTCCGAGAAGGGCCTGAACTCGTAAATCTTGCGTGCACAACCTCATCGTAGCTAGGATCTTGCCTCTTCCTTCGTACCCCCTATTCTACTATCAGACTTACTCCCACGACAGCTTGGGCAGGATGTGTGGATGATAGACGATCCACTGGTGGATTTGCAGTGTTCTTTGGACCAAATTTGATACCATGGTGTGCTAAGAAACAGGCTACTGTATCCAGGTCAAGCACTCAAGCAGAGTATAAAGCATTAGCAAATGCTACAACAGAAATTATCTGGGTTCAGTCCATGTTAAGAGAACTTGGTGTGAAGCATACCAGAATTCCATGCCTATGGTGTGACAACTTAGGTGCCACTTATCTATCCGCTAATACAGTGTTTCATGCAAGAACAAAACACATTGAGATAGATTTTCACTTTGTCAGAGAAAGAGTTGCCAACGGACAAATGGAAATTCGGTTTGTGCATTCACAAGACCAAGTTGCAGATGGCTTTACAAAAGCATTGCCCACAAGAAGCTTTGAAGAATTCAAGCGTAATCTCAACTTAATAAAGCTGTGATTAAGGGAGGGTGTTAAGCAAGGTATCCACCACGACATGATTGGGCTATCATGTATGGAGTTCGGCCAGGCCATGAGTCCACCCGAAGCTATAGACTAGGGTTGTTGTGATCTTCTCTTATCTATTGTAACTATCTCTCTAGTCTATCTCTTGGACCTCAAGTTAGTATCCTAAGGATGTACCCAATTCTTGTACGCTATGCGGGAGTTGCGCCCCGACTCTATATAGTACGAAGCCGTCGCCCTAGGCAGGGTACAATGTGTTGGGGAACGTAGTAATTTCAAAAAATTTCCTACGAACACGCAAGACCATGGTGATGGCATAGCAACGAGAGGGGAGAGTGTCTGTCCACGTACCCTCGTAGACCGAAAGCGAAGCGTTATAACAACGCTGTTGATGTAGTCGACGCCTTCACGATCCGACCGATCCAAGCACCGAACGTCACGGCACCTCCGTGTTCAGACACGCTCAGCTCGATGGCGATCCCGGGCTCCGATCCAGCAAAGCGTCGGGGATGAGTTCCGTCGACGACGGCGTGGACGATGATGATGCTCCACCGACGCAGGGCTTCGCCTAAGCTCCGCGACGATATGACTTCACCGACGCAGGGCTTCGCTAAGCTCCGCGACGATATGACCGAAGTGGAATATGGTGGAGGGGGCACCGCACGGCTAAGGAACGATCCGTAGATCAACTTGTGTGTCATGGGTGCCCCCGCCTCGTATATAAAGGAGCAAGGAGGAGGTGGCCGGCCAAGGGAGGAGGCGCATTAGGGGGAGTCCTACTCCCACCGGAGTAGGACTCCTCCTTTCCTAGTAGGAGTAGGAGAGAAGGAAGGTGAAGAGAAGAAGGTGCGGCCCTCCCCTAGTCCAATTCGGACTAGGCCTTGGGGCGCGCGGCCTGCCCTAGGCAGCCCTCTCTCTTTCCCAGGCCCAATAAGGCCCAATACTTCTCCCGGCGAATTCCGTAACTCTCCGTACTCAAAATATCCGAATCATTCGAACCTTTCCGAACTCGAATATAGTCGTCCAATATATCGATCTTTACGTCTCGACCATTTCGAGACTCCTCGTCATGTCCCCGATCTCATCCGGGACTCCGAACTCCTTCGTACATCAAAACTCATAAACTCACAATATAACTGCCATCGAAACCTTAAGCGTGCGGACCCTACGGGTTCGAGAACTATGTAGACATGACCTAGAACTATTCTTGGTCAATAACCAATAGCGGAACCTGGATGCCCATATTGGCTCCTACATATTCTACGAAGATCTTTATCGGTCAAACCGCATAACAACATACTTTGTTCCCTTTGTCATCGGTATGTTACTTGCCCTAGATTCGATCGTCGGTATCCAATACCTAGTTCAATCTCGTTACGGCAAGTCTCTTTACTCGCTCCGTAATACATCATCTCATAACTAACTCATTAGTTACAATGCTTGCAAGGCTTAGGTGATGAGTATTACCGAGAAGGCCCAGAGATACCTCTCCGACAATCGGAGTGACAAAACCTAATCTCGAAATCGCCAACCCAACATGTACCTTTGGAGACACCTGTAGTACTCCTTTATAATCACCCGATTCGCCAGTGACGCTTGGTAGCACCAAAGTGTTCCTCCGTAAACGGAGTTGCATAATCTCATAGTTACGGGAACATGTATAAGTCATGAAGAAAGCAATAGCAACATACTAAACGATCATGTGCTAGGCTAACGGAATGGGTCATGTCAATCACATCATTCTCCTAATGATGTGATCCCGTTAATCAAATGACAACTCATGTCTATGGCTAGGAAACTTAACCATCTTTGATTTAACGAGCTAGTCAAGTAGAGGCATACTAGTGACACTATGTTTGTCTATGTATTCACACATGTATTATGTTTCCGTTAATACAATTCTAGCATGAATAATAAACATTTATCATGAAATAAGGAAATAAATAATAACTTTATTATTGCCTCTAGGCATATTTCCTTCATCTCCCACTTGCACTAGAGTCAATAATCTAGTTCACATCGCCATGTGATTTAACATCAATAGTTCACATCTATATGTGGTTAACACCCATAGTTCACATCGACATGTGACCAACACCCAAAGGGTTTACTAGGGTCAGTAATCTAGTTCACATCGCTATGTGATTAACACCCAAAGAGTACTAAGGTGTGATCATGTTTTGCTTGTGAGATAATTTTAGTCAACGGTCTGCATCACATTCAGAGCCGTAAGTATTTTGCAAATTTCTATGTCTACAATGCTCGCACGGAGCTACTCTAGCTAATTGCTCCCACTTTCAATATGTATCCAGATTGAGACTCGAGTCATCTAGATTAGTGTTAAAACTTGCATCGACGTAACCTTTACGACCTAACCTTTTTCACTTCCATAATCGAGAAACATATCCTTATTCTACTAAGGATAATTTTGACCGCTGTCCATTGATCTACTCCTAGATCTCTATTGCACTCCTTGCCAATCTTAGTGGTAGGGTATGCAATAGATCTGTACACAACATGACATACTTTATAGAACCTATGGTGATGCATAGGAATGACTTTCATTCTCTTTCTATCTTCTGCCGTGGTCGGGTTTTGAGTCTTACTCAATCTCACACCTTGTAACACAGCAAGAACTCTTTCTTTGACTGTTCCATTTTGAACTACTTCAAAATCTTGTCAAGGTATGTATTCATTGAAAAACTTATCAAGCGTCTTGATCTATCTCTATAGATCTTGATGCTCAATATGTAAGCAGCTTCACCGAGGTCCTTCTTTGAAAAAACTCCTTTCAAATACTCCTTTATGCTTTGCAGAATAATTCTACATCATTTCCGATCAACAATATGTCATTCACATATACTTATCAGAAATGTTGTCGTGCTCCCACTCACTTTCTTGTAAATACAGGCATTTCCAAAAGTCTGTATAAAACCATATGCTTCGATCAACACATCAAAGCGTATATTCCAACTCCGAGATGATTGCACCAGTCCATTGATGGATCGCTGGAGCTTGAACATTTTGTTAGCACCTTTAGGATTGACAAAACCTTCTGGTTGCATCATATACAACTCTTCTTTAAGAAAACCATTAAGGAATGCAGTTTTGACATCCATTTGCCAGATTTCATAAAATGTGGCAATTGCTAACATGATTCGGACAGACTTTTAAGCATCGATACGAGTGAGAAAATCTCATTGTATTCAACATTTTGAACTTCGTCAAAACCTTTTTCGACAAGTCTAGCTTTGTAGATAGTAACACTACTATCAAGATCCGCTTCCTCTTGAAGATCCATTTATATAATATGGCTTGCCGATCATCGAGCAACTCCATCAAAGTCCATACTTTGTTCTCATACATGGATCCCATCTCGCATTTCATGGCCTCAAGCCATTTCGCTGAATCTGGGCTCATCATCGCTTCCTCATAGTTCGTAGGTTCATCATGGTCTAGTAACATGACTTACGAACATGATTACCGTACTACTCACAGTGCGGATCTTACTCTGAAGACCTACGAGGTTTGGTAGCAACTTGATCTCAAGTTTCATGATCATCATCATTAACTTCCTTACTAATTGGTGTAGGAATCATCGAACTGATTTACGTGATGAACTACTTTCCAATAAGGAGAAGGTACAATTACCTCATCAAGTTCTACTTTCCTCCCACTCACTTCTTTCGAGAGAAACTTCTTCTCTAGAAAGGATCCATCTTAGCAACAAATATCTTGCTTTCGGATCTGTGATAGAAGGTGTACCCAATAGTTACCTTTGGGTATTCTATGAAGACGCATTTCTCCAATTTGGGTTCGAGCTTATCGGTGAAAACTTTTTCACATAAGCATCACAACTCCAAACTTTAAGAAACGACACTTAGGTTTATCGCTAAACCATAGTTCATACGGTGTCATCTCAACGGATTTAGATGGTGCCCTATTAAACGTGAATGCAGCTGTCTCTAATGCATAACCCCAAAACGATAGTGGTAAATCGGTAAGATACATCATAGATCGCACCATATCAAAATAAAGTACGATTCTGACGTTCGGACACACCATAACGTTGTGGTGTTCTGGTGGCGTGAGCTGTGAAACTATTCCACATTGTTTTCATTGAAGACCAAACTCGAACTCAAATATTCATCTCCACGATCGATCGCAGAAACTTTATTTTCTTGTTACGATGATTTTCCACTTCACTCTGAAATTCTTTGAACCTTTCAACTATTTCAGACTTATGTTTCATCAAGTAGATATACCCATATCTACTCAAATCATCTTGTGAAGGTCGAAAAATAACGATACTTGCCACGAGCATCAACACTCATTGGATCGCATACATCGTATATATGTGTTAATTCCAACAAGTCAAGAGCTTGTTCCATTGTTCCGAGAACGGAGTTTTAGTCATCTTGCCCAAAAGGCACGGTTCGCAAGCATCAAATGATTCATAACCAAGTGATTCCAAAATCCATCCTTATGGAGTTTCTTCATGCACTTTATACCGATATGACCCAAACGGCAAGTGCCACAAATAAGTTGCACTATCATTATTAACTTTGCATCTTTTGGCATCAATATTATGAATATGCGTATCACTACGATCGAGATCCAATAAACTATTTTCATTGGGTGTATGACCATCGAAGGTTTTATTCATTTAAATGAACAACAATTATTCTTTGACTTTAAATGAATAACCGCTTTGAAAACTATTTTCATTGGGTGTATGACCATTTAAGGTTTTATTCATGTAAATGTAACAACAATTATTCTTTGACTTTAAATGAATAACCGCTTTGCAATAAACATGATCAAATCATATTCATGCTCAACGCAAACACCAAATAACATTTATTTAGGTTTAACACTAATCCCGAAAGTATAGGGAGTGTGCGATGATGATCATATCAATCTTGGAACTACTTCCAACACTCATCGTCACTTCCCTTCAACTAGTTTCTGCTCATTCTGCAACTCCCATTTCAAGTTACTACTCTTAGCAACCTAACCAAGATCAAATACCGAGGGGTTGCTATAAACACTAGTAAAATACACATCAATAATCAGATATCAAATATACCTTTGTTCACTTTGCCATCCTTCTTATCCGCCAAATACTTGGGGTAGTTCCGCTTCTAGTGACCAGTTCCATTGCAGCAAAAGCACTTAGTCTCGTGCTTAGGTCCAGACTTGGGCTTCTTCACTCGAGCAGCAACTTGCTTGCCGCTCTTCTTGAAGTTCCCTTCTTCCCTTTGCCCTTTTCCTTGAGACTAGTGGTCTTGTCAATCATCAACACTTGATGTTTTTCTTGATTTCTACCTTCGCCGATTTTAGCATCACGAAGAGCTTGAGAATCCTTTTCGTCATCCCTTGCATACTATAGTTCATCACGAAGTTCTACTAACTTAGTGATGGTGACTAGAGAATTCATCAATCACTATCTTATCTCGAAGATTAACTCCCACTTGATTCAAGCGATTGAAGTACTCGCATAATCTGAGCACATGCTCACTAGTTGAGCGATTCTCCTCCATCTTTTAGCTATAGAACTTGTTGAAGACTTCATATCTCTCAACTCGGTATTTGCTTGAAATATTAACTTCAACTCCTGGAACATCTCATATGGTCCATGACGCTCAAAACATCTTTGAAGTCCCGATTCTAAGCCTTTAAGCATGGTGCACTAAACTATCAAGTAGTCATCATATTGAGCTAGCCAAACGCTCATAACGTCGCATCCGCTCCTGCAATAGGTTTGTCACCTAGCGGTGCATTAAGGACATAATTTTTCAGGCAGCAATGAGGATAAACCTCAGATCACGGATCCAATCCCATCATTGCTACTAACATTTTTCAACATAATTTTCTCTAGGAACATATCAAAATAAACATATGAAAGCAACAAACATAGGGAAGCAACAACGCGAGCTATTGATCTATAACATAATTTGCAAAATACTACCAGGACTAAGTTCATGATAAATTAAAGTTCAATTAATCATATTACTTAAGAACTCCCACTTAGATAGACATCTCTCCAGTTATCTAAGTGATTACGTGATCCAAATCAACTAAACCATGTCCGATCATCACGTGAGATGGAGTAGTTTCAATGGTGAACATCACTATGTTGATCATATCTACTATATGATTCACGCTCGACCTTTCGGTCTCCGTGTTCCGAGGCCATATCTGTTATATGCTAGGCTCGTCAAGTTTAACTCGAGTATTCGCGTGTGCAACTGTTTTGCACCGTTGTAGATGGACGAGAACTTATCACACCCGATCATCACGTGGTGTCCGGGTACTACGAACTTTGGCAACGGTGCATACTCAAGGAGAACACTTCTTGATAATTTTAGTGAGAGATCATCTTATAATGCTACCGTCAATCAAAGCAAGATAAGATGCATAAAGGATAAACATCACATGCAATCAATATAAGTGATATGATATGGTCATCATCATCTTGTGCTTGTGATCTCCATCGCCAAGCACCGTCATGATCACCATCGCCACCGGCGCGACACCTTGATCTCCATCGTAGCATCGTTGTCGCCTCGCCAACTATTGCTTCTACGACTATCGCTATCGCTTAGTGATAAAGTAAAGCAATTACATGGCGCTTGCATTTCATACAATAAAGCGACAACCATATGGCTCCTGCCAATTGCCGATAACTCGGTTACAAAACATGATCATCTCATACAATAAAATATAGCATCACGCCTTGACCACATCACATCACATCATGCCCTGCAAAAACAAGTTAGACGCCCTCTACTTTGTTGTTGCAAGTTTTACGTGGCTGCTACGGGCTGAGCAAGAACCGTTCTTACCTACGCATCAAAACCACAACGATAGTTTGTCAAGTTGGTGCTGTTTTAACCTTCGCAAGGACCGGGCGAGCTACACTCGGTTCAACTAAAGTGAGAGAGACAGACACCGCCGGTCACCTTTAAGCAACGAAAGTGCTCGGAGCGGTGAAACCAGTCTCGCGTAAGCGCACGCGTAATGTCGGTCCGGCCGCTTCATCTCACAATACCGCTGAACCAAAGTATGACATGCTTTGTAAGCAAGATGACTTATATCGCCCACAACTCACTTGTGTTCTACTCGTGCATATGACATCAACGCATAAAACCAGGCTCGATACCATCATGGGGAACGAGTAATTTCAAAAATTTCCTACGAACACGCAAGACCATGGTGATGGCATAGCAACGAGGGGAGAGGTCCGTCCACGCACTCGTGAGACCGAAAGCGGGCGTTATAACAACGCGGTTGATGTAGTCGACGCCTTCACGATCCGACCGATCCAAGCACCGAACGTCACGGCACCTCCGTGTTCAGACACGCTCAGCTCGATGACGATCCCCGGCTCCGATCCAGCAAAGCGTCGGGGATGAGTTCCACAAGACGACGGCGTGGTGGCGATGATGATGCTCCACCGACGCAGGGCTTCGCCTAAGCTCCGCGACGATATGACTTCACCGACGCAGGCTTCGCCTAAGCTCATGACGATATGACCGAAGTGGAATATGGTGGAGGGGCACCGCACACGGCTAAGGAACGATCCGTAGATCAACTTGTGTGTCATGGGGTGCCCCCTGCCCCGTGATATAAAGGAGCAAGGAGGAGGTGGCCGCCAAAGGAGGAGGCGCGCAAGGGGGAGTCCTACTCCCACCGGAGTAGGACTCCTCCTTTCCTAGTAGGAGTAGGAGAGAAGGAAGGTGAAGAGAAGAAGGGTGCGGCCCTCCCTAGTCCACCCGGACTAGGCCTTGGGGCGCGCCTGCCCTAGGCAGCCCTCTCTCTTTCCGCAGGGCCCAATAAGGCCCAATACTTCTCCCGGCGAATTCCCGTAACTCTCCCAGACTCAAAAATACCGAATCATTCGAACCTTTCCGAACTCCGAATATAGTCGTCCAATATATCGATCTTTACGTCTCGACCATTTCGAGACTCCTCGTCATGTCCCCGATCTCATCCGGACTCAACTCCTTCGGTACATCAAAACTCATAAACTCACAATATAACTGCCATCGAAACCTTGTTGCGTGCGGACCCTACGGGTTCGAGAACTATGTAGACATGACCTAGAACTATTCTTGGTCAATAACCAATAGCGGAACCTGGATGCCCATATTGGCTCCTACATATTCTACTTAAGATCTTTATCGGTCAAACCGCATAACAACATACTTTGTTCCCTTTGTCATCGGTATGTTACTTGCCCTAGATTCGATCGTCGGTATCCAATACCTAGTTCAATCTCGCTACCGCAAGTCTCTTTAGTCGTTCCGTAATACATCATCTCATAACTAACTCATTAGTTACAATGCTTGCAAGGCTTAGGTGATGAGTATTACCGAGAAGGCCCGGAGATACCTCTCCGACAATCGGAGTGACAAAACCTAATCTCGAAATACGCCAACCCAACATGTACCTTTGGAGACACCTGTAGTACTCCTTTATAATCACCCGATTCCAGGTGACGCTTGGTAGCACCAAAGTGTTCCTCCGTAAACGGAGTTGCATAATCTCATAGTTACAGAACATGTATAAGTCATGAAGAAAGCAATAGCAACATACTAAACGATCATGTGCTAGGCTAACGGAATGGGTCATGTCAATCACATCATTCTCCTAATGATGTGATCCCGTTAATCAAATGACAACTCATGTCTATGGCTAGGAAACTTAACCATCTTTGATTTAACGAGCTAGTCAAGTAGAGGCATACTAGTGACACTATGTTTGTCTATGTATTCACACATGTATTATGTTTCCGGTTAATACAATTCTAGCATGAATAATAAACATTTATCATGAAATAAGGAAATAAATAATAACTTTATTATTGCCTCTAGGGCATATTTCCTTCACAATGTTCTCTCACGATACACACAAACTAGCATTGAAAACAACTAATTAGCTGCATGAAGAACATGCTTTCTCTCACGGTTTGATCGTACTATTCTTGTTTAAGTAGTTCTGATAGCATTTTCTCCTTGATGTCGCTTGATCCATCAACTTGGGTTTTCAAACCATCGGCAAAATTCAGAGAGCCTTCTTATGCGAAGGGATTGAAGCCGTTGTTGGGGGTCATTGCTTGATTAATTGGAAGGCAATTTACCGGCCTAAAACCAACGACGGTCTCGGCATTCTCGATCTCACAATCACGAGGAGGGATCTCAGACTACCATCGCCATGGAGACTACATGCAGCTGCGGATCGGCCTTGGCTATCGCCCGGAAATTTTCTAGAGATTGAAGAAAGGGACATATTCAACACACCTATTTCTGGTGCGACAGGTGGCCGGAGGGTGCCTCCCTCTGCTCCATCACGCTAGAGATCATTGGCATGCTTCCTCTGACTACTCTTGCACGACGAACGCTGGCCAAATCATGTACCAACTCTACTTGGCTCAAGTACATCAGGCCAACTCCAGCACACGACCCCAAACGGACGTCCGTTTTGCCCGGATTCTGTCCGTTTGGGTAGGGCAATGGGGTCGTGCCCCGGGCCTATCTTGGGATGCGGTGGACGTGCGCCCAGCGCGCGGACGCATCCTTTGGCCCCATCCTGTTCGCCACGGCAAAAAATGCCCATATATTCATATTTTAATATTCAAAACAAGTTTGCACGTCCAAATATTAATTGTTTGAAAATAAAAATAGTTTTACAACCCAATCAAAATTGTCTCTAATAAAATAGTTTTATAACCAAATCGAAATTGTCTTGAATGAACATAATGAACCAATACATCTATTGGTGCCAATGTGAGTCCACACGTGCTCAACCAAGTCATTTTGAAGATCCAAATGAGTGTGCCAATCACGCAGTTCATGATGAAATCGGGCAAACTGTTCAGACTTGGCCGGTTCTTGGTGCAGGGGCTCAACATTTTCACCTTGAAAATCAAATCCTTGGTCGAAGATCCTGTCATCACGCTTGTCCTCGACGATCATGTTGTGCATGATCACACAAGCAGTCATCACCTCCCAAATCTCCTCCAAGCGACGGCCAAAACTCCTATGAAAGCGCGGGCGTGGTGGCGGCCATGTCGAGACGTGATTTGATATGGACGGCCGGGGGGTGAGCAGTGAGGAGGCAGCCGGAGAATAGTGGCGGCGCCGGCAGCCGGGTGGGGCGGAGAAGAGCAGGTGGAGGCGTTGGAAGCGAATGGACTGCTAGTGTCCCCGACAGGCGGGCCACGGGGGGACAAGGGCGTGCGTCGAGCCCGTCTGCGCGATATCTGTTTCACCTCAAACTCGGCGCAAGTTTGGACCGGGAATGGGTCAAAAAACGGACGAAATCCGAACATTTGTCCATTTCGGGCCGCGCGTTGGGCCGCGCTATTCGTCCGTTCTACCCCAAATGGACGCACCCAGACAGGATGTGGTCGCGCGCTGGGGTTGGCCTCATGTCATGAACGTCCGCACCTTCTGCCATCTCCTTACCCCCCGGGAGAGAACCGCAGTTTCCATCTTTCTCAACAACAGGAGGACAACTGGTCATGGTCGTGGGTATATTAATGATTACATTGTTATGACATAATTTTTATTATTAAGATATATTAAAAGGTGAATACGTAGGGAGTAAACAATGGACTCAATCTGATGTACCATTCTCACATCATAAAACAATATTGTGCACCACGTAGAAACAAATCAATCTACTTGATAGTGGCTAATTTAGTTACACTGCCCGCCCTCTCTCCAGTGAGAGCCTTGCGAGTTACAGTGCTCTTTTAGCATTATGTATAAAAAAGACAGACGACAACAAACTATTAAACTCATTGTACTATGTATAAGACACATTTGAAAGTGAAAGAAGTATGTTGTGATTTAGTAACAAGCTCCTCATAACACATGTTATATACTCTAGAATTTATATTTGCATAGATAAAAACATATATTGACATTTCTTGTACCATACACTATAGAGATTTCTAGCAAGATATTTAATTGTACCCCAATGGACATATACACCATATTCATTTAAGTGTCACAAAAATAATCCAAGAACATATATATGTGATTTTGTAGTTACTTATTTTTCTCACATTTAATATGATTTGATCTGAACATGATTTCGAAGGTGCGGTGACGGTGTCAAACACCGGGGGTGGCTCACCGAGGGGAGCCCGGCAGAAGGCCTGCTAGGGGGCCTGCAAGGCTCGGCGACAAGAGGGGGCCCTAAGAAGGAGATAGACGCCTGACGGCCCTCTTACCTCCAAAGTCAAGGGTGAAAACGGCCTAGATCGCATCTCTTCCTCTGTAAAACCCTAGCCTCCACTGTGTATATAGGAGGAGATAAGAGGACTCTCATATCCATCTTTTCTCAAATAGACCAACTCTCGATAGCAATCTTCACCTCCACCATTGTATTCCCTCGCACGAGGTATCCCTCCACCATGAATAACAAGAAGAAGCATGATGTAGGGTGTTACTCTCTGGAGGCCCAAACCTGGGTAACTTGTGTGTGCGGGCTCCGCCCCGGTACTTGTGATCACATTGGCACCCTATCGAGAGATCTGACGGTTTTCTGCACCGTCAGTTGGCGCACTAAGTAGGGGCGATGCTGGTCGGATATCTAATCCGGGCAGAGATCCAGATGAGGCCGACGAGTTCACGCCGAGCCAGACCTTCACCTTCGGCTCTTTCGAGCTAACGATTGACAGTTGGGGGTGGCGCTTCAACATTATGCCACCACCTTACATCGACTACATGCGCTTCGGGCCAATTGAGTTCCTCTTTGACGAGCACAGCAAGACCACTGCGTGTTACTCCTATTAGACGAGCATTGTAATATTTGAACACAAAATACAATTTAAATTTACCATATATGTTAGCTAGATTGTGATTTGACAAAAATAATTATACATAAATAATAAAGTTCTGTACAAATAACTATATTTACTTTTCTATTGGCTCAAATTCCAATTAACTTATATTGGATGGTTGTCTTGATCAATGTTCAGGTGATAAAGATACACATTTAATAGCAAGTCACATGTAAATGTATGGAAACAAAGTCTGTTCCCTCTTGCCAAACCATGGGCTTATGAGATTCCAGATTGTCACAAAACTTACTAGTTACTATTTACTACATTTGAACGGAGGTAATATTAGTTAACAAAAATTGGTTGTGGGCCTTCTTAAGCTTGTAAAATGTGGTGTTGGTCGAGCATAAGCAATGTGGTTATCACCGTGTGCAAATGCCAATTTTCACTTAAGACTCTAGCATAACCCCTTGAGCTTGTGTACAACGCCCAATTCGGTTCGACTATGAGATGTCGTAACATCCCCAATGTATCATCTCTATCAATATCGGTAGTGTGTCGATGTAAATAAAGTAGAGGAAGACCCTGAAGACAGACGACTGCACATCCTCCAGTCACGTGACCAGACTCATTCTCCCTAGTGGGCCCATAGAGCTCTGCCTTGAACACAGACGACCGTGCCGCCAACAACATCTTGTGCGCGGGGAAGGACTTCCCTCGGGATATGAAGCATTATACGCCCTGCCCTTTCCCTCGAGCAATGCCCCAATGTTGCCGGGCGGAGCCGGAGGGGACAACTTGATTTATGGTAGTGGCCCGGTCTCCAATACCCACAGTTGCTTCGTCACACCGCCAATGAATTCAATGGCTAGCTGATAGGTCCGAAGATACCATGACAACAACCTTTTGAGCTGATCTAGCTACGTGATTGACGACGACCTTGGTGCCAATAGACACCCACCCAGTAATGATCTTTCTTTCTAGACTCATGAAGTATCTAAAGTAAAGTCAAGACCCCTGTCATAATGTTTCTTTCCTTTATAAAAGCAGACTGGCAAAGGGACATTAGTTTCTCCGCAACAAGATCCACTCCGAGGGTGCCTACCTTAGGCCATAGCCACAATTCTGTACAACACTCGAAGCGGATTGGTACGTATTTATGAGTTATTTCAACATCAATGGCCCTAGTAGCTCTATTTATTTCGATTTTGTCAATTTCATTCTTAGATCTCCAAATCGACCACTTCATTAACAGATAGTCTCTCCACACCATTATCAAGGCCATGTGATTTCCTTCCACATGGCTGAAGAGTTCTTTGTAAAAGGAGTTGCATGCTCCGGCTAATCAACAATGGATTGAGTATACAAGGTATGTTTTCTTCTCCCATTTCCTCTCTGGTGAAAGTACTCAGTGTTGTCATCCTTCTTGTAGGAGCTATCTTTCGTTAAATCTGTTATAACAATATTCCTCATATATTCAACACTCCCACTATTTTTTAGCAATTTGGTCACCAGACAAAACATGAATCCCTTCCAACAACTCAAGATCTTCTAATTCATCCATCAAATCTTTATTTTGTTGAATAGAGCATCACGTCTAGCATTCACACCCCACACTTTAGAGGCGGTTTTTGAGCTTCTCAAGTGTCAACCAAAACCTACTGGTATTCTTTTATCAAGTTTCACATGTGAATTCCATTTAGCTGTCGTAAACCTTGTAAGTCTGGCCTAAGGAACTTCAAAAATATATTCGCTTCATTTTTAGATGTTTTTTCAAGTTTGGTTAGGGTTTGTGTCCTGCGCAGGAAGACGAGACGACGATTGCTCCTTGAAGATGGAATAATGTTCTTTTCCTCCTTGCCCCATCCCGGTGATGCGTTTTGCATCGTCGGTGGGCGTGTGGAGGTGTGTCTCAGGTGGATTTGTCCTTGGTGGATTTGCTCGGATCTAGTCTTAGTTCATCTACGTTCGTGTGTCTTCGGGTTGGATCCTTCCGATGTACGTTATTCTTTAACTGCGGCGGTTGCTGTTCTGGTGCGCTGATCCTATGAAGTCTTAGCACGACGACTTACCGACTGTCTAATACAACAAGTTTTGTCCGGTTCCAGCGAGGGAGCGGTGTGCCTTTGACTAGCTTCAGTACTTGTAGTCATTGCTAGGTGGTCTACATGTATTGATGTAATTTTTATTATTTTCACTTTTCGTTGTGCTGCCATGTTAGAAGATAAATAGATTGAGAGTTTTTTAAACAAAGGATTATGCCTCCTTTAGTTTAGTTTAGAGGAATCTTGTAGGAATTTCATAGGATAAGATTTCTATAGGAAAAATTCCTTTAGAGCCCTTTGGTTTGTAGGAATGGAATCCTACTCCTATGGAGGAATTCTTCCTATCCTCCATATTTCATAGGAAAATAAACATTAGCCTAGACTCAATGAAAAAAATCCTATGATGTGAATCAAAGGGCATCTTCTTTCCTATTTCTACTCATAGGATTTGAGATATATGTCATCTCATTTCCTATGACTTTCCTACTAGGTAATTGCCCGTGCGTTGCAACGGGAGAACAACAATCATGTATGCATGGGTGTATATTTAAGTCATGCTTTCAAATATAAATCAACCAAGCGCTCTTTACCCTCCTATTGTTAGAGTATAAAACATGTGCAATACTTGTAATAGTTGAAATAGACATATGTAGATTGTATAAAGTTAAATGCACATGCATTGCTACGCAGAACAAAATAATATGATCACCAAAATGCAACTTTAATCCAATGCACCTTGTTGCACCATGGACTATATTTTCACTCAAGGACCGACAAAACCTAGTTTAGTGTTACAACCAAAGGACTAATAAAATAGTCCTTCATATTTACTTTCTTATGCATTTTCAGTGGACAGATTATGATAAAAAAACATTATTCAACTTGTTGTGCATATCTGAGTCAAAAGATGAAACCACGGTAATTATCCAATTCAAAGGCAAAGAAAATACATAATTTAGTTCATCACATATTTGCATGAAACATGCACTCTGCAAGGTCACAGTTGAACACAGATATCCCTTGGCTTCCTTCCATCTTCATACAACTCATCAACTTCATGTTTTTCTCTCCATAGCTTACAAAAAGAATTAGCTTAGCAATATTCTGACTTCGCCTATAGCACAACCTTTCCTCTTTGTTGAAAATTTGAGAACGAAAAAGAACACTTACAATATCTCATTTGTTCCCAAGGAGTTTTGCCTTGTATACTCTTGTTCTTTTGTGCTGTATTGTAAACACCAAACAGTGCCTTGAGAACTTGTAGACGTTTCACCGATTGTGGTAAAGTAAACGATAAATCACAAATATAGTTTATCACCGTGAACTTGCTCTTGCACGGTCAAGATAGTGTGTTACCTAAGTGTATGCACACAGTGCGTGAAGCTCACCCTCCGACCAATCGCATATCGGCCGGCCATGCACCCGCCGACGGCCGAAGCTCGCTTCGACACAGCACCGATGCCCGAGCTCTCCGCACATAAGTATTCGATTGGAAAAAAAGAGCAGCATGTTCATGTTGTTTCCAATATAACTGAATATAACCGAATTAGCATGACCAATGGCAAATTTAATTAGCTAAACAAACAACCCCATCTTTCCGAATCAACGAAGATTGCAAGAATAGGAAGAAAGTGCTCATGGGACCAGCTTAAATTGAACCATCGTACATGGATGCTCACCTTGGCCTGTGGAAAATAGCCTCTACCGGCGGCTGCTGGGACGAGGCCGGGCGGATTCGTCCTGATGCAACCGCAGCTGGATCAAAGGAAGTAGTCCTCGTTGGCGTCGTATGACATGCGGGGTATGGGAAGGAGGGTGAGAAGGTGGGCATCTTCACCTCCGCGTATGTAGAATAGGCGGCGGTTGGGACAAGGCTGAGATCAGATTCATCCCATCGAGATTTTGGGTGACCTTGGCTGGATCATAGGATGGTCGTTCTCCTTTGCATTAGATCGCGCAGGGGTAGGGGAGGAGGGAGGAGGTGGGCGATGTCTCAGGCGCTGGCGGCGGGCGAGGGTAGCGCTAGCCGCGAGGGTAGCACTAGCCGCTAGGGCATGGGGGAAAGATTGGGCCACGACGGGGCAGATAACTGGGCTGACATGCGCTTGTTATTTCGTTTTTTTTTAAAGAAAAATCGGGAAACCAGCGCTCGTGAGGGGAGGGGGATCGACGAAGGTGTGGGTCGACGTAAGGAGGGAAACGGAACCTTACGTAATTTTTAGGTAGTAGAGATTCCTACGATTTTCCTACCCTATGAACCAGAGAAGGCCTTATTAGTTTTTCAGTAAGTTTGCTTTTATTTGAACGGGTGAGTGAGTAGTTTTGCGATACCACAATAGTCGAAAGGCCGTTTCGCAAAATTCGCAAAATCCCCAATCAGCTGAAACCCTAGCCGCGACCCGCATCTAATTTGAGCCCGGTTCCACCAGCGACATCTCGCCGGAGACGCCGCTGACCCCTCGACGGAACCGACGCCTTCCGCCGCCTACGCGGACCTTACCGTCGCGCGATCCAGGTTTCGATGGCCGCATCGTCCCCGGCCTCCAGCGGCAAGGCTGCGAGCGATTCCTCCGCTCCTCCGGCCCCTTCCCCCGTGGTATCCAATGGCAATGGAACGCCGCAGAAGCCGCCCCCCGTCGCCGGATTCGACATGCCCAAGCCCAACCTCCGCGGCCTCAACAAGCCCAAGTGCATCCAGTGCGGCAACGTCGCCCGCTCCCGGTAAGGGGACCAGGACTTCTCAAGCTTCTTAGGCAGGATTTGTTTCTCGCGCTGGCGCTTATCTCTGTATCCGTCTGGGTTCATGAAATTTGTGCATTGGTTGGGTTTTCAGGTGCCCGTTCCAGTGTTGCAAGAGCTGCTGCTACAAAGCTCAGAACCCTTGCCACATTCATGGTATGCCTAATAATGCCACTAACGCTGGTGCTGATAATAGATTTTATCTTCAACGATAAATTACATTTTTTTTGTTAGCCACACCGGAGCAGTTTTTTTCGTGAATACACAAAGATTTGCATACCATTTCATTGAGGGGGTTGGGGTGGGGGGAGAGAAAGGTTCAATACATAAGCAAATATGCCACATGCACATGAGCATTGAGTATATGTGACACGGGGAGCAGCCCTAACGGCCACAAGGCGAGGAAATGGCTGCGTCTCGAGGATTATTTTAACCAAAGCAGTGACTCCAGCGAGCCCACGAACAAGCCTCGTCTCTGGTGATCTGAGTTAGACAGGTGAGTGTGGGTTGTTCGGCGTTGCACGTCTTCCACAGCCACCACGCGATGAGGTTGATGAGCAGTTAGCTGCTTTCCAAGTATATGCACCGTCACTAATTTAGCCCAGCGTGCCTGCAATAATTTCCCAAAGGCGATCTCCTTTTGGTTTTCGGGTGTGTTTGGTTTGAGTCCCAACTAGCCTAACCAAAATCTGGTAAGTCGTTTGGATTATAGCCATTGTACCTGCCAAGATTTTGGCAAAATTGGTAGGCATCCATTTGCGGTTCGCATAAGTTTGGCAACTTGGATTGATTAGTGTTTGGTTTTATAAAGTGAGGCACATACAGGTCCAGCCGGCCAAGTCCATGGCATTGAAAGCGCAAGTAGGAAACAAATCACATCAATTAGGAGGGGAGGAGGCCTCCGAAGCTGCGAAGAATGCAGCCAATACACGTGTTGGTAAAATTGGGCATGCACGGCATGGTGCGAGTCTCACGCAAAACAACTGCAGTTAATTATAGGAGAAAGGTTCAATACATGACAACCAAATATTCCACGTGCACATGAGCATTGAGCATATATGACATGGGGAGCAGCACTAATGGCCACAAGGCAAGGAAATGGCTACGTCACGGGGATCATGTTAACCAAAGCAGTGGCTCCAGCACGAGCCCATGAACAAGCCTCGTCTCTGGTGATCTGAGTTCGACAGGTGAGTGTGGGCTGTTCGGCGTTGCACGTGTTCCACAGCCACCACGCGGTGAGGATGACGAGCAGTTAGCTGCTTTCCAAGTATATGCACAGTCACTAATTTAGCCCAGCCTGCCTGGAATAATTTCCCAGTGACGACCTCCTTTTGGTTTTCGGGTGTGTTTGGTTTGAGCCCCAACCAGCCCAACCAAAAATTTGGTAAGTTGTTTTTTGGATTATAGCCATCGTACCTGCCAAGATTTGGCAAAATTGCTAGGCACCCATTTGGAGTTAGCATAAATTTGGCAACTTGGGTTGATTAGTGCTTGGTTTTAAAAAGTGAGGCACATAAAGGATTACAGGGTCAGCCGGCCAAGTCCATGGCATGAAGGTGCAAGTAGGAAACAAATCACATCAATAAAAAAGGGGAGGAGGCCTCCGAAGCATGCAGCCAATACACGTGTTGGTAAAATTGGGCATGCACGGAATGGAGTGAGTCTCATGCAAAAGAACTGCAGTTAATTATAGGAGAAAGGTTCAATACATGACAACCATATATTCCACGTGCACATGAGCATTGAGCATATGTGACAAGGGGAGCAGCACTAATGGTCACAAGGCGAGGAAATGGCGACGTCTCGGGGATCATGTTAACCAAAGCAGTGGCTCCAGCGCGAGCCCGCGAACAAGCCTCGTCTCTGGTGATCTGAGTTAGACAAGTGAGTGTGGGCTGTTTGGCGTTGCACGTCTTCCACATCCACCACGCGGTGAGGATGATGAGCAGTTAGCAGCTTTCCAAGTATATGCACTGTCACTAATTTAGCCCAGCCTGCCTGGAATAATTTCCCAATGGCGACCTCCTTTTGGTTTTCGGGTATGTTTGGTTTGAGCCCCAACCAGCCCAACCAAAAATTTGGTAAGTTGTTGTTTAGATTATAGCCATTGTACCTACCAAGATTTTGGCAGAATTGCTAGGCATCCATTTGGAGTTAGCATAAGTTTGGCAACTTGGATTGATTAGTGCTTGGTTTTAAAAACTGAGGCACATAAAGGATTATAGGGTCAAGCCGGCCAAGTCCACGACATTGAAAGCGCAAGTAGGAAACAAATTACATCAATTAAGAGGGGAGGAGACCTCCGAAGCTGCAAAGCATGCAGCCAATACACGCGTTAGTAAAATTGGGCATGCATGGCATGGAGCGAGTCTCATGCAAAGAATCTGCAGTTAATTATAGGAGGAAACAGCCAAGCAATTTAATCAGGTAAGATGTGCGTGAGCGCGTGGCGCTTTGGATTCAGTTAGCTTTAATTTAGCAGGATAATCTGCCTGCCTTTTTAACAGCACCAAACGTATTCACACCCGCTGGCTCTTCACGAGCTTTTTCCGTGCCCTCTGTGCACCAACAATTGGCGAAAATAGCACGGGGACGTCCAGGGCGCGATGGGCGAGCCAAAGTTTTGGCCTCAGGCCACACGGCAGCCAAATCATACGGGAAAGCTAATTTTTTGGTGTGATCAGTATAGGTTGTAAACCAAACACACCCTAGCCTCTCTCGTCATTCAGCCACACCTGTTTGATGGTCATAGTTCAGGTTATATTCGGATGCTTAGCCAATATGCAGCGTATGACTGTATCTTAGCTGGGCTAGTTGCTTCTTCACTATTTAGCCTCCCTTGTTTTATGGTCATAGTTCACAATTTGTGTGGTTCAGTAGCCATGTCAGCTCGCTCTATCTTAGCTAGGCTAGCTAGCCATTATTAGCTAATTCATTTTTCCCGGGGATGATGTTTTGTTATTTTACACTTGATGGCAATGGACAACTTCCAAGTATCCATTCGTTTGGTCAAAAACTGAGGTTATGTTTGGGTCTCTCCCTAACTTGCTAGGAAAGGCGTTTGGTATCAATATCATAATAGAAGTCTCACTTTTCTCAGATTACTGATCTGGCCTTGCATTAGTATATAGTGGAACCTGCATTAAATATATTACTACCTCCGTTCCTAAATATATGACGTTTTGGCAGTTCAAATTTGAACTGCCAAAACGTCATATATTTAGGAACGGAGGTAGTAGTAGTTTATCTTTAAACTCTTTATTTTGGAAAAATGGCACTAATCTTTTCTTGCTCCACTTATCACTGCAGTTCTCAAACAGAACAACACATTGCCAGAGAAGACACCACCAGCTCCTATCCCTTTGTCAGACCAACCATCTACCAATTCACCTTTAACAGGGTAATCTTCAGAAACCCCACTAGTAAAAATTCACCCTTATGCAAGAAGGGTCCTTATTTCCAATGCTTGCTTGTCATTTCTTGTAGTTCTTCGTCGAGGCTGTCTTCCCTACAAAAGCTTCCCCATCATTTTCTGAATTCAATCCGAACAAGAAAGTCCCTTGCCAAGAAGGTTCTTGGCTGTTCCACCCTGTTTGATTATTTAGAGTAGTTTTATACTCTTGTGGTTAATAACTTGCAGTACTTGTGTTGTAGGACATTGCAAGCATAAACAAGTGGAGGTTTATGAAGCTAAAGGAACATATGCAAGGAGATATTGATGTTGAAAATGATGCATATGATAGGTACACACAGAATATTGGATTGCTGGAGGAAACGTTCTATCTCAAAGAAGATTCTGCTGGTGAACATGAAACTGAAGCAACTTCCTCGGAAGAAATGATGGAAATAATGGTCTCTGAGGCAAAGGTGAGGTTAAAATCTGATTGCGCAAATGCAGCTGGCTTTAAAGAGAGGATTGCCACTGTCTTGGACCAGAAGCTGAAGAAATTGCAAGATAGGAACAGTGCCTACGAGGATGACAACTCCTCTGACCAAAATCTAGATGACCATACGAAGCCTGTGAAGTTGAACATAAAACAGCAAACAGTGAGAAACGCGAAAACAAACGAGCTGCTTGGTAAGTTAACAAAAGCACAGAGTGAGGATGATTTGAAGCCTTGCCTCAGTATCATGGCGCAGCTGTTTGGGAAGGAGATTGCTTCCTCCTCCATGGGCACATCAAACAAGTCAAGCGACCAAGAATCAACCCCTGCAGTTGCGCCCTCTTATTCATTTCCGAAGCTCACAACTAGGCTGGAGGTAGACGAGAACATGATGTCTAAGATCAACGAGTTATATTCTTTGAGTCAGGTTGTTCAGCTGTAATCTGGGACCTGGACTGGTCCTATGTCTCCAAACCCCAGAGGCATGTCGTGAATACAAAATGTGGACTGGTTTCTTGCTGTCTGATAACGTCAAAACGTATCCAGTACTGTTTATCTAGTGTTTCCGTACTGTCTTGAATAATGTGATGAACTGTTTCCAACGAAGTAAAAAAAAAACACCATGGGAGCAATGGAGTTTTTTTTAACTTGTGGCACACTTTATTCAAATCAAATCATGGTTACATCATTAGCAAGTTCAGCTAGGATAAACTGCGGAGGGTCATCATCCCATAAAATTACACGATTTGAATCATATGAATTCCTAACTAACTTGTGCTACTTGTTTGTCTCCCTTGGACAATGACCGGGCTGTCCTCTGATACATATAGGGAGGATAAGAGGGGGACCCGCTGTAGATGATCCAAGAGACTGAGCTAATTCTGTGCGCCAAGTGAAAACACTCATTCAGAGCAATGAAGAATTTGTTTTTTCTTGTCTATGGAAACTAAGCTACATCAAGAGGGAATAATCGTGATTCAAGAAAAAGAGGGAATAATCGTATGTTGTCTGTTTTCCTAATCCAGAAATATGTTGAGCACGTTGAAGATTTATACTACATGTTTCTTGAAGTCAATGCGGGAAGTAAATCTAAATGATGATATATTCAGCCCTTAAAGACGGACGAGACTTGCTTGCTCCCCGTGCGTGCGCCCATCCGTGTTCCCGCGTACGTGGCTTGATTTGATTGAAACAAAATAAAGCCTGGCCCCACCCCCTTAAAATCAGGGGGAGATGACTAGATTAGAAAGGAAAAAGGAAAAAAGACGGCCGTTGGATGAAGTGGGAGCACGGATGGGAGCATGGGGAGGGAGCAGGCAAGCCGGATCCCTTAAAGATGTGATCATTTTTCTTACATAGGTTTTGAGAACAATGGTTGATCTTGCCAGGACCCTAGACATATATCAATTCGTGATAATTTCAGACATCCCCAAATTTTACGCTAAATTGATGGCTCCTAGATTGTCTCTGCGCATGGCCGAACTGGTGCCGATCAACCAATCAGCTTTCATTTGTGGTCGATCAATTCATGACAAATCAATTGTGAGGAAATTGCACAAGAACAAGGTGAAAGGAGTGTTACTCAAATTGGATATCTCGTGTGCCTTTGACTCTGTCGCTTGGCCCTTTCTCGTCGAAGTTCTATGCACGAAAGGTTTCTTGAATGTCTGGAGATCTTAGGTAGCCACTTTACTCATGACAACAACTCTTGAGTTGTCGTCAATGACTGTGTGGCCCAAGTTCATGCACACTCGAGGGTTGTGTCAAGGTGACCCGTTGTCGCCACTTCTATTCGTAATTGCCATGGATGTTCTCATTGTAATGATAGTAAAAGTGCAACATCTTGGAGCTATTAGTGCAATGCCAGGATGCACTCCTCTGCAGCGACTGTCGATTAATGCAGATGACGTGGTTCTCTTCGTGAGGCCTACCATATCGAATGAGCTTCATTAGAGAAACTCAACATTTTTGGCATGACTTCATGCCTTCGAGTCAACTTTGCGATATCTTCTGCTATTATGATTCGTGGAGAGGAGAGGGACATACATACAGTCGAAATAGCCCTTCCAGATGGAATGTTTTCCTTGCAAGTATCATGGACTTCAACTATCTATCAAGTAGTTAACTCGCTTGGAGTGGAACCATTTATTGACGAGGTTCTGAATTTCCTGTCTAATTGGCAGAAAGGTTTGGTGACAAGGATTGGCAGATTGGTTTTAGTAAACACGGTTGTCAGGGCGAGGCCTACTCATCACGTGCTAGTCGATAATGCGCCAAAGTGGGCTGTCGAGAGCGTGGATAAGGATGCAAAGCATTCTTTTGAGAGGCCGCAAAGGAGATACATGGAGGAAGTGCCTAGTTTCATGGTATAGCGTGTGTCGCCCTAAGCAACTTGGAGGCCTAGGCATCATTGATCTTAGGAAGGAACAAATGCGTTGCGATTACGCCTGGCTTGGCTGCAACGCACTGATGATACGCGACCATGGAAGGGACTTCCCCTCGCCACCGATCCGCTTGTTCAAGGGACTTTCAACAGCCTTGTAGTGCGTTGGCGCGTGGGATAAGGCGACCACATCCTCTGGAAGGATCGATGGCTCGATGGTGCTACTGTCCTGAGATCGCACCAATTGTGGTTGCTCATATAAAATCTCAAACGATCAACCGTCGCAAGTCAGTGATGGCCTGCACTTGAACCAATGGGTGTTTAACATCAGAGGCGAGCTATCCACTGAAGGAATGGTGGGACCCTATTATCGGTGGATCTATTGGTTGGGCATGATGATCAAGCAATCTGGAAGTGGAACAAACAAGGAATTTACACAATAGCGTCGACCTACCGATGCTTTTTCATGGTAGTGTGGTTGTAGCTTACGCCGGTGCGGTTTGGAAGTGTTGGGGACCCCTGTCCTAAAAAATCTTCACGAGGTTCGCTCTTCAGCACAGGTTATGGACCTCAGGCCGAAGGCTGAAACATGGCCTACAGGACCAGCCCTCTACGTGCTATACCTGTGACCAGGACGAAGACACGATCGATCATATCCTGCTTCGATGTGTTTCACGCAACAAGTCTGCTACCACAACCTCTTGGGTTTAAATAAGTTTACTCCGCCAAGGTGGAGGCCGAGAGGCGGAATCGAGCTTTGCTCACAGTGCGCCGCTGATGGATGCAGGTAGAAGAAGATTTCAGAACCCTAAGTATTTTGATGTAATCTTCTTTTCCTAGACAAATGTGTTTGTAAGGACTTGTGATACTTAATATATGGCCTTATGCCATTTCGCAAAAAAGACTAATTTCGCGAGGTGAAAACAGCCAACCCGGCTAGTCAGAATCAAATCCAAATGTAATATAGGTAAAGAATTTTAAAAGGAGGATCAACCACCGGCTCCTACATCAATTAATTCATAGAATCATATATTATTGATTATTCAACAATGTCAAGCAAACCCAGGGTTGATGCAGAAAAAACCAGATTAAAAATAAAAACAAAAACCCAAGAGCATCCAAAAGGATCCGCCTCACTTCCTAATCTTGTGATCGAATAAAAACAAAAGGCTAGTCTTAGACAAAGCTTTTAGGAAGGGGTCGCCATAGGCATACCAAAGTTGATGGCTCCAACAAAATGTTGCACTTAGTAGTTTCATCCAAGAGGGGAGGAGCGGGTGGTGGTAGGCTAAGGTTGGGGAGAGGGTTGTTTTAGGAGAGAAGACTAATTGGCTATGAATGAATCATGCACTGTTCTACTTTGTCGGCTGCATTTGATAGTACTTTTTTTTAAGAAAAAACTGTTACATGCATGGATGTGCCTTAAGCAAACAAAGGAAAGGAATGGCCACAGACGATGCATCAACCATTTCACAACTGTCTGATTAGTGTTTGATTGTGTGGCGCACAACACCCTTCCCTACCGCATACGTGTTTGCAATATCGATCATGTTGCAAACAAACAAGCTCAACACAGTGTGTGTTACAGACCGCCAAGCCCATCTGTCTACTCATTGCCTCGCCTGATCCACAACTGCCGCCGAGCCAAGGAGAGGCGCCTTGCACCATCGCGTTCCACGACGACCGGTCTCCGATGACCCCCGACGAGGTCGCCCGCCCCATTGCACGCCTCCTCTCCTACTGCTCGGCGTCGCCGGAGCCACCCTTGCACTGCCCCACCACGGAGCTCTGCCGCCCTTGCCTCAATTGAGTGCCACCGCCTGCAGGTTGTCGTCGTTGGGCGCCTCCATGCGGGATCTCCGCCGTCGAATGCCTTCCTGCCGACCGGATCGATGGACCCTGTGATATCCGCGACACTAGCACAGAGCGCTGTCAACCTCACCGGTGTCCTATCACCACCTTTGACGCCGACAGCAACCACAGTCGGCGCACGACGCGGTGGCGAAGTTTCTGCAACATGATATCTGTTGCAAAAAATCTTGGGCAACTAGGAACACAGCGAAGAGGCCAAAGATGTTGTTGCAAATTTTGCAACAAAGGTTTTGTTGCAGAGGGAAGAGGCCGGAGATGCTTGGTCCTGTTGCAACGGAGGTTTTGCAAACATCAATTTGAGATTTTGTTTTTGCATTACCATCGCAAAGAAGATATTCTGGATTTCTTATTTGATATCTTCAAGGCAAATAGACCCAATTCGGTGGTTGATGAAGTTTTAAAGAGTGTCGTTGCAGAAAAATAGAGTTGCGTTATACAACCGAACCGCCCGTGACCCAACCAATCTTTTAGACTCGTAGCACGCCCCAGCAAACAAAGAACAAAAATGCAAATGGGATTTTGATGAACACTTTTCATCCATAGGAATATATATACTCCCAATTTTATACTCCCTCCGTCCGAAAATACTTGTCATCAAAATAAACAAAAATGGATGTATCTAGAACTAAAATACATCTAGATACATCCCTTTTCATTCATTTTGATGACAAGTATTTCCGGATGGAGGGAGTACTAATCAACATCAATTAATATAGATTGGAGGGAGTACAACGTTTATGCAAGAAACCCCTTCGAACATATGGTTTTCAATCAGATTTTGAGGCAAGGTTTTCAATCACATGTGTGATGTGTCACCGTAACTCCCAGTCCGTAAACCTGTAGCATCACTACCCCTTTCCAGCCACAATCAAACAAATTACTCAAATTAAACAAATTACTCAAATTAATACTGTATTTAGGAACACAAACTGGTATCTTGCTGGTGCAAATAAAGGTCATGTCGCAGTGTTGCATTTGTATATCACCTAAACATCTTTGTTTTTCACCTCTTTGGAACGGTTGCTACCTTCCTTGCTTCTTCTTCTCAGAGCAGGAGAGGACAGGAGAAGGCGGATGTCAGGGACAAGCCATGAACTCGGCGCAAGCTTCACTCAGCTTCTTGAAGCCGTGTCGGTCAGCCATGTCCAGCGTGGCTGCCACGGTCTCGGCGTCGAGGCTCTTGCACAGGACACGCTCGCAGATCGCCCTCAGCCTGCCCATGCCGTACCGCTCGGCGGCGATAAGGAGGTGCCGGATCATCGCCTTGTGGCCGGCGCCATTAAGGCCACCCACGACCGGCAGCGCGTCCGTGTAGGCGAAGTCGACCAGCGCCTTGAACGACTGTGCCGGCATGTCTCCGCCGTCCACGGAGATCTGTACCTTCCTGTTGCCGCGCGTCGTCGCCGTGTGGATGTGGCGCTTCAGAAAGCCCGGCGCCCGGGCGTCGAGGATGCAGTAGTGCGCGGCGATCGTCTCTCCTGCGACTTCGATGATCACGTCCGGCTCCTGCTTGCCGTAGCCGGCTTGCTGGAAGAGCGGCAGGCCGGAGGACGGTGGCGGATCGTCGAAAGTGAGGAGGTCGCTGCAGACGTCGATGGCGCACTCGATCTCGAGGCGGTCACCGAGGACGTACCGCGAGCCGGCATGGAGGTGGCTCCTCCTGACAAGCTCGCCGGTGCCCCAGGTGCACGTGTCCTCGCTGCTGGCGTCGAACAGGATCGTGTCCTTCTCGCGGAACAACGGCACCGTCTCGCCGGTGGTCTGGTCGACCAGCCCGAACCCGACGCGCGCCCAGGCCGCAGCGCCCTCGGTCACCAGCTCGACGAAGGCGGCAACGTGGTCCGACGACTCCGAATTGCCGCCGGCATGGTGGTTATCGCCGTCGGGGTAGTAGCGGACGGCCCAGTCGAGGCCGCTGACGGTGAAGGTCGGCGAGTACAGAAAGCCATCTACGTCACATTGTTTCTTCCTCAGACCGCTGAAGCCGTGGATGTCCAGGACGTGCGTTCCACGGGCCGTCTTCGTGATCGTCGCCGCCACCATGGTCACACACGCCGGCGCCGTTGCAAGATTGCAACAGATAAAACGGAGTTTTGATTGAATGCGTTGCTACATCCGTATATATAGAGAGACAGATACAGGGTTGGTACTTGTGTCTGGACTCTAGAGAAGATAGGTGTACTTTTGAATTTAAATGCCCAATTGTCATAACCGCGCGGACTGCGGTTGTTGACCAAAATTATTTTATCTTCTTTCATGGTCATGTTTTTTGACCGCTTAATAATCATCCGGCCGATGAATGCGCCGGAAATCAACCGCCTTGTGCGCTCTCCACGCGTTCCCTCTGGCCCACCCTCTGCATCTCCCCTCCAACCTTATTTATAGTTCTACACGATGCTATCATCTCTTCCAGAAATTTCTCAGCTGTAACCCCATCCCAATCCTTTCCTCTCCCTCTGATTTTGACCCCCAACTTCTCTCTCCCTGGCCTCTCTCAATCCAACCCCACACTATGAGCGCAAACTATTACAGGAGTCATCCGGCTGCTGCAGAGCAAGCCAGCGCCGCCGCTTCGCTGCAGGAAAGCATGCCTCAGCGATGCTGCAACTAGAGCAGAAGCTGCTCGCATTAGAGTGCTTCAAAGGAAGGGGGCACCTCTACGGAACTTCGTCGGCCTTGCCCAGACCTCATCAAAATACAGGTGACAATGGCGACTCGGTGTTCCTGCAACATGGATAATGTTACTGAGACATCGGTGGTGTTTCGGAAACATGGGCGGTGTTGCAAAAGGGCTCTGTGAACAAGAAAGTTTCTACAACAAGACCTATGTTGCAAAAAAAAAAATCTGCAACAAGACCTTTTTGCGAAAAATTTCTGCAATAAGGTCTTCGTTCATTTTTTTTCTGCAATAGGCATCGTGTTGCGACGGCCTTTCTGCAACACACCTGTTGCAAAGGGAGGTTGCACATGTGGGTAGATCGGATGGCCATCAGCATGTCCATCCAATGGTCAGCGAGGCGGCGGATCTTTTCTCAGTATCCGCTGACGGACGCGTAGCATTGCCCTAAAGGAAAAACGCTTGTAATCATTTTTCATGTTCTTAATAAAGTTAAGAACATGAAAAATAAAAGATTACCTCTTTACAATAGGGGAGAGGAGGATCATGGGTGTTTTGGAATTTCGCAATACTAGTAGCAAGCTCATGGGCTATTGAATTAGCTTCTCTGAGCTCATGTACAATACTTACTTTAGCAAACTCTCTGGATATAGTAGGAATCGTTAAACACCGTCGCTGCAGTACCCGCTGCTAACTTCATTTAAGATGTTGATAAGCACCATGTTGTCCGTGGACCACTCCAGTGATTTGAAAGAAGCATCGACGTTAACCTTGACAAAATTTACTAGTGGTGCTGACCAAGAACATTTCCTTACCTTGGGGTGGGGGCTAGCAGATGTTATACAATTTTCTGCAAGGCTTCTGATCACAATGGCCGATCTTTCAGACAGTTACACTTGCTTCTCTCTAGAATGTTGCCTACTTCCCCACCAAAGGTACCAGCACGCAACCGCTATCAATTCGGTTGATGACACCTGCCCCATAACTGGCGATTGAATCTTGTTTATCGAAAGTACTCCCTCACAAGCCTGCTCGATCGGATCATCTAAACCTAAGTGTTTCCAAACCTTCTTAGCCCTTGGACATTGAAACAACATCATGTTTAGTATCCTCAGCACTTCTAACACAAACCAGACATCAACCAGGACCTTCGAGTGTCTATTTGCAAGATTAAAACGACAGGGCATGATTCCTTGCATAACTCTCCATATAATTTTTTCAACTTCGCTCAAAACTTTCAGTTCCGAAATAGTGGCCCGTATTGGATGTGGGTCTGTTCCTTCCGCAAGTACCCTTCGGTTTATTTTCTGCCCATATGAGCCTCCAATTCAACATGGTAAGCCGATTTCACCAAGAACATGCATGATCTAGTAAGAGACCATGCCACAAAATCTTCCATTTGGTAATCAGCTAGCGGGATAGAGAGGATTATGTGCACATCAACAAACCAGATGTTATGATCGACATATACTATAGCCCAGGCAGTTAGGGCCTGACCCAGTTATTTTATCGTTATTAGGGGCTTAGCCCAGTTATGGTATTTGGAGATTATATAAACTCATGTAAGGACTCGTTTGAAGTTAAGCAGAAACAATCATATTTGCTCGGCTTCCTAGAGGGAGCCGGGAGACCTAACCCTAGCCGCCGCCTCGTGCGCCCTCTCTCTCTCTCTCGTGACGGCGCCCTAGCGCCGGCGACCTCGCCTTCCTCCACGCCAAGCCCCCTTCCACCCCTACAACCTACGAGCTAAACCCGGTAGGAGCCCAGCCCCTATCAATCTGGTATCAGGTGTCTCAGGTTCGATCATGTCCGCGCCACCGCCCACCCCCTCCCTTCCGCTACCGATCACCTCTTCGTCGCCGATGACCACCACGGCCAACACGCCGTCCCTGACCGGGCCGTTCTCCTCCGCCGCCTGGACGCCACTCGCGCCCGCTGATGTCTACTACACAACCTTCTTCTTGTAGACATTGTTGGGCCTGCAAGTGCACAGGTTTGTAGGACAGTAGCAAATTTCCCTCAAGTGGATGACCTAAGGTTTATCAATCCATGGGAGGCGTAGGATGAAGATGGTCTCTCTCAAACAACCCTGCAACCAAATAACAAAGAGTCTCTCATGTCCCCAACACACCCAATACAATGATAAATTGTATAGGTGCACTACTTCGGCGAAGAGATGGTGATACAAGTGCAATAGGGATGGTAGATAAAGGTATTTGTAATCTGAAAATATAAAAACAGCAAGGTAGCAAGTGGTAAAAGTGAGCGTAAACGGTATTGCAATGATAGGAAACAAGGCCTAGGGTTCATACTTTCACTAGCGCAAGTTCTCTCAACAATAATAACATAGATAGATCATATAACAATCCCTCAACATGCAACAAACAGTCACTCCAAAGCCACTAATAGTGGAGAACAAACGTAAAGATTATGGTAGGGTACGAAACCACCTCAAAGTTATTCTTTCGGATCAATCTATTCAAGAGTTCGTACTAGAATAACACCTTAAGACACAAATCAACCAAAACCCTAATGTCACCTAGATACTCCATTGTCACCTCAACTATCCGTGGGCATGATTATACGATATGCATCACACAATCTCAGATTCATCCAACCAACACAAAGTACTTCAAAGAGTGCCCCAAAGCTTCTACCGGAGAGTCAAGAAAACGTGTGCCAACCTCTATGCATAGGTTCATGGGCGGAACCCGCAAGTTGGTCACCAAAACATACATCAAGTGGCACGTGATATCCCATTGTCACCACAGATAAACACGGCAAGACATACATCAAGTGTTCTCAAATAAAGACTCAATCCGATAAGATAACTTCAAGAGGGAAACTCAATTCATCACAAGAGAGTAGAGGGGGAGAAACATCATAAGATCCAACTACAATAGCAAAGCTCGGGATACATCAATATCGTGCCATAGAGGGAACACGAGAGAGAACACGAGAGAGAGAGAGATCAAACACATAGCTCTTGGTACATACCCTCAGCCCGAGGGTGAACTACTCCTCCTCGCCATGGAGAGCGCCGGATGATGAAGATGGCCACGGTGATGGGTTCCCCCTCGGCAGGTGCCGAACGGCTCCCGAGAGGTTTTGGTGGCTACAGAGGCTTGCGGCGGAACTCCCGATCTATCTTATGTTCGGAAGTTTTAGGGCACGTGGGTATATATGGGTGAAAGGATGCGTCGGTGGACGAAGGGGGCCCACGAGGCAGGGGCACGCCCCCCACCCTCGTGAGCACCTCCTTCTTTCCCGACGTGCACTCCAAGTCCATCGGTGGCTTTCCTTCCAAAATAACTTCTCCAGTTGATTTCGTTCCGCTTTGACTCGTCTAATATTCCTTTTCCTCGAAATACCAAATAGGCATAAAACAACAAATCTGGCTGGGCCTCCGGTTAATAGGTTAGTTCCAAAAGTAATATAAAAGTGGAAAATAAAGCCCAATATTGCCCAAAACAGTAGATAATATAGCATGGAGCAATCAAAATTATAGATACGTTGGAGACGTATCAAGCATCCCCAAGCTTAATTCACCTTCGTCCTCGAGTAGGTAAATGATAAAAAAGATAATTTTTTATGTGGAATGCTAGTTGGCATAATTTCATTGTAATTCTTCTTAATCGTGATATGAATATTCAAATCCGAAAGATTCAAGACAAAAGTTCATATTGACATAAAAATAATAATACTTCAAGCATACTAACAAAGCAATCATGTCTTCTCAAAATAACATGGCCAAAGAAAGTTATCCCTACAAAATCATATAGTCTGGCTATGCTCTATCTTCCCCACACAAAGTATTTAAATCATGCAAAACCCCGATGACAAGCCAAGCAATTGTTTCATACTTTAACATTTTCAAAACTTTTTCAATCTTCACGCAATACATGAGCGTGAGCCATGGATATAACACGATAGGTGGAATAGAATGGTGGTTGTGGAGAAGATAAAAAGAGGGGAAGATAGTCTCACATCAACTAGGCGTATCAACGGGCTATGGAGATGCCCATCAATAGATATCAATGTGAGTGAGGAGGGATTGCCATGCAACGGACGCACTAGAGCTATAAGTATGTGAAAGCTCAACAAAAGAAACTAAGTGGGTGTGCATCCAACTCGCTTGCTCACGAAGACCTAGGGCATTTTGAGGAAGCCCATTATTGGAATATACAAGCCAAGTTCTATAATGAAAAATTCCCACTAGTATATGAAAGTGACAAAGTGAGAGTGACGGTGTCCTGGACTAGGGGGTACTCACCACGTCGTCCCCCAATCGGTTAGATTGGGCCGAGGACCCCCAGGGCCGCATACTCATGGGCCAGTCCGGACAGGTGCCGCATACAAGGAAGATTCCACAAGACTTGGTGATCAAGACAAGGACTCCTCCCCCACCGGCGTATTCGGCTAGGACTCTTGTTATCCTAGGCCTCTGGTGCATTATATAAACCGGGGCCAGGCTAGTCGATAGAATATACAACAACAATCATACCATAGGCTAGCTTCTAGGGTTTAGCCTCTCTGATCTCGTGGTAGATCTACTCTTGTACTACCCATATCATCAATATTAATCAAGCAGGAGTAAGGTTTTACCTCCATCGAGAGGGCCCGAACCTGGGTAAACATTGTGTCCCTTGCCTCCTGTTACCATTGATCCTAAGACGCACTACTTGGGACCCCCTACCCGAGATCCGCCGGTTTTGACACCGACATTGGTGCTTTCATTGAGAGTCCCGCTGTGTGATCGGCGAAAGGATCAATGGCTCGACTGCAGGTCAACTGCGACGTCGGCTTCTTCGTCACCAGCTTGACTGGTCACCTTGGTTTGACCGAGGACTGCGCCCTACCTCCGATCATCATGTTCGGATGAAGGCCTTCATCAACACCAACTCCGATCTCTATCAAAGATCATGGAGGAATCATCCAGGGAGCCCGGGGGCTCAACGTCAACATTGCCCTCAGGCGGCCGTACTGTTTTTCTGGACAGCGGACTTGTGTCTGCCGCCACCGCCTCCTCAAGTGTCGTTTTAACGATCGCTTTGGTGGAATTGTGCGGAATTGAGTCTATAACAACCCTGAAAAATTTCGTCGAATTCCGATGAAGGAATCTCTGGCAATCCACGATATTCCGGAGCCATGTCAAATCTGGACGGGAGTCTGGACGAGTTTAGGGCGTGGTGTCCAGCTTCTAGCTCGGACATCCTTTGGAAGATCCAACCATTGATCGGCTGCGGAATTCCTATATCTACCACCCCTCAAAATTTCAGCTCGATCCGACCGTCCGAACTCCGGGAACCTTCCGATTAGTGCATCACTTTTAGGATCTGTTTTCTGCGCGAAAACGAATCCGACCCGAGTTCGTCTTCTTTATGAACGGGATTTCGGACATCCTTTTTAAAGGAAGTTTTGTATGGGGTATTGTGTTTTGCGAACACATCCCACTAACTTTAAAATCTTTTGAACATGATCTTCAACATCATGCTGGTGTCAAACCAGTCCGACAATATTGCTCCACGGCTGCCGACCTGCGCTAGGCACGTCGTCACTTTGTTGAGCCGCGCTCAACTTCTTCGGATCATCATATCGGCAAGCCGAACAAGAGTCCGACATCGCGAAGGATAAATCATTACCAACATCACCGCCTCATGGATTACACGGAGCGGGCACACCTGCATCGCCACACGGTCACTTCATCAAGCCGGCATTGACCACGTCACGACCTGCATCGGCAGGGCCGCACTATTTCAAGCTGGTGTCCATCATGCCGACCTACTTCGACATCTCGGCTGGACCGGGGGCTTCGCCATCTCTTCATCAACCTACTCTGGACACTTCGGCGTCGCTGGCCGACCAGCTCCGTCACGTTAGCTGGACCGAGGGCTTTGCCTCGGCAAGCCAACCTTTGCCAGCAACGCCATGCCGTTGCTTTATCGCCCATCAGGTGATAGGTGTGCAGATCGAGTCCCAATTTTGGGAATCACCTTCCTTCGGATTGCTACAACAAATAAACCAGGTATTGTTAATCCTAGTATTTCTTTTTGCTTGTTTGGGTTAATTTTTCCCAAGGAATTATTACTCTGGTTTGTCCATTATATGTACACAGGTCTATCAAATGGTGGCTGCATTAACGACAGTCGCATGGTGGTTCGGTCAGTTCCCGTATATAGTCCGGCGAACGCCGCATCCGGAGCTCGGACCGACCTGTGAATTCAGGCTTTGCCACGCCTTTACCGCATCACGCCGACGCCCTGCATCAACATTGACTTCGGCGCCAGGCCATATTTCTTTTATTACTCACTTTGCATAAATTATTTGTTATGCAACGAGTTTTTTTAAAATTATCATTATTACTACTATCTCCGGTTTGCACCATTTTTTGTGCACAGGAAAATGATCCGGGGACTTCGGCGTCACTCTGCCGGTCTGCATTGACCGTGCTATGTCACCACTTCGGCGTGTCGAGCTCTCCGCTCCGCCACCTCGGGACCGGCTTGGGGGATGGAACCTTGTCATCAATACCGAACACATTAATCAGCTAAGTCGCTTTCATGCTCAAAGCTTTAATTTTTAACTTGTGTTCGGCTCGGCCAAGCATTATACTTTTTCGGAAAAGAGTTGCTTGTAAAAATTTTCCTTGTCCAAACTTTGTTCGCACATACCTGACGCGCTACCCGCGCTCATTATACCTGGGGGCTTCTTTAACAGAAGCTTATTAATACGGGCTTTATGCCCAACACATGTGTCACACTTCCGCATGTACCTTTTATTCACCATTATATGCATCGATATGACTTAAGTTTTGGCCAAGCTGGGTTGCTCGGCTCCTGTGCTTACCCCACGTCCCGATTGTTCGGCTAGGTGGTAAAGGTGCACCTCTGCGATTATTCTGCGGGTCACCGGATGTGTACCTCGACCGGGTGAAGCCGAAAGCTAGCGTTCTTAAGGGAATACTCGGTCGATGAACTAAAATATGATTTCTTACCTATTTATTTACCTGCCCCGGATGTTTTTCTGCTTTTTCGCAGTCCGGACATGCACTTTAGGGCATGCCTCCCAGGGAAAGGAACCCCTAACGGAACTATTCTCCCTGGAAGATGTTTCTTACTAACCATGTAATATAACATAACTAGTTGGGCACTTGTCTGATAAAGCACTAATGACCACTACGCCTGGTCTCCACGCATGCCCCGGTTTTTATAACCGCGAGGGTATTCGGACACACTCCAAACTATTGGGTCCAGAGGTTGAAGCGAAAAGGTCCGCTACGACAAACGATCTACAATCCGGCTAGAAGGCATTCTACATGTCACCTTACATTATATAGTCAACTTTTACCCAAGTCACTTGGGGGCTCTTATGTTTATTTGAGCCGTTTCATACTAAGTGTTTTTCTTCTTAGTCGTTGCATAGTTTTTATTATTATTTATCACTCCTTTTTTCGACACAAGTGTGCGGTCACTAGCCGGGGAGCCTAATTTCTCTCTCAAAGCAGCTAGAGTTTAGTTTGCTAAACTGGCCTAGTAAGAAGTAGTCCGCCTCCGGGATAGGAGGTTGAAGCCGTAGGCTGACCCGCTTGAAGTTTTGAGATAGGATGTGTCATGTTAAAGCACGGCAGAAGCACCTTTTTTTTTTCTAAAGTCCAATTTTCGGATTGGCACCGAACACTTGATCTAGCTCGGACATTAACCTTTTGAATAAGTTTTTTGGCTTTTCGAGCCCATGACACTTTTAAACTATTTGTGTGTTTTCAGCACAAGTCTCGCAGTGCAACGCCGGACACCTTTAGAGATTCGGCAAAAACATTCTCGGATATTGCTATATATGCATCGGTTTCGAATTATGTCTTCGGTCAATAGTTGGGTTGCCCGGCTCCTGCGCTTGCCTCCTATGTTCCGCTTTGTTCGGCTAGGTGTGCAAAGGGAGAACCACTGCGATTGTGCTTCCAGCTCACATGGTTAAGCACCTCAGTGGAGAAAGCCGAAAACTGACTGTCACAATAAGCGTAAACTGGTCGGCGATCTGATGACGGCGTTAAACGACGGGCCATTCATAATAATGGCCGAAGTGTTTACGGCTTGACCTCGACTGTCGCCGAACACTACCGGGGGCTATTAACTGGCCTCCCAAACTAAATCCTCGATATTTTGCTCTTACATCGGAGCTGAGGTTTCATGATCATGCTTAGCATGATAACCCAAAGAAAGGAACCGATAGCGGGACTACTTTCTTTGGAAGTCATTTCTTCTGTTAAACAGTAATATAACATGTCTCTCCGCGTAACTTTGTTTATAAAACCGTATGGCCAGATTGCCTTGTTTGTTGTAAATCTTTGCCATCATAAAGGCTTTATAAAGTAGGACAAACACTCCTCGGCTATTGGCCGAGGAGGTGGAAGCTGATGGTCGGTCAACAAAGTTTTGTACAATACGGATCCGAGCATTAATGACGTAAAGTACTTGGATACATAGAGTCATTACACATAATTTGTGATTTTACTATGGATATCAATCCTTAATTCGGCCACCCGTGCCCGCATTAAGGCTCGGGGGCTACTGGGCTTCGGGCTATTATTTACAAATATTAAAGGGCACATTGATCCCCGATCCGGTGTTGCCACCGATCGTGTCTCGAGGGCTACTTGCATTGCTTGTTCTATGCGAAAATCTTAAGTGCAATACAGTTTCGAGGAGATTTTGATCCTCGGGTTGGTCGGCCGCACCCAACCTGAGTCTTGAGGACCGAGCACGCCGCTTTTGTGTCCCAAGTATTCTGCAGAGCTAGGACTTGATCCTCGGACAGATTTTGCAAATCAACCCGAGTCTCGTGACTCTGAGGATCAGTGGTCTTATGTCATCCTTCATGTGCATCTTGGGTTTTAGACCGATACCCACCTTGAGGGCTACTGGCTATGTATCTCGGCAGAGAATAAATTGCACCAATCAAAAATATTGGCAAAATTCGGCCCACATTCGGGTGGTGCACCACCTCGAAGCAGTCCGCATAAAGCTCGACGCTAGTGGCTGGCTCCATAGAGGGCATTTCCGGCATTAAGCTCGGCTAAACTCCTTCAAACTTCTTTGAACCAAGGTGATTTACGACACCTCGGATACAATCCGGCCTTGGAGCTCGGATACAGTCCGGCGTTGGAGCTCGGATACGGTCCGGCGTTGGAGCTCGGATACATAGTCCGGCGATAGAGCTGGGAAGCAGTCCGGCATTGGTGCTCGGCTGCAAGAGATACCTCGAATGCAGTCCGGCGTTAGAGCTCGGACGCAAGAGGACGTTGCCACCTGGGAACAACTTCAAACCCGAGGCGTGACATAAAAATAACAAGGCATTGATAAAGGCCGTAAACTTAAAGGGGCTCCTCAGATACCCGACGTATAAACTTGTCGAATGCATTTCGGCGATCCTCAAGATCGAAGATGAGAAGATTTGTTGAACCAGTTTTCAAGACCGGCAACCGAAGATGAAGAACAGTTTGGAAGAATTGAGGAGCGTCCCTAACTTGAAGACCGGTTCAGGGGGCTACTGACGGTGTCCTAGACTAGGGGGTACTCACCACGTCGTCCCCAATCGGTTAGATTGGGCCGAGGACCCCCAGGGCCGCATACTCATGGGCCAGTCCGGACAGGTGCCGCATACAAGGAAGATTCCACAAGACTTGGTGATCAAGACAAGGACTCCTCCCCCACCGGCGTATTCGGCTAGGACTCTTGTTATCCTAGGCCTCTGGTGCATTGTATAAACCGGGGCCAGGCTAGTCGATAGAATATACAACAACAATCATACCATAGGCTAGCTTCTGGGGTTTAGCCTCTCTGATCTCGTGGTAGATCTACTCTTGTACTACCCATATCATCAATATTAATCAAGCAGGAGTAAGGTTTTACCTCCATCGAGAGGGCCCGAACCTGGGTAAACATTGTGTCCCTTGCCTCCTGTTACCATTGATCCTAAGACGCACTGCTTGGGACCCCCTACCCAAGATCCGCCGGTTTTGACACCGACAGAGAGACTCTCTATCATGAAGATCATGGTGCTACTTTGAAGCACAAGTGTGGTAAGAGGATAGTAGCATTGTCCCTTCTCTCCTTTTCTCTCTTTTTTTTGGCCTTTTCTCTTTTTTTATGGCCTCTTTTTTTTTCGCCCGGAGTCTCATCCCGACTTGTGGGGGAATCATAGTCTCCATCATCCTTTCCTCACTTGGGACAACACTCTAAAAATGATGATCATCACACTTTTATTTTTCTTACAACTCAACTATTACAACTCGATACTTAGAACAAAGTATGACTCTATATGAATGCCTCCGACGGTGTACCGGGATATGCAATGAAACATGAGTGACATGTATGAAAGAATTATGAAAGGTGGCTTTGCCACAAATACGATGTCAACTACATGATCATGGTAGCAATATGACAAAGATGAATCGTGTCATAATAAATGGAACGGTGGAAAGTTGCATGGCAATATATCTCGGAATGGCTATGGGTGCCATAATAGGTAGGTATGGTGGCTGTTTTGAGGAAGATATATGGTGGGTGTATGATACCGACGAAAAGTGCGCGGTATTAGAGAGGCTAGCAATGGTGGAAGGATGGGAAAAAGTGCGTATAATCCATGGACTCAACATTAGTCATAAAGAACTCATATACTTATTGCAAAAATTTAGAAGTTATCAAAGCAAAGTATTACGCGCATGCTCCTAGGGGGATAGATTGGTAGGAAAAGACCATCGCTCATCCCCAACCGCCACTCATAAGGAAGACAATCAATAAATAAATCATGCTCCGACTTCATCACATAACAGTTCACCATACATGCATGCTACGGGAATCACAAACTTTAACACAAGTATTTCTCAAATTCACAACTACTCAACTAGCATGACTCTAATATCACCATCTTCATATCTCAAAACAATTATCAAGCATCAAACTTCTCATAGTATTCAACACACTCATAAGAATTCTTACAAATCTTGTATGCTTAGCATATTAAGATTATTTAAGCAAATTACCATGCTATTTAAGACTCTCAAAATAATATAAGTGAAGCATGAGAGTTCATCTATTTCTTCAAAATAAAACCACCATTGTGCTCTAAAAGATATAAGTGAAGTACTAGAGCAAATGACAAACTACTCCGAAAGATATAAGTGAAGATCAATGAGTAGTCGAATAATTATATAACTATGTGAAGACTCTCCCATTTAATAATTTAAGATCTTGGTATTGTATTCAAACAGCAAGCAAAACAAAATAAAATGACATTGTAAGGATAGCACAACTCATGTGAAGAAGCAAAAACTTAGGCTCAACCGATACTAACCGATAGTTGTTGAAGAAGAAAGGTGGGATGCCTACCGGGGCATCCCCAAGATTAGATGCTTGAGACTTCTTGAAATATTATCTTGGGGTGCCTTGGGCATCCCAAATCTTGAACTTTTGTGTCTCCTTAATTCCTCTCATATCATGGTTTCTCTTTTTATCAAAAGCTTCATTCACAACAAACTCAACAAGAACTCGTGAGATAGGTTAGTATAAACCAATGCAAAAACCTTATCATTTTCTACTGTAAAAAATCACTAAAATTATTATTCAACATTGCATACTAAATGACTCTGCATATTTAATACTCTTATACTTAAATAGAATCATTAAACAAGCAAACATATGCAAACAATGCAAACATAACAGCAATCTGCCAAAACAGTACAGTCTGTAAAAAATTCAAGAGTATCAATACTTCCCTGACTCCAAAAATTATTAACTAAAATTACCACTGTAATAAATTTATCAGATCTCAATATGCAAAAAGATTCAACATTATACCACTCTCTGACTTTTCTAGGGAATTTTTGCAACAGCGGTAAACTTTCTGTTTTCAAACAGCAACATGTATAGTAGCAAAATAAGCATGGCAAAGGCTATCCTTGACTTTTTTATTGAAACTAAAGATGAAAAACATTATTCTAAATAACAGCAAGCAAATACTAACAAGATAAAATGATGCTCCAAGCAAAACACATATCATGTGGTGAATAAAAATATAGCTCCAAGTAAAGTTACCGATGAACGAAGACGAAAGAGGGGATGCCTTCCGGGGCATCCCCAAGCTTAGGCTCTTGGTTTTCCTTGAATATTACCTTGGGGTGCCTTGGGAATACCCAAGCTTAGGCTCTTGCCACTCCTTATTCCATAGTCCATCGAATCTTTACCCAAAACTTGAAAACTTCACAACACAAAACTTAACAGAAAACTCGTAAGCTCCGTTAGCGAAAGAGAACAAAACACCACTTAAAGGTACTGTAATGAACTCATTATTTATTTATATTGGTGTTAAACCTACTGTATTCCAACTTCTCTATGGTTTATAAACTATTTTACTAGCCATAGATTCATCAAAATAAGCAAACAACACAATCAAAACAGAATCTGTCAAAAACAGAACAGTCTGTAGTAATCTGCAACTAACGCAGACTTCTGGAACTCCAAAAATTCTAATATAAATTGGTGGACCTGATAAATGTTTCTAGTAATCATCTGAAAAAAGAATCAACTAAATAGCACTTTCCAGTAAAAAGTTCTAGCTAATCTCGTGAGCGCTAAAGTTTCTGTTTTTTACAGCATGATCATAAAGACTTCACCCAAGTCTTCCCAAAGGTTCTACTTGGCACAAACACTAATTGAAACATAAAACCACATCTAACCAGAGGATAGATAGATTATTTATTACTAAACAGAACCAAAAAGCAAGAAACTAAAATAAATTGGGTTGCCTCCCAACAAGCGCTAACGTTTAACGCCCCTAGCTAGGCATGATGATTTCAATGATGCTCACATAAAAGATAAGAATTGAAACATAAAGAGAGCATTATGAAGAATATGACTATCATATTTAAGTCTAACCCACTTCCTATGCATAGGGATTTTGTGAGAAAACAACTTATGGGAGCAATAATCAACTAGCATAGGAAGGCAACACAAGCATAGCTTCAAGATTTTCAACACATAGAGAGGAAACTTGACATTATTGCAATTCCTACAAGCATATATTCCTCCCTCATGATAATTTTCAGTAGCATAATGAATGAATTCAACAATATAACCAGCACCTAAAGCATTCTTTTCATGATCTACTAGCATAGAAAATTTACTACTCTCCACATAAGCAAAATTCTTCTCATGAATAATAGTGGGAGCAAACTCAACAAAATAACTATCATGTGATTGAAAATGAAGATCAAGATGACAAGTTTCATGGTTATCATTATTATTTAAAGCATACGTGTCATCACAATAATTATCATAGATAGGAGGCATGCTTTCATCATAGTAAATTTGCTCATCAAAGCTCGGGGGACAAAAAATATCATCTTCATCAAACATAGCTTCCCCAAGCTTGCGGCTTTGCATATCATTAGCATCATGGAAATTCACAGATTTCATACTAACAACATTGCAATCATGCTCATCATTCAAAGATTTAGTGCCAAACAATTTAATGCATTCTTCTTCTAACACTTTGGCACAATTTTCCTTTCCATCATACTCACGAAAGATATTAAAAAGATGAAGCGTATGAGACAAACTCAATTCCATTTTTTTGTAGTTTTCTTTTATAGACTAAACTAGTGATAAAACAAGAAACAAAAAGATTCGATTGCAAGATCTAAAGATATACCTTCACTTACCTAGCCTCCCCGGCAATGGCGCCAGAAAAGAGCTTAGTTGACGGGGTGTGAGTGAGTGCCCTTTACCTAGCCTCCCCGACAACGGCGCCAGAAAAGAGCTTGATGTCTACTACACAACCTTCTTCTTGTAGACGTTGTTAGGCCTGCAAGTGCGCATGTTTGTAGGACAGTAGCAAATTTTCCTCAAGTGGATGACCTAAGGTTTATCAACCGTGGGAGGCGTAGGATGAAGATGGTCTCTCTCAAACAACCCTGCAACCAAATAACAAAGAGTCTCTTGTGTCCCCAACACACCCAATACAATGGTAAATTGTATAGGTGCACTAGTTCGGCGAAGAGATGGTGATACAAGTGCAATAGGGATGGTAGATAAAGGTATTTGTAATCTGAAAATATAAAAACAGCAAGGTAGCAAGTGGTAAAAGTGAGCGTAAACGGTATTGCAATGATAGGAAACAAGGCCTAGGGTTCATACTTTCACTAGTGCAAGTTCTCTCAACAATAATAACATAGATAGATCATATAACAATCCCTCAACATGCAACAAAGAGTCACTCCAAAGCCACTAATAGCGGAGAACAAACGTAGAGATTATGGTAGGGTACGAAACCACCTCAAAGTTATTCTTCCAGATCAATCTATTCAAGAGTTCGTACTAGAATAACACCTTAAGACACAAACAAGGCCTAAGTGTTTCCAAACCTTCTTAGCCCTTGGACATTGAAACAACATCATGTTTAGTATCCTCAGCACTCCTAACACAAACCAGACATCAACCAGGACCTTCGAGTGTCTATTTGCAAGATTAAAACGACAAGGCATGATTCCTTGCATAACTCTCCATATAATTTTTTCAACTTCGCTCAAAACTTTCAGTTCCGAAATAGTGGCCCGTATTGGATGTGGGTCTGTTCCTTTCGCAAGTACCCTTCGGTTTATTTTCTGCCCATATGAGCCTCCAATTCAACATGGTAAGCCGATTTCACCAAGAACATGCGTGATCTAGTAAGAGACCATGCCACAAAATCTTCCATTTGGTAATCAGCTAGCGGGATAGAGAGGATTATGTGCACATCAACAAACCAGATGTTATGATCGACATATACTATAGCCCAGGCAGTTAGGGGCCTGACCCAGTTATTTTATCGTTATTAGGGGCTTAGCCCAGTTATGGTATTTGGAGATTATATAAACTCATGTAAGGACTCGTTTGAAGTTAAGCAGAAACAATCATATTTGCTCGGCTTCCTAAAGGGAGCCGGGAGACCTAACCCTAGCCGCCGCCTCCTGCGCCCTCTCTCTCTCTCTCTCTCTCTCTCTCTCTCTCTCTCTCTCTCTCGTGACGGCGCCCTAGCGCCGGCGACCTCGCTTTCCTCCACGCCAAGCCCCCTTCCACCCCTACAACCTACGAGCTAAACCCGGTAGGAGCCCAACCCCTATCAATCTGGTATCAAGTGTCTCAGGTTCGATCATGTCCGCGCCACCGCCCACCCCCTCCCTTCCGCTACCGATCGCCTCTTCGTCGCCGATGACCACCACGGCCAACACGCCGTCCCTGACCGGGCCGTTCTCCTCCGCCGCCTGGACGCCACTCGCGCCCGCTGATGTCTACTACACAACCTTCTTCTTGTAGACGTTGTTGGGCCTGCAAGTGCACAGGTTTGTAGGACAGTAGAAAATTTCCCTCAAGTGGATGACCTAAGGTTTATCAATCCGTGGGAGGTGTAGGATGAAGATGGTCTCTCTCAAACAACCCTGCAACCAAATAACAAAGAGTCTCTTGTGTCCCCAACACACCCAATACAATGGTAAATTGTATAGGTGCACTAGTTCGGCGAAGAGATGGTGATACAAGTGCAATAGGGATGGTAGATAAAGGTATTTGTAATCTGAAAAATATAAAAACAGCAAGGTAGCAAGTGGTAAAAGTGAGCGTAAACGGTATTGCAATGATAGGAAACAAGGCCTAGGGTTCGTACTTTCACTAGTGCAAGTTCTCTCAACAATAATAACATAGATAGATCATATAACAATCCCTCAACATGCAACAAACAGTCACTCCAAAGCCACTAATAGTGGAGAACAAACGTAAAGATTATGGTAGGGTACGAAACCACCTCAAAGTTATTCTTTCGGATCAATCTATTCAAGAGTTCGTACTAGAATAACACCTTAAGACACAAATCAACCAAAACCCTAATGTCACCTAGATACTCCATTGTCACCTCAACTATCCGTGGGCATGATTATACGATATGCATCACACAATCTCAGATTCATCCAACCAACACAAAGTACTTCAAAGAGTGCCCCAAAGCTTCTACTGGAGAGTCAAGAAAACGTGTGCCAACCCCTATGCATAGGTTCATGGGCGGAACCCGCAATTTGGTCACCAAAACATACATCAAGTGGCACGTGATATCCCATTGTCACCACAGATAAACACGGCAAGACATACATCAAGTGTTCTCAAATAAAGACTCAATCCGATAAGATAACTTCAAGAGGGAAACTCAATTCATCACAAGAGAGTAGAGGGGGAGAAACATCATAAGATCCAACTACAATAGCAAAGCTCGGGATACATCAAGATCGTGCCATAGAGGGAACACGAGAGAGAACACGAGAGAGAGATCAAACACATAGCTACTGGTACATACCCTCAACCCCGAGGGTGAACTACTCCCTCCTCGCCATGGAGAGCGCCGGGATGATGAAGATGGCCACCGGTGATGGGTTCCCCCTCCGGCAGGGTGCCGGAACGGGCTCCCGAGAGGTTTTTGGTGGCTACAGAGGCTTGCGGCGGCGGAACTCCCGATCTATCTTCTGTTCTGGAAGTTTTAGGGTACGTAGGTATATATGGGTGAAAGGAGTATGTCGGTGGACCGAAGGGGGGCACGAGGCGGGCGCGCCGGGGGGGGGGCGCCCCCCCCTCATGAGCACCTCCCTTCTTTCCTGACGTGCACTCCAAGTCCATCGGGTGGCTTTCCTTCCAAAAATAACTTCTCCAATTGATTTTGTTCCGTTTTGACTCCGTCTGATATTCCTTTTCCTCGAAATACTGAAATAGGCATAAAACAGCAAATCTGGGCTGGGCCTCCGGTTAATAGGTTAGTCCCAAAAGTAATATAAAAGTGGAAAATAAAGCCTAATATTGCCCAAAACAGTAGATAATATAGCATGGAGCAATCAAAAATTATAGATACGTTGGAGACGTATCACCCGCCACCGCCGTGCTCACACCGGAGGAGATGATGGCAGCGCTCCGGGACCTGACTCAGGCGGTCCGGGGCATCTGCACCTTCCTCGCGGGGCACTATGGGCTACAGCCGCCCGCCCCACCATCACGGGGCCGCAGCAGCTCCCGTGGCAGCCGCCACCACCGGCGACCTCCATTGCATCCATCATGCCGCTGCCGCTGCCGCCGCCACCGGTAATCTCGGGGCCGGGCCTTCTGTCGACAACACCCGGGGTGCCCATCCACCAGGTTTGTTTTCCCCTGTCGCCATCTCCGCTACCGGCCTGGCTCGCCGGGTCCATCGAGCTTGTCTACATGATGGCCTCAGGATAGCGCACGTGCTGCCACCGCCGGCGCCTGATAACCCACAAGTATAGGGGATCGCAACAGTTTTCGAGGGTAGAGTATTCAACCCAAATTTATTGATTCGACACAAGGGGAGCCAAAGAATATTCGCAAGTATTAGCAGTTGAGTTGTCAATTCAACCACACCTGGATAATTTAGTATCTGCAGGAAAGTATTTAGTAGCAAAGTAGTATGGAAGTAGCGGTAACGGTGGCAAAAGTAACAGTAGCAGCTTTGTAGTAATTGTAACAGTGGCAATGGTAAAGTAACTAAGCAAAGATCAATATATGAAAAGCTCGTAGGCATTGGATCAGTGATAGATAATTATGTCGGATGTGATTATTCATGCAACAGGTATAACATAGGGTGACACAGAACTAGGTCCAGTTCATCAATGTAATGTAGGCATGTATTCCGAATATAGTCATACGTGCTTATGGAAAAGAACTTGCATGACATCTTTGGTCCTACCCTCCCATGGCAACGGGGTCCTATTGGAAACTAAGGGATATTAAGGCCTCCTTTTAATAGAGTACTGATACGTCTCCAACATATCTATAATTTATGAAGTATTCATGCTATTATATTATCCATCCTGGATGTTTAATGGGCCTTACTATGAATTTTTATATTATTTTTGGGACTAACCTATTAACCCAGAGCCCAGTGCGGTTTCTTTTTTCCCTTGTTTGATGTTTCAGAAAAGGAATATCAAACGAGTCCAAACGGAATGAAACCTTCGGAGAGTTATTTTTGTAACGGAAGCAATCCACAAGACTTGGAGTGTACGTAAGGGAAGCAACGAGGAAGGCACGAGGCAGGCGCCCACCCCCGGCGCGCCTCCACCTCGTGGGCCCCTCGTGGCTCCCTAACCGACTTCTTTCGCCTATATATATATATATATATATTCCGCTGCCGCAAGCCTCTGAGCCACCAAAACCAATCGGGACCTGTTCGGCACCACGAGGGGGATCCTCACCGTGGCCATCTTCATCATCCGGTGCTCTCCATGACAAGGAGGGAGTAGTTCACCCTCGGGCTGAGGGTATGTACCAATAGCTATGTGTTTGATCTCTCTCTCTCTCTCTCTCTCTCTCTCTCTCTCTCTCGTGTTCTTGAGGTGCTACAATCTTGATGTATCGCGAGCTTTGCTATTATAGTTGGATCTTATGATGTTTCTCCCCCTCTGCTCTCTTGTAACGGATTGAGTTTTCCCTTTGAAGTTATCTTATTGGATTGAGTCTTTAAGGATTTGAGAACACTTGATGTATGTCTTGGCGTGCTTATCTGTGGTGACAATGGGATATCACGTGATCCACTTGATGTATGTTTTGGTGATCAACTTGCGGGTTCCGCTCATGAACCTATGCATAGGCGTTGGCACACGTTTTCGTCTTAACTCTCCGGTAGAAACTTTGGGGCACTCTTTGAAGTACTTTGTGTTAGTTGGATGAATCTGAGATTGTGTGATGCATATCGTATAATCATACCCACGGATACTTGAGGTGACATTGGAGTATCTAGGTGACATTAGGGTTTTTGTTGATTTGTGTCTTAAGGTGTTATTCTAGTACAAACTCTATGATAGATCGAACAGAAAGAATAGCTTGGTGTTATTTTACTACGGACTATTGAATAGATTGATCAGAAAGAATAACTTTGAGGTGGTTTCGTACCCTACCATAATCTCTTCGTTTGTTCTCCGCTATTAGTGACTTTGGAGTGACTCTTTGTTGCATGTTGAGGGATTGTTATATGATCTATCTATGTTATTATTGTTGAGAGAACTTGCACTAGTGAAAGTATGAACCCTAAGCCTTATTTCCTAGCATTGCAATACCGTTTGTGCTCACTTTTATCATTAGTTACCTTGCTGTTTTTATATTTTCAGATTACAAAAACCTTTATCTACCATCCATATTGCACTTGTATCACCATCTCTTCGCCGAACTAGTGCACCTATACAATTTACCATTGTATTGGGTGTGTTGGGGACACAAGAGACTCTTTGTTATTTGGTTGCAGGGTTGCTTGAGAGAGACCATCTCCATCCTACGCCTCCCACGGATTGATAAACCTTAGTTCATCCACTTGAGGGAAATTTGCTACTTTCCTACAAACCTCTACACTTGGAGGCCCAACAACGTCTACAAGAAGAAGGTTGTGTAGTAGACATCAAGCTCTTTTCTGGTGCCGTTGCCGAGGAGGTTAGCGCTTGAAGGTATATCTTTATATCTTGCAATCGAATCTTTTAGTTTCTTGTTTTATCACTAGTTTAGTCTATAAAATAAAACTACAAAAAAATGGAATTAAGGGTGCCTCATATTCTTCATCTTTTTAATATCTTTCGTGAAAATGATGGGAAGGAAAATTGTGCTCAATTGCTAGAGGAAGAATGCATTAAAATGTTTGGCACTAAATTTTTGAATGATGAGCATGATTGCAATGTTGTTAGTATGAATTCCTTGAATACCCATGGTGCTAATGATATGCAAATCCACAAGCTTGGGGAAGCTATGTTTGATGAAGATGATATTTTTTGTCCCCCAAGTTTTGATGAGCAAATTTATTATGATGAAAGCATGCCTCCTATTTATGATGATTATTGTGATGACACGTATGCTATAAAGAATAAAGATAACCATGAAAATTGTCATCATGATTTTAATTTTCAATTGGATTATGCTTCACATGATAGTTATTTTGTTAAGTTTGCTCCCACTACTATTCATGAGAAGAAATTTGCTTATGTGGAGAGTAATAAAATTTCTATGCTTGTGCATCATGAAAATAATGCTTTATGTGTTGGTTATATTGTTGAATTCATTCATGATGCTACTGAAAATTATTATGAGGGAGGAACATATGCTTGTAGGAATTGCAATAATATCAAGTTTCCCCTCTATGTGTTGAAAATCTTGAGGCTATGCTTGTTTTGCTTTCCTATACTAGTTGATTCTTGTTCCCATAAGTTGTTTGCTCACAAAATCCCAATGCATAGGAAGTGGGTTAGACTTAAATGTTCTAGTCATATTATTCATGATGCTCTCTTTATGTTTCAATTCTTATCTTTTGTGTGAGCATCAATGAAATCATCATGCCTAGCTAGGGGCGTTAAACATTAGTGCTTGTTGGGAGGCAACCCAATTTTATTTTAGTTTCTTGATTTTTGGTTCTGTTTAGTAATATATAATCCATCTAGCATCTGTTTAGATGTAGTTTTATGTTTTAATTAGTGTTTGTGCCAAGTAAGACCTACAGGATCTTCTTTGATGATAGTTTTTTGATCTTGCTGAAAATTCCAGAAACTTTCTGTTCACGAAAACAATTTTTTAAAATCATCAGAACGTGATAAAATATTGATTTCAATTGCAGAAAATCAATAATCAAATTATCTAGGCCGTTCTATTTTGGTACAATTTTTTGAGTTCCAGAAGTTTGCGTTAGTTACAGATTACTACAGACTGTTCTGTTTTTGACAGATTCTGTTTTCTTGTGTTGTTTGCTTATTTTGATGAATCTATGGCTAGTAAAATAGTTTATAAACCATAGAAAAGTTGGAATACAGTAGATTTAACACCAATACAAATAAAAAATGAGTTTATTACAGTACCTTTAAGTGGTGTTTTGTTTTCTTTCGCTAACGGAGTTTACGAGTTTTCTGTTAAGTTGTGTGTTGTGAAGTTTTCAAGTTTTGGGTAAAGATTCGATGGACTATGGAATAAGGAGTGGCAAGATCCTAAGCTTGGGGATGCCCAAGGCACCCCAAGGTAATATTCAAGGACAACCAAAAGCCTAAGCTTGGGGATGCCCCGGATGGCATCCCCTCTTTCGTCTTCGTTCATCGGTAACTTTACTTGAAGCTATATTTTTATTCACCACATGATATGTGTTTTACTTGGAGCGTCGTTTTATTTTCTTTAGCTTTACTTGCTGTTTGAATAAAATACTAAGATCTGAAATTCTTAAATGAGAGAGAGTCTTCACATTGCTACATAATTATTTAACTACTCATTGATCTTCACTTATATCTTTTTGGAGTAGTTTGTCATTTACTTGTGTGCTTCACTTATATCCTATGAGTAAATGGTTGAATGATTTGAATGTCATAAATCTGAAATTATATATGTTTCATATGCTTTTCCCATGGGAAGTAATTCCTTCACATATAAGAAGTAGATGTGGTAAATTTATTGAAAGTTAGCAAACATTGTATTGGTCACTTGAACAATTCATGAAATAATATTGAAGGTAGAGAGATTTCACATATAAATATACCATCTTGGACAACTTCTATGATTTTGAGCCCCATTAATTTTAGCGACCCGACCTCAGGCGGTCAAGTCTCTGTGCTTAAATGTCATCCCTGGATCGGTATGCTGACACACACAGTACTCGAGGATTTATAACAGAGGTAAATCACATGTATAAAGTAACGTAAATACTATTACCTCAATCCAAATAGCGGAAGTAACAACAAGGTTGTGAATTCCCATCAATACCAACGGCAAAGTTGAGTGTAGAAATCGTAACCCTAACGTATCACTTACTCGTCGTAAGAATCCTGCAACATGAGCCGTTGCAGCCACAAGGGTCAGTATATTGAATGTACTGGCAAATTCACACCATAGGATAATGATGAATAATAGCTATCACTACATGCATATTTGGCTGGTGGAAAAGCTCTATGGTTATAAGGTTTTTGCGAAAAGCCAATTTTTCCCTACTGCAAAGGAATATATTTTATTTAACTATAAAGTTGGTTGAAAATATTGAGAAGGTTCCTCCAACTCAATCCCAAATTAACATCAATAACCCAACAAATTATTTAAGTAACGTGATGAGATCAATACGATAATCCAAATACCAGATACTCAAGATTGTCCATAACCGGGGACACGGCTAACCATGATTAGATTGTACACTCTGCAGAGGTTTGAGCACTTTTCCCCACAAGACTCGATCGCCTCCGTTGGATTTCTCGCACTGCATGGTGTTTGAGAAACGGATGACCGAGACACAGTCTTTCAGAAACATTAACTCTCTACTCCGGGCAAACCATACCAGACCTACAACCCACTACCTGCTGATCCACCTCTTCAAGAGCTTCACGTAACTTACTCAACTATGCTAGAGCCCATAATAGCTTGTGGCTGCACACGGAAGTTTCTAGCATGAATAATCTTATGATCCCTTTGAGCCTGGGTGGCGGTCCATAGGAAAATCACACGGAACCCTGAGATTTCCAAAAATACAGGCAACACTGGATTCTCCAGGTGCCTCAATCCACCCAGATGTGTATTTAAGTTGCCACCTTAAGTTGAACCATTAATTAACAATCTCACATCTATCATGGATTTCACTCACCCAAACCACGTCTATGAGCATAGCATAGCAATATAAGCAATATGTAGAAGTAACTCCCAAGGTTTGAATGCAGGGCAATAGGTTCCTACCTCATCAACTACTTCCCAATACCCACTTGTTATCAATCCTACTCATGCAATGTTTGAGGGTGAAACTAATGCATAAAAACTGGGTATGAAAGGGATATGATCAAAGTGTGAACTTGCTTGCAATATTGATGAAGATCATTCGCACTCAAAACTCTTGATAGTTCTACTCGTCACACTCCGGTCAATCTATCGTAAGCAAGCAGTAGTAACCACACATAAGCAATCACTCAAAAGATCGGAAAGAATGAAGAAGACAATTCGAAAAGCATAAAAAACCAAGAAAATAACTCTTGCAACATATTTTTCTCTAGCAGTACCAAAATTATGTGAATTTGGCCTTATCAGAAAGTTTAGGTCAAGAGCTTCGATTTGCAAAAAGAATCAACTAAATCGGAGTTAAGAAACTCAAGTTATGATCAAACGAAGTTCAAATTCAAATCTGATCTAATTCAAATTTTAAACTTTCAAAAACATGTTTGAGTTGGATTACTGGATAGAGGAGATCGTAACGAAGAAGTGGGCATTGGTTTCATCTAATTTGGATGAACGAATAAAAAGTTATGGCTATTTGAAAAATCAGGGCCAAACTGTTTTACGGAAAAAAATAGCTACAGTTAAGGTCTAATGTATAAATACGTAGACTAATTGGTAATCTAATTATTTTATCGTACTAGTCTAGAAAATAATAAACTACGAAAGTAATAAAAAAACAAAGAAAGATACCTTTATAAGGCAGAGAAAAGACAACTTCGGAGAGAGAAGACAATTTCCAGAAGTCGCGTCGGATAGGAGAAAAATATTTTTCTTAAAGGAATTTAGTCAAACCAAAATATTGATTTAACCCGAATCAGATGATCTTTGGAGGCTCTATGGGTCTATATTTATAGGGCGAAAAGAGGTTTAGGGGTCAAAGGCTAGGCAATATGGGACTAAACGTAGACGTAATTAAACGAAACAGAGGAGAACCGCATGGGCTTGAAGCCTTTAGCCGCCGCCCGCGTACACTAGCTGCAGTTTTTTTTAACAAAAATCGGCCTAAGTAAAAAATAAAATAAAAAGGCTGGCTGGGCCTGGCCCATTTAGGAGAGAGAAAAAATGAGGCGCCCGCTGCCACTATGCTATGTGTGTGGGCGTTAAATAACCATGGGCCGCATGTACAGTTTTTTTAATAGAAACAGAAGGAAAACTGAATAAATAAAATAAAGTAAAATTTTATATAGGCATATTATATATCAAAAATTTCAGAAAAAGATTTCATACAAGCTGTACATTTTTCTAGAGTCCAATAAAATCCACACAAATTCAAATAAAGCAAAGAGTGCTACTCCTCTAGTAAAATCTAGTAAAAATCATTTTAAAAATACCAAAATTATTTCAAATTTATTTCTCTCCAATTTTCTGATGTAGGGAATCATGTTACCCTATTTTCCATGTATTTTATTTTTGGATAAAAATAATTTGAATAAAAGCCAAATAACTCCAAATTGAAAATAATTTCAAAAGGACTTTGAATTCAATTCTTTTAAAACTCCCAACTCATATTTCATATAATTTGAAGAAGTCATTTTATCTTCTCTCGTGAAAACCATTGAGTTGCATAAAGTTTCAGAATTGGAAATATTTTCAAATGAAATTCAAATATTTTCAACACCCCTTTTCATTTAAATAAATGGAAGAAGTCATGTCATCTTCTCTCCAGGGTTTTGTATTTGAAAAGAATTTGAATTCACGGAGATTATAAAATGCAAAATGAAAGTTTGGGAAAGTCCTTTTATTCCCTCTCATTTAACTTTCAAAAAGTTTCGAATTTCACTCACTTTCAGTCAATCAATCACACAACAAACAAACAATCAATCAAATCTATCTATTTACTATTAGATTCCAAAATTTAGAATTTTGGGATGTTACATTAATTATTTTCAAACCTGAGCAAATTAGTTGAAGTTGGACAAGGAACACAACATAATGAGTTATGCTTGGGTATATTTGTATAGAAGTTATATTATTATGGATCCTCTAACATGTGGTGCTTGCTATTTAGAATCTTTTGCTAGCCAAAATATCTGTACTAAGCGGGAATACTGCTTGTGCATCCAAATTCCTTGAACCAAGTTTCTTCCATGAGTGTCCACCATATCTACCTATATGCGGAATTTACCTGCCGTTCCAAGTAAATTTGCATGTGCCAAACTCTAAACCTTTAAATAATAATTTGTTTTGTATGCCTGAATCGCTCATGTAGCGACTAGGGGCTGTTAGTATCTTCCATGCTAGGTGGGTTATTCTCACGATGAGTGGACTCCGCTTATCATTCACGAGAAAATCGCTGGTAACTGGGATGTCCAGTCCTATGATCAAAAGATCAAAAACAAATTCACAAATAATTTAAACAAAACTCCTCCAGGAATGTTGATAGTTGGACGGCACCCGTTGTTTCGGACAAGCCGTGGAGTGTGAATGTTGGTGGAGGGGGAGTAAAAACTTTACCTTTCTGCGTGGGAACCGCCTATAATGTATCTAGTATGGAAGATATTGGGAACTCTTGGTCGTTATGTTGACAATGAAAGCATACCTCTCAAAATTATTTTCATCTCTGTTTTAGCTTCGAGTTCTGGCACCTCTGCAAATCCCTGCTTCCCTCTGCGAAGGGCCTATCTTTTACTTTTATGCAAGAGTCAATTGTATTCCTTCTCATTCCAACCTACTCTTTAGTTGGCAAGCATCATGTGATGGAAAGATCTAAGCATATATGGCCATTCAAATATATTTGAGCATGAATTATTATTGTTGACATTACCCTTGAGGTAAAAGGTTGGGAGGCGAAACATTAAGCCCCTATCTTTCTCTGTGTTCGATGAATACTATTTGTTCTAAAAAAAATGCTTTGAGTGGTAGCAATCATGGAAGACTAAATGATAGTTGAGTATGTGAAGTTTGCGTAATCAAAGCTCTGACATAGACTCTTCCTGAAAATAAGATGAATTGTAATTGTTTGATGACTAATAACACCGTTTGTTAGTTTTCAAGAAAGTTTATGATCTATACTTTAACATGTGAATAGTTTGTTACTTGATCATGAAAAGTTCTATGAGTTGAGCTACTGTTATGACATATGATGATGCTAGAAAAGGTGATTGAAATTATCATTGATCAAACTTGTGCACCTGCTAGCATTCACACTTCATAAATTATTTTTTTATCATTTACCTACTCGAGGACGAGCAGGAAGTAAGCTTGGGGATGCTGATACGTCTCCAACGTATCTATAATTTATGAAGTATTCATGCTATTATAGTATCCATCTTGGATGTTTAATGGGCCTTACTATGCACTTTTATATTATTTTTGGGACTAACCTATTAACCCAGAGCCGAGTGCCAGTTTATGTTTTTTCCCTTGTTTCAGTGTTTCGCAGAAAAGGAATATAAAACGGAGTCCAAACGGAATGAATTTTTGGAACAGAAGCAATCCAGAAGACTTGGAGTGTACGTAAGGGAAGAAACAAGGAAGGCATGAGGCAGTGGGCGCGCCCACCCCTGCTGGGTGCGCCCTCCACCCTCGTGGGCCCCTCATGGCTCCCGTGACCGACTTCTTTCACCTATATATATCAATATACCCTAAAACCATCAGGGAACAGAATAGATCGGGAGTTCCGCCGACGCAAGCCTCTGCAGCCACCAAAAATCAATTGGGACCTGTTCAAGCACTCACCGGGGGGGATCCTCACCGTGGCCATCTTCATCATCCCGCGCTCTCCATGACGAGGAGGGAGTAGTTCACCCTCGGGCGGAGGGTATGTACCAAGAGCTATGTGTTTGATCTCTCTCTCTCTCTCTCGTGTTCTTGAGGTGGTACGATCTTGATGTATCGCGAGCTTTGCTATTATAGTTGGATCTTATGATGTTTCTCCCCTTCTACTCTCTTGTAATGGATTGAATTTTCCCTTTGAAGTTATCTTATCGGATTGAGTCTTTAAGGATTTGAGAACACTTGATGTATGTCTTGCCGTGCTTATCTGTGGTGACAATGGGATATCACATGATCCACTTGATGTATGATTTGGTGATCAACTTGCGGGTTCTGCCCATGAACCTATGCATAGGGGTTGGCACACGTTTTTGTCTTGACTCTCCGGTAGAAACTTTGGGGCACTCTTTGAAGTTCTTTGTGTAGGTTGAATAGATGAATCTAAGATTGTGTGATGCATGTCGTATAATCATACCCACGGATACTTGAGGTGACATTGGAGTATCTAGGTGACATTAGGGTTTTGGTTGATTTGTGTCTTAAGGTGTTATTCTAGTACGAACTCTATGATAGATCGAACAGAAAGAATAGCTTGGTGTTATTTTACGACGGACTCTTGAATAGATTGATCAGAAAGAATAACTTTGAGGTGGTTTCGTACCCTAACATAATCTATTCGTTTGTTCTCCGCTATTAGTGACTTTGGAGTGACTCTTTGTTGCATGTTGAGGGATAGTTATATGATCTAATTATGTTATTATTGTTGAGAGAACTTGCACTAGTGAAAGTATGAACCCTAGGCCTTGTTTCCTAGCATTGCAATACCGTTTGTGCTCACTTTTATCATTAGTTACCTTGCTGCTTTTATATTTTCAGATTACAAAAACCTTTATCTACCATCCATATTGCACTTGTATCACCACCTGTTCGCCGAACTAGTGCACCTATACAATTTACCATTGTATTGGGTGTGTTGGGGACACAAGAAACTCTTTGTTATTTGGTTGCAGGGTTGCTTGAGAGAGACCATCTTCATCCTACGCCCCTCCCAAGGATTGATAAACCTTAGGTCATCCACTTGAGGGAAATTTGCTACTGTCCTACAAACCTCTGCACTTGGAGGCCCAACAACGTCTACAAGAAGAAGGTTGTGTAGTATACATCAAGTACCGGACCAAAGCATTAACACTTAGTGAATACACGAACTCCTCAAACTACGGTCATCACCGGGAGTGGTCCCGACTATTGTCACTTCGGGGTTGCCGGATCATAACACATAGTAGGTGACTATTGACTTGCAAGATAGGATCAAGAACTCACATATATTCATGAAAACATAATAGGTTCAGATCTGAAATCATGGCACTCGGGCCCTAGTGACAAGCATTAAGCATAGCAAAGTCATAGCAACATCAATCTCAGAACATAGTGGATACTAGGGATCAAACCCTAACAAAACAAACTCGATTACATGATAAATCTCATCCAACCCATCACCGTCCAGCAAGCCTACAATGGAATTACTCACGCACGACGGTGAGCATCATGAAATTGGTGATGGAGGAAGGTTGATGATGACGATGGCGACGGATTCCCCTCTCCGGAGCCCCGAACGGACTCCAGATCATCTCTCTCGAGAGAGTTTAGGGCTTGGCGGCGGTTCCGTATCGTAAAACGTGATGAATCCTTCTCTCAGATTTTTCCCCGAACGTGAATATATGGAGTTGGAGTTGAGGTCGGTGGAGCACCAGGGGGCCCACGAGGCAGGGGGCGCGCCCCCACCCTCATGGACAGGGTGTGGGCCCCTTGACCTTGATTCTTTCTCCAGTATTTTTTATAAATTCCAGAAATATTCTCTGTGAAGTTTCAGGTCATTTCGAGAACTTTTATTTCTGCACAAAAATAACACCATGGCAATTCTGCTGGAAACAACGTCAGTCCGGGTTAGTTCCATTCAAATCATGCAAGTTAGAGTCCAAAACAAGGGTAAAAGTGTTTGGAAAAGTAGATACGTTGGAGACGTATCAACCCCCCCAAGATTAAACCTTTGCTTGTCCTCAAGCAATTCAGTTGACAAACTGAAAGTGATAAAGAAAAACTTCTACAAACTCTGTTTGCTCTTGTTTTTGTAAATATGTAAAGCCAACATTCAAGTTTTCAGCAAAGATTATGAACTAACCATATTTACAATAACACTTAGGTCTCATGTTTCTCGTATCAATGGCATAATCAATTAGCGAGCAATAATAATAAATCTCGGATGACAACACTTTCTCAAAACAATCATAATATGATACAACAAGATGGTATCTCGCCAGCCCTTTCTGAGACCGCAAAACATAAATGCAGAGCACCTCTGAAGATCAAGGACTGACTAAACATTGTAATTCATGGTAAAATAGATCCTGTCATAGTCATACTCAATATAAATTAAAAGCAATGGATGCAAATGGCAGCGGTGCTCTCCAACTGGTGCTTTTTAATAAGAGGAGGATGACTCAACGTAAAGGTAAATATATAGGCCCTTCGCAGAGGGAAGCAGGGATTTGTAGAGGTGCCAGAGCTTGATTTTTGAAATAGAGATAAATAATATTTTGAGTGGCATACTTTCATTGTCAACATAACAACCGAGAGATCTCGATATATTCCATGCTACACACATTATAGGCGGTTCCCAAGCAGAATGGTAAAGTTTATACTCCCCCTCCACCAACAAACATCAATCCATGGCTTGTCCGAAACAACGGGTGCCTCCAACTAACAACAATCCTGGGGGAGTTTTGTTTGCAATTATTTTGATTTGATTTGCTTAAAGCATGGGACTGGGCATCCCGGTGACCAGCCATTTTCTCGTGAGTGAGGAGCGGAGTCCACTCCTCTGGAGAATAACCCGTCTAGCATGGAAGATACAGACAACCCTAGTTGATACATGAGCTATTCGAGCATACAAAACATAATTTTATTTGAAGGTTTAGAGTTTGGCACATACAAATTTACTTGGAACGGCAGGTAGATACTACATATAGGTGTTGGGGAACGTAGTAATTTCAAAAAAATTCCTACGCACACGCAAGATCATGGTGATGCATAGCAACGAGAGGGGAGAGTGTTGTCCACGTACCCTCATAGATCGAAAGCGGAAGCGTTAGCGCAACGCGGTTGATGTAGTCGTACGTCTTCACGATCCGACCGATCAAGTACCGAACGCACGACACCTCCGAGTTCAGCACACGTTCAGCCCGATGGCGTCCCTCGAACTCGATCCAGCCGAGTGTTGAGGAGAGTTTCACAAGACGACAGCGTGGTGACGATGATGATGTTCTACCGACGCAGGGCTTCGCCTAAGCACCGCTTCTGATATCGAGGTGGACTATGGTGGAGGGGGCACCGCTGCGCTAAAAGACCAACAGATCAATTGTTGTGTCTCTAGGGTGCCCCCGCCCCAGTATATAAAGGAGCAAGGGGAGAGCGGCCAGCCAGAGGGGCGCCAGAGGAGTCCTACTCCCACCGGGAGTAGGACTCCCTCCCTTTTCCTTGTTGGATTAGGAGAGGAGAGGAAGGAGAGAGAGGGGGAAAGGAAAGGGGCGCTCCCCTCCTTGTCCAATTCGGACTTGGGGAGGGGCGCGCGGCTGCCCCTTGGCCGCCTCTCCTCTTCCACCAATTGGGCCCATGAGGCCCAATAACCTCCGGGGTTCGGTAACCCCGGTACTCAGATATATCCGATAACCCCCGGAACCTTTTCGGTGTCCGAATATAGTCGTCCAATATATCAATCTTCATGTCTCGACCATTTCAAGACTCCTCGTCATGTCCGTGATCACATCCGGAACTTCGAACTACCTACGGTACATCAAAACATATAAACTCATAATATAACTGTCATCGAAACTTTAAGCGTGCGGACCCTACGGGTTCGAGAACTATGTAGACATGACCGAGACATGTCTCTGGCCAATAACCAATAGCGGAACCTGGATGCTCATATTGGCTCCCACATATTCTACGAAGATCTTTATCGGTCAGACCGCATAACAACATACGTTGTTCCCTTTGTCATCGGTATGTTACTTGCTCGAGATTCGATCGTCGGTATCTCAATACCTAGTTCAATCTCGTTACCGGCAAGTCTCTTTACTCGTTCTGTAATACATCATCCCGCAACTAACTCATTAGTTACAATGCTTGCAAGGCTTATAGTGATGTGCATTACCGAGTGGGCCCAGAGATACCTCTCCGACAATCGGAATGACAAATCCTAATCTCAAAATACGCCAACCCAACAAGTACCTTTGGATACACCTGTAGAGCACCTTTATAATCACCCAGTTACGCTGTGATGTTTGGTAGCACACAAAGTGTTCCTCCGGTAAACGGGAGTTGCATAATCTCATAGTCATAGGAACATATATAAGTCATGAAGAAAGCAATACCAGAATACTAGACGATCGTGTGCTAAGCTAACGGAATGGGTCAAGTCAATCACATCATTATCCTAATTGATGTGATCCCATTAATCAAATGACAACTCATGTCAATGGCTAGGAAACATAACCACGTTTGATCAACGAGCTAGTAAAGTAGAGGCATACTAGTGACACTCTGTTTGTCTATGTATTCACACAAGTATTATGTTTCCGGTTAATACAATTCTAGCATGAATAATAAACATTTATCATGATATAAGGAAATAAATAATAACTTTATTATTGCCTCTAGGGCATATTTCCTTCAGTCTCCCACTTGCACTAGAGTCAATAATCTAGATTACACAGTAATGATTCTAACACCCATGGAGCCTTGGTTCTGATCATGTTTTGCTCGTGGAAGAGGCTTAGTCAACGGGTCTGGAACATTCAGATCCGTATGTATCTTGCAAATTTCTATGTCTCCCACCTGTACTAGATCCCGGATGGAATTGAAGCGTCTCTTGATGTGCTTGGTTCTTTTGTGAAATCCGTATTCCTTCGCCAAGGCAATTGCACCAGTATTGTCACAAAAGATTTTCATTGGACCCGATGCACTAGGTATGACACCTAGATCGGATATGAACTCCTTCATCCAGACTCCTTCATTTGCTGCTTCCGAAGCAGCTATGTACTCCGCTTCACTCGTAGATCCCGCCACGATGCTTTGTTTAGAACTGCACCAACTGACAGCTCCACCGTTCAATGTAAACACGCATCCGGTTTGCGATTTAGAATCGTCCGGATCAGTGTCAAAGCTTGCATCAACGTAACCATTTACGATGAGCTCTTTGTCACCTCCATAAACGAGAAACATATCCTTAGTCCTTTTCAGGTATTTCAGGATGTTCTTGACCGCTGTCCAGTGATCCACTCCTGGATTACTTTGGTACCTCCCTGCTAAACTTACAGCAAGGCACACATCAGGTCTGGTACACAACATTGCATACATGATAGAGCCTATGGCTGAAGCATAGGGAACATCTTTCATCTTCTCTCTATCTTCTGCAGTGGTCGGACATTACGTCTTACTCAACTTCACATCTTGTAACACAGGCAAGAACCCTTTCTTTGCTTGATCAATTTTTAACTTCTTCAAAACTTTGTCAAGGTATGTGCTTTGTGAAAGTCCAATTAAGCATCTTGATCTATCTCTATAAATCTTGATGCCCAATATATAAGCAGCTTCACCGAGGTACTTCATTGAAGAACTCTTATTCAAGTATACCTTTATGCTATCCAGAAATTCTATATCATTTCCAATTAGCAATATTTCATCCACATATAATATCAGAAATGCTACAGAGCTCCCACTCACTTTTTTTGTAAATACAGGCTTCTCCAAAAGTCTGTATAAAACCAAATGCTTTGATCACACTATTGATACGTCTCCAACGTATCTATACTTTTTGATTGTTCCATGCTATTATATTATCTGTTTTGGATGTTTATGGGCTTACTTTTATATTATTTTTGGGACTAACCTATTAACCCAGAGCCCAGTGCCAGTTCCTGATTTTTCTCTTGTTTCAGTGTTTCGAAGAAAAGGAATATCAAACGGAGTCGAAACGGAATCAAACCTTCTGGAGAAGTTATTTTTGGAAAGAAAGCAACCCGGGAGACTTGGAGTGCACGTCAGGAAAGCAACGAGGGAGGCACGAGGCAGGGGGCACGCCCACCCCCTGGGCGCGCTCTCCACCCTCGTGGGCCCCTCGTGGCTCCCATGACGTATTTCTTCCGCCTATATATATATATCCATATACCCTAAAACCTTCGGGGAACACAATATATCGGGAGTTCTGCCGCCACAAGCGCCTGTAGCCACCAAAAACCAATCGGGACCCTGTTCCGGCACCTTGTCGGAGGGGGGGAACCCTCACCGGTGGCCATCTTCATCATCCCGGCGCTCTCCATGACAAGGAGGGAGTAGTTCACCCTCGGGGCTGAGGGTATGTACCAGTAGCTATGTGTTTGATCTCTCTCTCTCTCTCGTGTTCTTGAGGTGATACGATCTTGATGTATCGCGAGCTTTGCTATTTCAGTTGGATCTTATGATGCTCCTCCCCCTCTACTCTCTTGTAATGGATTGAGTTTCCCCTTTGAAGTTATCTTATCAGATTGAGTCTTTTAATGATTTGAGAACACTTGATGTATGTCTTGCCGTGCGTATCTGTTATGACAATGGGATATCACGTGACTCACTTGATGTATGTTTTGGTGATCAACTTGTGGGTTCCGCCCATGAACCTATGCATAGGGGTTGGCACACGTTTTCGTCTTGACTCTCCGGTATAAACTTTGGGGCACTCTTTGAGGTTCTATGTGTTGGTTGAATAGATGAACCTGAGATTGTGTGATGCATATCGTATAATCATACCCACAGATACTTGAGGTGACATTGGAGTATCTAGGTGACATTAGGGTTTTGGTTGATTTATGTCTTAAGGTGTTATTCTAGTACGAACTCTAGGGCTGTTTGTGACACTTATAGGAATAGCCCAACGGATTGATTGGAAAGAATAACTTTGAGGTGGTTTCGTACCCTACCATAATCTCTTCGTTTGTTCTCCTCTATTAGTGACTTTGGAGTGACTCTTTGTTGCATGTTGAGGGATAGTTATATGATCCAATTATGTTATTATTGTTGAGAGAACTTGCACTAGTGAAAGTATGAACCCTAGGCCTTGTTTCCTAGCATTGCAATACCATTTACGCTCACTGTTATCGCTTGCTACCTTGCTGTTTTTATATTTTCAGATTACAAAAATCTATATGTACCATCCATATTGCACTTGTATCACCATCTCTTCGCCGAACTAGTGCACCTATACAATTTACCATTGTATTGGGTGTGTTGGGGACACAAGAGACTCTTTGTTACTTGGTTGCAGGGTTGTTTGAAAGAGACCATCTTCAACCTACGCCTCCCACGGATTGATAAACCTTAGGTCATCCACTTGAGGGAAATTTGCTACTGTCCTACAAACCTCTGCACTTGGAGGCCCAACAACATCTACAAGAAAGAAGGTTGCGTAGTAGACATCAAGCTCTTTTTTGGCGCCGTTGCCGGGGACGTGAGTGCTTGAAGGTATATCTTTAGATCTTGCAATCGAATCTTTTAGTTTCTTGTTTTATCACTAGTTTAGTCTATAAAAGAAAACTAAAAAATGGAATTGAGTTTGTCTCATATGCTTCATCTTTTTAATATCTTTCGTAAGTATGATGGAAAGGAAAATTGTGCTCAAGTACTAGAAGAAGAATTACATAGAATGCTTAGCATAAAATATTTGAATGATGATCATGATTGCAATGTTGTTAGTATGAATTCTTTGAATACCCATGATGCTAATGATGTGCAAAGCCACAAGCTTGGGGAAGCTATGTTTGATGAAGATTATATTTTTTGTCCCCCAAGCTTTGATGAGCAAATTTACTATGATGAAAGCATGCCTCCTATCTATGATGATTATTGTGATGACACATATGCTATAAAGAATAATGATAACCATGAAACTTGTCATCTTGATCTTAATTTTCAATCACATGATAGTTATTTTGTTGAGTTTGCTCCCACTATTATTCATGAGAAGAATTTTGCTTATGTGGAGAGTAGTAAATTTTCTATGCTTGTAGATCATGAAAATAATGCTTTAGGTGCTGGTTATATTGTTGAATTCATTCATGCTGCTACTGAAAATTATTATGAGGGAGGAATATATGCTTGTAGGAATTGCAATAATATCAAGTTTCCTCTCTATGTGCTTAAAGTTTTCAAGTTATGCTTGTTTTGCCTTCCTATGCTAGTTGATTATTGTTCCTATAAGTTGTTTGCTCACAAAATCCCCATGCATAGGAAGTGGGTTAGACTTAAATGTGCTAGTCATATTCTTTATGATGCTCTCTTTATGTTTCAGTTCTTATCTTTTAAGTGAGCATCATTGAAATCTTCATGCCTAGCTAGGGGCGTCAAACGTTAGCGCTTGTTGGGAGGCAACCCAATTTTATTTTAGTTTCTTGCTTTTTGGTTCTGTTTAGTAATAAATAATCCATCTACCTTCTGTTTAGATGTGGTTTTGTGTTTTAATTAGTGTTTGTGCAAAGTAGAACCTTTGGGAAGACTTGGGTGAAGTCTTTATGATCATGCTGTAAAAAACAGAAACTTTAGCGCTCGCGAGATTTACTTCAACTTTTTACTGGAGAGTGATATTTAGTTGATTCTTTTTTCAGATGATTACTAGACATATTCCTCAGGTCCACCAATTTATTTTAGAATTTTTGGAGTTCCAGAAGTATACGTTTGATACAGATTACTACAGACTGTTCTGTTTTTGACAGATTCTGTTTTCATTGTGTTGCTTGTTTATTTTGATGAATCTATGGCTAGTAAAATAGTTTATAAACCATAGAGAAGTTGGAATACAGTAGGTTTAACACCAATATAAATAAAGAGTGAGTTCATTACAGTACCTAAGTGGTGATTTATTTTCTTATACTAACGGAGCTTACGAGTTTTCTGTTGAGTTTTGTGTTGTGAAGTTTTCAAGTTTTGGGTAAAGATTCGATGGACTATGGAATAAGGAGTGGAAAGAGACTAAGCTTGGGGATTCCCAAGGCACTCCTAGGTAATATTCAAGGACAACCAAGAGCCTAAGCTTGGGGATGCCCCGGATGGCATCCGCTCTTTCGTCTTTGTTCATCGGTAACTTTACTTGGAGCTATATTTTTATTCACCACATGATATGTGTTTTGCTTGGAGCGTCATTTTATTTTCTTTAGCTTTGCTTGCTGTTTGAATAAAATATCAAGATCTGACATTATTAAATGGGAGAGTCTTCACATAGTTGCATAATTATTCGACTACTCATCGATCTTCACTTATATCTTTCGGAGTAGTTTGTTGTTTGCTCTAGTGCTTCACTTATATCTTTTAGAGCACAACGGTGGATTTATTTTGAAGAAATATATGAACTCTCATGCTTCACTTATATTATTTTGAGAGTCCTAAACTGCATGGTAATTTGCTTTGGTTATGAATTTAGTCCTAATATGATGGGTATCCAAGATGGGTATAATGAAAACTATCATATAAAGTGCATTGAATACTATGAGAAGTTTGATTCCTTATAATGTTTTGAGATATGAAGATGGTGATATTAGAGTCATGCTAGTTGAGTAGTTGTGAATTTGAGAGATACTTGTTCTAAAGTTTGTGATTCCCGTAGCATGCACGTATGGTGAACCGTTATGTGATGAAGTCGGAGCATGATTTATTTATTGAGTGTCCTCCTTATGAGTGGCGGTCGGGGACGAGCAATGGTATTTTCCTACCAATCTATCCCCCTAGGAGCATGCGCGTAATACTTTGCTTTGATAACTTGTAGATTTTTGCAATAAGTATATGAGTTCTTTATGACTAATGTTGAGTCCATGGATTATATGCACTTTTCTTCCTTCCACCATTGCTAGCCTCTCTAATACCGTGCACTTTTCGCTGGTATCATACACCCACCATATACCTTCCTCAAAACAACCACCATACCTACCTATGATGGCATTTCCATAGCCATTCCGAGATATATTGCCATGCAACTTACCACCGTTCCGATTATTATGACACGCTCCATCATTATCATATTGCTTTGCATGATCATGTAGTTGACATCGTATTTGTGGCAAAGCCACCGTTCATAATTCCTTCATACATGTCACTCTTGATTCATTGCATATCCCGGTACACCGCCGGAGGCATTCACATAGAGTCATATTTTGTTCTAAGTATTGAGTTGTAATTGCTGAAGTTGTAAGTAAATAAAAGTGTGATGATCATCATTTTTAGAGCATTGTCCCAGTGAGGAAAGGATGAGGGGGACTATGATTCCCCCACAAGTCGGGATGAGACTCTGGACGAACAATAAAAAGAAAAAGAGAAAAAAGAGGCCATAAAAAAAGAGAAAGGCCCAAATTAAAAAGAATGAGAGAAAAAGAGAGAAGGGACAATGTTACTATCCTTTTACCACACTTGTGCTTCAAAGTAGCACCATGATCTTCATGATAGAGAGTCTCCTATGTTGTCACTTTCATATACTATTGGGAATTTTACATTATAGAACTTGGCTTGTATATTCCAATGATGGACTTCCTCAAAATGCCCTAGGTCTTCGTGAGCAAGCGAGTTGGATGCACACCCACTTAGTTTCTTTTGTTGAGCTTCCATACACTTATAACTCTAGTGCATCCGTTGCATGGCAATCCCTACTCACTCACATTGATATCTATTGATGGGCATCTCCATAGCCCGTTGATACGCCTAGTTGATGTGAGACTATCTTCTCCTTTTTGTCTTCTCCACAACCACCATTCTATTCCACCTATAGTGCTATGTCCATGGCTCACGCTCATGTATTGCGTGAAGATTGAAAAAGTTTGAGAACATCAAAAGTATGAAACGATTGCTTGGCTTGTCATAGGGGTTGCGCATGATTTAAATATTTTATGTGATGAAGATAGAGCGTAGCCAGACTATATGATTTTGTAGGGATAGCTTGCTTTGGCCATGTTATTTTGAGAAGACATGATTGCTTTGTTAGTATGCTTGAAGTATTATTGTTTTCATGTCAATATTAAACATTTATCTTGAATCTTATGGATCTGAATATTCTTGCCACAATAAAGAAGAGTATATTGATAAATATGTTAGGTAGCATTCCACATCAAAAATTCTGTTTTTATCATTTACCTACTCGAGGACGAGCAGGAATTAAGCTTGGGGATGCTGATACGTCTCCAACGTATCTATAATTTTTTATTGTTCCATGCTATTATATTTTCTGTTTTGGATGTTTATTGGCTTTATAAAACACTTTTATATTGTTTTTGGGACTAACCTATTGACCCAGAGCCCAGTGCCAGTTCCTGTTTTTTCCGTTGTTTCAGTGTTTCAAAGAAAAGGAATATCAAACGGAGTCGAAACGGAATGAAACCTTCTGGAGAAGTTATTTTTGGAAAGAAAGCAACCCGGGAGACTTGGAGTGCACGTTAGGAAAGCAACAGGGAGGCACGAGGCAGGGGGCGCACCCTCCATCCTCGTGGCTCCCCTGACGTATTTCTTCCGCCTATATATATCCATATACCCTAAAACCTTTGGGGAACACAATAGATCGGGAGTTCCGCCGCCGCAAGCCTCTATAGCCACCAAAAACCAATCGGGACCCTGTTCCGGCACCCTGCCAGAGGGGGTGAGCCCTCATCGGTGGCCATCTTCATCATCCCGGCGCTGTCCATGACGAGGAGGGAGTAGTTCACCCTCGGGGCTGAGGGTATGTACTAGTAGCTATGTGTTTGATCTCTCTCTCTCTCTCTCTCTCTCTCTCTCTCTCTCTCGTGTTCTTGAGGTGATACTATCTTGATGTATCGTGAGCTTTGCTATTTTAGTTGGATCTTATGATGCTCCTCCCCCTCTACTCTCTTGTAATGGATTGAGTTTCCCCTTTGAAGTTATCTTATCGGATTGAGTCTTTTAATGATTTGAGAACACTTGATGTATGTCTTGTCGTGCGTATATGTGGTGACAATGGGATATCACGTGACTCACTTGATGTATGTTTTGATGATCAACTTGCGGGTTCCGCCCATGAACCTATGCATAGGGGTTGGCACACGTTTTCGTCTTGACTCTCCCGTATAAACTTTGGGGCACTCTTTGAGGTTCTATGTGTTGGTTTAATAGATGAATCTGAGATTGTGTGATGCATATCGTATAATCATACCCACGGATACTTGAGGTGACATTGGAGTATCTAGGTGACATTAGGGTTTTGGTTGATTTGTGTCTTAAGGTGTTATTCTAGTACGAACTCTAGGGCTGTTTGTGACACTTATAGGAATAGCCCAACAGATTGATTGGAAAGAATAACTTTGAGGTGGTTTCGTACCCTACCATAATCTCTTTGTTTGTTCTCCTCTATTTGTGACTTTGGAGTGACTCTTTGTTGCATGTTGATGGATAGTTATATGATCCAATTATGTTATTATTGTTGAGAGAACTTGCACTAGTGAAAGTATGATCCCTAGGCCTTGTTTCCTAGCATTGCAATACCGTTTACGCTCACTTTTATCGCTTGCTACCTTGCTGTTTTTATATTTTCAGATTACAAAAATCTATATCTACCATCCATATTGCACTTGTATCACCATCTCTTCGTCAAACTAGTGCACCTATACAATTTACCATTGTATTGGGTGTGTTGGGGACACAAGAGACTCTTTTTTATTTGGTTGCAGGGTTGTTTGAGAGAGACCATCTTCAACCTACGCCTCCCACGGATTGATAAACCTTACGTCATCCACTTGAGGGAAATTTGCTACTATCCTACAAACCTCTGCACTTGGAGGCCCAACAAGGTCTACAAGAAGAAGGTTGCGTAGTAGACATCAACTACCAAAACGCTTATTCCAACTCCGAGAGGCTTGCACCAGTCCATAAATGGATCGCTGGAGCTTGCACACTTTGTTAGCTCCTTTTGGATCGACAGAACCTTCCGGTTGCATCATATAAAACTCTTCTTCCACAAATCCATTCAGGAATGCAGTTTCTACATCTATTTGCCAAATTTCACAATCATAAAATGCGGCAATTGCTAACATGATTCGGATAGACTTAAGCATCGCTACGGGTGAGAAGGTCTCATCGTAGTCAACCCCTTGAACTTGTCGAAAACCTTTTGCAACAAGTCGAGCTTTATAGACAGTAACATTACCGTCAGCGTCAGTCTTCTTCTTGAAGATCCATTTATTCTCAATGGCTTGCCGATCATCGGGCAAGTCTACCAAAGTCCACACTTTGTTCTCATACATGGATCCCATCTCAGATTTCATGGCCTCAAGCCATTTTGCGGAATCTGGGCTCATCATCGCTTCCTCATAGTTCGTAGGTTCGTCATGGTCAAGAACATGACCTCCAGAACAGGATTACCGTACCACTCTGGTGCAGATCTCACTCTGGTTTACCTACGAGGTTCGGTAGTAACTTGATATGAGGTTACATGATCATCATCATTAGCTTCCTCACTAATTGTTGTAGGAGTCACAGGAACAGATTTCTGTGATGAACTACTTTCCAATAGGGAGCAGGTACAGTTACCTCATCAAGTTCTACTTTCCTCCCACTCACTTCTTTCGAGAGAAACTCCTTCTCTAGAAAGGATCCATTCTTAGCAATGAATGTCTTGCCTTCGGATCTCTGATAGAAGGTGTACCCAACTGTCTCCTTTGGGTATCCTATGAAGACACATTTCTCCGGTTTGTGTTTAAGCTTATCAGGATGAAACTTTTTCACATAAGCATCGCAACCCCAAATTTTAAGAAACGACAACTTTGGTTGTTGCCAGACCACAATTCATATGGTGTCGTCTCAATGGATTTAGATGGTGCCCTATTTAACGTGAATGCAACTGTCTCTAATGCATAACCCCAAAACGATAGTGGTAAATCGGTAAGAAACATCATAGATTGCACTATATCCAATAAAGTACGGTTATGACGTTCGGACACACCATTATGCTGTGGTGTTCCAGGTGGCACGAATTTGTGAAACTATTCCACATTGTTTTAATTGAAGACCAAACTCGTAACTCAAATATTTGTCTCCGCGATCAGATCGTAGAAACTTTATTTTTCTTGTCACGATGATTTTCCACTTCACTCTGAAATTATTTGAATGTTTCAAATGTTTCAGACTTATGTTTCATCAAGTAGATATACCCATATCTACTCAAATCATCTGTGAAGGTCAGAAAATAACGATACCCGCCGCGAGCCTCGATATTCATCGGACCACATACATCTGTATGTATGATTTCCAACAAATCTGTTGGTAGCTCCATAGTTCCGGAGAACGGCGTTTTAGTCATCTTGCCCATGAGGCACGGTTCGCAAGTACCAAGTGATTCATAATCAAGTGGTTCCAAAATTCCATTAGTATGGAGTTTCTTCATGCGCTTTACACCGATATGACCTAAACAGCAGTGCCACAAATAAGTTGCACTATCATTATCAACTCTGCATCTTTTGGCTTCAATATTATGAATATGTGTATCACTACTATCGAGATTCAACAAAAATGACCACTCTTAAAGGGTGCATGACCATAAAAGATATTACTCATATAAATAGAACAACCATTATTCTCTTATTTAAATGAATAACTGTCTCGCATCAAACACGATCCAGATATAATGTTCATGCTCAACGCTGGCACCAAATAAAAATTATTCAGGTCTAAAACTAATCCCGAAGGTAGATGTAGAGGTAGTGTGCCGACCGCGATCACATCGACTTTGGAACCATTTCCCACGCGCATCGTCACCTCATCCTTAGCCAATATTCTCTTAATCTGTAGTCCCTGTTTCAAGTTGCAAATATTAGCAACAGAACCAGTATCAAATACCCAGGTGCTACTGCGAGCATTAGTAACGTACACATCAATAACATGTATAGCACATATACCTTTGTTCACCTTGCCATCCTTCTTATCCGCCAAATACTTGGGGCAGTACCGCTTCCAGTGACCAGTCTGCTTGTAGTAGTAGCACTCAGTCTCAGGTTTAGGTCCAGACTTGGGTTTCTTCTCCTGAGCAGCAACTTGCTTGTTGTTCTTCTTGAAGTCCCCCTTTTTCCCTTTGCCCTTTTTCTTGAAACTAGTGGTCTTGTCAACCATCAACACTTGATGCTTTTCTTGATTTCTACCTTCGTCGATTTCATCATCATGAAAAGCTCGGGAATCGTTTTCGTCATCCCTTGCATACTATAGTTCATCACGAAGTTCTACTAACTTGGTGATGGTGACTAGAGAATTCTGTCAATCACTATTTTATCTGAAAGATTAACTCCCACTTGATTCAAGCGATTGTAGTACCCAGACAATCTGAGCACATGCTCACTGCTTGAGCTATTCTCCTCCATCTTTTAGCTATAGAACTTGTTGGAGACTTCATATCTCTCAACTCGAGTATTTTCTTGAAATATTAACTTCAACTCCTGGAACATCTCATATGGTCCATGACGTTCAAAACGTCTTTGAAGTCCCGATTCTAAGCCGTTAAGCATGGTGCACTAAACTATCAAGTAGTCATCATGTTGAGCTAGCCAAACGTTCACAACGTCTGCATCTGCTCCTGCAATAGGTCTGTCACCTAGCGCTACATCAAGGACATAATTCTTCTATGCAGCAATGAGGATAATCCTCAGATCACGGATCCAATCCGCATCATTGCTACTAACATATTTCAACTTTGCTTTCTCAAGGAACACATTAAAATTCAACGGAACAACAGCACGGGCCATCTATCTACAATCAACATAGACAAGCAAAATACTATCAGGTACTAAGTTCATGATAAATTTAAGTTCTATTAATCATATTACTAAAGAACTCCCACTTAGATAGACATCCCTCTAATCCTCTAAGTGATCACGTGATCCAAATCAACTAAACCATGTCCAATCATCACGTGAGATGGAGTAGTTTCAATGGTGAAACATCACTATGTTGATCATATCTACTATATGATTCACGCTCGACCTTTCGGTCTCCGTGTTCTGAGGCCATATCTGTTATATGCTAGGCTCGTAAAGTTTAACCTGAGTATTCCGCGTGTGCAACTGTTTTGCACCCGTTGTATTTGAACGTAGAGCCTATCACACCCGATCATCACGTGGTGTCTCAGCACGAAGAACTTTCGCAACGGTGCATACTCAGGGAGAACACTTATACTTTGATAATTTAGTGAGGGATCATCTTGCTACTGTCAATCAAAGAAAGATAAGATGCATAAAAGATAAACATCACATGCAATCAATATAAGTGATATGATATGGCCATCATCATCTTGTGCTTGTGATCTCCATCTTCGAAGCACCGTCATGATCACCATCGCCGCCGGTGCGACACCCTGATCTCCATCGTAGCATCGTTGTCGTCTCGCCAATCTTATGCTTCTACGACTATCGCTACCGCTTAGTGATAAAGTAAAGCATTTACAGGGCGATTGCATTGCATACAATAAAGCGACAACCATATGGCTCCTGCCAGTTGTCGATAACTCGGTTACAAAACATGATCATCTCATACAATAAAATTTAGCATCATGTCTTGACCATATCACATCACAACATGCCCTGCAAAAACAAGTTAGACGTCCTCTACTTTGTTGTTGCAAATTTTACGTGGCTGCTACGGGCTTAGCAAGAACCGTTCTTACCTACGCATCAAAACCACAACGATAGTTTGTCAAGTTGGTGCTGTTTTAACCTTCGCAAGGACCGGGCGTAGCCACACTCGGTTCAACTAAAGTTGGAGAAACCGACACCGCCAGCCACACGTGTGCAAAGCACGTCGGTAGAATCAGTCTCGCGTAAGCGTCTGGCGTAATGTCGGTCCGGGCGCTTCATCCAACAATACCACCGAACCAAAGTATGACATGCTGGTAAGCAGTATGACTTATATCGCCCACAACTCACTTGTGTTCTACTCGTGCATATGACATCTACGCATAAAACCTGGCTCGGATGCCACTGTTGGGGAACGTAGTAATTTAAAAAAAATCCTACGCACACGCAAGATCATGGTGATGCATATCAACGAGAGGGGAGAGTATTGTCCACGTACCCTCGTAGACCGAAAGCATAAGAGTTATCACAACGCGGTTGATGTAGTCATACGTCTTCATGATCCGACCGATCAAGTACCGAACGCACGGCACCTCCGAGATCAGCACACGTTCAGCTCGATGACGTCCCTCGAACTCCGATCCAGCTGAGTGTTGAGGGAGAGTTTCACAAGACGACGGCGTGGTGACGATGATGATGTTCTCTCGACGCAGGCTTCGCCTAAGCACCACTACAGTATTATCGAGGTGGACTATGGTGGAGGGGGGCACCGCACACGGCTAAAAGATCAACATATCAATTGTTGTGTCTCTAGGGTGCCCCCTGCCCCCGTATATAAAGGAGCAAGGGGGGAGAGGCGGCCGGCCAGAGGGCGCGCTAGGAGGAGTCCTACTCCCACCGGAGTAGGACTCCTCCCTTTCCTTGTTGGATTAGGAGAGGAGAGGAAGGAGAGGGGGAAGGAAAGGGGCGCCCCTCTCGGTCCAATTCGGACTGGGGGGGAGGGGCGTGCGGCTGCCCCTTGGCCGCCTCTCCTCTTCCACCTATTGGGCCCATGAGGCCCAATAACCTCCGGGGGGTTCAGAACCCCGGTACTCAGTATATATTCGATAACCCCCGGAACCATTCCGGTGTCCGAATATAGTCGTCCAATATATCAATCTTCATGTGTCGACCATTTCGAGACTCCTCGTCATGTCCGTGATCACATCCGGGACTCCGAACTACCTTCAGTACATCAAAACATATAAACTCATAATATAACTGTCATCGAAACTTTAAGCGTGCGGACCCTACGGGTTCGAGAACTATGTAGACATGACCGAGAAACGTCTCGGGCCAATAACCAATAGCGGAACCTGGATGCTCATATTGGCTCCCACATATTCTACGAAGATCTTTATCGGTCAAACCGCATAACAATACACGTTGTTCCCTTTGTCATCGGTATGTTACTTGCCCGAGATTCGATCATCGGTATCTCAATACCTAGTTCAATCTCGTTACCGATAAGTCTCTTTAGTCGTTCTGTAATACATCATCCCGCAACTAACTCATTAGTTACAATGCTTGCAAGACTTATAGTGATGTGCATTACCGAGTGGGCCCAGAGATACCTCTCCGACAATTGGAGTCACAAATCCTAATCTCGAAATACGCCAACCCAACAAGTACCTTTGGATACACCTGTAGAGCACCTTTATAATCACCCAGTTACATTGTGATGTTTGGTAGCACACAAAGTGTTCCTCCGGTAAACGAGAGTTGCATAATCTCATAGTCATAGGAACATATATAAGTCATGAAGAAAGCAATAGCAGAATACTAAACGATCGTGTGCTAAGCTAACGGAATGGGTCAAGTCAATCACATCATTCTCCTAATGATGTTATCCCGTTAATAAAATGACAACTCATGTCAATGGTTAGGAAACATAACCATCTTTGATCGACGAGCTAGTCAAGTAGAGGCATACTAGTGACACTCTGTTTGTCTATGTATTCACACAAGTATTATGTTTCTGGTTAATACAATTCTAGCATGAATAATAAACATTTATCATGATATAAGGAAATAAATAATAACTTTATTATTGCCTCTAGGGCATATTTCCTTCAATAGGAAGGTATGGTGGACTCATATGGAATAACTTTGGGGTTTATGGAAGTGGATCCACAAGCAGTATTCCCGCTTAGTACAAGTGAAGGCTAGAAAAAGACTGGCAAGCGACCAACTAGAGAGCGACAACAGTCATGAACATACATTAGAATTAATAAACATTGAGTGCAAGCATGAGTAGGATATAATCCACCATGAACATAAATATTGTGGAGGCTATGTTGATTTTGTTTCAACTACATGTGTTATGTTGATTTTGTTTCAACTACATGTGTGAACATGTGCCAAGTCAAGTCACTCAAATCGTTCAAAGGAGGATACCACCCTATCATACCACATCACAACCATTTTAATGCATATTGGCACGCAAGGTAAACCATTATAAACTCCTAGCTAATTAAGCATGGCATAAGCAACTATAATCTCTAATTTTCATTACAAACATGTTCATTCATAATAGGATGAATCAGGAATGATGAACTAATCATTTTTACAAAAACAAGAGAGGTCGAGTTCATACCAGCTTCTCTCATCTCAATGAGTCCATCTTATATCGTCATTATTGCCTTTCACTTGCACGACCAAACGGTGTGGATAATAATAATAGTGCACGTGCATTGGACTAAGCTAGAATCTGCGAGCATTTAATACAAAGGAGAAGACAAGGTAATATGGGCTCTTGATTAACTCAACAATAATGCATATAAGAGCCACTTTAACATTTTCATTAGGGTCTTCTCCTCTCGACCCCCAAAGAACAGAAAGGAAATAAAACTATTTACACGGGAAGCTCCCAACAAGCAAAAACAAGAACGAGAAATCTTTTTGGGTTTTCTTTTAATTACTACTACTACATGCATGAAAAGTAAACTAGCTAGAAGCTACAACTTTTTTTTTGTTTTTTTAAGGTTTTTGAAGCACACAAGAAGAAAGCGAGAAAAAGGAAAATAAACTAGCATGGAAAGTAATGAAAAAGTATGAGCACCGACAACTGGCATGAGTGTGTGAACATGAATGTAATGTCGGTGAGAAATACGTACTCCCCCAAGCTTAGGATTTTGGCCTAAGTTGGTCTATGGTCACGACTGGCCTGGCGGATATCCAAAGTTGTAGCTGGGGTCGTACTGAGATGCAACGACTATCGCCTGATGAGCTGCAGCTTGAAGGCGGGCTGTCTCCGATCTCCTCTCATACTCATTCGCCTCCTCCCTAGTTATAAAATATCTCCCTTTTGCCTGAAAGTCAAAGAAAGCAGGAGCAGGGAGAGCAACCTGGACAGTGCGACGTCTGTCAAAGATTAGTCGGTACTGGAGGAACTGTTCATTCCTCTCCACAAACTGATGGCGAACCATAGCATTATAATCTAAATAAGCAGGAAAATGGATGCTCCCTATGGTAGCTTGTGTTATTTCTCTAGATTCCCCCACAGTGATACTAGCAAGAAAATCCTTAAACTCAGATTTGCGAGGTTCACTAGCACTACCCCATTGCGGAAGTTTACAAGCAGTATTAAAATCTTCTAAGTCCATAGTATAAGATTTACCATAGAGATCAAATAGGACAGTATCAGAATTGCGTGAAGATGCAAATTTAAACCTTCTCACAAAGGAATCAGTTAGGTAATAATACCGAGGGCACTTAGCTAGCATGCAGCCCTCAAGTTCAGCGTTACGCACATATGCGTCAAATTCCTCCTTAATTCGTGCTTGGACCATGAAATCTTGTAACGGCCATTCACAAGGCTGCACTGTTGGAAATATGCCCTAGAGGCAATAATAAAAGCATTATTATTATATTTCCTTGTTCATGATAATTGTCTTTTATTCATGCTATAATTGTATTATCCGGAAATCGTAATACATGTGTGAATACATAGACCACAATACGTCCCTAGTGAGCCTCTAGTTGACTAGCTCGTTGGTCAATAGATAGTCATGGTTTCCTGACTATGGATATTGGATGTCGTTGATAGCGGGATCACGTCATTAGGAGAATGACGTGATGGACAAGACCCAATCCTAAAGCATAGCACAAGATCGTGTAGTTCGTTTTGCTAGAGCTTTCTCAATGTCAAGTATCTATTCCTTAGACCATGAGATCGTGTAACTCCCGGATACCGTAGGAGTGCTTTGGGTGTACCAAGCGTCACAACGTAATCGGGTGACTATAAAGGTGCATTACGGTATCTCCGAAGTGTCTGCTGGGTTGACACGGATCGAGACAGGATTTGTCACTCCGTATTACGGAGAGGTATCACTGGGCCCACTCGGTAGTGCATCATCATAATGAGCTCAAAGTGACCAAGTGTCCGGTCATGGGATCATGCATTACTGATGCGAGTAAAGTGACTTGCCGTAATCGAGACTGAACGAGGTATTGGGATACCGACGATCGAGTCTCGGGCAAGTAACATACCGTCGACAAAGGGAATGGTATCTGGGGTTGCTTGAATCCTCGACATCGTGGTTCATCCGATGACATCATCGAGGAGCATGTAGGAGCCAACATGGGTATCCAGATCCCGCTGTTGGTTATTGACCCGAGAGCGTCCCGTCATGTTCAGATGTCTCCGAACCCGTAGGGTCTACACACTTAAGGTTCGGTGACGCTAGGGTTATTAGGAAGACTTGTATGTGATTACGAATGTTGTTCGGAGTCTGGATGAGATCCCGGACGTCACGAGGAGTTCGGAAGGGTCCGGAGGTAAAGATTTATATATGGAAGTTGTCAAACGGACACCGGAAAGTTTCGGGCGTCTGGTATTATCTTGGGGCCACCTAAGGGTTCCGGAGGTCCACCGGAGGGGCCACCTCTCTCGGGGCCACTTGGGCTGCATGGGGAGGAGCCAGCCCCGGTGGGCTGGGCGCACCCTCCTTGGTCCCTTGCGCCTAGGGTTGAGGGGAACCCTAGAGGGGCGCCTGCTTGGGGGGCAAGTTCCCCTCCCTTGGCCGCCGCCCCTATAGATGCATCTAGAGGGCCGGCCCCTTCTCCCTTCCCTATAAATAGAGGGGTGAGGGAGGCAGCCGCACCCAAGCCAAGGCGCAGCCCTCCCTCCCAACACCTCTCCTCCTCCGTTGTGTGCTCAGTGAAGCCTGCCGAGATCTGGCTTCTCCACCATCATCACGCCGTCGTCGCTGCCGGTGGAGCTGTCTTCCTCAACCTCTCCTTCCTCCTTGCTGGATCAAGACGGAGGAAGCGTCACCCGCACTGTCGTGTGTTGAACGCGGAGGTGCTGTCCGTTCAGCACTTGGTCATCGGTGATCTGAATCACGTCGAGTACGACTCCATCATCACCGCTCCCTCGAACGCTTCCGTACGTGATCTACAAGTGGTATGTAGATGCAAACTCACTCCCTTGACTCGTTGCTTAGATGAACTCATAGATGGATCTTGGTGAAATCGTAGAAAAATTTTAATTTTCTGCAACGTTCCCCAACACGCACTTGGGCTTCTCTCGGTGGTTCATGGTCCGGCTCACGTATTGTGTCGGGGGTTGGGTGCGACATATGCCAATGGATGGCTTATCATGGTGGGAGCGAGTAGAACGCCGCCGGTGCCCGGAAGCGGGATGAGGCGCAAACACGAACGCCGGCGTACTTTACCCAGGTTCGGGGCTCTCCTAGGAGATAACACCCCTAGTCCTGCTCTGCGGGGTCTCCGCATGATCACTAAGGAAAAGTGAGTACAAGGTTGCTCCTCGAGCTGTATGCTAGAGGTAGGAGAAGGCAAGGCTAGCTCTCTCCTTCCTATATGATCTGGTCTAGTTCTAATGGGTCGGAACCCTTTGCATGGGTGCCCCGGGGGGTTTATATAGGCCTACCCCCCAGGGGTACAATGGTAATCCGGCTGGGCGCAGGGCCTAGCCGTCAGTCTCTTCGGCCGCCGGCTTCTCTGCCGACTACTGGGGCCTGCCGACTGATGGGCCCCATCAACTGGTCTGATACGGAGCCGACAGGCCGTACCCGCCGCTTGTGGGTCCTGCCGGCTGCTGATTACTGTAGTCGTGCCTCTGATGATGCAGGCTTGGTCAGGGGGTCGTGGCTACAGCCCCGCCGCCTGGCGGGCGATTACTGTAGCCACTCCTCGTCTCGTCTGGTTAATGGCGCGGGGAGGTGGGGGGCGAGGAAGGGGCGGGCCGACTCCTGGGGGCCGACTTCCCTCGGGTCCGACTGGCAGAACTCTCGCCGTCTTCTGGACTCTCGTTGACTGGAGGGGCCCATCGTCCTGGGGCCGTACAGATAGGTCGTCGTGGGAGCAGGACTCCGCCTGCTGGTGGTGATGTCAGGGATGATATGGCAACAGTGCCGCGCCGGGCGGAGATCTCCGCGGGTACAGTGCACTGTGGCCACGCCAGCCCCTAGAAAGGGGAGGGAATGGGCCATACTGTAGCCATCCCCCGTCCCGTCCCGCTTGATGAGGGCACGGGCTTTGCCAGTGCCATGGGCCGACTCCTCGGGGCCGGCTTCTCTAGAAGCCGCCATGTAGGAGTCGGCTTGTCTTGACCTCGCCCCTAGGACTCGGCCGCGCGTGGGTAGTCGGCCATTCTTCCAGCCGGCCCCCGGAAGGCGGCTCTTCATCTTGGCGTCTTGAGGGGCGCAGTCAGCCCCGATATCTTGAAAGGTTCTGGGCTTCGGGTTAGCCTACCCGTGGCCCATTACTCCGACAGTAGTCCCCGAAGCTGGTGAGGCGCCGCGGGTGATTGGTCGAGGAGCCTCAACAGTTTCCTTTTCCCAGCTCCTGAAGCAGGGTCTCGTCCGCCTTTCGCAAGTCCGACTGGCGGGAGTCGGCCTCGCCCACTGTGACTTGTCTGAAATTTTTCGAACGCCCCGGCGGGATCCATGTGGCGTGCTAACTAAGCCTCTAGGCCGCCGCCAACTCTGCGCCTGTCATGTGGCGACGAGCGGCCGGGCTAGTCTGCCCACCCACGCGCACGACGGGACACGCCTGCCAGCAGGGCCCGCCATTACCACGCCTCGGCGCACAAGCGGATCCGCTGCGACCGAGGTGGGCGGTTGAGGTTCCCGCAAAGTTACTGCGCGCAATAACGTGCGCGATAATCGTGGGGGCGTGGGGTAGTGGGCGCAGTAAATCCCACGACCGCCCCCTCGGCTTCGCAGCCCATAGGCCTATAAGTAGGCGGAGGAGGGGGAGCGGCAGAGCATGCGTGCCCCTCCTCCTCACTACTTCCCCTTCTTCTTCTTCCGGCCGCCGCGCCCCAAGCTACGTATGAGCGCCGCGGTGGTTCGTTCCAATGAGCTCTTCCTCCGCTGTCACGCCCCCCGCGGTGCGCTCCGGCACCTGGGACGGTTCAGAGGTCCATGAGGATCACATCGACTTCCTCCGCAAGACGCGGTGGCTGCCCGGCAAGGACTTCGTGAGGGTCCGCCTTGCGCCGAGGAAGGAAATCTCACCGACGCCGGAGGAGGGCGAGCGGGTCGTCTTTCGCTTGCACTGCCTGCGCGGCCTTGGCCTGCCGGCGAGCGGCTTCTTCTGCTCCTTCCTCGAATTCTACGATCTCCAGCCGCACCACCTCACCCCCAACACGGTGGTGCTGCTGTCCGCCTTCGTCTCCTTGTGCGAAGACTTCCTCAGCGTCCTCCCCACCATCGAGCTCTGGGGGGAGTTCTTCTACACCAAGCTCGGCACCCAAGCCGCAGGCGTGCCGGCCCAGTGCGACGCGTTCATCGCGGTGCGGAGGTCGGGGGCCGACAACCCGTCCCCCCCCCCCATCTCGCTGATAAAGTCGGTGAAGATGTGGCAACGCCGTACTTCTACGTGAAGAGCATCTTCGCGGAGGGCGACTGGGTCAACCTGCCGGCTTACGTAGCCGGCCCGCCAGCTGGAAGGCGGCCCAACTGGTCGTACCGGGCCAGGACACTGACTCCTGCCGGAGCCGCCGCCATCGCGCGGCTCCGAGTGCTGACGCAGTCGGAAGGCCTGACCGGGTCTGATTTGCTGGCCGCCTTCATGGCGCGCCGAGTGCTCCCGCTCCAGGGTCGCCCTCACATGATCTGCCAGATGAGCGGGCATCGGGACCCGAGTCAGATGTGCACCAAGGAGATGCCTCACGAAGAGGTGGCCTACATGGTGAACTACCATGCGAACTACGAGCTCACGGAAGAGTAGCAGTTCGGCAAGGAGCCATACTCACGCGCCAACCCTCCTCCCATGGTAAGTTGTCACTTTTCTTTTTCCGCTGACTCATTGCAGCCGAGTCCGTCTGGTCGGTCGACCATCGACCTTTGAACGAGCCCCTCCTCCGGCCAAAGAACGGCACCACGGGGCTGGCCCATGATCCCGACTAGGTGGAGAGCGACGTCGACGACCCTGACTTGGGGGCGGCGGCCTTGGAGGATGACGCTGAAGGAGGCGGCGGCGACGCGGGCGGCCCGAGGCTCAGAGCCAGCATCGCGGATTGGCCTGACGACGACGCGGGGGAAGTCGCCCCACACCACCAGCCAGGAGCCGGCCAGCAGGGTGCGAGCTCTTCCGCCGCGCCGGACGCACAAGGCGGCGCGAAGAAGCGCAGGGCCGCGCCGAGCATATTCGGCAGTCGGCCGAAGAAATCCAAAAGCTCAGCCGCGGCGACCAAGCGGGAAGAGGCGGCCGCGAAGGCCAATCGCTTCCGCAAGGAGGTGAAGAAGCCGCCGTTGGTCTCCGCGTAAGGGCTGCCTTCCTTTCGCCTTCATTTTTTCTTTCGTTGATCTTGTCTGAGTTTTTGCTTGTTTTCCCTTGGGCTAGGGCTCCCCTCTCTCTTGATAAGGTCGCAGCCGCCTCCATCGTGGGGTCGGCGGAGACCTCCGCCACCACTCACCGCGTCGATCCAGCCGCCGACCTCCGGGAGGCGACAGAGCGGAACGCGCGAGAAGCGCGCGAAGAGCGGGCGGCCGCCCTCCTGGAGAAGGCGAAGGCTGAGAAGGCGGAGGCCACCGCCCAGAAGAAACTGGCGGAGGCTGAGGCCGCCATTGCGGCGAAGAAAGAGGATGAAGAAGCCGCACACCGCCAGTCGGCGGTTTTTGTTACTCCTCTGAACTCCGCGCCGCCGCCTCCGGAGTTCACGGCGCAGACTGGGGAGGCCGGCGGTGAGAACCCGATCATGGAGAGGGATGGCGGCGACACCGCCATGCCGGACGTGATCGTGCCGCCACCGCCGCCGTCCGGGAGCACGCAAGGCGGGCAGCCGGCAGACCCGCCGGTGCCGCCAACTAAAGACGAGGTGGTGGCGGGCCTAATTCTTGAGGTCGGCACGCCGACGCGTCGCCGTCTCATGAAGGCAGCTTTGGCGCCGCACCCTCTGGAAGTCGGCGCCGCGAGCTCCTCGATCCCGGACACCGAGGCGACGAGCGCCGCGCCCACTGGGTGGGTGCGGGGAGGCGGGACGGGCCCATTGAATCGGGCGCTTTTGGACGTCCAAGCCAAGATCCAAGCCGAGGGCGACGCCATCAGGAGCTGCAATAAGGCGCACCTGGCGGCGCGAGAGGCCGTCCGAGTACGTTTCTTTCTTCTTTGTTTCTGTTTCTTATGCTTCTCTGTGGGGGCGCGCCAGCGCACCCACCGGGTGTAGTCCCCGAGTTTCGGGCCGGCTGCTGAGCGGGCGGCTCGGAACTCTAATCGGCGAGTTCCAAGCACTAACATTTGTTTGGAATTTTGTCATAGGACTACCACAATCTTCGGGTGACCGCCTTCAACGCCAACGTCGAGGAGCTGGCCAAGCGGACCGCCGACTTGTCGGAAAGCCGGAGTGAGTCCTCTTCCATCTCTGCAGGGGCGCGCTGGCGCACCCGCAGGCTGTAGTCCCCGAGATCCGGGCCGACTGCTGAGCAGTCGGGCCGGATCTCCCTGGCGACTATTCTTTTTTTCTGTAGATGACTCTTTTTTCGTGGGGGCGCTCTGGCGCACCCGCGAGCTGTAATCCCCGAGATTCGGGCCGACTGCTGAGCAGTCGGGCCGGATCTCTCCGGCGACCTTTCTTCCTTGTTGACGACTGACGCCTTGTTTTCTTCTTTCTTCTGCAGAGGCCAACGCCACCCTGCAGCAGCAGCTGGGTGAGGCCAACACCGCGCTGCATGCCAAGGAGGAGGAGTGCAACAAGCTGGCCGCGGAGCGTGATCTGCTGGTCACGCAACTGGCAGAGCAGAAGGAGCTGCTCAAGAAGACCTAGAAGGAGGCGGAGGACAAGGAGACCACCCTCCTTGCTGAGTTCGCGACCGAGCGCTCCTCCTGGACTGACAAGGAAGCAATGCTGGCTTCCGGCTTCCATGAGATCGAGGATCTCGTCGATGGTGAGCTTCCCCTCATTTTCCTTTTCTGAGCTGCCGACTGCTAGTCGAGTCGACCTCTAGTCCTTAATCTTGTTCTTCGTTCTTCTGTCTTGGCAGACTTCTTCCCTGGCCACTCGAACGCTGCCAACCAAGCCATCGAAGCTGATCACGAGGGGCGGAGGGCGAACAGCGCGAGGATCGCCGCCGACGCCCCCCGAACCCTTGATGAGCAGATCCTGAGCATCGAGTCTCGTCTTCGGTCGGCTCACCGGATGCTGCGCCGGCTTCAACGTGTCGGCGCCCAGGTGATCGCCGCCTTGTGGCCGGATATGCAGGCACCACGCACCCCCAGTCGGACTGCCGGCCGGTGGAAATAGCGGCTGGCCGCCCCAAACTGGAAGGCTCTTGACCCGGCCGGAGCGCGCTTGAGCCTTAGAGTTTGTCAAGGCGTGGTATCCTGGGGTGAGTCTAGCCCAGCTAGCCACGTTCCGCAAGAAGCTCAGGAGGAGTTGGCGGTCGTGGAAGACGCTCTCGTCAAGCGCGCGGCGTCAATCGCTGAGTACACCGACACCAGCATCTTCGTCCCAGAGCGGGTTGAAGCGGTGACGCAGCGCCGCCCGAGTGGTTTGGGCTGAATCCAGACGACGGCGAGGACTCCTCGGAGGTGATCGACTCCAGTGGCGAGGAAGAAGGCGAGGCGGAGGAGGGAGGCGAAGAGGAGGCGCCGGAGGTCAGAGCAGACGGCCAGCCTCAGCTCGACCGCGCCTCCAGGAACGAGCCGCGCCCAACCGAGCCGGCTACTACTGGAGGCGATCATGCGGAGACTGACCAGCCGGCCACTCCACCAACCGGCGCTGCGGACTCCTCCGACCCTCCGAACCCTTCTGCCGCTTCCTAGGCTGCCACTTTGTATTTGTTTTTATCTGCTTAATAGTCTTGATGAACTTGTTAATTTGCACAATTCCACCCGCGGAGTGTATCTTGAACTTCTGTTTGAAGATTCGGCCAAGGGCCTTTTCTATGTAAATATTTCTCCGAGTTCTATCTCTTCTTGCTCATTGCTCTTTTGGCTTTTTCCTTTGCCGCCTTCCCTTGGTTGCCGTCTTGCCCGACCAAACAGCCGCTCCATGATCTGTTCTTTGGGTCAAGTATAAGCTACTTTGGGAAGGCAAGTACTAACCGTTTAGAGTGTTTTAGCAAGTTGAGTAGAAAAGCAGCCGAGCAACTGCTCAAGAGTCGGTTGTAAAAGGCAGAAGCGGATTAAACTATGTACACGCTTTGAGTCCTTAGCCATTTTCATGTGGACACCCATTCTACCTTACTCACCCCACAGACGATGTCGCTCTGCGGCTGCGGCTTCGACAGAGGCGGCTTAAGTGCCACACACTACTTGTCCGGTTGCAGGAAGCATTTCATAGTACAAGACGGCAAGTCCCCGGGCCGACTAGTCGAACCCGGTGCCAAGCGGCATAACAAAGAATAACATACTCGTAGGCATAATTCTTGTCATATAGATAAAAGAGGGCAGTCCCCGAGCTCTTCTCGGGGGGCCCGAAGTCTTCGTACTTTAATACAAAAGGTAGCGTGGTACATACTGCATTAACTGTAAAATCTTCGGAGGAGATTTGCATTCCATGGCCGCTCCGTCTCTTTGCCGGAGTCCTCCCTCTTGCATGCTCGGGGCTTCGGCGTCGATCGAGTAGTAGGAGTCGTTGCCCAACACTTTGCCGATGATGAAAGGCCTTCCCAAGGTCTTTGAGAGCTTGTCTTTGGCGGCTGTTATTTGGATCAGCCGAGCACAAGGTCTCCTTCTTGGAAAGATCTCGGCTTGACCTTCGGTTGTAGTATCGGCGCGAGGCTCTGCTGATAGATCTTTGGACCGGTGAGTGCCAACAACCGGCCCTATTCAGCGGTCGGCGCCGTCTTGGCGTGCTTCTTACGCTTCCTCCTCGGTGTACATGGTGACTCGAGGTCGAACTCTATGTCCGTTGGGATGGCGGCCGGCACCATAGGCGAGGAACAAAGCGTGAAGCGGTTGACTTGTTTGGAGTTGTCGCGAGGCTCGGAGGGCGGTGGCAGCTCGTCAAGCCAGCGGCCGGCGAGCGCTCTAGAGGCTCGACTAGTCGGCGTGATGTCGAACAAGATGAGGCCGTTTGCTCGCTCTACGGCCGTTTGATGCGGATGGGCAGCGGACGCTAAGTCGGTCGGATGCCTGCGTCGCGCGAAGCAGGCCAAGGCACCTTTGGCAAAGTTTGTGCCGTTGTCGGTGATGATCTTTGTGTGGTATGCCGTGCAATTGTGATGTCGGAGATGAAAGTCACATCGGTCGGACCATTTAACTTCTTGATTGGTTTCGCTTCTATCCACTTGGTGAACTTGTCCATCTGCGACAAGCAAGTGAGTCGAGCCGCCTCGTCGTCTTGAATGGCCCCACCATGTCCGGGCCCCAAACAGCAAAGGGCGAGCAATAGGAATAGTCTTGAGTCGGAAGCGGTGATGAGGCTTGGAGCGGAACCGGCACCCTTTGCATTTTGGACCAAGTCCTTGGCGTCTTCTAGATCGATCGGCGGAAGAAACCATGGCGGAAGGCTTTGGCGACAAGTGCTCTTGAAGCCGCGTGGTGGCCACACTCGCCTTGATGGATGTCTTTGAGAATTGCTTGGCCTTGCTCTGGCTCCACGCAGCGCGGTGAGACACCAGTGACAACTGCGCCTTACAAGCTCTCTGTTGACTATGGTGTGAGGCTGCTGCCCGGCATTGCACTTGCCGAGCCAAGATCTCATCGGTTAGCAGCTCTTTGTTCACCAGAATTTGAGGATGGGCTGGGCCCATGAAGGTCTTGCGATTTCGCAAGCTGTCGGGACTGCGACTTGGGCGAGGCGGTGGGCAGGCGGCGGTTTGGGTCGGCAGCCGCTTCTTTGGGTCGATGAAGTCCCGGGCGATTAGTGCAGTCCCGGGCGAACTCAAAGTCTCCGGGCTGACCGCTGCAGTCCCCGGGCCGGGTTCTGAAGTCCCCGGGCTGGGTGCGACTGCCGTGATCCCAGGGCCGCCTGCCAGAACTCCCGTGCCGTCTGCGGGGGCTCTCAAGTCGGATTCGACTGCTTCAGGAGGAGCCAGCATGAAGATAGAATCTGACTCTAGCGATGGCTTGACGGACGGCTTGAGGAGGCGTTGAAGGGCGACGCCGGACGGTATTGCTTGACGGGTAGAGCCGATTCATGCCAAGGCATCTGCTTGCTCGTTCTCGTTTCTTGGCACCTGGAGAAACTCGCACCCTTCAAAATATCCACTGAGTTGCTGTATGAGGAAGCGGTAGCTCGCCATGTTTTCATCTTTGGCGTTCCAGTCGCCGGACCACTGCTGGACCACCAAGTCGGAGTCACCATAGCACAGGATCCGGCGAATGCCGAGCTCTTTGGCAAGCCGGAGCCCGTGAATGAGTGCCTTGTATTCGGCGACGTTGTTGGAGGCGGCAAAATGGATTTGCAGCACATATTTGAGCTTGTCACCTTTGGGAGAGGTGAGGACGATGCCGGCTCCCAAACCGGTGTGCACCTTGGAACCATCAAAATGCATCCGCCAATGGGTGGAGTCGGGCGCTGGTGGCAGGTACTGGGTCTCAGCCCAGTCGACGAGGAAGTCGGCCAACGCTTGAGACTTGATGGCGGTGCGAGGCTGGTAGTAGATGGTGTAGGGGGCCAAGTCTATGGCCCATTTGGCCACTCGACCCGAAGCATCTCGGCTTCCAATGATCTCTGCCAGTGGAGCTGTGCAGACCACAGTGATTGGGTGCTCTTGAAAGTACTCAGTTTCTTGGCGGCAAAGTGCACACCATATCACATCTTCTGGTAGTGGGGGTAGTTTTGCTTGGAGGTCGATAGTACTTCACTCAAATAATATACCGGTCTCTGGACTGTTAGTGCCTTGCCTTCCTCCTTGCGCTCTACCACGATGACAGTGCTGACCACTCGGCTGGTGGCAGCGATGTATAGGAGCATGGGCTCCTTAGGAGTCGGAGCCGCCAGGACAGGTGGAGTAGTCAACATCTTCTTAAGCTGGAGAAAAGCTTCGTCCGCCTTGTCATTCCACTCAAAAAAGTGGTTTTCTTCATGAGTTGGTACAAGGGAAGAGCCTTCTCTCCCAGCCGACTGATGAAGCAGCTGATGGGCACCAGATAGCCAGTGAACTTCTGCACATCCAGCAGTCGGGTGGGCACCTCCATCCTCTCGATGGCCTTAATCTTTACGGGGTTGCACTCTATGCCGCGTTCGGAGATCAGGAAGCCAAGAAGCTGGCCGGTTGGTACTCCGAAGACGCATTTCTCTGGATTGAGCTTGATCTGAAACCGGCGTAGGTTCTCAAAAGTCTCCTTGAGGTCTTCCAGCAGTGTTCCACGCTTCTCCATCTTCACCACCACATCGTCCACGTAAACGTGGGCGTTTCTGCCGAGTTTCTGAGGAGGCACTTCTGCATGCAACGTTGAAACGTGGCGCCGGCATTCCTCAAGCCGAACGTCGTGGTCAAGTAGCAGAAGGCTCCAAATGGCATGATGAAGGCGGTCTTGATCATCGGCGGGTTCAACTTGATCGGTGATATCCTGAATATGCATCTAAGAAACTCAACAGCTCGCATTCGGCTGTGGAGTCTATCACTTGGTCGATCCTTGGCAAAGCGAACGGGTCCTTGGAGCATGCTTTGTCGAGGCTAGTGTAGTCAATACACATTCGCCACTGCTTGTTCTTCTTCAGCACCAGGACCGGGTTGGCTAGCCACTCTGGAAAGAACACCTCCATGATGAAGCCGGCTGCCAGCAGCCGGGCTATCTCTTCTTCAACAACTCTTCTCTTCTCTTCTGACAAGCGGCGCAAGGGCTGCCTGACTGGTTTGGCATCAGATCGACATGTAACTTGTGCTCGGCGAAATCCGTCGGAACACCTGGCATGTCTTTGGGGGACCATGCAAAGATGTCCTGATTCTCACGGAGGAAATCGACAAGCTCGCCTTCCTATTTGCTATCGAGGTTTGCACCTACGACATCATACCTCTCTGGGTGCTCCGGGTCCAAGGGTATCTTCTTTGTTTCTTTGGCCGGCTTGAACGAGCCCTTAGCTTCTGACTCCTTGGGATTGGGCGACATCTCCGGCTGCTTGCTTGCCATCGCCACAACCCGGTCAAGGAGCCGCTTCTCAGCTGCGATCACGAGGGACTCGGCCAGCCGACTGCTCTCTGCTACGCAGGCGGACGACTTCCTATAGTCGTCGGCTATGGTCAGAATCCCCTTGGAACTCGGCATCTTCATCTTGAGGTAGGCATAGTGGGGACAGCCATGAACTTGGCCAGGGCAGGCAGGCCAAGTAATGCATGGTATGGGCTCTCAAGGTCCACCACCTCAAACCAAACTGACTCTCGGCGGAAGTGATCTTTGTCTCCGAAGAGGACGTCTATCAGGATCTTGCCAATTGGTGAGCAGGAAAGGCCAGGAACTATGCCATGGAATACTGTCCGGCTGGACTGAAGCTACCTATGTCTGATTCCTAATTTCTCCATGGTATCCTTGTACATGATGTTGATGCTGCTGCTGCCGTCTATCAGGACTCGGGAGAAGCGAGCAGCTCGCCTGTCCGTGGCAAAGGTGGCGTCCAAAACCAGGGCGTAGGAGCCGGGGTTAGGCATCACCTCCGGGTGGTCAGCTCTGCTCCAGCTGATGGGCTTCTCAGACCAATGGATGAACTCGGGGGTCTCTGAGGCTACCGCATTTACTTCTTGCTGCTGCTGCCGCCTGCTGCGTCGATCATCGGCCACGCTGGTGAACACGACATAGGCTCCATGCTCTTCTGGGTACTCGTCTTGTATAAGCGCCGGTAGTCGACCGCCCGGCTGCTGGGGCGGAGGAGGCGACTACCGGCGACGGGGGAGGCAAGAGGCCGTCTCCTTGGCGATCTGGTGAGCGATGGCACTCCGAAGTCTTTGTGGTTGGGCAACCGCACCACTATGGAATTTGCAGGGAGCATCCAAAGTCTGCTCATGTGAGAAAGCCACCAACCAGTTGGGCTTGCCGCCCTTCTGACGTTTGGTGGGAGGCTGCCCTTCTGGCTGCTAGTCTTCGACTGTTGCCACCTGCCGGATGGTGGAAGCCGGCTGTGGGGCCTTGCGCTTGTGGTCGTTCTGCTGTTGACGCCGACTGGCGTCTCCAGCTGGGGTTCGAGGAGCCTGAGGAGCCACTTTGCCAGTCACACTAACTTGGATCTCTGCGTTCATGGAGGAGTCGGCCGTGGCATATTTGTCTGCTATGATCAGTAGCTCGTCGAGGGTCGCCGGCTCGTCGCAGAGGAGCTTGTGCTTGAGGACGGTGCCCTCTCGGCACCCTGCGGTGAAGTACCCGATGGCCTGCACCTCGTGCGCCCTCGCGGGAGTTCTGGAGCTCGGCCCGGTAGCGTGAGGTAGTCGCGAGTTGACTTCGTTGGGGCCTTGCCCACAAGGAGAGTGGCGAGGCTTGGGCGGTCGCTTATGCGTCTTTGGTGCGATTCTTGACGAAAGCGTTGGTGAAGTCGACCCAAGCTGCTGATCTTTGCGGGGCTTCAAGTTGTTCAGCCAAGTCCGGGCCGTGCCACAGAGCATAAGCGAAACATATTTTGACGGACAACACGCTTGTTGCCGTTTGCTATATTGACGGTGTGGAGTAGTCGACCAGCCGATCCTCGGCTTCACAGGCGGTGTATTTAAGCGTGTCTCTTGGGAGCATGAATCCTTTGGGGAAGGTTCATCTCGAATCGAGGGCGAAACACGGCGGACCCAACTCATCATCTTCTTCTAGCGCCCGAGATCGGTGGAGGCGGTCGATCCGGTGGCGAGCATCATTCTCTCGACTCCTTCTCGGCGGCCAAGGCGGTCGCCGAGTGTCGGGTGGTCAGCAATGGCGGGAGACTTCGCCTTTCCCTGCGAGGGAGGAGGCGGACGATCGTCCGTCGTTCCACTGCTCTTGGCGGCCCGTCTTGGTCGCGCTCTATGGTGATCTTGAGTCCGATCGCGGCTGGCAGCCGGCTCCTTGTCTTTTCTTCCGCGGATGCCACCAGTCGGCGTCCGAGAGGTCGCGCCTTGGTCTCAGCGGGGATGCAGGTCGTCATTACGCGATGGAAGCGCGCCGGTCGCGGCAACCGGCCTCGTTACGCTTTCGGCGGCAGCGTTGAGCAGCTGACACGCGCTCCGTCATCGGCGGCGTTCTTCGCCCTCAAACATGTCCAGCTCGTCTGCTGTCGCTTGGGCAGCTCAGATGTTTTCGGCTGGCGTGGCGTAAACGAAGCGATCTGCTCTGAAAAGTTGCCGATGGCTACGCCATGCTTCTTTGACCACGCCAAGGTGGCTGGGCGGCGGGAGCAGCGTGCCGCCTGCAGGTCCATCTCGCTGATAAACTTCGGCAGTGTCTCATCTGGCGATTTCTTAGCGCCTTCGACAAGCTGAAGGCAGCGTGCCTCCAATGTCTCGGCGTCGGCGTCTTCGGGAATGGGTGCGGTCAGGTCTTGCAGCGCCGCGTCAAGCGGGTCATGAGCACCCCCGCCGGAGTGCTCGCCGTGACCGATGACAAACACCTCCGTGACGGTGCTTCCACCGCTCTCCGCGCGAGGGAGCGGCTCGTCGTAAACCACCATGTTGGTGGGGAACGCGTCGAGCGACGCGGTGTCAGAGTCGACCAGCATCGGGTCGGTGGAGCCTACAGACTCCAGGTCCACAGCTGGCTCGCTGGTGATGTGAAGCTGATCGAGGAGGCCCGCGAGGAGGCTCTCGGGGCCGCCTGTGCCCGCGTCGGATGCGGGCTCGTCGATCATTCTCACTTCGGGGTTGCCGGGTCATAACACATAGTAGGTGACTATTGAATTGCAAGATAGGATCAAGAACTCACATATATTCATGAAAACATAATAGGTTCAGATCTAAAATCATGGCACTCGGGCCCTAGTGACAAGCATTAAGCATAGCAAAGTCATTGCAACATCAATCTCAGAACATAATGGATACTAGGGATCAAACCCTAACAAAACTAACTCGATTACATGATAAATCTCATCCAACCTATCACCGTCCAGCAAGCCTACGATGGAATTACTCACGCACGGCGGTGAGTATCATGAAATTGGTGACGGAGGAAGGTTGATGATGACGATGGCGACGGATCTCCCTCTCCGGAGCCTCGAACGGACTCCAGATCAGCCCTCCCGAGAGAGTTTAGGGCTTGGCGGCGGCTCCGTATCGTAAAACGCGATGAATCCTTCTCTCTAATTTTTTTTTCTCCCCGAACATGAATATATGGAGTTGGAGTTGAGGTCGGTGGAGCACCAGGGGGCCCACGAGGCAGGGGGCGCGCCCCCACCCTCGTGGACAGGGTGTGGCCCCCCTGGTTCGGCGGGTCCCAGGGTACCGCGGGTCCCTACGATGGTGTGGACGGGCCCCTTTTCGATGGCGGTACTCTGCATCCCGCACAGTCGGCGCCGTCGCCCTCGCGGTTCCATGCAGATGACACATACCCACCCATCGTCCACGCCCAGCCACCGCCGCGGTTCTCCGAGCTGGAGTTCGCGACCTACGACGGCACCGTCGACCCCCTGAATTGGCTCAACCAATGCGACCACTGTTTCAGGGGGCAGCGCATGCTCGTGTCCGACCGCACCTGGATCGCCTCCTATCATCTACGAGGCGCCGCCTAGACGTGGTATCACGCCCTCGAGCAGGACGAGGGCGGCATGCCACCATGGGAGCGTTTTCACGATCTGTGCCTCTTGCGCTTCGGTCCGCCTATCTGCTGGAGCCGTCTGGCGGGCTTCGGCGCCTTCCGTTCCTCACCACGATGCAAGACTTCGCCGACCGCTTCCGAGCATCGGGCGTACCACACCCGGCGTTCGACTCGTCGGCGTCTTTGAGCTCTTCGTCGGCGGCCTATCGGACCACATCCACGTGGGCGTGGAGATCGCGAACCCACAGACCTCGGTGGCCATCCAAAGAAGCGTCATTTGCCGGGCGGCTGGCCGCCACCACGGCGGAAGTTCTCGCGTAGGGTCGACACTGCTCGAGCTTCATGGCGACCCTAAATCACGACCGCGGCGCGCCCGTTCCGCCGGCTCACCCCGGCCGAGCAACTCGAGCGTCGCCGCCAAGGGTTGTGCTTCAAATGCGACGAGCCCTACGTGCCCGGCCATGTCTGTCCGCAACTCTTCCACCTGGAGGCTGCGGACTACATTGAGGAGGACACCGCCGCCGCCGGGCTCGGCGTCCTGCCCGCCCCAGCTGACACAGAGGTGTTTGGCGCCCGTTGATCACCTCGAGGAATTATGCAAGCGCTTCCCCGCCTTCCATCTTGAGGACGAGCTGTTTGTGTAGGCGGGGAGAGATGTTATGGTCGGCATATACTACAGCCCAGGCAGTTAGGGGCCTGGCCCAGTTATCTTATCGTTATTAGGGGCTTAGCCCAGTTATCGTATTTGGAGATTATATAAACTCATGTAAGGACTAGCAACCATATTTGCTCGGCATCCTGAAGGGAGCCGGGAGACCTAACCCCCTCCTGCTCCCTCCCTCCCCCCCTCCTGCCCCCTCCTGCCCCCTCCTGCTCCCTCCTCCCTCCTCCCTCCCCCTCCCTCTCCCCTCTCCCTCCCCCTCTCCCCGCTCCCCGCTCTCCCCTCCCCTCTCCCCTCCCCCCCCCCCCCCCCCCCCCCCCCCCCCCCCCCCCCCCCCCCCTCCCCTCCCCCCTCCCTCCCTCCCTCCCTCCCTCCCTCCCTCCCTCCCTCCCTCCCTCCCTCCCTCCCTCCTCCCTCCCTCCCTCCCTCCCTCCCTCCCTCCCTCCCTCCCTCCCTCCCTCCCTCCCTCCCTCCCTCCCTCCCTCCCTCCCTCCCTCCTCCCTCCCTCCCTCCCTCCCTCCCCCTCCCTCCCTCCTCCCTCCCTCCCTCCCTCCCTCCCTCCCTCCCTCCCTCCCTCCCTCTCTCTCTCTCTCTCTCTCTCTCTCTCTCTCTCTCTCTCTCTCTCTCTCTCTCTCTCTCTCTCTCTCTCTCTCTCTCTCTCTCTCTCTCCAAGCCCCTCCTTCCTCCACGCCAAGCCCCCTTCCACCCCTACAACCTACGAGCTAGACCCGGTAAGAACCCAGCTCCTATCACCAGAACATCTGAGTAACAAGATCCTCAGCCCACCGGTTTGTGTTTGGATTAATCAAATCATTTACATTTGCAAACCGTTTTGTGGAAAGAGCGAAAAGCAAACAATAGACATCCCCAAGTTAAATGTTTTCACATGAGCGGTCGGTCAAAACAGAAAATGCACTTTGGATAATGAAAAAGGAAAACAGCATATTGCTCGAAGTTATTGACAACTTGAACAGAGATAACAGGTCCATTTCAAATTAAAGTAATGAACTGATGTAATAAAGAAATTTGTAGTGCATCTGTAAAAGGAGGGAAATGGCAACAATCAGCTTATGGCAGTAAAGATGCATATCTTCGGATAGTACAGTTAGCACCCTGTGATTTAAATGGTACTCCAATAATGAACTAACATTATCCATCTTCTTTATCATACACGGAGTCACGGAGTATCAACTAAAAGAGCAGAAGTCAACATTCATTGAGCAGTCAGCAGTCATGTGACAGCAGATGTCCTGAGCGACAAACACAATCCATCTTTTATATGAAAAGAGATCAACAGTGGTAAGCTGAACCGTGCATTGCAAAACAGAGCGAAGGACCAAAGCAATTCAAAAAGTGCGGTAAGATGGACCAAATCAAAACAAGCTGCAGATCAACAGATCACACATCATTCGGAACATACTTGCTGGAGCATATCAGCTAAATTGACCCAGGAATGCATCTAAAGATCAACATTTCACAGCTACACATACATGACCAACATGACATTAATAGTTTCTCCGAAAAAGCTAAAGAGTTACCAGGGACTGCTTAGATGATTTCTCAAAGCATAGGATCTAGATACGCATAATAAATTTTGGTGGAACTGCTTTCATCATACCAGTCATTCTGCTGACAGAAGCACTCATAGTCTAGCATTGTAGCTTTTGGATCTGCTCTAAAGAAAGCTTTGGCGAGCACGGCTCCTCTTCTCCCACACATCTGCTAATGGAGAAGGAGAACCTCTTTTCAGAAGCTGGTACCCTTGGCTTGCCACCACAGCATCGACTCTGTTGGAAGGGGCCATAAAATTGACGCAAGCTTCTTTAAGCTTCTGGCAATTGTACTTATCAGCTAACCATAGTGCACTAGCCACATTCTCCACATTAAGGTTCATAACCAAGGTGCGTGCACACATAAGCTTCAACCTCTCTAAACCATATTGATCCGCAGCTGCAAGTAGATGCTGGAAAACAGCATTGCTTTCAGCTCTACTGAAATCATCCATCACAGGCAAGGAATCGGTGTAAATGAAATGGAGGAGAGCCTTGAAAACCGCTGGTTCCACAGAGTTGATGGTTATGCGGCTCATCTTCTTCTCCTTCATGGGTTCGCCGAACTGCTTCCGGAAGACAGGTGACCGCGCAGCAAGCACCGCCCTGTGGGCAGCAAATGTTTCTTGTTGAACGTCGAAGGTCACATCTGCTGCGGACGTATCCTCCAACATCTTGCGAAAATGCTGTAGTGCGTTAGGGGGAGGCACATCAATTTCACACAATGGTTTGGTTTCAGACACCCTTAATTGGCCTAAGACAGTGATGACACATTCAATCACAAGGCAGTCATCTCGGACATACACTGAATCCTCCAACGCCTCCCTTCTTATACACCTCTCCTTACCCCAGGTAGCCTCTGCGAAGCTGTCAGACTTGAATCGAAACGGCTCCTCATCCAATTCAAAGAATACACTTGACAATAACGATTTGGGCTTTCCAGTGACTTGATCAATCAGTCTTATGTCGACGACCGCTGGCGCCTGCCCATACTTGCTCATGAACTCAACAAAAACTGATATGTGTCCCTCACTGTCGTCGCCATAACCCTCTGGGTAGTACAAGATAGCCCAGTCGAATCCCCCAACCCTGAAGGTGCTGGAACGGATGAAACCATCAGCATTGACGTCCATGCCAACAATCCCGTGACTAAACTGACAGATCTTCAATCGGTGCGCGCCTTGCACCGCCTGATATGCGCAGGACGATATGGTGGTTGACGCCATTACTCTCTGCTTTGTGTGCTGTGGTGACCCTGCAACATTAGCACATTCGTGTATGTTAAATATATCTATCTACAAGAAATCAATCGCTCAATCGTACTAGATAGATCGAACTCATAAAGTGCAATGCCTGATTCCAGTTCTAGGTGGAATCAAGAATGGATCCACATTTCATCCAATCACCAAAAAAAGAAACGATTCCTGTTCTAAGAGGAATCAAGAAAGCACACGCATTGGTTCCAATAATCCAAAGGATCCAAAAGAAGACGGCGAATGTCGGATTGAAGCAACCTAGACGGGGGGCTCCTTACCTTCAATGTTGCCGGCGGCGGACCTACAGCGTGTCGGCGGCAGGGGGGTGGTGCGTGGCGGCGGCCGTGCCTTTCGCTCTTCGCTATGGAGCAGAGGTGCCCAAAACCCAGCACACGCTTAAACGGACCTGGCATGGCACGGCACGCGGAAGCCTGTTTATAAGCGGGCCGTGTCATTCTGACACGCGGGCCGAGCACGGCACATTAACTAAACGGGCCGGTCCAACACGGTACGGAATGTGTGCCGGCCTCCCCGTGCATGGGGAAGAAGCTTTCCCCGCGGAGAGCTCTTTTTTTAGACAAACTGCAAAGCTTTATTATGAGGATGAAATCAAGATCGTTGGGTTGGCCTAATCAAACATGACGGCCAAACCCGAGAGATAAAGCATATTTTGCAAGTTTGTGAGCCCCGTAGAGAGCTCCTAAAGGGCGCCTTCAGCGCCCGTTTGGGGTACTGGCGCCTACACGCCCTCAAACCGGGCCGGCCCAAAGTCGCCTTGTTCGCATCTCCCGGGTAGATCGCCTCGTTCGCTGCTCGTGCACAGGCCGCCTCATTCCGTCGATCGCGGTTGATCGGTCGACAGTTGACCGGTCAACCGACCGTTGACTCTTGAAAAAAAGAAAATATTGAAAAATACGAAAAAATTAAAAATCTCGCAAATTCGAAAATGTTCATGAATTCTGAAAGAAAAGTTCACAAACTTAAAAACAATAGTTCACGAATTTCTAAAAAATGTTCATCCATCAAGAAAAGTTCATCAATTTTAGAAAAAGTTCATCGAATTTGATAAAAAAGGTTCATCGGTTTGAAAAAAGTCGATTGGTTTTGAAAAGAAAGTATGCAAACTTCAAAAAAAGTTCACGAATTTAACAAGAAGTTCATCGAATTGGAAACAAAAGTTCACCGATTTTGAAAAAAGTTCATCGACTTCAAAAAAAAGTTCATCGAATTTAAAAAAAGTTCACCGATTTTGAAAAAAAGTTCACCGATTTCTAAAAACCGTTCATCCATTTAGAAAAAAAATCGTTCAGAAAATCTGGTGAACATTTTGCGTCGAATTAGAAAAAAAAGAAAAGAAGAAGAAGAAATAAAACGAAAAAAAAAAGAACTGGCAAGAATAACAGAGGGAAGAAGTTACGCAGTATCACGGAAAGTATAGTGGCTGGGGTGGTTAGTGCATTTTGTACTGAATCCCGGCGGCGCGGGTTCGAATCCCACCTGGCCGTTCCCCTTTTCGTGCTCCATAAAATTGAAATGGGCTGGCCCATCGTGGAGGCAGGGGTATGCGCCCTGTACCCATAAACCTATATCGGGCGCTGAGGGCGTCGTATAGGATTTGCGTTCCCCACAATTATCAACTTTCATTTTGGATGCTGCTATTTTCATTGGCTGAGACAGTAAATAGGATTTGCATGCTGCTCTTAAGAAATTAATGACATGGAAAACCAATATAGTGGTTGGCTCTTCCAAATTTCCCAAGCGGGCCAAATAGAAGTAATTATTGTCATTGATTTTTGTTTAATATTCTCCATTCAATCTCCACGCACCTAGGTTGCGGTGCACCTCCTTATATGCCCTATGCACCCGGATGGACGGAGTACATGCCCATATGCAGCCTAAGGGTTCTTGACAGATGACCAATGCTATCCTTGAGGCCTTGAGGGTGATATGTTGGAGGAGTGCATGGGTAAACGATGGTCCATGGGTCTACAAAAATTTGAAAACTAGTCAAAAGTGGGCATGTCCATGGCTCATGGTGAACCATGTCTTTTCATTCATTTATGAAGATGCATTGACTAGCTGGGGCAGAGATTGTATGACTTGCAAGAGACAAGTCAAGGGCTGACTTAGCCATCGATGGTTGTGAACTTGTGATTATTCTCAGATCACTGAACACACACAAATAAAAGTTGACTTAGCCATCGATGATTGTGATTATTCTCAGCTCACTGAACACACACAAACAAAACTGCTAAGCACTATTAAGAGCATCTACAGTCGGGCGTCCCAAACCTGCCTCAAACGCCCGGGCGGATGGCCTGGTCATTGGCCAATCACGAAAATTCGACCCAGATGGACGCCTCAAACGGGCTTCAAAACGCCCGGGCTGGATGGCACCCCTCATATCCAGCCCAAATCTGGGGAGGATATGGGGGCGTCTGGGCGCGTCCGCCACGTCGGACCCGGCCCACACTGACCCACCCGACCCCACATATATTTCTCCCCATTTGCTCGCCGGATCAAACCTGATGTAGGGTAGAACCCTAGATGCCCAATCTTTCACGATTGGAGCAGATCCCACGAAGAACACGACGAACACGAGGGGAAACACGAGAGGATTCACTCAAACTAACAAGATTTGATTACACATGTGCTAGATCCTCGAAACACAAAGAGATACACAATCAACAAAGGACGATACAAGTAGAAAGTTCTTCTTCGTGAGGTCTTGAGGGGTCTTCCCGTGAGGGGTCTTGAATCCACTTGGGGGGATCTTCTCCGTAGAGGTCGTGAACACCGATGGAGAAGGTATCAAGTGGAGAGCAAAGCTTCTCAAATGAGCTACTACTTTGCTAACCCTAAAACGTAGGTAGAAAAGAGAGTATTTATAGTCTAGGGGGTGAAAGGGTACATGGGCCTTGGCCCGAGTCACTGCGCGCAGGCAAGGCCGGAAGTTCCGAGTGCCGGAGGTTCCGGGCCAAGGTCCGGGGAGAATACGGTCTAACCAGAGAGTTGGCATGGTGGGAGCTGGGCTGGCGTCCGGGGGCTGGAAGGTCCGGGCAGGACGGAGGTTCCGGACCAGGTTCCGGGCTGGTTCAGGACTAACTAGAGAGTTGGCACGCCCGGGCTCGTTTGGGTCGTCGAAGGCCGGAAGTTCCATGGCGGCCGGAGGTTCCGGGCTCTGGACAGAAGTTCCGGGCTGAACAGAGAGTTAACGCCTGTCCCTTCTTCCTCAACTCTCGGCTCCATGGCTTGTGCGTTGTACCTGATTACACATAGTGTTTCTGACTTAGGTAGCAGCCATGTCTCACTCGAGTGTAAGGGAAACTCAAGTAGGAGAGATGTCACCTCGGATTGAATAGCACGTGCTCGAGCTCTTGTCATGGGTCCACTTGGAGCTTGGGTAGTTGAGGTACTGTGCATGGGGATGACCGTGGATTCTCCGCATCATCTCCCCGGAAAGATCCGACCTTGGATCAAAATCCTCATCACCATGGTACAGGAACAGATCTTTGACGTTGAAGATGTCGTTCAAGGAGTACTTGTCACATGGTAAGTCGATCTTTTATGCAGTGTTGTTGTAGCGCTCAAGCACCATGAAGGGTCCATCGGATCGAGATAGAAGCTTGGACTTGTGTTCGTTGGGGAAGCGGTCCTTGCGAAGGTGTAGCCACACAAGATCTCCAATATTGAATATCATGTGTTGCTTGTTGATGTTGAGCTTGGTCATGAATCGTTGTACTTGGCGCTCGATAGTGTGCCTTGTATCTTCATGCATCTTCTTGAGCTAGTTCACTCGTACACTCGCGTCCATGTTGATGTGCTCTTGGAGTGGTAGGGATAGAATGTCCAAAGGGGACAACGGCTTGAAACCGTAGACGATCTCGAAGGGGGACTTTCCAGTAGTAGAGTGTCTTGCGCGATTGTAGGCGTACTTGAAGGAAATATGCCCTAGAGGCAATAATAAAGTTATTATTTATTTCCTTATTTCATGATAAATGTTTATTATCCATGCTAGAATTGTATTAAACGGAAACATAATACATGTGTGAATACATAGACAAACATAGTGTCACTAGTATGCCTCTACTTGAATAGCTCGTTAATCAAAGATGGTTAAGTTTCCTAACCATAGACATGAGTTGTCATTTGATTAACGGGATCACATCATTAGGAGAATGATGTGATTGACTTGACCCATTCTGTTATCTTAGCACACGATCGTTTAGTATTCTGCTATTGCTTTCTTCATGACTTATACATGTTCCTATGACTATGAGATTATGCAACTCCGTTTACGGAGGAACACTTTGTGTGCTACCAAACGTCCTGGCAATCGGGTGATTATAAAGGTGCTCTACAGGTGTCTCCGAAGGTACTTGTTGGGTTGGCATATTTCGAGATTAGGATTTGTCACTCCGATTGTCGGAGAGGTATCTCTGGGCCCACTCGGTAATGCACATCACTATAAGCCTTGCAAGCATTGTAACTAATGAGTTAGTTGCGGGACGATGTATTACGGAACGAGTAAAGAGACTTGCCGGTAACGAGATTGAACTAGGTATTGAGATACCGACGATCGAATCTCGGGCAAGTAACATACCGATGACAAAGGGAACAACGTATGTTGTTATGCGGCTTGACCGATAAAGATCTTCGTAGAATATGTGGGAGCTGATAACCCACAAGTATAGGGGATCGCAACAGTTTTCGATAAGTAAGAGTGTGGAACCCAACAAGGATCTAAAGTTAGAACAAATATTCCCTCAAGTTCTATCGACCACCGATACAACTCTACACACGCTTGACGTTCGCTTTATCTAGAACAAGTATGAAACTTGAAGTACTTTGTAGGAGTTTTTGGATAGGTTTGCAAGAATATAAAGAACACGTAAATAAAAGCTAGGGGCTATTTAGATAAAGACACAACTAAATTAGTTTTAGTAAAGAGCTTTTTGTCACGAGAAAGTTATTTGTCCCTAGGCAATCGATAACTAGACCGGTAATCATTATTGCAATTTTATTTGAGGGAGAGGCATAAGCTAACATACTTTCTCTACTTGGATCATATGCACTTATGATTGGAACTCTAGCAAGCATCCACAACTACTAAATATCATTAAGGTAAAACCCAACCATAGCATTAAAGTATCAAGTCCCCTTTATCCCATACACAAACAACCTACTTACTCGGGTCTGTGGTTCTGTCACTCACGCCACCCACCATAAGCAAATCATGAACATATTGTAAACCCTACAGCGGGGATCCCTCACGCTTGCGCGACACGGAGATCACCATAGGATAGCACCAATAATAAAACATGCAACTCAAACCAATCTTGATCATCAAATAGCCCATAGGACAAAACAGATCTACTCAAACATCATAGGATAGCCATACATCATTGGGAAATAATATATAGCGTTGAGCACCATGTTTAAGTAGAGATTACAGCGGGTAAGAGAGAGGTTACACCGCTGCATAGAGGGGGGAAGAGTTGGTGATGATGGCGGTGAAGTTGTTGGTGAAGATTGCGGTGGTGATGATGGCCACAGCGGCGTTCCGGCGCCACCGGAAGAGAAGGGGAGAGGGGACCCCTTCATCTTCTTCTTCCTTGACCTCCTTCCTAGATGGGAGAAGGGTTTCCCCTCTGGTCCTTGGCCTCCATGGCGTGGGAGGGGCGAGAGCCCCTCCGAGATTGGATCTATCTCTCTGTCTCTCTCTGTTTCTGCATTCTGTTCTGCTGCCCTTTCACCGTTTCTTTTATATCCGGAGATCCATAACTCCGATTGGATTGAAATCTTCATCCAGATCTTTTTCCAAAAATTAGCTTTCTTGCGGCCAAATTAGATCATCAACCGCCTTACGAGGGGCCCACGAGGGTGGGGGGCGCGCCTGCCTAGAGTGGTTGTGGGCCCCACCCTTGTGGCCACCTCAGGCACCGTCTCGCGTTGATTTTCTTCCCAAAAATCACAAATATTCCAAAATAATTCTCCGTCCGTTTTTATCCCGTTTGGACTCCGTTCGATATGGATATTCTGCGAAACCAAAAACATGCAACAGACGAGGCGGCACTGCAGCGGATCAATATGTTAGTCCCAAAATAGTATAAAAAGTTGCCAAAAGTATATGAAAGTTGAATAATATTGGCATGGAACAATCAAAAATTAGAGATACGACGGAGACGTATCAGCATCCCCAAGCTTAATTCTTGCTCGTCCTCGAGTGGGTAAATGATAAAAAATAATTTTTGATGTGGAATGCTACCTAGCATAATCTTGACCATATGTTTAATCATGGCATGAATATGAAGACACGAGTGATTCAAAGCAATAGTCTATCATTTGACATAAAAACAATAATACTTCAAGCCTACTAATAAAGCAATCATGTCTTTTCAAAATAACATGGCCAAAGGAAGTTATCCCTACAAAATCATATAGTCTGGCTATGCTCCATCTTCACCACACAAAATATTCACATCATGCACAACCCGATGACAAGCCAAGCAATTGGTTCATACTTTTAACGCTTCTTCAACTTTTTCAACCCTCACGCAATACATGGCGCAAGCCATGGACATAGCACTATAGGTGGAATAGAATATGATGATGGGGGTTATGTGGAGAAGACAAAAAAAGAGAAAGTCTCACATCGACGCGGCTAATCAACGGGCTATGGAGATGCCCACCAATTGATGTCAATGTGAGGAGTAGTGATTGCCATGCAACGGATGCACTAAGAGCTATAAGTATATGAAAGCTCAAACTGAAACTAAGTGGGTGTGCATCCAACTTGCTTGCTCATGAAGACCTAGGGCATTTGAGGAAGCCCATCGTTGGAATATACAAGCCAAGTTCTATAATGAAAATTCCCACTAGTATATGAAAGTGATAACTCAAGAGACTCTCTATATGAAGAACATGGTGCTACTTTGAAACACAAGTGTGGTAAAAGGATAGTAACATTGCCCCTTTTTCTTCTTCTTCTTCTTTTTGCGGGCTTCTTTGGCCCCCTTTTTTCGTCCGGAGTCTCATCCCGACTTGTGGGGGAATCATAGTCTCCATTATTCTTTCCTCACTGGGGCAATGCTCTAATAATGATGATCATCACACTTTTATTTACTTACAACTCAATATTACAACTCGATACTAGAACAAAGATATGACTCTATATGAATGCCTCCGGCGGTGTACCGGGATGTGCAATGATCTAGCATAGAAATGACATCAAAAAACGGACAAGCCATGAAAACATCATGCTAGCTATCTTACGATCATGCAAAGCATTATGACAATAAATGCTCAAGTCATGTATATGATGATGATGGAAGTTGCATGGCAATATATCTCGGAATGGCTATGGAAATGCCATGATAGGTAGGTATGGTGGCTGTTTTGAGGAAGATAAGGAGGTTTATGTGTGATAGAGCGTATCGTATCACGGGGTTTGGATGCACCGGCGAAGTTTGCACCAACTCTCGAGGTGAGAAAGGGCAATGCACGGTACCGAAGAGGCTAGCAATGATGGAAGGGGGAGAGTGCGTATAATCCATGGACTCAACATTAGTCATAAAGAACTCACATACTTATTGCAAAATTCTATTAGCCCTCGAAGCAAAGTACTACTACGCATGCCCCTAGGGGGATAGATTGGTAGGAAAAGACCATCGCTCGTGCCCGACCACCACTCATAAGGAAGACAATCAATAAATACCTCATGCTCCGACTTCGTTACATAACGGTTCACCATACGTGCATGCTACGGGAATCACAAACCTCAACACAAGTATTTCTACAATCCACAACTACCCACTAGCATGACTCTAATATCACCATCTTTATATCACAAAACTATTGCAAGGAATCAAACACATCATATTCAGTGATCTACAAGTTTTATGTAGGATTTTATGACTAACCATATGAATGACCAGTTCCTGTCATCTCTCTAAATAGATATAAGTGAAGCACGAAAGTTAAATTCTTTCTACAAAAGATATACCCACGCTCTAACAAATATAAGTGAAGCAAAAGAGCATTCTACAAATGGCGGTTGTCTAAGTGAAGAGAAACAGGCAATCCAAACTTCAAATGATATAAGTGAAGCACATGAAGCATTCTATAAAGTCATACTCAAAAGATATAAGTGAAGTGCAAAGAGCATTCTATAAATCAACCAAGGACTATCTCATACCAGCATGGTGCATAAAAGAAAAAAGAAAACTAAAGCAAAAGATGCTCCAAGATTGCACATATTGCATGAACGAAACGAATCCGAAAATATACCGATACTTGTTGAAGAAAGAGGGAATGCCTTCCGGGGCATCCCCAAGCTTAGACGCTTGAGTATCCTTGAATATTTACTTGGGGTGCCTCGGGCATCCCCAAGCTTGAGCTCTTGCCTCTCTTCCTTCTTCTCACATCGAGACCTTCTCGATCATCGAACACTTCATCCACACAAAACTTCAACAGAAAACTCGATAAGATCCGTTAGTATAATAAAGCAAATCACTACTCTAAGTACTGTTGCAAACCAATTCATATTTTGTTTTTGCATTGTGTCTACTGTAATATAACTTTTTCATGGCTTAATCCATTGATATAAATTGATAGTTTCATCAAAACAAGCAAACTATGCATCAAAAACCGTATCTGTCTAAAACAGAACAGTCTGTAATAATATGAACATTCACCATACTTATGATACTTGAAAAATTATGCCAAAATTAGGAAAAATAAAGAATTTGTACGGCAGGACAGTGCAAAAAGAATCAGAACCATTTGACGTTCCAATAATAAATGTAAAATCGAGCACTACAGCCAAAGTTTCTGTCCTCCATCGTACAAACCAACAAGTATAGTAAACATCCTAAAGGCAAACCTTGGCGCATTATTTTTATAATACAATGGAATTGTACAAGGGGATAATTATTTTTGTTGAAAAGTTTCTGTAATCAAGATTCACAAAGTTGTCGTGAGCATGAACAAAGTTCAAGGGGCTCTCCCACTTCAACAATGCTTGTCTTTCTCACTTTCACTTTCCTTTTTGAAAAGTTTTGGGTTCCCCTCTTTATTTTTGTTGTTTTAAACTAAATGAAAGCACTCAACAGAAATAAATGACTCTCTAAAACTTCCGGTTGTCTCCTGGCAGCGCTTTTTTAAAGCCATTAAGCTAGGCATATAGTGCTCAAGTAGTGAATCCACCGGATCCCAAGGTATATCAAAGCCAATTTTAATTAGCAATGATTTGTAATTTAGTAGTGAGCACAAAGTAACATATATCATGTAATGACGAAGTCTAACTCTCTTCCTATGCATCGGCATGTCATAAAAGAACAATTCATGCACACATAGTAAAGGCCAATGCATAATATAAACAATTTCTTGCAATTTTATCGTGTGGGAAACATAGAGAGGTGGAGATATAGTTCCTCTCTCATAATAATTGCAAGTAGGAGCAGCAAGCACATGCATATTATATCTATCAAAATCATCATGTGCAACGGTAAAAGGCAACCCATCAATATAATCCTTAATAAAAGCAAACTTCTCCGATATAGTGTAGTCGGGAGAATTCAAAAAGATAATAGGACTATCATGAGTGGGTGCAATAGCAACAATTTCATGTTTAACATAAGGAACTATAGCAAGTTCATCTCCATAAGCATAATTCATATTGGCATCTTGGCCACAAGCATAGCAAGCATCATCAAAAAGGGATATTTCAAGAGAATCAACGGGATCATAACAATCATCATAGCAATCATCCTTCGGTAAGCACGAAGGGAAATTAAACAATGTATGAGTTGAAGAGTTACTCTCATTAGAAGGTGGGCACGGGTAGCTAATCCGCTCTTCCTCCTTTTGTTCTTCGCTCTCCTCATCATCTTTTTCATCCAATGAGCTCACAGTTTCATCAATTTCTTCTTCCATAGATTCCTGCAAAATATTAGTCTCTTCTTGGACAGCGGAGACTTTCTCAATAAGCGCATTAATATCATAATTGTATTCATAATTCTCATAGCAATATTTGAGGATAGCTAAATTTTCAGGTCTATGAACAGCATCATCAAAATCTTCAAACTCTTTAAACATAGATTCAATTTCATATGCACCCATAAAAGCAACAAATTCTTCTATTTGTTCCACATCATAGTAATCATATATACCATTAGCATAAGAAGCTAAGGTTTTATTATCATTAAATTTGCATGAAAAGGGAAGGTGTGGAGCCTTCATCCTAGAGCAACAAGTATAATCATAACTCAAGCATAGTTGCCTAGCATACCACTCCAATATATGAATTTGATCCCATAATAGTTTCCCTTTTTGTGTCAAGCGGTAATCCCTAAAGTATACACGTTGATGCAACATTACTCCCATTACATAATTGAATGGGGTTTTCTCATGATTATTAAAGTAGTACATAATATATTTCACATAACCAACATCGAGGGTTTTAGGAGGTTCCCCATCTCCATGAGCAGAAAGTACACCTAATTTTTTTGGTATTTCGTGTTCCATATCCATAACTAAAGATAAAGAACAAATAAGAACAGCAAATAAAAATTACTTAGTGATAAAGCAAACAAGCACACACGAGAATATTCACCCCACGCTATTGCTCCCCGACAACGGCGCCAGAAAAAGGTCTTGATAACCCACAAGTATAGGGGATCGCAATAGTTTTCGATAAGTAAGAGTGTCGAACCCAACGAGGAGCTAAAGGTAGAACAAATAATCCCTCAAGTTCTATCGACCACCGGTACAACTCTACGCACGCTTGACGTTCGCTTTACCTAGAACAAGTATGAAACTTGAAGTACTTTGTAGGAGTTTTTGGATAGGTTTGCAAGAATATAAAGAACACGTAAATAAAAGCTAGGGGCTGTTTATATAAAGACACAACTAAATTAGTTTTAGTAAAGAGCTTTTTGTCACGAGAAAGTTATTTGTCCCTAGGCAATCGATAACTAGATCGGTAATCATTATTGCAATTTTATTTGAGGGAGAGGCATAAGCTAACATACTTTCTCTACTTGGATCATATGCACTTATGATTGGAACTCTAGCAAGCATCCGCAACTACTAAAGATCATTAAGTTAAAACCCAACCATAGCATTAAAGTATCAACTCCCCTTTATCCCATACGCAAACAACCTACTTACTCGGGTCTGTGCTTCTGCCACTCACGCCACCCACCATAAGCAAATCATGAACATATTGCAAACCCTACAACGGGGATCCCTCACGCTTGCGCGACACAGAGAGCACCATAGGACAACACCAAAAATAAAACATGCAACTCAATCCAATCTTGATCATCAAATAGCCCATAGGACAAAACAGATCTACTCAAACATCATAGGATAGCCATACATCATTGGGAAATAATATATAGCATTGAGCACCATGTTTAAGTAGAGATTACAAGAGAGAGGTTACACCACTGCATAGAGGGGGGAAGAGTTGGTGATGATGGCGGTGAAGTTGTTGGTGAAGATTGCGGTGATGATGATGGCCACGGCGGCGTTCCGGCGCCACCGAAAGAGAAGGGGAGAGGGGACCCCTTCGTCTTCTTCTTCCTTGACCTCCTCCCTAGATGGGAGTGAAGGAAATATGCCCTAGAGTCAATAATAAAGTTATTATTTATTTCCTTATATCATGATAAATGTTTATTATTCATGCTAGAATTGTATTAACCGGAAACATAATACATGTGTGAATACATAGACAAACATAGTGTCACTAGTATGCCTCTACTTGACTAGCTCGTTTATCAAAGATGGTCATGTTTCCTAGCCATGGACAAAAGAGTTGTCATTTGATTAACGGGATCACATCATTAGGAGAATGATGTGATTGACTTGACCCATTCCGTTAGCCTTAGCACTTGATCGTTTAGTATGTTGCTATTGATTTCTTCATGACTTATACATGTTCCTATGACTATGAGATTATGCAACTCCCGTTTACCGGAGGAACACTTTGTGTGCTACCAAATGTCACAACGTGTGGGTGATTATAAAGGTGCTCTCAGGTGTCTCCGAAGGTACATGTTGGGTTGGCGTATTTCAAGATTAGGTTTTGTCACTCCGATTGTCGGAGAGGTATCTCTGGGCCCTCTCGGTAATGCACATCACTATAAGCCTTGCAAGCAATGTTGCCAATGAGTTGGTTACGGAATGATGCATTACGAACGAGTAAAGAGACTTGCCGGTAACGAGATTGAACTAGGTATTGGATACCAACGATCGAATCTCGGGCAAGTAACATACCAATGACAAAGGGAACAACGTATGTTGTTATGCGGTTTGACCGATAAAGATCTTCGTAGAATATGTAGGAGCCAATATGAGCATCCAGGTTCCACTATTGGTTATTGACCGGAAACAGTTCTAGGTCATGTCTACATAGTTCTCGAACCCGTAGGGCCCGCACGCTTAACGTTACGATGACCGTTTTATTATGAGTTTATAAGTTTTGATGTACCGAAGGTTGTTCGGAGTCCCGGATATGATCACGGACATGACGAGGAGTCTCGAAATGGTCGAGACATAAAGATTGATATATTGGACGACTATATTCGGACACGGAAGTGTTCCGGTGATTTCGGTATTTTCGAGTATGGGAGAGTTTGAGAATTCGCCGGAGAAGTATTGGGCCTTATTGGGCCATACGGGAAAGAGAGAGGGCTGCCTAGGGCAGGCAGCGCGCCCCAAGGCCTAGTCCGAATTGGACTAGGGGAGGCTCGCCCCCCTTCCTTCCTTCTCTCTTCCCTTCCTTCTCTCCTACTCCTACTACATGGAAGGGCTCCTTGATCTACTCGGAAGGAGAATCCTACTCCCGGTGGGAGTAGGACTCCCCTAGGGCGCGCCATAGAGAGGGCCAGCCCTCCCCCTCCTCCACTCATTTATATACGGGGGCAGGGGGCATCCCATAGACACACAAGTTGATCTTCGTGATCGTTCCTTAGCCGTGTGCGGTGCCCCCCTCCACCATATTCCACCTCGGTCATATCGTTGTGGTGCTTAGGCGAAGCCCTGCGTCGATAGAACATCATCATCGTCCTGCCACGCCGTCGTCTTGACGAACTCATCCCGACACCCTGCTGGATCGGAGTCCGGGGATCGTCATCGAGTTGAACGTGTGCTGAACTCGGAGGTGCCGTACGTTCGGTACTTGGATCGGTCGGATCATGAAGACGTACGACTATATCAACTGCGTTGTCATAACGCTTCCGCTTACGGTCTACGAGGGTACATGGACAACACTCTCCCCTCTCGTTGCTATGCATCACCATGATCTTGCGTGTGCGTAGGAATTTTTTGAAATTACTCGTTCCCCAACAAAGGGTATCGAGCCTGTTTTTATGCGTAGATGTTATATGCACGAGTAGAACACAAGTGAGTTGTGGGCAATACAAGTCATACTGCTTACCAACATGTCATACTTTGGTTCGGCGGTATTGTTGGATGAAGCGGCCCGGACCGACATTACGTGTACGCTTACGCGAGACTGGTTCTACCGGCGTGCTTTGCACACAGGTGACCGGGCGGTGTCGTTTTTCCAACTTTAGTTGAACCGAGTGTGGCTACGCTTTGGTCCTTGCGAAGGTTAAAACAACACTAACTTGACGAACTATCGTTGTGGTTTTGATGCGGAGGTAAGAACGGTTCTTGCTAAGCCCGTAGCAGCCACGTAAAACTTGCAACAACAAAGTAGAGGACGTCTAACTTGTTTTTGCAGGGCATGTTGTGATGTGATATGGTCAAGACGTGATGCTATATTTTATTGTATGAGATGATCATGTTTTGTAACCGAGTTATCGGCAATGGCGAGGAGCCATATGGTTGTCGCTTTATTGTATGCAATGCAATCGCTTACAGTAATGCTTTACTTTATCACTAAGCGGTAGCGATAGTCGTAGAAGCATAAGATTGGCGAGACAACAACGATGCTACGATGGAGATCAAGGTGTCGGCGCCGGTGATTTATGGTGATCATGACGGTGCTTCGAAGATGGAGATCACAAGCACAAGATGATGATGGCCATATCATATCACTTATATTGATTGCATGTGATGTTTATCCTTTATGCATCTTATCTTGCTTTGATTGACGGTAGCATTATAAGATGATCTATCACTAAATTTCAAGATAAAAGTGTTCTCCCTGAGTATGCACCGTTGCCAAAGTTCGTCGTGCCCAGACACCACGTGATTATCGGGTGTGATAAGCTCTACGTCCATCTACAACGGGTGCAAGCCAGTTTTGCACACGCAGAATACTCAGGTTAAACTTGACGAGCCTAGCATATGCAGATATGGCCTCGGAACACTGAGACCGAAAGGTCGAGCGTGAATCATATAGTAGATATGATCAACATAGTGTTGTTCAACATTGAAAACTACTCCATTTCACGTGATGATCGGTTATGGTTTAGTTGATTTGGATCACGTGATCACTTAGAAGATTAGAGGGATGTCTTTCTAAGTGGGAGTTCTTAAGTAATATGATTAATTGAACTTAAATTTATCATGAACTTAGTCCTGGTAGTATTTTGCAAATTATGTTGTAGATCAATAGCTCGCGTTGTTGCTTCCCTATATTTTTGCTTCCCTATGTTTTTATATGTGTTCCTAGAGAAAACTAAGTTGAAAAATGTTAGTAGCAATGATGCGGACTTGGTCCGTGATATGAGGTTTATCCTCATTGCTGCACAGAAGAATTATGTCCTTGATGCACCTCTAGGTGATAGACCTGTTGCAGGAGCAGATGCAGACGTTATGAACGTTTGGCTAGCTCAATATGATGACTACTTGATGTTGGGGAACGTAGTAATTTCAAAATTTTCCTACGAACACGCATGACCATGGTGATGGCATAGCAACGAGAGGGGAGAGTGTCCGTCCACGTACCCTCGTAGACCGAAAGCGGAAGCGTTATAACAACGCGGTTGATGTAGTCGTACGTCTTCACGATCCGACCGATCCAAGCACCGAACGTACGGCACCTCCGAGTTCTGCACACGTTCAGCTCGATGATGATCCCCGGACTCCGATCCAGCAAAGTGTCGGGGATGAGTTCCGTCAGCACGACGGTGTGGTGACGATGTTGATGCTCCACCGACGCAGGGCTTCGCCTAAGCTCCGCGACGATATGACTTCTCCGGTAGCAGGCTTCGCCTAAGCTCTCTGACGATATGACCAAGTGGAATATGGTGGAGGGGCACCGCTTGCGGCTAAGGAACGATCCGTAGATCAACTTGTGTGTCATGGGGTGCCCCCTGCCCCGTATATATAAAGGAGCAAAAGGGGTGCGGCCGCCCTAGGGAGGCGGCTGGAGGAGTCCTACTCCCACCGAGTAGGACTCCCCTCTCCTAGTTGGAGTAGGATTGGGGAGGGGAAGAGGGAAGGGGTGCCCCCTCTCCTTGTCCTATTCGGACTAGAGGGGAGGGGCGCGTGCCTGCCCCTGGCCGGCCCTTCCTCTTCTCCTTTGTGGCCCATTAAGGCCCATATTCCCCGGGGTTCCGTAACCCCGGTGTTCCTAATAACTTCCTGTTTTCATTCGAACCCTTCCAAGTCCAAACATAGGCTTCCAATATATCAATCTTTATGTCTCGACCATTTCGAGACTCCTCGTCATGTCCGTGATCATATCCGGACTCGAACAACCTTCGTACATCAATACTTATAAACTCATAATGAACTGTCATCGAAGCGTTAAGCGTGCGGACCCTACGGGTTCGAGAACTATGTAGACATGACCTAGAACCATTCTTGGTCAATAACAAATAGCGGAACCTGGATGCTCATATTGGTTCCTACATATTCTCTGAAGATCTTTATCGGTCAAACCGCATAACGACATCGTTGTTCCCTTTGTCATCGGTATGTTACTTACCCGAGATTCGATCGTCGGTATCCAATACCTAGTTCAATCTCGTTACCGGTAAGTCTCTTTACTCGTTCCGTAATACATCATCTCACAACTAACTCATTAGTTGTAATGCTTGCAAGGCTTAAGTGATGTGTATTACCGAGAAGGCCCAGAGATACCTCTCCGACAATCGGAGTGACAAAACCTAATCTCAAATCGCCAACCCAACAAGTACCTTTGGAGACACCTGTAGTACTCCTTTATAATCACCCGATTCGTTGTGGACGTTTGGTAGTACCAAAGTGTTCCTCCGTAAACGGAGTTGCATAATCTCATAGTTACAGAACATGTATAGGTCATGAAGAAAGCATAAGCAACATACTAAACGATCAAGTGCTAAGCTAACGAAATGGGTCATGTCAATCACATCATTCTCCTAATGATGTGATCCCATTAATCAAATGACAACACATGTCTATGGTTAGGAAACATAACCATCTTCGATTAATGAGCTAGTCTTGTAGAGGCATACTAGTGACTATCTGCTTGTCTATGTATTCACACATGTATTATGTTTCCGGTTAATACAATTCTAGCATGAATAATAAACATTTATCATGATATAAGGAAATAAATAATAACTTTATTATTGCCTCTAGGGCATATTTCCTTGAGCCTCCCACTTGCACTAGAGTCAATAATCTAGATTACACAAGAATGATTCTAACACCCATGGAGTCTCGGTCTTGATCATGTTTTGCTCGTGGAAGAGGCTTAGTCAACGCAGTCTGCAACATTCAGATCCGTATGTATTTTGCAAATCTCTATGTCTCCCACTTGGACTTGGTCCCAATGGAATTGAAGCGTCTCTTGATATGCTTGGTCCTCTTGTGAAATCTGGATTCCTTTGCCAAGGCAATTGCACCAAGATTGTCACGGAAGATCTTCATCGGTCCCGATGCACTAGGTATAACACCTAGATCGGAAATGAACTCTTTCATCCGCACTCCTTCATTTGCTGCTTCCAAAGCAGCTATGTACTCCGCTTCACATGTAGATCCCGCCACGACGCTTTGTTTAGAACTGCACCAACCGGCAGCTCCACCGTTTAATAAAAATACGATCCGGTTTGCAATTTAGAATCGTCCGGATCGGTGTCAAAGCTTGCATCGACGTAACCATTTACGACTAGCTCTTTGTCACCTCCATATACGAAAACATATCCTTAGTCCTTTTCGTGTATTTCAGGATGTTCTTGACCGCTGTCCAGTGATCCACTCGGATTACTTTGGTACCTTCTGTCAAGCTTACAGCTAAGCATACGTCAGTCTGGTACACACATTGCATACATGATAGAGCCTATGGCTGAAGCATAGGGAACATCTTTCATTTTCTCTCTATCTTCTGCTGTGGTCGGGCATTGAGTCTGACTCAATCTTACACCTTGTAATACAGGTAAAAAACCTTTCTTTGCCTGATCCATTTATTCTCAATGGCTTGCCGACCATCGGGCAAGTCAACCAAAGTCCATACTTTGTTCTCATACATGGATCCCATCTCAGATTTCATGGCTTCCAGCCATTTTGCGGAATCTGGGCTCACCATCGCTTCTTCATAGTTTGTAGGTTCGCCATGGTCAAGTAACATGACTTCGTAATAGGATTACCGCACTCACTCTGGTGCGTATTTTACTCTGGTTGACCTCACGGTTCAAGAGTAACTTGATCTAAAGCTTCATGATCATCATCATTAGTTTCCTCACTAATTGGTGTAGTTGTCACAGAACCATTTCTTGTGATGAACTACTTTCCAATAAGGGAGCGATACGATTATCTCATCAAGTTCTACTTTCCTCCCACTCACTTCTTTCGAGAGAAACTCCTTCTCTAGAAAGGACCCGAATTTAGCAACGAAAATCTTGCCTTCAGATCTGTGATAGAAGGTGTACCCAACATCTCCTTTGGGTATCCTATGAAGACACATTTTCCGATTTGGGTTCGAGCTTATCTGGTTGAAGTTTCTTCACATAAGCATCGCAGCCCCAAACTTTAAGAAACGACAACTTTGGTTTCTTGCCAAACCACAGTTCATATGGTGTCGCCTCAACGGATTTAGATGGTGCCCTATTTAACGTGAATGCGGCCGTCTCTAAAGCATATCCCCAAAGCGATAGCGGTAGATCAAGAAGAGACATCATAGATCGCACCATATCAAGTAAAGTACGATTCGACGCTCGGACACACCATTTCTCCGTGGTGTTCCGGGTGGCGTGAGTTGTGAAACTATTCCACATTGTTTCAAATGTAAACCAAACTCGTAACTCAAATATTCTCCTCCACGATCAGATCGTAGAAAATTTATTTTCTTGTTACGATGATTTTCCACTTCACTCTGAAATTCTTTGAACTTTTCAAATGTTTCAGATTTGTGTTTCATTAAGTAGATATACCCATATCTACTCAAATCATCTGTGAAGGTGAGAAAATAACGATACCATGCGTGCCTCAACATTTATTGGACCACAAACATCAGTATGTATGATTTCCAACAAATCAGTTGCTCGCCCATAGTTCCGAGAACGGTGTTTTGGTCATCTTGCCCATGAGGCACGGTTCGCAAGTACCAAGTGATTCATAATCAAGTGATTCCGAAGCCCATCAAGATGGAGTTTCTTCATGCGTTTTACACCGATATGACCTAAACGGCAAGGCCACAAATAAGTTGAATTATCATTATCAACTCTGCATCTTTTGGTTTCAACATTATGAATATGTGTATCACTACTGTCGAGATTCAACAAGAATAGACCATTCTTCAAGGGTGCATGACCATAAAGATATTAGTCATATAAATAGAACAACCATTATTCTCTGATTTAAATGAATAACCGCCTCGCATCAAACAAGATCCAGATATAATGTTCATGCTCAACGCCGCACCAAATAACAATTATTTAGGTCTAAAACTAATCCCAAGGTAGATGTAGAGGTAGCGTGCCGACCGCGATCACATTGACTTTGGAACCATTTCCCACGCGCATCGTCACCTCGTCCTTTGCCGGTGCTCGTCTATTCCGTAGTCCCTGCTTGAGTTGCAAATATTAGCAATGAACCAGATCAAATACCCAGTGCTACTACGAGCTCTAGTAAGGTATACATCAATAACATGTATATCACATATACCTTTGTTCACCTTGCCATCCTTCTTATCCGCCAAATACTTGGGGCAGTTCCGCTCAAAGGTCCATGCGCTTGCGGTAAAACACTCGATTTCAGGTTTAGGTCCAGACTTGGGTTTCTTCTCTTGATCAGCAACTTTCTTGCTGTTCTTTTTGAAGTTTCCCTTCTTCTTCCCTTTGCCCTTTTCTTGAAACTAGTGGTCTTGTTGACCATCAACACTTGATGCTCTTTCTTGATTTCTACCTCCGCTGCTTTTAGCATTGCGAAGAGCTCAGGAATTGTCTTAGTCATTCCTTGCATATTATAGTTCATCACGAAGCTCTTGTAGCTTGGTGGCGTGATTGGAGAATTCATCAATGACACTATCATCCGGAAGAGTAACTCCCAGTTGAATCAAGTGATTATTATACCCGACATTTTGAGTATATGTTCACCGACGTAACTATTCTCCTCCATCTTGCAGCTATAGAACTTATTGGAGACTTCATATCTCTCAATCCGGGCATTTGCTTGAAATATTAACTTCAACTCCTGGAACATCTCATATGCTCCATGACGCTCAAAACGCCGTTGAAGACCCGGTTCTAAGCCGTAAAGCATGGCACATCGAACTATTGAGTAGTCATCAGCTTTGCTTTGCCAGACGTTCACAACTTCGGCTCAGCTCCTCAGCAGGCTCTGTCACCCAGCGGTGCTTCCAGGGCGTAATTTTTCTCAGTGCAGCAATGAGGATAATCCTCAAATTACGGACCCAGTCCGTAATTGCTACCATCATCTTTCAACTTTGCTTTCTCAAGGAACGCATTAAAATTCAACGGAACAACAGACGAGCCATCTATCTACAATAAACATAGACAAGCAAAATACTATCAGTACTAAGCTCATGATAAATTTAAGTTTAATTAATCATATTAAAAACTCCCACTTAGACAGACATCTCTCTAGTTATCTAAGTGATTACGTGATCCAAATCAACTAAACCATGTCCGATCATCACGTGAGATGGAGTAGTTTCAATGGTGAACATCACTATGTTGATCATATCTACTATATGATTCACGTTCGACCTTTCGGTCTCCGTGTTCCGAGGCCATATCTGTTATATGCAAGGCTCGTCAAGTTTAACCTGAGTATTCGCGCGTGCAACTGTTTTGCACCGTTGTAGATGGACGTAGAACTTATCACACCCGATCATGACGTGGTGTCCGGGTACTACTGAACTTTGGCAACGGTGCATACTCAGGAGAACACTTCTTGATAATTTTAGTGAGAGATCATCTTATAATGCTACCGTCAATCAAAGCAAGATAAGATGCATAAAGGATAAACATCACATGCAATCAATATAAGTGATATGATATGGTCATCATCATCTTGTGCTTGTGATCTCCATCGCCAAGCACCGTCATGATCACCATCGCCACCGGCGCGACACCTTGATCTCCATCGTAGCATCGTTGTCGTCTCGCCAACTATTGCTTCTACGACTATCGCTACTCCTTAGTGATAAAGTAAAGCAATTACATGGCGTTTGCATTTCATACAATAAAGCGACAACCATATGGCTCCTGCCAGTTGCCGATAACTCGGTTACAAAACATGATCATCTCATACAATAAAATATAGCATCACGTCTTGACCACATCACATCACAACATGCCCTGCAAAAACAAGTTAGACGTCCTCTACTTTGTTGTTGCAAGTTTTACGTGGCTGCTACGGGCTGAGCAAGAACCGTTCTTACCTACGCATCAAAACCACAACGATAGTTTGTCAAGTTGGTGCTGTTTTAACCTTCGCAAGGACCGGCGTAGCCACACTCGGTTCAACTAAAGTGAGAGAGACAGACACCGCGGTCACCATTAAGCAACGAGTGCTCGGAGCGGTGAAACCAGTCTCGCGTAAGCGTCGCGTAATGTCGGTCCGGCCGCTTCATCTCACAATACCGCTGAACCAAAGTATGACATGCTGGTAAGCGGATGACTTATATCGCCCACAACTCACTTGTGTTCTACTCGTGCATATGACATCAACGCATAAAACCAGGCTCGGATGCCACTGTTGGGGAACGTAGTAATTTCAAAATTTTCCTACGAACACGCAAGACCATGGTGATGGCATAGCAACGAGAGGGAGAGGTCCGTCCACGCACTCGTGAGACCGAAAGCGGAAGCGTTATAACAACGCTGTTGATGTAGTCATACGTTTTCACGATCCGACCGATCCAAGCACCGAACGTCACGGCACCTCCGAGTTCTCGCACACGTTCAGCTCGATGATGATCCCGGACTCGATCCAAAGAAAGTGTCGGGATGAGTTCCGTCAAGACGACGGCGTGGTGGCGATGTTGATGCTCCACGACGCAGGGCTTCGCCTAAGCTCCGCGACGATATGACTTCTCCGGCGAGGGCTTCGCCTAAGCTCTCTGACGATATGACCGAAGTGGAATATGGTGGAGGGGCACCGCACACGCTAAGGAACGATCCGTAGATCAACTTGTGTGTCATGGGGTGCCCCCTGCCCCGTATATAAAGGAGCAAAAGGGGTGCGGCCGGCCCTAGGAGGCGCTGGAGGAGTCCTACTCCCACCGAGTAGGACTCCCCCTCTCCTAGTTGGAGTAGGATTGGGGAGGGGAAGAGGGAAGGCGCCGCCTCTCTCCTGTCCTATTCGGACTAGAGGGGAGGGGGCGCGCCTGCCCTGGCCGCCCTTCCTCTTCTCCCTTGTGGCCCATTAAGGCCCATATTCCCCGGGGTTCCAGTAACCCCCTGTTCCTAACTTCCTGTTTTCATTCGAACCCTTCCAAGTCCAAACATAGGCTTCCAATATATCAATCTTTATGTCTCGACCATTTCGAGACTCCTCGTCATGTCCGTGATCATATCCGGGACTCGAACAACCTTCGTACATCAATACTTATAAACTCATAATGAACTCCATCAAACGTTAAGCTTGCGGACCCTACGGGTTCGAGAACTATGTAGACATGACCTAGAACCATTCTCGGTCAATAACCAATAGCGGAACCTGGATGCTCATATTGGTTCCTACATATTCTACGAAGATCTTTATCGGTCAAACCGCATAACGACATACGTTGTTCCCTTTGTCATCGGTATGTTACTTACCCGAGATTCGATCGTCGGTATCCAATACCTAGTTCAATCTCGCTATCGTAAGTCTCTTTACTCGTTCAGTAATACATCATCTCACAACTAACTCATTAGTTGTAATGCTTGCAAGGCTTAAGTGATGTGTATTACCGAGAAGGCCCAGAGATACCTCTCCGACAATCGGAGTGACAAAACCTAATCTCAAATCGCCAACCCAACAAGTACCTTTGGAGACACCTGTAGTACTCCTTTATAATCACCCAGTTATGTTGTGACGTTTGGTAGTACCCAAAGTGTTCCTCCGGTAAACGGGAGTTGCATAATTCTCATAGTTACAGGAACATGTATAGGTCATGAAGAAAGCATAAGCAACATACTAAACGATCAAGTGCTAAGCTAACGAAATGGGTCATGTCAATCACATCATTCTCCTAATGATGTGATCCCATTAATCAAATGACAACACATGTCTATGGTTAGGAAACATAACCATCTTCGATTAATGAGCTAGTCTTGTAGAGGCATACTAGTGACTATCTGTTTGTCTATGTATTCACACATGTATTATGTTTCCGGTTAATACAATTCTAGCATGAATAATAAACATTTATCATGATATAAGGAAATAAATAATAACTTTATTATTGCCTCTAGGGCATATTTCCTTCACTTGATAGTTTTGTGCACCATGCTTTATGGCTTAGAACCGGGACTACAAAAAACGTTTTTGAAACGTCATGGAACATATAAGATGTTTCAAGAGATGAAATTGGTATTTCAGACTCATGCCCGAGTCAAGAGGTATGAGACCTCTGACAAATACTTCACCTAAAAGATGGAGGAGAATTGCTTAACTAGTGAGCAAGTACTTAGATTGTCTGAGTACTACAATCGCTTGAATCAAGTGGGAGTTAATCTTCCAGATAAGATAGTGATTGGCAGAGTTCTCTAGTCACCATCACCAAGTTGCTGGAACTTCGTGATGAACTATAATGCAAGGGATGACGAAAACGATTCCCGAGCTCTTCGTGATGCTGAAATCGACGAAGGTCGAAATCAAGAAAAGAGCATCAAGTGTTGATGATTGACAAGACCACTAGTTTCAAGAAAAGGGCAAAGGAAAGAAAGGAACTTCAAGTAGAATGACAAGCAAGTTGTCACTCCGCCAAGAAGCCCAAAGCTGGACCAAAGCCTGAAACCGAGTGCTTACACTGCAAAGGAAATGGTCATTTGGAGGTAGAAATACCCTGAATATTTGGTGGATAAGAAGGATGGCAAAGTGAATAAGGGTATATTTGATATACAGGTTATTGATGTGTGCCTTACTAGTGTTTATAGTAGCCCCAGTATTTGATACTTGTTCGGTTGCTAAGATTAGTAATTGAAACAGGAGTTACTGAGAATAAACAGAGACTAGTTGAAGGGAAGTGACGATGAGTGTTGGAAGTAGTTCCAAGATTGATATGATCATCATCGCACACTCCCTATACCTTCGGATTAGTGTTAAACCTAAATAAATGTTATTTGGCGCTTATGCTGAACATGAATATGATTTGATCATGTTTATTGCGATACGGTTATTCATTTAAAGTCAAAGAATAATTGTTGTTCTGCTTACATGAATAAAACCTTCATGGTCATACACCCAATGAAAATAGTTTGTTGGATCTCGATCGTAGTGATACACATATTCATAATATTGATGCCAAAAGATGCAAAGTTAATAATGATAGTGCAACTTATTTGTGGCACTGCCGTTCGGGTCATATCGGTGTAGAGCGCATGAAGAAACTCCGTAAAGATGGATTTTCAGAATCACTTGGTTATGAATCATTTGATGCTTGCGAACCGTGCCTTTTGGGCAAGATGACTAAAACTCCGTTCTCCGGAACAATGGAACGAGCTACTGACTTACTGGAAATAATACATACCAATGTATGCGATCCGATGAGTGTTAAGGCTCGTGGCATGTATCGTTATTTTCTGACCTTCACAGATGATTTGAGCAGATATGGGTATATCTACTTGATGAAACATAAGTCTGAAACATTTAAAAAATTCAAAGAATTTCAGAGTGAAGTGGAAAATCATCGTAACAAGAAAAATAAAGTTTCTACGATTTGATCATGGAGACGAATATTTGAGTTACGAGTTTGGTCTTTATTTGAAACAATGTGAAATAGTTTCGCAACTCACGCCACCTGGAACACCACAATGTAATGGTGTGTCCGAACGTCGTAATCGTACTTTACTAGAGATGGTGCGATCTATGATGTCTCTTATCGGTTTACAACTATCGTTTTGGGGTTAGAGACAGCTGCATTCACGTTTAATAGGGCACCATCTAAATCCGTTGAGATGACATCGTATGAACTATGGTTTAGCAGTAAACCTAAGCTGTCGTTTCTTAAAGTTTGGAGTTGTGATGCTTATATGAAAAAGATTTTCAACCTGATAAGCTCAAACCCAAATCGGAGAAATGCGTCTTCATAGTATACCCAAAGGAAACTGTTGGGTACACCTTCTATCACAGATCTGAAGGAAAAACATTTGTTGCTAAGAATGGATCCTTTCTAGAGAAGGAGTTTCTCTCGAAAGAAGTGAGTGGGAGGAAAGTAGAACTTGATGAGGTAATTGTACCTTCTCCCAAATTGGAAAGTAGTTCATCACAGAAATCAGTTCATGTGATTCCTACACCAATTAGTGAGGAAGCTAGTGATGATGATCATGAAACTTCAGATCAAGTTACTATAAAACCTCGTAGATCTTCCAAAGTACGGTCCGCACCAGAGTGGTACGATAATCCTGTTCTGGAAGTCATGTTACTAGACCATGATAAACCTACAAACTATGAGGAAGCGATGATGAGCCCAGATTCCACGAAATGGCTGGAAGCCATGAAATCTGAGATAGGATCCATGTATGAGAACAAAGTGTGGACTTTGGTGGACTTGCCCGATGATCGGCAAGCCATAGAAAATAAATGGATCTTCAAGAGGAAGACAAACATTGATAGTAGTGTTACTATCTACAAAGCTCGACTTGTCGCAAAAGGTTTTCGACAAGTACAAGGTGTTGACTACAATGAGATTTTCTCAACTGTAGCGATGCTTAAGTCTGTCCAAATCATGTTAGCAATTGCCACAAGTTATGAAATCTGGCAAATGGATGTCAAAACTACATTCTTTAATGGATTTATTAAATAAGAGTTTTATATGATGCAACCAGAAGGTTTTGTCAATCCTAAAGGAGCTAACAAAATGTGCAAGCTCCAGCGATCCATCTATGGACTGGTGCAAGCATCTCAGAGTTGGAATACACGCTTTGATAAGTTGATCAAAGCATATAGTTTTATACAGACTTGCGGTGAAGCCTGTATTTACAATAAAGTGAGTGGGAGCACTACCGCCTTTCGATAAATATATGTGAGTAACATATTGTTGATCGAAATGATGTAGAATTTTTCGGAAAGCAAAAGGAGTATTTGAAAGGAGTTCTTTAAAACAAAGACCTCAAGAAAGCTACTTAAATATTGAGCATCAAGATCTATTGAGATAGATCAAGACGCTTGATAAGTTTTTTCAATAAGTACATACCTTGTCAAGATTTTGAAGTAGTTCAAAATTGAACAAATCAAAGAAAAGTTCTTGCCTGTTTGCAAAGGTGTGAAATTGAGTAAGACTCAAATCCCGACCACGGCAGAAAATAGAAAAGAGAATGAAAGTCATTCCCTATGCATCACCATAGGTTCTATAAAGTATGCTATGCTATGTACCGCACCTATTGTATACCTTACTATGAATTTGGCAAGGAGTACAATAGTGATCTAGGAGTAGATCACTGGACATTGGTCAAGAACATCCTTAGTGAGGACTAAGGAAATATTTCTCGATTATGGACGTGATAAAAGAGCCCTTCGTAAAGAGTTACATCGATGCAAGCTTTTTACACCGATCCGAGATGACTCTAAGTCTCAATCTGGATACATATTGAAAGTGGGAGCAATTAGCTAGAGTAGCTCCGCAAGAGCATTGTAGACATAGAATATTTGCAAAATACATACGGCTCAATGTGATGAGACCTGTTGACTAAGCTTTTCTCACGAGCAAAACATGATCATACCTTAGTACTCTTTGGGTGTTAATCACTTAGCGATGTGAACTAGATTATTGACTCTAGTAAACCCTTTGGGTGTTGGTCACATGACGATGTGAACTATGGGTGTTAATCACATACAGATGTGAATATTGGTGTTGAATCACATGATGATGTGAACTAGATTATTGACTCTAGTGCAATTGGGAGACTGAAGGAAATATGCCCTAGAGGCAATAATAAAGTTATTATTTATTTCCTTATATCATGATAAATGTTTATTATTCATGCTATAATTGTATTAACCGGAAACATAATACATGTGTGAATACATAGACAAACATAGCGTCACTAGTATGCCTCTACTTGACCAGCTCGTTTATCAAAGATGGTTATGTTTCCTAGCCATGGATAAAAGAGTTGTCATTTGATTAACGGGATCACATCATTAGGAGAATGATGTGATTGACTTAACCCATTCCGTTAGCCTTAGCACTTGATGTTTAGTATGTTGCTATTGCTTTCTTCATGACTTATACATGTTCCTATGACTATGAGATTATGCAACTCCCGTTTACCGGAGGAACACTTTGTGTGCTACCAAACGTCACAATGTAACTGGGTGATTATAAAGGTGCTCTACAGGTGTCTCCGAAGGTACATGTTGGGTTGGCGTATTTCAAGATTAGGTTTTGTCACTCCGATTGTCGGAGAGGTAGGGCCCTCTCGGTAATGCACATCACTATAAGCCTTGCAAGCAATGTGGCCAATGAGTTGGTTACGGAGTGATGCATTACGGAACGAGTAAAGAGACTTGCCGGTAACGAGATTGAACTAGTATTGGATACCGACGATCGAATCTCGGGCAAGTAACATACCGATGACAAAGGGAACAACGTATGTTGTTATGCGGTTTGACCGATAAAGATCTTCATAGAATATGTAGGAGCCAATATGAGCATCCAGGTTCCGCTATTGGTTATTGATCGGAAACAGTTCTAGGTCATGTCTACATAGTTCTCGAACCCGTAGGGTCCGCACGCTTAACGCTACGATAACAGTTTTATTATGAGTTTATAAGTTTTGATGTACTGAAGGTTGTTCGGAGTCCCGGATATGATCACGAACATGACGAGGAGTCTCGAAATGGCCGAGACATAAAGATTGATATATTGGACGACTATATTCGGACACCGGAAGTGTTCCGGGTGATTTCGGGTATTTTTCGGAGTACCGGAGAGTTACGGGAATTCGCCGGGAGAAGTATTGGGCCTTATTGGGCCATACGGGAAAGAGAGAGGGGCTTCCTAGGGCAGGCCGCGCCCCCCCAAGGCCTAGTCCTAATTGGACTAGGGGAGGGGCTGCGCCTCCTTCCTTCCTTCTCTCTTCCCTTTCCTTCTCTCCTACTCCTACTACATGGAAGGGCTCCTAGTTCTACTAGGAAAGGGAAATCCTACTCCCGGTGGGAGTAGGACTCCCCTAGGGCGCGCCATAGAGAGGGTCGGCCCTCCCCCTCCTCCACTCCTTTATATACGGGGGCAGGGGCACCCCATAGACACACAAGTTGATCTTCGTGATCGTTCCTTAGCCGTGTGCGGTGCTCCCCTCCACCATATTCCACCTCGGTCATATCGTTGTTTTGCTTAGGCGAAGCCCTGCGTCGGTAGAACATCATCATCGTCACCACGCCGTCGTGCTAACGGAACTCATCCCCGACACCCTACTGGATCGGAGTTCGGGGATCGTCATCGAGCTGAACGTGTGCTGAACTCGGAGGTGCCGTACGTTCGGTACTTGGATCGGTCGGATCGTGAAGACATACGACTACGGTCTACGAGGGTACGTCGACAACACTCTCCCCTCTCGTTGCTATGCATCACCATGATCTTGCGTGTGCTTAGGAAAGTTTTTGAAATTACTACGTTCCCCAATAGGGAGAAGGGTTTCCCCTCTGGTCCTTGGCCTCCATGGCGTGGGAGGGGCGAGAGCCCCTCCAAGATTGGATCTATCTCTCTGTCTCTCTCTGTTTCTACGTTCTGTTCTGCTGCCCTTTCACCGTTTGTTTTATATCCGAAGATCCGTAACTCCGATTGGATTGAAACCTTCGCCCATTTCTTTTTCCAAAAATTAGCTTTCTTGCGGCCAAAGTAGAGCATCAACCGCCTTATGAGGGGCCCATGAGGGTGGGGGCGTGCTTGCCTAGAGTGGTCATGGGCCCCACCCTTGTGGCCACCTCGGGCACCGTCTCGCGTTGATTTTCTTCCCAAAAATCACAAATATTCCAAACTAATTCTCCGTCCGTTTTTATCCCGTTTGGACTCCGTTTTATACGGATATTCTGCGAAACCAAAACATGCAATGAGATGAACCGCACTTGGATCAATATGTTAGTCCCAAAAATAGTATAAAAAGTTGCCAAAAAGTATATGAAAGTTGAATAATATTAGCATGGAACAATAAAAAATTATAGATACGACGGAGACATATCAGGAGCCAATATGAGCATCGAGGTTCCGCTATTGGTTATTGGCCGTAGACGTGTCTTGGTCATGTCTACATAGTTCTCGAACCCATAGGGTCCGCACGCTTAAAGTTACGACGACAGTTATATTATGAGTTTATATGTTTTGATGTACCGAAAGTAGTTCGGAGTCCCGGATGTGATCACGGACATGACGAGGAGTCTCGAAATGGTTGAGACATGAAGATTCATATATTGGACGACTATATTCGTGTGACGCCCCCGATTTAATCGTACACTAATCATGCACGCAAACGTGTACGATCAAGACCAGGGACTCACGGGAAGATATCACAACACAACTCGAAAACATAAATAAGTCATACAAGCATCATAATACAAGCCAGGGGCCTCGAGGGCTCGAATACAAGTGCTCGATCATAGACGAGTCAGCGGAAGCAATAATATCTGAGTACGACATAAGTTAAACAAGTTTGCCTTAAGAAGGCTAGCACAAACTAGGATACAGACGAAGAGGCGCAGGGCCTCCTACCGGATCCTCCTAAACTACTCCCGTAAATCGTCGGTGGGCTGCACGTAGTAGTAGGCACCTCCGGGGTAGTAGTCGCCATCGACGGTGGCGTCGCTCTGGCTCCATCGTTTGGTCGCAGCAATCGAGTAGAGATAGGGGAAAGGGGGAACAAGGCAACCGTGAGTACTCATCCAAAGTACTACGCAAGCAAGGAGCTACACTACATATGCATGAATATATGTGTAAAGGGCCATATCGATGGGACTGAACTGCGAATGCCGTAATAAGAGGGGATAGCTAATCCTCGTCAAGACTACGCTTCAGCAGCCTCCGCCTTGCAGCTTGTAGTAGAGAGTAGATCAAGTCCTCCAAGTAGCATCGCATAGCATAATCCTACCCGCGATCCCTCCTCAATGCCCCGAGAGAGCGACCACCGGGTTGTATCAGCACTTGGAAGGGTGTGTTTTATTAAGTATCCGGTTCTAGTTGTCATAAGGTCAAGGTACAACTCCAAGTCGTCCTGTTACCAAAGATCACGGCTATTCAATAGATTAACTTCCTGCAGGGTGCACCACATAACCCAACACGCTTGATCCCATTTGGCGGACACACTTTTACGGGTCATGCCCGCCGCGGAAGATCAACACGTCGCAGCCCCACCTAGGCACAACAGAGAGGCCAGACGCCGGTCTAAACCTAAGCGCCAGGGTGCAGGCCCATCGCCCATAGCACACTGCACATTGCGTCTGTGCGCGAAAGCGAACTAGCCCACTTAATACAAGAGCAGGCTTACGTTCCAATCCGGTAGCGCCACTCGATCATTGGCGTCACGAAGGCTTCTACCGATACCACGGCGCGGGATACCCATAACTACTCCCACGTAGATGGTTAGTGCGTATAGACCAAATGGCGGACTCGGATCAAATACCCAGATCTCGTTAAACGTGTTAAGTATCCGCGAACGCCGACCAGGGCCAGGCCCACCTCTCACCCAGGTAGTCTCAACCTGCCCTGTCGCTCCGCCCCAAAGATCCACTCATGGGCGCCTCTCCACGAGCCGACCGTCTTTAGTCACCACATGTATCATGTATAAGTATAAGTATATACCCGTGATCACCTCCCGAGTGATCACGGCCCAATAGTATAGCACAGCAGACGGACAAGAATGTAGGGCCACAGATGGAATACTAGCATCCTATACTAAGCATGTAGGATTGCAGGTAAAGGTAACAACAGTAGTAGCAAGGACAGGCTATGCATCAGCATAGGAATAACGAAAGCAGTAACATGCTACACTACTCTAATGCAAGCAGTATAGAGGAGATGTAGGCGATATCTGGTGATCAGGGGGGGGGCTTGCCTGGTTGCTCTGGCAAGAAGGGGTCGTCAACACCGTAGTCGAACTGGGCAGCAGCAGCGGCATCGGTTTCGTAGTCTACCAGAGAGAAGAGGGGGAGGAAACAATGAATACAATGCAAAAATATGCGTAACGATGCATGTCAAAGCAAACAGCGGTGTTAGGTGTGCCCTAACGCGGTAGGAGGAGATACCGACAAAAGGGGGAAACATCCGGGAAAGTATCCCCGGTGTTTCGCATTTTCGGACAGATGAAACAGAGGGGGAAAGTTGCGTGTTTTCTATGCTAGGGATGTGTGGTGGTCCAACGGGCTGCGTATCCGGATTAGTCTCGTCGTTCTGATCAACTTTCGTGTAGAAAACTTTTTCATCCGAGCTACGATTTAATTTATATGAATTTTCAAAGATTAAAACATTTTCTGGAATTAGTATTATTATAAATTCATTATGACATCAACATGATGTCAGGGTGAGGTAAGCAGTCAACTGACCCGCTGAGTGGTCAAACTGACCAGTTGGTCCCACTTGTCATAGACAGAGGGGCAGACAGAGGTTTATTTTAATTAAACAGAGTTAATTAACAGATGGGCCCCACATGTCAGTGACCCATTAAACTAACTAATTAAGTTCATTTACAAAATCATTTTAATTAATTTAATTACGCGGTGGGACCCGCATGTCAGTGCCACTGGGCTGCCCAGTCAGCAGTTGACTGAGTCAACCCAGTCAACTGGGGCCCGTGGGGCCCGTTGGCAGCGACCCTGGGGGTGGCCCCAGGTCGGCCACGTCGGATGCCAGTGCCGGAGTTGGCTTCGGCGAGCCAAAACACGGCGGAGGGCGCCGGCGAGCCTCGGGATTTCGCCACGGTGGCCCAAAACGGGTGTGGCTACTCCCGTTCGAAAGCTAACGACGTCGCGCGTCGCATGGAGCTACGGGTTGGTCTCGGGGATGATCGGAACCACGCCGGCGAGCAGCGGAGGCGGCGACTCGTACGGGTGGATGTCGGAGACGGCGGAGCAGCGTGCTACGGAGCAAAAGAAGAGGCTAGGCAGGCTTTACGTGCGCGGGCGAGCTAAACGTGCACTGGAGCGGGACCATTTGGTCGCCGGAAGCTCGTCGGCGATGAGCTCCTGCGGTGATGGGCTCGGGCACGTACGAGGCGGCGACTACGAGCATGTTGGGGCGAGGAGAAGAGAGCGGAGAGGAAGGAGAGCTCACCGTGGAGTACACAAGGAGGCTCAGTGGCGGTTTAGGAGCTGTAGGGGCGGCGCCGGAGACGAAGAAGATCGACGGCAGCCGGAGATGGGGACGAAGGGGATCCGATGCTGCAGCGCCTCCGAGCTCCAGCTGAGGCCACCAGACGAAGGAGTCGACCCTGGCGGAGCTCACCGACAGGGTCAGCGGGCGCGGGGCCGCCGGTGGCCGCGACAACGACGGAGGATGGCGGTGACGGCGCTCGGGCGTCGATGGGGAACGAGGGGGAGAGGAAGAGGCGGAGTGGGCGAGGGAAGTGAGCGGGCGAGTGCGGGAGAAATATCTCGGGGGCGGCCTCGGTGGAGGCCTTATCCTCATCGCCCTCGACGGCGAGGTGGTGCGGCGGGCGCAGACTGTCATGATCTTGATCGGAGGAGCAGTGAAGGGGAAGGCGACTCGGTGGGTTGGGTGGCCTGGCTGGGCCGGGTGGGTGCATGGGTCGGCCCGTTCGGACGGCTGAGGCCAGCTGGGCCACTTGGCCCAAAGGGGGGGCTCTTTGTTTTTTGTTAGTTTAGATTTTCCTTTCAGATTTTCTTTTCTTTTATTTATTTACTTTTCTGTTTTAAATCATTTTAAATTATTTAGGCCTTTTATAAAAATGTGTTTACTACACCATATTTATCTATGTAATGTTTAGTACAACCCGAACATTTTTATTTTAATGTTTGAATATTTTTATTATTTACCAAACTTTGAATTTGAATTTTGGACCGTTTTGATCTAACAATAGATTAGCAGCAGTAATCGTGGTGACGTGGCACCATTAGCGTGGGATCACTGTAGCTTAATTATCCGGGCGTCAAAATTCTCCTCCACTACAAGAAATCTCGTCCCGAGATTTAGGAGCGGGAGTAAGGGGGAAGGGAATTGGTTACGAAATTCTAACGGGTCTTCTCGGCGTTGGTTGCTCTTCTCGAAGAAGTTAATCCCTTTCGTTGATGTCTTCATTTCTTTGCTTCGGTCATCATGATGAAGTAGGCATCCTTGCTTCGGGAACTCCATCGTACTTATGAAAGGATATGGGTGTATTTCGGAAGAGCGGCCGCTCTGATGTTGCTTATCTAGTAGATAACATCGGGGAAGGTGGCGGAAAGTAACTCTCAATTTGAAACTTAAGACATTATCGAGAGCAAAGTAAGAAGGTGCAAAATAGGAGTTCCAAGTGCATAGGCAATCGTTAAATCGCTTTGAAACGACTTGTGAAAAGGATTCAAATCAATGGAATAAGTATTGCGTCTGATACCAGAATAGATCACAAGGTAGTTGGCTCGTGAATTACATATGAAGTCAAGCGCGAGGAATATCTTTGGCAACATGGTGTACAGGAGAGTCAGGTTTCGATCCTGTGGAACTGTGGGTTATGGGCCCACCATGTGGGTTAAAAGTAGGAAGGGTGGTGATGTCTTGCACGATCATGTAAGCAAGGCATGCCAGAGGATAGCTTGTCAGTTATGTCGGCAACAACATCGGTACCAAGGGCGAGGGACGAAGAGAACCATTTTCCTGCTCGTTGAACGAGGCGGACCAATAGGCAAAGTTCTCGTCCATCGGTGGTTACCAAAATGTCATCAACAATGGTAACAGGGTCTTCTTGACAGAGTTGTACACCGAGGTGTTTACATAGCGGTGAGAATATTACTGCTTAGATCATATAGGTCACAAGAAACGTTAAACCAACCAATGGAAGGAAAATACGATTATCAGTTTAAACAAAACAATGGAAAGGGAAAATGTGTTTAAACACATATTTCAGGGGTATATCCTTCCCAAGGACAAACAGAGCATGATATCCATGACAGGATATAATGTAGAAAACCCTTTAGGTAAGGGGAGAGGAAGTTCATGACATTACCCATACAACGGTGTTTGGATAATTGATAAAGAGAATTTAGCATTGTGCTTCAAATGCTCTTATTGAAAATCGGAGTACCACAGACATGCTTCGAGATAGCATTAACATGGTCATTGGGTAAAGATTAGACTTTGGATGAACAAGGATCCATCGGGAACAACTTATATATTAAGTCTTGCAATTTCCTCATGGAAGAATAGATAACCTTGCTAAAAGAAAACTATAACAATAGGTCCTCCGGCCAGGTGTGCTAGGCATGCCATCACCTTACCGGGTCATAAAAGTCCAGTGTTATAACTCTTGGAAAAATGTTACAACCATCATATCTGACCGAGATTCAGATCTGATCGGTGTTAGGATACCTCAGACTCAGGATGCCTGAGAAGAAAAGGTGCAAAACAGATTAACGAGACGACATTGTAAGATTCTCAGGAAATTTACTACGGAAGCGAGTTCCGAAACAAAAGCTCATCATTAAACCAATGAAGGGATAAGGTGGTAGTTGATGAACTCAGCGACTATTCATCGAGACTTCCAAAAGATGGGTTTCCACAATTATGTGAACAAGGAGATAACATTAGTCAGATCAAATGATATAATGATGTATGCTCGAGAAAAACATACACAGTTAAACATTGGTTGAAAGGTGCACCCGAAATATGGGCTTAAGTAGCACGATCAATGTTAGAATGGTGGTTCGATAACCAATGGTCTAAGGATGAAATATCGACCATTAACGTCGAAGCAATAGGGTTGCTAGCAGTTTTGAAGTCGCACATCATAGTTCGATTGTCGGTTTTCCGGTCAGAAATAACACGGGGACCAAGGAATGAACGGAGATGGCAAGAAGTATTATTATATCAAGAATTCTTAAGAGGTGGTGAAATTCTCACCACATTCTTGACAAAAGAGATGGTAATACTTCCAAGGTAAAGAAGAACAAATGCTGGGTAGCAAGGATCTCAGGTATAACACAAAACACGAACAAGTTTGTGTTGAACGGAAGGCAATAAAGTGGTCGGTGATAATACAAATCATCGAGGGCCAGAATGGTATTTCTCATCAAGAATTCAACTGATATTCTTTAAGGAGTCAAAATTTTGATTATGATTACGATAAATTTTGTCGAGAGATTTCATGAGGATGTAATCGATCAGCGACGACATCAAGTCAAAGGAATGATGAAGCAAGAGGTTATTGGAACCACGATTCGACACAAACTCGAACTCAAGCTTGTTGTTTAAGGTGAAAGGGTATGACGAGGAAAATCGGCGTAAGCTTAGCTATCATCGCAAATTGGTGCTCCGAGAATAAGGACCAGTAGCACAGTTAGAATCATCACGACAATGATATAGCCAAACAGGCTAGGAATGGCGTGATCGGGTACAAACTCGTACTTATAGAAGCTTCTCAAGAGTTGTTGAACCGTAGTGCGGACTCGGTTCGATTATCGGTGTCTTTGAGTGTTTAATAACTCGAGCCCGTGAAAAATTGGAATCGGTGGGAAGGTAGCACTTGATGAAGAACTCATAAGAAGTTATGCAGTTCCATGATAATCTCGAGATACCAGGGGGGTAATACTCGACACAAGATCAAAGTAAAGGTTGGACCGGTGTATTGATCCATAGAAGACAGTTGTTTTAACTTGTCCGAGAAATGGAATCAAAGAAGAACAATCATGGTCGGAACCACGGTTGCAAGGGATCAATTCACAGATACCATATGTTAGTTATCAAGAAAATAGTTATTATTACAAGAAGCTTCCATGATAGGATATACATCGCGTCCATGGGCATGAATACAAAGTTCAAGGTCGACTCCCACTTCCTCAATGCATAATCTTCCATTCACCTCTCGTATTTCGGAGATGACATTAGTTGTTGAAAGTTTTACCTGGTGCAATACCAGATAAGTATGACTCGTGAAATCTTTCGGGTTCACACCGATGAGGGAAGGCGTTGGTTCAATCCCATCGGGGCTTCTTACGAACATATACCATAAGCTTCAAGAGTAAATATCACCAGCTCAAAAGTAGAGCATGGTTGACAAAAGGAAAGGATACAATTTAACAAAGGCATTATGTATTGGAGAAGGACTCACAAGGTGATTAATTATTAAGGACAACATCGGATATAATAATCCAACAAAGGATATGGCGATCCACAGTGGAGCTGAGGTGAGTATCGATACCCAATCAGAGGAAGAAAGAATGCAAATGCAACAGGTTATGGATTCAACTGAATAATTCAAAGCTTAAATGCAAAGGAATTATGATTTCCAAAACAAGGGATCAGAAGCAGACGTTCTGATCAAGGATGGATCACTTGAATATACCAGAGGCACAATCGACGACAGATAGTTTGGTCGAGAACCAGCTCATGTTCAAAATGACGTCTGAGCCGGAAAGATAATCCTAGGACTCGACTGATGATTGTGAACATTCACGACGTATTGAATCAACGGACTCAAAAATGATGGTGACAAAGGATGCCAATATGATTATTATACTTATGGGATTAATCATAATGAAAGAAAACAAGAAATTTCAGAGCAATAGGTTGCTGAGGATTTTCGGAATATCGAATGGTATTTCGAAGACTTTTGTGTAACACATGAACAACTGGGGGATGAGCGGATACTCGATAAGTGCGAGAATTAACTGTAGGGGTATTCAGGTGACAAAGAACAGCAAGGCAGTAAGCTCAAAGGATTATCAAACAACGATGAGTGTTTCGGGGTATCTTGTAATAACAAGACCAATCGGATGAATGTAAGAATAACAACTGCAAGTAGTTATCCATAAGGGTTTGATGTAAGGGAATTGCAAACGCGATGAACACAAGTTCTCGAGTTAACAGCGGAGAGCATCTTGAGGTCTTACAGTGCGCAGCATACGATCATTAGTAATAAGGGCTCTCCGGTGAAAGTGATAACGAGATCCTAATGTTAGATTTAGTAAAATTCATTTAACCCGAATAGAGGAGAGATCAGAGTCCCAGAGTAAAGGTCAAGGAGTAAAAGATCCTAATACCACCCAATGGCGACGTGGGCCCGTAAGCCACACAGCCATGTTAATAAAAGTTTTTCAATGACTAGACTCGACTTCGGCCAAGGAGTTGGAAAGGGGTATTCCTACAGGCAGTCGGCTCTGATACCAACTTGTGACGCCCCCGATTTAATCGTACACTAATCATGCATGCAAACATGTACGATCAAGATCAGGGACTCACGGGAAGATATCACAACACAACTCTAAAACATAAATAAGTCATACAAGCATCATAATACAAGCCAGGGGCCTCGAGGGCTCGAATACAAGTGCTTGATCATAGACGAGTCAGCGGAAGCAACAATATCTGAGTACAGACATAAGTTAAACAAGTTTGCCTTAAGAAGGCTAGCACAAACTAGGATACAGATCGAAAGAGGCGCAGGCCTCCTGCCTGGGATCCTCCTAAACTACTCCTGGTCGCCGTCAGCGGGCTGCACGTAGTAGTAGGCACCTCCGGGGTAGTAGTCGTCATCGACGGTGGCGTCTGGCTCCTGGGCTCCATCATCTGGTCGTAGCAATCGAGTAGAGATAGGGGGAAAGGGGGGAACAAGGCAACCGTGAGTACTCATCCAAAGTACTCGCAAGCAAGGAGCTACACTACATATGCATGGATATATGTGTAAAGGGCCATATCAGTGGACTGAACTGCAGAATGCCAGAATAAAAGGGGGATAGCTAATCCTGTCGAAGATGACGCTTCTGCCAGCCTCCGCCTTGCAGCTTGTAGCAGAGAGTAGACTGAAGTCCTCCAAGTAGCATCGCATAGCATAATCCTACCCGGCGATCCCCTCCTCAATTCCCTGAGAGAGAGCGACCACCGGGTTGTATCTGGCACTTGGAAGGGTGTGTTTTATTAAGTATCCAGTTCTAGTTGTCATAAGGTCAAGGTACAACTCCAAGTCGTCCTGTTACAAGATCACGGCTATTCAATAGATTAACTTCCTGCAGGGTGCACCACATAACCCAACACGCTTGATCCCATTTGGCGGACACACTTTTACGGGTCATGCCCGCCGCGGAAGATCAACACGTCGCAGCCCCACCTAGGCACAACAGAGAGGCCAACCACGCGGTCTAAACCTAAGCGCCGCAGGGTCAGGCCCATCGCCCATAGCACACCTGCACGTTATGTCTGTGACCAAAAGCGAACTAGCCCCTTAATACAAGAGCAGGCTTACGTTCCAATCCGGTAGCGCCACTCGATCGATGGCGTCACGAAGGCTTCGGTGATACCACGGCGCGGGATACCCATAACTACTCCCGCGTAGATGGTTAGTCCGTATAGACCAAATGGCGGACTCGGATCAAATACCGGATCTCGTTAAGCGTGTTAAGTATCCGCGACGCCGACCAGGCCCAGCCCACCTCTCACCCTGTAGTCTCAACCTGCCTGTCGCCCGCCACAAAGATCCACTCATGGGCGCTCCACGAGCTGACCCGTCTTTAGTCACCACATGTATCATGTATAAGTATAATTATATACCCGTGATCACCTCCCGAGTGATCACGGCCCGATAGTATAGCACAGCAGACGGACAACAATGTAGGGCCACAGATGGAATACTAGCATCCTATACTAAGCATGTAGGATTGCAGGTAAAGGTAACAACAGTAGTAGCAAGGACAGGCTATGCATCAGGATAGGAATAACGAAAGCGGTAACATGCTACACTACTCTAATGCAAGCAGTATAGAGGAGAGTAGGCGATATTTGGTGATCAAGGGGGGGGCTTGCCTGGTTGCTCTGGCAAGAAGGGGTCGTCAACACCGTAGTCGAACTGGGCAGCAGCGGCGGCGTCGGTCTCGTAGTCTACCAGAGAGAAGAGGGAGAAGAAACAATGAATACAATGCAAAAAGACGCGTAACGATGCATGTCAAAGCAAACAGCGGTGTTAGGTGTGCCCTAACGCGGTAGGAGGAGATACCGACGAAAGGGGGAAACATCCGGGAAAGTATCCCCGGTGTTTCGCATTTTCGTACAGATGAAACAGAGGGGGAAGTTGCGTGTTTTCTATGCTAGGGATGTGTGGTGGTCAAACGGGCTGCGTATCCGGATTCGTCTCGTCGTTCTGATCAACTTTCATGTAGAAATTTTTTTCATCCGAGCTACGGTTTAATTTATATGAATTTTCAAAGATTAAAACATTTTCTGGAATTAATATTATTATAAATTCATTATGACATCAGCATGATGTCAGGGTGAGGTAAGCAGTCAACTGACCCGCTGACTGGTCAAACTGACCAATTGATCCCACTTGTCATAGACAGAGGGGCAGACAGAGGTTTATTTTAATTAAACAGAGTTAATTAACAGATGGGCCCCACATGTCAGTGACCCATTAAACTAACTAATTAAGTTCATTTACAAAATCATTTTAATTAGTTTAATTACGCGGTGGGACCCGCATGTCAGTGCCACAGGGCTGCCCAATCAGTAGTTGACTGAGTCAACCCAGTCAACTGGGGCCCGTGGGGCCCGTTGGCATCGACCCTGGGGGTGGCCCCAGGTCGGCCACGTCGGATGCCAGTGCCGGAGTTGGCTTCGGCGAGCCAAAACACGGCGGAGGGCGCCGACGAGCCTCCGGATTTCGCCACGGTGGCCCAAAACGGGTGTGGCTACTCCCGTTCGAAAGCTAACGACGTCGCGCGTCGCATGGAGCTCTGACGTTGGTCTCGGGATGACCGGAACCACGCCGGCGAGCAGCGGAGGCGGCGACTTCAGACGGTGGATGTCGGAGACAGCGGAGCAGCGTGCTCGGAGCAAAAGAAGAGGCTAAGCAGGCTCTCGTGCGCGGCGAGCTAAGCGGGCATCGGAGCGGGACCATTTGGTCGCCGGAAGCTCGTTGGCGATGAGCTCCCGCGGTGATGGGCTCGGGCACGTACGAGGCGGCGACTACGAGGACATTGGGGCGAGGAGAAGAGAGCGCACCATGGAGAACACAAGGAGGCTCGGTGGCGGTTTAGGAGCTGCAGGGGCGGCGCCGGAGACGAAGAAGATCGACGGCAGCGGAGATGGGGACGAAGGGATCCGATCTGCAGGTCGTGCAGCCCTCGACAACGAGGAGCTCAGTGAGGCCACCAGACGAAGGAGTCGACCCTGGCCATATCTCGGGGGCGGCCTCGGTGGAGGCCTTATCCTCATCGCCCTCGACGGTGAGGTGGTCTTGGCGGGCAACCTTTGTCATGATCTTGATCGGAGGAGCGATGAAGGGGAAGGCGACTCGGTGGGTTGGGTGGCCTCGCTGGGCCAGGTGGGTGCATGGGCCGGCCCGTTCGGACGGCTGAGGCCAGCTGGGCCACTTGGCCCAGCAGGGGGGGCTTTCTCTTTGTTTTTTTTGTTAGTTTAGTTTTTCTCTTTCGTATTTTCTTTTCTTTTATTTATTTACTTTTCTGTTTTAAATCATTTTAAATTATTTAGGCCTTTTATAAAAATGTGTTTACTACACCATATTTATCTATGTAATGTTTAGTACAACCCGAACATTTTTATTTTAATGTTTGAATATTTTTATTATTTACCAAACTTTGAATTTGAATTTTGGACCGGTTTTGATCTAACAATAGATTAGCAGCAGTAACCATGGTGACGTGGCACCATTAGCGTGGGATCACTGTAGCTTAATTATCCGGGCGTCACAATTCGGACACCGGAATGGTTCCGGGGGTTATCGGATATATACTGAGTACCGGGGTTACCCAACCCCTCGAGGTTATTTGGGCCTCATGGGCTGTAGCGACCCGACCGAATGGATCAAGTCTACGTGGCAAAGTGTCATCCACGGATCGGTATCTTTGACACACTCGATACTCGAGGATTTATAACAGAGGTAAATCACATGTATAAAATAACGTAAATACTATTACCTCAATCCAAATAGCGGAAGTAACAAGGTTGTGGATTCCCATCAACACCAACGGCAAAGTTGAGTGTAGAAATCGTAACCTAACGTATCACTTACTCGTCAGAAGAAATCACGCAACATGAGACGTTGCAGCCACAAAGGGTCGAGACATTGAATGTACTGACAAATTCACACCATAGAGCAATGATGAATAATGGCTATCTCTACATGCATATTTGGCTGGTGGAGCCTCTATGGTTACAATGTTTTTGCGAAAAGCCAATTTTCCCTACAACAAAGGAATAGACTTTAATTTAACTATCATGGTGGTTGAAATATCATTGAGAAGGTATAACCCCAACTCAATCCCAATTAAAGTAGTTAACATCCCAACAATATTAATGAAGACTGATGAGATACATGTGATAACTCAAGTACTAGATACTCAAAATTGTCCATAACCGGGGACACGGCTAACCATGATTAGATTGTACACTCTGCAGAGGTTTGCGCACTTTTCCCCACAAGACTCGATCGCCTCCGTTGGATTTCTCGCCTTGCATGGTGTTTGAGAAGCGGATGACCGAGACACGATCTTTCGAAAACATTAACTCTCTACTCGGGTAGACCATACCGAACACCGCAAAACCCACTACATGCTGATCTACCTCTTTAAGAGCTTCACGTAACTTACTCAACTATGCTAGAGCCCATAATAGCTTGTGGCTGCACACGAAGTTTCTAGCATGAATCATCTCAGTTCCTTTGAGCACAGGTGGCGGTCCATAGGAAGATCACACGGTACCCGGGATTTCCAAAAATCAGGCAACCTTTGGGTTCCCAAGGTGCCTCAATCCACCCAGATGTTAATTTAAGTTGCCACCTTAAGTTGAACCATTAATTAACAATCTCACATCTGTCATGGATTCACTCAAACCCAACCACGTCTACGAGCATACCATAGCAATATAAGCAACGCGTAGAAGTAACTCCCAAGGGTTTGAATGTAACAGGGCAATAGGTTCTACCTCAACTACTACTTCCCAACCCACAAATTAATGATATCCTAATCATGCAATGTTTGAGGATTGAAACTAATGCATAAAAACTGGGTATGAAAGGGATATGATCAAAGTGTGAACTTGCCTGCAATGTTGATGAAGATGATTCGAACTCAACACACTTGATAGATCTACTCGTCACACTCCGGTCAATCTATCGTAAGCAAGCAATAGTAACCACACATAAGCAATCACTCAAAAGATCGGAAAGAACGAAGAAAACAATTCGAAAAACATCAAAACCAAGCAAATAACTCTTGAAACATAAAACAATTTCTAACAGTACCAAAATTATATGAATTTGGCCTTATCAGAAAGTTTAGGTCAAGAGCTTCGATTTGCAAAAAGAATCAACTCAAACGGAGTTATAAAACTCAAGTTATGATCAAACGAAGTTCAAATTCAAATCTGATCTAATTCAAAATTTAAACTTTCAAAAACATGTTTGAGTTATATTACTGGATAGAGGAGATCGTAAGGAAGAAGTGGGCATTGGTTTCATCTAGTTCCGACTAACGAGCAAAGAGTTATGAGCGTTTGAAGAACAGGGGCTAAATTGTAAATAAAACATCTACAAAGAAGTCCCTGAGTAAAACTAACAGAAAAAGAAAAAGTCTAAATAACGAACATTCGTTACCGAACACTAACGAACGAAAATGTTCACCGAAACTAACTAAACAGAAAACATTCGCTACTTAACTAACTGTATAAAAACGCGTTTTGAACAAAAACCGAAACCCTAAGGAAAACCGAGGAACCGGGCGGTTCATTACGGACCGGAAAACCGGCGAGTTGAGCGGTTCAGGCGGTTCAGCGACAATGCGGTCTCTCCGGCGAAGCGGCGAGGCGGCGACTTGATCGGCGGCTCTCGGGTCGACGTCGATGAGCGGAGACGGCCTTGAAGCTGGCGCGGGCGGAGTTTGGTGGTGGCGGCTCAGGTGAGGCGTCTGACAGGCGGCGGTGAATCTGCGGCGGCGGCGGCAGCGTCGATCTGCGGCAGCGCGGCGAGGAGAGGAGGAACGGGACCCGGGGCGGCGCCCTTTATAGCTGGGGAGGGGAGGCGCGGCGTGACGAGGGGAAGACGGTGGCAATGTCGGCGCTTCGCTGCATGCGAGCGGAACAAGGCAGCGGCGGCAGATCTCGTCGGACTCGCAACTCCGGCGAGGTCTTGCGCGGGCGGCGGTGATAGCTCGGGAAGGAGAGGAACGGGGCCCGGGGCCTCGGGTATTTAAAGGAGGGGCCGGGGTCGGGCTTGGAGGAGGGAAAGGGAGGCGGTGGGAGGCCAGGCCGAGCACGGCAGGCGGCGATCGTCTTGGCCTTCGAGTCGAGGCGAAAGGCGGTGGCTACTGGGCCGCCCAGTGGGTGGAGAGAAAGTTTTTAAAACATTTATTTCTCTGAAGAAGAAATAAAACTAAATAAACTAAAATATACTAGAGGCATATAATATATCAAAATCTTCAAAAAAGATTTTCTACGACTTGGACATTTTATAATGCCAAATAAAATCCTCACAAATTCAGATAATTCAAAGAGTGCTACTTGTCTAAATAAAATCCAATAAAAATCATTTTAAAAATACCAAAATTAATTCAAATTTATTTCTCTCCAATTTTCTGATGTAGGGAATCATGTTACCCTATTTTCCTTATATTTTATTTTGGAGAAAAATAATTTGAATAAAACTCAAATAACTCCAAATTGAAAATAAAAAGAACTTTGAATTTAATTCTTTGATACTCCCAACTCATATTTCATATAATTTGAAGAAGTCATTTTATCTTCTCTCATGAAAATCATTGAGTTGCATGAAGTTTCAGAATTGGAAATATTTTCCAAATGAAATTCAAATATTTTCAACACCCCTTGTCATTTAAATAAATGGAAGAAGTCATGTCATCCTCTCTCCAGGGTTTTGTGGTGAAAAGAATTTGAATTCACGGAGATCACGAATGCAAAATGAAAGTTTGGGAAAGTCCTTTTATTCCCTCTCATTTAACTTTCAAAAAGTTTCGAATTTCACTCAATTTCACACAATCAATCAAACAATCAACCAAATCTATCTATTTATTATAACATCCCAACCAAATCTATCTATTTAAGGGTGGGATGTTACAAACCTACCACCCTTAAAATGAATCTCGTCCTCGAGATTCGGAGAGGCTAGCAAGAAATAGGTTAGGGTGGGGGTCTTCTAAAAAATCCATCGATCGTCTCCGGGGTCTCGGGTGCTACCACCCTTAGAAGCATGGTTATGGTTCCATCAAAACTCATATACTCCATCCTTATCGTTGACAGTGTCGGTCTTTCCAGATCGTAAGGATAATTCCTTCTCTGGGCTCTTCCGGTAGTGGCATAACCTTTTCCTCAATTCTTTTGTCCTTTTTCCTCTTGGTAAGGTTATTCCGAGATTGGGTCTTCTTAGTTGACGGGTCTGACGCCAATACTAACTATCGATATCTCATGGTGGTCAACAATTTAGGGTTCCTCCTACAGGAAATGGGTCTGGTTGATCCTCACCGTATAGCCTACGATTGGCAACAACTGCCGTGTACAAGGGAAAATACTTATACCATTCTAAGGTTCAAACAAGGTTTTGATAGTCGTCTCTCTACTATAGGTAAGTCACTCAGATTTACCATCCCATATAGCAAGGCGAATAATAATAGTAAGTCGGTATGGTGATTAATCCATCCCGCACCCAAATCATTACCTTGTACATGGTTTAGCGAATCTCGCATTCTAACACTCGGTCATCCTCACAAGCATTGCATAATTTCTCTTGTCAACGAACCAGGTTCAGATAAATCCATTGATTCTGCAAGCCAGACAAACATCTATCGTTCCTTCACAACTCTCAGGTTTTGCGTTACTCCTATAAGATCGTCTTTCGATAAAATCGTAACTCCTTACAGGGTTTTTCCTTCAGCAAGAATGTGCTTGCTTCTTGGCAGGTCCTGGGGCCTGTGGGTTATGGCCCATCTCATCACTTGTAGTTCTTGAACTTATCCTCGGGCTTCTGATCATTATTCCAACTTCCAACTTCCTAGTATTCTTAAATCCATCCAATTGTAATGTCTTCCTTCCTTCTATTGGCACCAAACTAGGACGTGATTACTCAGACTTATCATGGAATTTCCATTGATCCATATTTCCAACATCATACCTCCTTTATATCCAAATAGTACTTCATTTCTTCATGCTCTTGGGGTATCCAACATATCGAGATAAATACTTATACTTATGAAGTCCATACTCCACTTCGTGGAACATCATTATCCTTTCAAAGGGTCAAGTGTCCTCACAGGGTACTACCACCCTTAAAATGCTCCTATCTTCCATAGACCATATTTCTCATATCCTCGAAAATGGTCAATATCTTTCCTCATAGAGTAACAACTCATAAAATCCAAATTAGTACCAACACTGCTAACTTTATTTATTCTCAAATTATTACAATCTCCTGTTTTTCCATTACATGCCTCAACTCAACTCTTCAATATAACATAATTGTTCTCACTACTACTACTACTCCTACTACTACTACTACTACTACTACTACTACTACTACTACTGCTACTACTACTACTACTACTACTACTACTACTACTACTACTACTACTACTACTACTACTATATTCCTTTCTTGCAAACTCAGTTATTTATCACAAGCCTCCTTCTCTTTGGGACAATCCCTGGCAAAGTGCTCTGCTTCATCACAACAGAAACATATTACTTCTGACAAATATCGAGGTTTCCTTGTGATTATATAGCCTCCTGGGGTCCTCATCTTCCCTCTTGGGCAATCATTGAAGTAGTGCCCTGAATTTTTGCACCTGAAACATGTGATATGACTCAGGTCTTTCTTTGTAGAAATTGGGTTGTGAAGGAAATATGCCCTAGAGGCAATAATAAAGTTATTATTTATTTCCTTATATCATGATAAATGTTTATTATTCATGCTAGAATTGTATTAACCGGAAACATAATACATGTGTGAATATATAGACAAACAGTATGTCACTAGTATGCCTCTACTTGACTAGCTTGTTAATCAAAGATGGTTATGTTTCCTAACCATGAACAAGGAGTTGTTATTTGATTAACAAGGTCACATCATTAGTTGAATGATCTGATTGACATGACCCATTCCGTTAGCTTAACACTTGATCGTTTAGTATGTTAATGCTTTCTTCATGACCCATACATGTTCCTATAACTATGAGATTATGCAACTCCGTTTACGGAGGAACACTTTGGGTACTACCAAGCGTCACAACGTGTCGGTGATTATAAAGGAGTACTACAGGTGTCTCCAAAGGTACTTGTTGGGTTGGCGTATTTGAGATTAGGTTTTGTCACTCCGATTGTGGAGAGGTATCTCGAGGCCTTCTCGGTAATGCACATCACTTAAGCCTTGCAAGCATTACAACTAATGAGTTAGTTGTGAGATGATGTATTACGAGCGAGTAAAGAGACTTACCGATAGCGAGATTGAACTAGGTATTGGATACCGACGATCGAATCTCGGGTAAGTAACATACCGATGACAAAGGAACAACGATGTCGTTATGCGGTTTGACCGATAAAGATCTTCGTAGAATATGTAGGAACCAATATGGGCATCCAGGTTCCGCTATTGGTTATTGACCGAGAATGGTTCTAGGTCATGTCTACATAGTTCTCGAACCCGTAGGGTCCGCACGCTTAACGTTTCGATGACAGTTCATTATGAGTTTATAAGTATTGATGCACGAAGTTTGTTGAGTCCGGATGTGATCACGGACATGACGAGGAGTCTCGAAATGGTCGAGACATAAAGATTGATATATTGGAAGCCTATGTTTGGACTTGGAAGGGTTCGAGTGAAAACAGAAGTTCTGGAACACCGGGTTACGGAACCCCGGGGGTATATGGGCCTTCATGGGCCACATGGGAGAAGAGGAAGGGCCGGCCAGGTGGGCTGCGCCCCCCCCCCTCTAGTCCGAATAGGACAAGGAGAGGGGGGGCGGCGCCCCTTCCCTCTTTCCCCTCCCAATCCTACTCCAACTAGGACAGGGGGAGTCCTACTCCGGTGGGAGTAGGACTCCTCAAGCAGCGCCTCCCAAGGCTGGCCGCACCCCCTTGGCTCCTTTATATCTGAGGCAGGGGCACCCCATGACACACAAGTTGATCTCGGATCTTTCCTTAGCCGTGTGCGGTGCCCCTTCCACCATATTCCACTTGGTCATATCGTCGCGGAGCTTAGTGAAGCCTGCGCGGAGAGAAGTCATATCGTCATGGAGCTTAGGCGAAGCCCTGCGTCGGTGGAGCATCAACATCGTCCCACGCCGTCGTCTTGTGGAACTCATCCCGACACTTTGCTGGATCGGAGTCCGGGATCGTCATCGAGCTGAGCGTGTGCAGAACTCGGAGGTGCCGTCGTTCGGTGCTTGGATCGGTCGGATCGTGGAGGCGTCGACTACATCAACAGCGTTGTTATAACGCTTCGCTTTCGGTCTCACGAGTGCGTGGGCGGACATCTCCCTCTCGTTGCTATGCCATCACCATGGTCTTGCGTGATCGTAGGAAATTTTTGAAATTACTCGTTCCCCAACATGGCATCGAGCCTGGTTTTATCGTTGATGTCATATGCACGAGAAGAACACAAGTGAGTTGTGGGCGATACAAGTCTACTACCTACCAGCATGTCATACTTTGGTTCAGCGGTATTGTGAGATGAAGCGGCCCGGACCGACATTACGCGTACGCTTACGCGAGACTGGTTTCACCGCTCCGAGCACTCGTTGCTTAAAGGTGACCGGCGGTGTCTGTCTCTCTCACTTTAGTTGAATCGAGTGTAGCTCGCCGGTCCTTGAGAAGGTTAAACGGAGTCTATTTGACGAAATATCGTTGTGGTTTTGATGCGTAGGTAAGAACGGTTCTTGCTCAGCCCGTAGCAGCCACGTAAAACTTGCAACAACAAAGTAGAGGACGTCTAACTTGTTTTTGCAGGGCATGTTGTGATGTGATATGGTCAAGGCGTGATGCTATATTTTATTGTATGAGATGATCATGTTTTGTAACGAGTTATCGGCAATCGGCGGAGCCATATGGTTGTCGCTTTATTGTATGAAATGCAAGCGCCATGTAATTGCTTTACTTTATCACTAAGGAGTAGCGATAGTCGTAAAAGCAATAGTTGGCGAGACGACAACGATGCTACGATGGAGATCAAGGTGTCGCGCGCGGTGGCGATGGTGATCATGGCGGTGCTTGGCGATGGAGATCACAAGCACAAGATGATGATGACCATATCATATCACTTATATTGATTGCATGTGATGTTTATCCTTATGCATCTTATCTTGCTTTGATTGACGGTAGCATTATAAGATGATCTCTCACTAAAATTATCAAGAAGTGTTCTCCACGAGTATGCACCGTTGCGAAAGTTCTTCGTCTTTGAGACACCACGTGATGATCGGGTGTGATAGGCTCTACGTTCAAATACAACGGGTGCAAAACAGTTGCGCACGCAGAATACTCGAGTTAAACTTGACGAGCCTAGCATATAACAGATATGGCCTCGGAACACGAGACCGAAGGTCGAGCGTGAATCATATAGTAGATATGATCAACATAGTGATGTTCACCATTGAAACTACTCCATCTCACGTGATGATCGGACATGGTTTAGTTGATTTGGATCACGTAATCACTTAGATGACTAGAGATGTCTGTCTAAGTGGGAGGTTTTAATATGATTAATTAAACTTAAATTTATCATGAACTTAGTACCGATAGTATTTTGCTTGTCTATGTTTCTTGTAGATAGATGGCTCGTCTTGTTGTTCCGTTGAATTTTAATGCGTTCCTTGAGAAAGCAAAGTTGAAAGATGATGGTAGCAATTACGGACTGGGTCCGAATTTGAGGATTATCCTCATTGCTGCACGAAAAATTACGCCTGGAAGCACCGCTGGGTGACAGTTCTGCTGCGAGATCTTGAGCGAAGTTATGAGCGTCGGCAAAGCAAAGCTGATGACTACTCAATAGTTCGATGTACCATGCTTTACGGCTTAGAACCGGGTCTTCAACGGCGTTTTGAGCGTCATGGAGCATATGAGATGTTCCAGAGTTGAAGTTAATATTTCAAGCAAATGCCCGGATTGAGAGATATGAAGTCTCCAATAAGTTCTATAGCTGCAAGATGGAGGAGAATAGTTACATCGGTGAGCACATACTCAAAATGTCCGGGTATAACAATCACTTAATTCAGCTGGGAGTTAATCTTCCGGATGATAGTGTCATTGATGAAATTCTCCAATCACGCCACCAAGCTACAAGAGCTTCGTGATGAACTATAATATGCAAGGGATGACTAAGACAATTCTGAGCTCTTCGCGATGCTAAAAGCATGAAGTAGAAATCAAGAAAGAGCATCAAGTGTTGATGGTCAACAAGACCACTAGTTTCAAGAAAAGGGCAAAGGAAGAAGAAGGAACTTCAAAAGAACAGCAAGCAAGTTGCTGCTCAGAGAAGAAACCCAAGTCTGGACCTAAGCCTGAACCGAGTGTTTTCTTGCAAGCGGATGGACATTTGAAGCGGAACTGCCCCAAGTATTTGGCGGATAAGAAGGATGGCAAGGTGATCAAAGGTATATGTGATATACATGTTATTGATGTGTACCTTACTAATACTCGCAGTAGTACCAGGTATTTGATACTGGTTACTGCTGCTAATATTTGCAACTCAAAGCAGGAACTACGGATTAGCGAAGATTGGCTAAGGGCGAGGTGACGATCTTGGCGTTGGAAATGGTTCCAAAGTCGATGTGATCGCGATCGACACGCTACCTCTACATCTACCTTCGGGATTAGTTTTAGACCTAAATAATTGTTATTTGGTGCCAGCGTTGAGCATGAACATTATATCTGGATCTTGTTTAATGCGAGACGGTTATTCATTTAAATCAGAGAATAATGGTTGTTCTATTTATATGAGTAATATCTTTTATGGTCATGCACCCTTGAAGAATGGTCTATTCTTGTTGAATCTCGACAGTAGTGATACACATATTCATAATGTTGAAGCCAAAAGATGCAGAGTTGATAATGATAGTGCAACTTATTTGTGGCTTCGCCGTTTAGGTCATATCGATGTAAAACGCATGAAGAAACTCCATCTTGATGGGCTTCGGAATCACTTGATTATGAATCACTTGGTACTTGCGAACCGTGCCTCATGGGCAAGATGACCAAAACGCCGTTCTCGGAACTATGGAGCGAGCAACTGATTTGTTGGAAATCATACATCTTGATGTTTGTGGTCCAATGAATGTTGAGGCCTTGGCGGTATCGTTATTTTCTCACCTTCACAGATGATTTGAGCAGATATGGGTATATCTACTTAATGAAACACAAATCTGAAACATTTGAAAAGTTCAAAGAATTTCAGAGTGAAGTGGAAAATCATCGTAACAAGAAAATAAAGTTTCTACGATCTGATCGTGGAGGAGAATATTTGAGTTACGAGTTTGGTTTACATTTGAAACAATGTGGAATAGTTTAGCAACTCACGCCACCCGAACACCACAGAGAAATGGTGTGTCCGAACGTCGTGTCGTACTTTACTAGATATGGTGCGATCTATGATGTCTATTTCCGATTTACCGCTATCATTTTGGGGATATGCTTTAGAGACGGCCGCATTCACGTTGAATAGGACACCGTCAAAATCCGTTGAGACGACGCCTTATGAACTGTGGTTTGGCAAGAAACCAAAGTTGTCGTTTCTTAAAGTTTGGGGCTGCGATGCTTATGTAAAGAAACTTCAACCAGATAAGCTCGAACCCAAATCGGAAAAATGTGTCTTCATAGGATACCCAAAGGAGACTGTTGGGTACACCTTCTATCACAAATCTGAAGGCAAGATTTTCGTTGCTAAATTCGGATCCTTTCTAGAGAAGGAGTTTCTCTCGAAAGAAGTGAGTGGGAGGAAAGTAGAACTTGATGAGATAATCAGATCTGCTCCCTTATTGGAAAGTAGTTCATCACAAGAAATGGTTCTGTGACAACTACACCAATTAGTGAGGAAACTAATGATGATGATCATGAAGCTTGAGATCAAGTTGCTCTTGAACCTCGTGGGTCAACCAGAGTAAAATCGCACTGAGTGGTACGGTAATCCTATTCGGAAGTCATGTTACTTGACCATGGCGAACCTACAAACTATGAAGAAGGATGGTGAGCCCAGATTCATAAAATGGCTGGAAGCCATGAAATCTGAGATGGGATCCATGTATGAGAACAAAGTATGGACTTTGGTTGACTTGCCGATGATCGGCAAGCCATTGAAAATAAATGGATCTTTAAGAAGAACACCGACGCGATGGTAATATAACTGTCTACAAAGCTCGACTTGTTGCGAAAGGTTTTCGACAAGTTCAAGGGGTTGACTACGATGAGACTTTCTCACCGTAGCGATGCTTAAGTCTGTCGAATCATGTTAGCAATTGCGCATTTTATGATTATGAAATTTGGCAAATGGATGTAAAACTGCATTCTTGAATGGATTTCTAGAAGAAGAGTTGTATATGATGCAACGAGAAGGTTTTGTCGATCCAAAGGGTGCTAACAAAGTGTGCAAGCTCCAACGATCAATTTATGGTGCAGTGCAAGCCTCTCGGAGTTGGAATAAGCGCTTTGATAGTGTGATCAAAGCATATGGGTTTATCTGAGACTTTTGGAGAAGCTTGTATTTACAAGAAAGTGAGTGGGAGCTCTGTAGCATTTCTAATATTATATGTGGACGACATATTATTAATTGGAAATGATATAGAATTTCTGGATAGCATAAAGGATACTTGAATAAAAGTTTTTCAATGAAAGACCTCGGTGAAGCTGCTTACATATTGGGCATCAAGATCTATAGAGATAGATCAAGGCGCTTAATTGGACTTTCACAAAGCACATACCTTGATAAAGTTTTGAAAAAGTTCAAAATGGATCGAGGCAAAGAAAGGTTTTTACCTGTGTTGCAAGGTGTAAGATTGAGTCGGACTCAATGCCCGACCACAGCAGAAGATAGAGAGAAAATGAAAGATGTTCCTATGCTTCAGCCATAGGCTCTATCATGTATGCAATGCTGTGTACCAGACTGACGTATGCTTAGCTGTAAGCTTGGCAGGAAGGTACCAAAGTAATCGAGGAATGGATCAACGGACAGCGGTCAAGAACATCCTGAAATACGAAAAGGACTAAGGATATGTTTCTCGTATATGGAGGTGACAAAGAGCTAGTCGTAAATGGTTACGTCGATGCAAGCTTTGACACTGATCCGGACGATTCTAAATCGCAAACCGGATCGTGTTTTTATTAAGCGGTGGAGCTGTCGGTTGGTGCAGTTCTAAACAAAGCGTCGTGGCGGGATCTACATGTGAAGCGGAGTACATAGCTGCTTGGAAGCAGCAAATGAAGAAGTCTGGATGAAAGAGTTCATTTCCGATCTAGGTGTCATACCTAGTGCATCGGGACCGATGAAGATCTTCTGTGACAATCTTGGTGCAATTGCCTTGGCAAAGGAATCCAGATTTCACAAGAGGACCAAGCACATCAAGAGGCGCTTCAATTCCATTCGGGACCAAGTCCAAGTGGGAGACATAGAGATTTGCAAAATACATACGGATCTGAATGTTGCGACCCGTTGACTAAGCCTCTTCCACGAGCAAAACATGATCAGCACCAAGACTCCATGGGTGTAAGGATCATTACTTTGTAATCTAGATTATTGACTCTAGTGCAAGTGGGAGGCTGAAGGAAATATGCCCTAGAGGCAATAATAAAGTTATTATTTATTTCCTTATATCATGATAAATGTTTATTATTCATGCTAGAATTGTATTAACGGAAACATAATACATGTGTGAATATATAGACAAACAGTATGTCACTAGTATGCCTCTACTTGACTAGCTTGTTAATCAAAGATGGTTATGTTTCCTAACCATGAACAAGGAGTTGTTATTTGATTAACAAGGTCACATCATTAGTTGAATGATCTGATTGACATGACCCATTCCGTTAGCTTAACACTTGATCGTTTAGTATGTTAATGCTTTCTTCATGACCCATACATGTTCCTATAACTATGAGATTATGCAACTCCGTTTACGGAGGAACACTTTGGTACTACCAAGCGTCTGGCATGGCTGGGTGATTATAAAGGAGTACTACAGGTGTCTCCAAAGGTACTTGTTGGGTTGGCGTATTTGAGATTAGGTTTTGTCACTCCGATTGTCGGAGAGGTATCTCGAGCCTTCTCGGTAATGCACATCACTTAAGCCTTGCAAGCATTACAACTAATGAGTTAGTTGTGAGATGATGTATTACGGAGCGAGTAAAGAGACTTACGTAGCGAGATTGAACTAGGTATTGGATACCGACGATCGAATCTCGGGTAAGTAACATACCGATGACAAAGGAACAACGTATGTCGTTATGCGGTTTGACCGATAAAGATCTTCGTAGAATATGTAGGAACCAATATGGGCATCCAGGTTCCGCTATTGGTTATTGACCGAGAATGGTTCTAGGTCATGTCTACATAGTTCTCGAACCCGTAGGGTCCGCACGCTAACGTTTCGATGACAGTTCATTATGAGTTTATAAGTATTGATGCACGAAGTTTGTTGAGTCCGGATGTGATCATGGACATGACGAGGAGTCTCGAAATGGTCGAGACATAAAGATTGATATATTGGAAGCCTATGTTTGGACTTGGAAGGGTTCGAGTGAAAGCAGAAGTTATCGGAACACGGGGTTACGGAACCCCGGGGGTATATGGGCCTTCATGGGCCACAAGGGAGAAGAGGAAGGGCCGGCCGGGTGGGCTGCGCCCCTCCCCTCTAGTCCGAATAGGACAAGGAGAGGGGGCGCCCCTTCCCTCTTTCCCTCCCAATCCTACTCCAACTAGGACAGGGGGAGTCCTACTCCGGTGGGAGTAGGACTCCTCAAGCGCGCCTCCCAAGGCTGGCCGCACCCCTTGGCTCCTTTATATATGAGGGGCAGGGGCACCCATGACACACAAGTTGATCTCGGATCTTTCCTTAGCCGTGTCGGTGCCCCTTCCACCATATTCCACTTGGTCATATCGTCGCGGAGCTTAAGCGAAGCCTGCGCGGAGAAGTCATATCGTCGCGGAGCTTAAGGCGAAGCCCTGCGTCGGTGGAGCATCAACATCGTCCTGCGCCGTCGTCTTGTGGAACTCATCCCGACACTTTGCTGGATCGAGTCCGGGATCGTCATCGAGCTGAGCGTGTGCGAGAACTCGGAGGTGCCGTCGTTCGGTGCTTGGATCGGTCGGATCGTGGAGGCGTCATTTACTACATCAACAGCGTTGTTATAACGCTTCCGCTTTCGGTCTCAGGGTGCGTGGGCGGACACTCTCCCCTCTCGTTGCTATGCCATCACCATGGTCTTGCGTGATCGTAGGAAATTTTTTGAAATTACTACGTTCCCCAACAGGTTGTTCCTGGAATCCAACCTACTTCTCTTCCTGGACTTTTCCGTTCCAATCAGGGCTTCTATTTCCTGTGGGTCATACTCTACTTCCTCTGTCAGGAATTCTACTAAATCCCCATTCAAACAATTCTGGGAGATGTGCCGTTCTTCTCCACATGAATAGAAGGACTTGGTGCAGGGTTTAATTGGTTCTTCTTTGGGTGTGTCCTCCACCTCTTCCTTCATCACAGGTTCTTTTAAAATTTCCATTAGGGCTCCCTTCATGGCTTCTTTCTTCTGTTGGATGGTTCTTTGTACCATGGGGTAAATGTGACACTGAGCAGCGTAGTGGGTAGTCCCTTCACACAAGAAACAAGTGATCTGCCTAGTTGGGCATTCTTCAGCTGGATGACTTCCTTCACAATTTGGGAATTAATCCTTGTGTTCTTTATGGGTGTGTCCCATTTCACCACAGAGCTTGCATGCACAAGGTTTCTTCATATCATTTCCATAAGGCTCCAATTTCTGGGACACAAAGCTAGACTTTGACAAAGTCAACTTAAATTCTTTCCAAGTGGTTACTCCTTGCCATCCATTGATGGTTTGGTACATCCTCCACCAAGTAGCAGCACCTCTTTCAAAGCATTGAAGAGCATGCTGGTCCATATCCTTTCCGGCTATAGAGTTATTCTCCATGTGATCCTCCATGTTCCGAATCCATCGGTCCGTCTCCAATTGACTCATCGGTCCCGAAAATACGAGCTCATCTCCATTCATCATCTATTGGGTCCATGGGTTATGGGGTGAGATAAGAGAGATCGAGAGGGATGCACACAAAGCAAACAAAAGTTTTTTTTTTGAAAAGATCGATTTTATTTGTGGCTGTCGGAAAAACATCAATCAAATGACAGCTCACAAACATCGCATCTAACGCAAGTGTATAACAGGGGTTGGGTCTTCTAATGGTCTATAGATCTCAACGTCATCAAACTCTTCAAGTCTTGGTCATGTCTCCGATAACTTGTTCTGATTCGTGCTCGTCTTTCTCCAGTTCTTTTGCCAGATCATATCTATTGTCGCAAAGTCTCTCGTGAAATCCTTTAATAGTCCTGGAGTTGCATTCCAAGCTTCTGGGTTTCATCAACCTCGACATGAACCATGATCCTACTGTCCTTCAGTTCCTGACGAATCTTTGATGTCTCAAGGTTTTGCTCCTCTAGCTTGGCTACTTTCAGCTTCTGGGTCCTGAGTTCTTCACGAGACTCTTCCTTATCAAATACTGCTTCTGCAGGTCCATCCTAAACTTCCTGATGTAATATTCCAGATCCTGGTGATGCACCAGCTATGTTAAAACTGCATCCTTCGCTGACAGATGCTCCTTCAGCCTTCTACCATCCAATTCTTCCATGCATCTGCACGCTTAACTCTGCATGGTGACAATAGCATAGGCGGGCAATAACACCATGGTTAGCCATGTCTATGCCCATGTTACTGCCATGAGCTTTTATTCCATAATTGATATCTCATGTCTTAGGGTTTTCTTGACAAAAACTTTGAGTTCTAATGCTCCATGTTCCGGTCTTTCTCCGATACACCTTGATCTCGGGTATTGACAGCTTCCATAGTCTGCCAAGTTCCATAAGGGGTGCCTTCCTAGGTCATACAAATCCGGAAATTCTTCAAAGCCTTCAAATTCTCCTCGTCTTCGGAGTCTTCACCGTTGTAGTTTCCCTCATTGTAATGCACGGTAAAAATCCTCTTTATTCCAAAGTAGTCTTAGTTGTCCGATATCTTGTACTTCTTGGAGTGGTCTCATCAGCCGACTCTTCATGGTCAAAAAGGAAAGGGGTATGGTCTCATTAAAAGGGAATATTTGAATAAGCTCAGAAAAGAAGAGAGGTAAGAGATCTTTTTGAAAAGAAAGTTGTAGAGGAAATCTTTCCTATGGGCTTGCCAGTTTCTAGGGTCACGTCCTCATCAACATGTGCTCGATACCATCTTGTAGCGACCGAACCGAATGGATCAAGTCTCGTGCTTAAGTGTCATCCTGGATCGGTATCTTTGACACACACAAGACTCGAGGATTTATAACAGAGGTAAATCACATGTATAAAATAACGTAAATACTATTACCTCAATCCAAATAGCGGAAGTAACAAGGTTGTGGATTCCCATCAACACCAACGGCAAAGTTGAGTGTAGAAATCGTAACCCTAACGTATCACTTACTCGTCGTAAGAAATCCTGCAACATGAGACGTTGCAGCCACAAAGGGCCAGTACATTGAATGTACTGACAAATTCACACCATAGAGCAATGATGAATAATGGCTATCTCTACATGCATATTTGCTTGGTGGAGGCTCTATGGTTACAATGTTTTTGCGAAAAGCCAATTTTTCCCTACAACAAAGGAATAGACTTTAATTTAACTATCATGGTGGTTGAAACATCATTGAGAAGGTATAACCCCAACTCAATCCCAATTAAAGTAGTTAACATCCCAACAATATTAATTAAGAGTGATGAGATACATATGATAACTCAAGTACTAGATACTCAAAATTGTCCATAACCGGGACACGGCTAACCATGATTAGATTGTACACTCTGCAGAGGTTTGCGCACTTTTCCCCACAAGACTCGATCACCTCCGTTGGATTTCTCGCACTGCATGGTGTTTGAGAAACGGATGACCGAGACACAGTCTTTCAGAAACATTAACTCTCTACTCTGGGTAGACCATACCAAACCTACAAAACCCACTACATGCTGATCTACCTCTTTCAGAAGCATGAAGTTTCAGAATTGGAAATATTTTCCAAATGAAATTCATATATTTTCAACACCCCTTGTCATTTAAATAAATGGAAGAAGTCATGTCATCCTCTCTCCAGGGTTTTATGGTGAAAAGAATTTGAATTCACGGAGATCACGAATGCAAAATGAAAGTTTGGGAAAGTCCTTTTATTCCCTCTCATTTAACATTCAAAAAGTTTCGAATTTCACTCAATTTCACACAATCAATCAAACAATCAATCAAATCTATCTATTTATTATAACATTCCAAAATTTAGAATTTTGGGATGTTACATGGGCCCAATTGGTGGAAGAGGAGAGGCGGCCAAGGGGCAGCCGCGCCCCCCTCCCCCCCCCCAAGTCCGAATTGGACAAGGAGGGGGGCGGCACCCCCCTTTCCTTTCCCCTCTCTCCTTCCCTCTCTCTCCTAATCCAACAAGGAAAGGAGGAGTCCTACTCCGATGGGAGTAGGACTCCTCCTGGCGCGCCCCTCCTGGCCGGCCGCCTCTCCCCCCTTGCTCCTTTATATACGGGGGCAGGGGCACCCTAGAGACACAACAATTGATCTGTTGATCTTTTAGTCGTGTGCGGTGCCCCCCTCCACCATAGTCCACCTTGATAATACTGTAGCGGTGCTTAGGCGAAGCCCTGCGTCGGTAGAACATCATTATCGTCATCACGCCGTCGTGCTGACGAAACTCTCCCTCAACACTCGGCTGGATCGGAGTTCGAGGGACGTCATCGGGCTGAACATGTGCTGAACTCGGAGGTGCAGTGTGTTCGGTACTTGATCAGTCGGATCGTGAAGACGTACGACTACATCAACCGCGTTGTGCTAACGCTTCCGCTTTCGGTCTACGAGGGTACGTGGACAACACTCTCCCCTCTCGTTGCTATGCATCACCATGACCTTGCGTGTGCGTAGGAATTTTTTTGAAATTACTACGTTCACCAACAGTGGCATCCGAGCGAGGTTTTATGCGTAGATGTCATATGCACGAGCAGAACACAAGTGAGTTGTGGGCGATACAAGTCATACTGCTTACCAGCATGTCATACTTTGGTTCGGCGGTATTGTTGGATGAAGCGGCCCGGACCGACATTACACGTACGCTTATGCGAGACCGGTTTTACCGACGTGCTTTGCACACAAGTGGCTGGCGGGTGTCAGTTTCTCCAACTTTAGTTGAACTGAGTGTGGCTACGCCCGGTCCTTGAGAAGGTTAAAACAGCACCAACTTGACAAACTATTGTTGTGGTTTTGATGCGTAGGTAAGAACGGTTCTTGCTCAGCCCGTAGCAGCCACGTAAAACTTGCAACAACAAAGTAGAGGACGTCTAACTTGTTTTTGCAGGGCATGTTGTGATGTGATATGGTCAAGGCATGATGCTAAATTTTATTTTATGAGATGATCTGTTCTGTAACCGAGTTATCGGCAACTGGCAGGAGCCATATGGTTGTCGCTTTATTGTATGCAATGCAAACGCCCTGTAATGCTTTACTTTATCACTAAGCGGTAGGATAGTCGTAGAAGCATAAGTTGGCGAGACGACAACGATGCTACGATGGAGATCAAGGTGTCGCGTCGGTGACGATGGTGATCATGACGGTACTTCGGAGATGGAGATCACAAGCATAAGATGATTATGGCCATATCATATCACTTATATTGATTGCATGTGATGTTTATCTTTTTTGCATCTTATCTTGCTTTGATTGACAGTAGCATTATAAGATGATCTCTCACTAAATTATCAAGGTATAAGTGTTCTCCCTGAGTATGCACTGTTGCGAAAGTTCTTCGTGTTGAGACACCACGTGATGATCGGGTGTGATAGGCTCTACGTTCAAATACAATGGGTGCAAAACCGTTGCACACGTGGAATACTCAGGTTAAACTTGACAAGCCTAGCATATAACAGATATGGCCTTGGAACACTGAGACCGAAAGGTCGAGCGTGAATCATATAGTAGATATGATCAACATAGTGATGTTCACCATTAAAACTACTCCATCTCACGTGATGATCGGACATGGTTTAGTTGATAAGGATCACGTGATCCTTTAGAAGATTAGAGGGATGTCTATCTAAGTGGGAGTTCTTAAGTAATATGATTAATTGAACTTAAATTTATCATGAACTTAGTCCTGGTAGTATTGGCATATCTATATTGTAGATCAATAGCTCGCGTTTTGCTCCCCTGTTTTATTTTGATATGTTCCTAGAGAAAACTAAGTTGAAATATGTTAGTAGCAATGATGCGGACTTGGTCCATTATCTGAGGATTAACCTCATTGCTGCACAGAAGTATCATGTCCTTGATGCACCGCTAGGTGACAGACCTATTGCAGGAGCAGATGTAGACGTTATGAAAGTTTGACAAAAACTCGGTATAATAACTACTTGATAGTTTAGTGCACCATGCTTTACGGCTTAGAACCGGGACTTCAAAAATGTTTTGAACGCCACAGAGCATATAAGATGTTCTAAGAGTTGAAATTGATATTTCATACTCATGCCCGTGTCGAGTGGTATGAGACCTCTGAAAGTACTTTGCCTACAAGATGGAGGAGAATAGCTCAACCAGTGAGCATGTGCTTAGATTGTCTGGGTACTACAATTGCTTGAATCAAGTGGGAGTTAATCTTCCAGATAAGATAGTAATTGACAGAATTCTCTAGTCACTGTCACCAAGTTACTAGAACTTCGTGATGAACTATAATATGCAAGGGATAACGAAACGATTCCCAAGCTCTTCGTGATGCTGAAATCAACGAATGTAGAAATCAAGAAAAATATCAAGTGTTGATGGTTGACAAGACCACTAGTTTCAAGAAAAGGGGAAAAGGGAAGAAGGGGAACTTCAGAGAAGAATGGCAAGTAAGTTGCTGCTCAAGTGAAGAAACCCAAGCCTAGACCTAAGCCTGAGACTGAGTGCTTCTACTGCAAAGGGACTGGTCACTGGAAGCAGAACTACCCCAAGTATTTGGCGGATAAGAAGGATGGCAAAGTGAACAAAAGTATATTTGATATACATGTTATTGATGTGTACTTTACTAGTGTTTATAGCAACCCCTCAGTATTTGATACTAGTTCAGTTGCTAAGATTAGTAACTCGAAACGGGAGTTGCAGAATAAACAGAGACTAGTTAAGGGTGAAGTGACGATGTGTGTTGGAAGTGGCTCCAAGATTAATATGATCATCATTGCACACTCCCTATACTTTTGGGATTAGTGTTGAACCTAAATAAGTGTTATTTGGTGTTTGCGTTGAGCATGAATATGATTTGATCATGTTTATTGCAATACGGTTATTCATTTAAGTTAGCGAACAATTGTTGTTCTATTTACATGAATAAAACCTTCTATGGTCATACACACCAACGAAAATGGTTTGTTGGGTCTCGATCGTAGTGATATACATATTCATAATATTGAAGCCAAAAGATGCAAAGTTAATAATGATATTGCAACTTATTTGTGGCACTGCCGTTTAGGTCATATTGGTGTAAAGCGCATGAAGAAACTACATGCTGATGGGATTTTGGAATCACTTGATTATGAATCACTTGATGCTCGCGAACCATGCCTTATGGGCAAGATGACTAAAACTCCGTTCTCCGGAACAATGGAGCAAGCAACTGACTTATTGGAAATCATACATACTGATGTATGTGGTCCGATGAGTGATTGAGGCTCGCGGCGGGTATCGTTATTTTCTGACCTTCACAGATGATTTGAGCAGATATGGGTATATCTACTTGATGAAATATAAGTCTGAAACATTTGAAAAGTTCATATAATTTCAGAATGAAGTGGAAAATGTAACAAGAAAATAAAGTTTCTACGATATGATCGTGGAGGAGAATATTTGAGTTACGAGTTTGGTCTTTATTTGAAATAATGCGGAATAGTTTTCGCAACTCACGCCACCTGGAACACCACAACATAATGGTGTGCCCGAACGTCATAACCGTACTTTATTGGATATAGTGCAATCTATGATGTTTCTTACTGATTTACCACTATAGTTTTGGGGTTATGCATTAGAGACAGTTGCATTCACGTTAAATAGGGCACCATCTAAATCCGTTGAGACGACACTATATGAACTGTGGTTTGGCAAGAAACCAAAGTTGTCGTTTCTTAAAGTTTGGGGTTGCGATACTTATGTTAAAAAGTTTCATCCTGATAAGCTCAAACCCAAATCAAAAAAATGTGTCTTCATAGGATACCCAAAGGAGACTGTTGGGTACACCTTCTATCACAGATCCGAAGGCAAGACATTCGTTGCTAAGAATGAATCCTTTCTAGAGGAGTTTCTCTCGAAAGAAGTGAGTGGGAGGAAAGTAGAACTTGATGAGGTAACTGTACCTGCTCCCTTATTGGAAAGTAGTTCATCACAGAAACCGGTTCCTGTGACACCTACACCAATTAGTGAGGAAGTTAATGATGATGATCACGAAACTTCAGGTCAAGTTGTTACTGAACCTCGTAGATCAATCCGCACCAGAGTGTTACGGTAATCCTATTCTGGAGGTTATGTTACTAGACCATGATGAACCTACAAACTATGAAGAAGCGATGGTGAGCCCAGATTCCGCAAAATGGCTTGAGACCATGAAATCTGAGATGGGATCCATGTATGAGAACAAAGTATGGACTTTGATTGACTTGGCCAATGATCGGCGAGCCATTGAGATTAAATGGATTTTCAAGAGGAAGACGGACGCTGATAGTAGTGTTACTATCTACAAAGCTAGAATTGTCGCAAAAGGTTTTCGACAAGTTCAGGGTGTTGACTACGATGAGAGTTTCTCACTCGTATCTATGCTTAAGTCTGTCCGAATCATGTTAGCAGTTGCTGCATTTTATGAAATCTGGCAGATGGATAAACAAAACTTCATTCCTTAATGGATTTATTAAAGAAGAGTTGTATATGATGCAACCAGAAGGTTTTGTCAATCCTAAAGGTGCTAACAAAATATGCAAGCTCCAGCGATCCATCTATGGACTGGTGCAAGTATCTCAGAGTTGGAATATACGCTTTGATAAGTTGATCAAAGCATATAGTTTTACAGACTTGCGGTGAAGCCCGTATTTACAAGAAAGTGAGTGGGAGCACTACAACATTTCTGATAAGTATATGTGAATGACATATTGTTGATCAGAAATAATGAGAATTTTCTTGGAAAGCATAAAGGAGTATTTGAAAGGAGTTTTTCAAAGAAAGACCTCGGTGAAGCTGCTTACATATTGAGCATCAAGATCTATAGAGATAGATCAAGACGCTTGATAAGTTTTTTCAATGAGTACATACCTTAACAAGATTTTGACGTAGTTCAAAATGGAACAATCAAACAAAGAGTTCTTGCCTGCGTTACAAGGTGTAAAATTGAGTAAGACTCAAAAAGCCGACCACTTCAGAAGATAGAAAGAGAATGAAAGTCATTCCCTATGCCTCAGCCATAGGTTCTATAAAGTATGCCATGCTGTGTACCAGATCTATTGTATACCCTACACTGAGTTTAGCAAGGGAGTACAATAGTGATCTGGGAGTAGATCACTGGACAGCGGTCAAAATTATCCTTAGTGGAATAAGGATATATTTCTCGATTATGGAGGTGACAAAAGGTTCGTCGTAAAGGGTTACGTCGATGCAAATTTTGACACTAATCCAGATGACTCTAAGTCTCAATCTGGATACATATTGAAAGTAGGAGCAATTAGCTAGAGTAGCTCCGTGCAGAGCATTGTTGACATAGAAATTTGCAAAGGGAAAAGTTTGTTTTTGCCACTCTAGTTTTTGCCAACTTTGCTTATGCCACTCTAGAATTTGACATCTCACTTTTTCCACTGTTAGCTTTTGATAATACATCACAAATGCCATTCCGTGGCAAAAACGATAATTTTTCATTTCACTTTTGCCACTCTTAGCATTTGACATGTATCACAATTGCCACTTGGAAAATTTTGTTTTTGCCACGGAAGGGCAAAAGTGATATATTGTCAAAAGCTAAGAGTGGCAAAAGTGAAATGTCAAATTCTAGAGTGGCATAAGCAAAGTGGGCAAAAACTAGAGTGGCAAAAACAAAGTTTTCCCATTTGCAAAATACATACGGATCTGAATGTGGCAGACCCGTAGACTAAACTTCACTCACAAGCAAAACATGATCACACCTTAGTACTCTTTGGGTGTTAATCACATAGCGATGTGAACTAGATTATTGACTCTAGTAAACCCTTTGGGTGTTGGTCACATGACGATGTGAACTATGGGTGTTAATCACATGGTGATGTGAACTATTGGTATTAAATCACATGGCGATATGAACTAGATTATTGACTCTAGTGCAAGTGGGAGACTCAAGGAAATATGCCCTAGAGGCAATAATAAAGTTATTATTTATTTCCTTATTTCATGATAAATGTTTATTATTCATGCTAGAATTGTATTAACCGGAAACATAATACATGTGTGAATACATAGACAAACATAGTGTCACTAGTATGCCTCTACTTGACTAGCTCGTTAATCAAAGATGGTTAAGTTTCCTAACCATAGACATGAGTTGTCATTTGATTAACGGGATCACATCATTAGGAGAATGATGTGATTGACTTGACCCATTCCGTTAGCTTAGCACACGATCGTTTAGTATTCTGCTATTGCTTTCTTCATGACTTATACATGTTCCTATGACTATGAGATTATGCAAATCCCGTTTACCGGAGGAACACGTTGTGTGCTACCAAACGTCACAACGTGTCGGTGTACTAGAGTAGGGGTACCCTAGTACCCCGAACTTCGTCTGCAGACGATTCTGGCGCCTCATGGCAGGGCTGGCTGATGACCGCCAAGGTCCTCGGTGACTCCTTTGGAGCCATTCAAGAACAAAGTAATCAAGACCCGGCAAGAGGAGCTTGCGGGAAGAATACTTAGGGCGCGAAGAAACAAGGCCCGGCAAGAGGAGCTTGCGGGAAGGCTTGGCGGGCGCCGAGCCCCAAAGCGACAAGGTTCCCGCGGCAAAGGCGCTTGCGGGGCGGGCGACCTCTCTTCATCTCCGCTCCAGCTCACCCGCCAGCGTGTCACCACGAGGCTCTCCCAAGTCTGGCGTGTCGACGGGCTGTGCAGCCAGCGGGGAGTAGCGACAAGCAATGCCGACAAGCTACCATCGTGGCAAACGGAGGCGCGCTTGCGGTCCTGTTACCTTCGTTAAGGCGATCGAGGCGGGCATTGATGACTCTTGTCCCTTGCCGTCAGAGTTAGGTATAGATTACTGTACACTGTACAAAGCGGTGTACCAACCTATGTTTTTACCAACATACCCTTGTCTACTTGCCACATGTGGTAACCCCTTGTGCCTATAAAAGGAGGCCCAAGTGCTACGTAGAGAGGGTTCGGCTGGGTTCGGTCCAGCTCCAGCTTAGTTCATCACATTCATACGAAACCACACTCAGGCTAGGTCTTGTAGCTCCCATTGCTCCCTGGCAAGAACACAAGATAATCCACAAAGCAGCAGTAGGAGTATTATCTCCCCGGAGAGCTCCGAAGCTGGGTAAATCCGATCATGTGCATCGCCTCGATCCGCTCTTTGTGCAATCTCCGCCCCCCTCCGAACTACAAGGGACCCAGGTCCCGTAGGTGCTCGTGGGACACGATCAGCTCTCCCCCGACATCTTTGGCGCGCCAGGTAGGGGGCGTCGAGGCTGTGTGAACCCGATCCGGCGGTCACACGAGCAACTTCATCGACATCTTCGTCGACATGGCGCCGAAGAAGAAGTCTTCGGCAGCAGCGGAGCCGTCCGCGTCGAACCCACCACCACCAGAGCCGTCAGGTGGTGGGGGGAACGCTGGCGGAGGAACCGGCGCCGTCGAGAGAGCCCACAATGCCGCCAGGTCCAAGGACAAGGCAGCGCAGGCGTCGGCGTCCGAATCTGCACCGCGTCCTTCGCAGGAGGCGTGGGACCGACAGCGTCATGATACTCGCGGCACCATACGCTCGTTGGATCAAGGCCAAGCTGGAGGATCCCGAGGCCCTCGAGACCCGCATGCACCTCAGCATGCCGGTACGAGTGGAGTACGGTCGCTTGGGCGGGATGCTGCTCCTCCTAACTTGGTTAGGAGTCTGAGCACATCCCGTTCTTTGCTCCGTACGCCGTTTCCGCCAACCACACCAGCGGAAGCCTTGGCAAGAGCTCAGTTACTTCTAGATTACCCTCCAACGGCCGATAAGGTCGACGAATGGAGGGCCACAATTCAGAGTCTCATCGGCCGCTTAACGGCGACGTCCCGCGACAACCGAGTGCTTCGCAGCGGGGCGAGGCGACAAGCGCGAGCCGATGGCGGCAGACTTGCGGGGTGCACCCACCGTACCTCCCCTTCCCGAAGGCCAAGATCGCCGACTCGCGGATCCACCTCGACAGCGACTCCACAGCGTCGTCGGATCCGCGAGCTCGCTGTGACCAACGCCAAGTTCTTGAGCGGCAAGAAGAAGATGCTCGAACCCGTATTGGCGCGAAGAAAGCGCCCGTCAATCGACCAACGCGCGGGCCCATCGTTGATATGCATGCGCCAGAAGAACGAGCGACTTGCCGTCTGTGATGGGTTGTCCTGCGTTCACTCGTGAGCTGCGGCAAGTCCGGTGGCCCGACAAGAAAAACTTCAAACCAGACGTGCGGAGAAGTATGGCGGCAGGACACATCCATCGGAGTTCCTCAAAGCATCTACACCATCGCGGTGCAAGCTGCGGGGGCGAGACGACAAGATCCTCGCCAACTACTTTCCCTTGGTGCTCAAGCCAAACGTCGGTCTTGGCTCATGCACTTGCCGGATGGCTCTATTTCTTCTTGGGCAGATTTGTGCCACCAGTTTGTTGGCGCCTTCACAGGCGGCCACAAGCCTCATGGCCAGGAGAGTGATCTCCACCTGCTTGCCCAGAAGGAGGGGAGTCTCTGCGCAAATTCATCCAGAGATTCAGTCGAGTGCACTACAACATCCCAGACGTCCACCTGCTGCAGTGATCAGTGCATTCCATCAGAATGTCGAAATCGCAGGATGAGGAGGAGATGGCGATGTGCAAAGTGAAAGACGTCGTGAGCTCTCACGCCTTGGCTGACAAGTGTGCCTGTGAAGAAGGAAGAAGACTCCTGGAGAGAATGTGGGAGCAGAGTCGGCGGTGAGGGATCGCCCGGCAAGAAACAAATGCCGGCGGGAACAACAGATGAAGAAAAACCAAGTACTAGTTGTCGAGCAGTCCGGCAAGGATGGTGCCGCCAACAAAGCCAAGGCTAGTGGCTCCGGCAAGGAGGATGCCGTTGATGCCGACCGCCAAGCTGTGGCGGCCGCCGACAAGCCTGACAGCTCCAACAAGCAGTACTGTAAAATCCACCGCACCAAGGGCCACGATCTCGAGCTGCAAGAAAGTCGAGCAGCTTGTTGAGCTCTGAGAGCTGAGTACGAGCGGCGAGACAAGGAAAAGGCCCAAGAAGGTGCAGGTGCAGCAAGTAAGAAGAGACCCGGTCGGGGAGGGCGCCGCGGCAAAGCCAAGCAGCGGCAAGGAGACAGACCTCCCCGTGGCCGCGACAAGGATGAAGATGAAGATGACGAGTACGATGAAGACGATGAAGCTGATGAGCAGGAGTTTCAAAAGGCAACGGAGGTCCTTTGCGTCGACGGTGGTGCGTCTCTGCATACCTCGCACCGCCAACTCAAGCAATGGATGCGTGAGGTCAATGCAGCAAAACAATCCATAGAGTCACGCAAATCTCTGAAATGGTCCAAGCCGCCCATCATCTTTGACATTGAGGACCACCACGATCGCATCATCGCGATCGGGTGCTGCCGATGTTGGTCTCACCAACCATCCGCAACCTCAAAGTCACAAAGATGCTGGTTGACGGCGGGGCCGGCCTGAATTTGATCTCCTCTGCAGTGCTCCACAAGCTTCAAATCCCTGACAGCGAGCTCGAAGAAACTGGTACTTTCCAAGGAATCAACCTAGGAAGGAGCAAGCCCAAAGGGAAGATCACGTTGCCGGTAACATTCGGCAGCGAGCTCAACTTCAGAACTGAGAGGGTCACGTTTGACGTCGCCGATTTCCCATTGCCCTACAATGGCATACTTGGCCGTCCAGCACTCGCCAAGTTTATGGCCGCCTCTCATTATGCTTACAACCTACTCAAGATGCCCGGCCCGATAAGCGTCATTTCTGTCCATGGCGACAAGAAAGATGCACTTATCTGCGCCGACAAGATTTACCGGGATGCTGCAGCCGCGACAGAGAGTAAACCACTTACCGCTGAAGCTCCCGGGGGGAAGAAGAAGACTACCAGGTCCGGCAAGAGCTCTGTTGCCCACTCCGACAAGCGCACCTCTTCGGAGTGCTGCGCTACCGTCGAGGACGCACCATCGAGCTCCACCGGCAAGTGCAACAAGACGATGGAGGCTCTGCCAAAGACCAAGAAGGTGCCCGCCAAGGAGGACGGCACCGGTGGTACCTTCACCATCGCCACCACGCTTGATCCTAAATAGGAAGGCGAGCTCGTTGCTTTCTGCGGGCGAATGTCGATGTGTTTGCATGGCAACCATCGACATCCTCGGTGTTCCCAGGAAAGTAATTGAGCACCACCTAGCTGTCTGTCCTCACGCGTGGCCCGTCAAGCAAAGAGTTAGGAAACAGCGGTGGGCGCCAAGAGTTCATAGCGAAAGAAATCAATAAATTAGAAGCAGCGGGGCTTGTCGGAGAGTCCTCCACCCCACGTGGTTGGCCAATCCGGTAGTTATGCATAAGGCTAATGGGAAATGGAGACTTTGTATTGACTTCACGGCGTTAATAAAGCTTGTCCCAAAGACCCATTTCCCTTGCCGTATCAACCAGATTGTTGACTCCACGGCTGGATGCGATCTGCTTCCGTTTCTTGATGCATACTCAGGATATCATCAGATCTTCATGGCGAAGAGGATGAAGAAAACCGCATTCATTACACCATGTGGCACGTCTTTGCTTTATCACGGATGCCTTTCGGTTTGAAGAATGCTGGTTCAACCTTTGCAAGGGTAGTCCATGAAGCCTTTGGACCACGATACACGAAATGTAGAAGCTTACATGGATGACATAGTGGTCAAGAGCAAAGACAGAGCGACTCGGTTCAGGATTTGGATGAGACGTTTGCAAATCTGCGCAAGATCAACCTCAAGCTCAACCCCGAGAAGTGCGTGTTTGGAGTCCCTTCCGCAAACTTCTCGGGTTCTTTGTGTCTCGGGGAATTGAAGCCAATCCCGACAAGATCAAGGCCATTGAGCAGATTGAAGCACCAAAGCGCCAAGGATGTCGGAAGGCTTGCGGTTGTGTGGCTGCTCTCAAGAGGTTCATCTCTAAGTCTGCTGAGCGCATGCCGTTTTCAAGATTTTGAAAAAGGCAGGTCCAATGAAATGGACTCCCGAAGCAGAGGCTGCGCTGCAGGACTTGAAGAGATACCTGTCCTCCACTCCAATACTTGTCGCACCTAGGCCACAAGAGAAGTTGCTGCTGTATATAGCGGCAACCAATCAAGTGGTTAGTGTTGCGTTAGTAGTAGAGAGGGAGGCAGATGATGAGCCGGCAACCGAGGCAAGCGCATCCAGCGACAAGCAAGGGGCTTCGCCGTCAAGCTCTGGTCCCGACAAGAACAGATCAGCGCAGGGTTGCGACAAGATCTGAAAAAGATGGTGCAGCGCCCGACCTACTTTATCGGTTCCCTTCTGCAGGGGCTAGGTCAAGGTACTCTGGTGTCGAAGTTGCTTTTCGGCCTCCTCATGGCCTCGAGAAAGTTGCGCCATTACTTCCAAGCACACGAGATAACAGTTGTCACTCGCTTTCCGCTAAAGAGGATATTGCAGAATCCGAAGCAACAGCAGGATTGTCGAGTGGGCACTTGGGCTGTCAAGCTTTGGTCTCAAGTTTGAAAGCACTTCAACTATCGAGCGAGCATTGGCAGAATTCATAGCGAGTGGGCGCCCACACAAGACGAAGAAATTCGAGACAAGCATCCCGTCAAGGAGGCGAGTAAAGAGTGGCTGATGTACTTGATGGTGCCTTCTTGCTGCAAAGGCGCCGGTGCGGCGTCTTGCTTATCGCACCCACCGGGAGCACCTCAAGTACATAGTCCAGATGCACTTTCCCAAGGAACAAGCAAAAATAATCTGCAGAGTATGAAGGCTTGCTTGCGGTCTCGGATTGCGGTGGACCTTGGGATCAAGAAGCTCATTGTCGGGGACTCGCAACTTGTCGTCCGCCAAGTAAATAAGGATTATCGAGTTCGTTGATGGAAGCGTCGTCGATGAAGTGAGGAAGCTGGAAGAGCGCTTTGAAGGCTGCAGATGGAACACATTCCAAGAGCATGAATGATATAGCTGATGGCCTCTCCAAATGTGCCGCACTTAAGTTGCTGTGGAACCAGGAATTTTGTGCTCAAGCTGACTCACCAACCGTAACATCATCAACAGACGAGCAAGAAGAGAAAATTGGTTTCCGGCGACTACTTTCCGGCAGAGCTCTCTGAAGCCGCCGCCAAGAAGGTCCCTAAAACCAACGCAAATATCACTGAGGAGCAGTCTGCTCCGACAAACCATGCAGTTTGTATCGTTGAAGCAAACGCTCCCGACAAGTTTAGCTCCGGCAAGCTTGCCGGGGATCATCGAGCTCCGGCGGACCCACAGGTCTTTGCCGTAGAAGCTGATGTTCCCACAGTGATAGATGAGCCTTTAGTCCTTGTTTTCGAGCCACAGGCTCCAACATGGGCACAGCAAATCGTCCATTTCCTTCAGATAGGAGAACTTCCCGAAGAGCAAGAAGAAGTGGAAAAGTAGCCCGGCAGTCAAGTATGTACCAGTTTTTTGACAACATCCTGTACAGAAGAAGACTCAACGGAGTGAAATTGAAGTGTATTTGCCGGGAAGATGGACAGAAGCTGTTGGCGGAGATACACGGAGGCATATGTGGTCACCACATTGGCGCAAGAGCACTTGCCGCAAAGCTTTCCGGCAAGGTTTCTTCCGCCGAAGCCCTCCGGATGCAAGCTGCACAAGTAACCAAGTGTGAAGCGTGCAGTTCCATTCAAAACAGATACACCAACCAGCTCAAGCTCTCCAGGCGATCCCTTTATCCCGGCCCTTTTCGGTGCAGGGGCTCGACATCCTCGGCCCCTTCCCCGAGCTGTCGGGGCTTTGAATACTTATGCGTCATAATCGACAAGTTCACAAAGTGGCGGAAGTGGAACCAGTGAGGAAGGTGACAGCGAGTCAGCCGTCAAGTTCTTGAGTCAATTGTTTGCCGTTTTGGGATTCCTAACGGATCATCACCGACAACGGCACAGTTCACGAGCCGCACCTTCATGCAAGACGCCCAAGATCTTGGCGCCAAGATCTGCTTTGCTTCGCTGCTCATCCGAGAAGCAACGGTCAAGCGAGAGAGCAAACGCTGAAGTGCTGCGAGGACTCAAGACCGAACTTTCGACGGGCTGCGCAAGTGCGGAAGGAACTGGATCGAGGAGCTGCGGTGGTTCTTTAGTCGATCAGGACGACGCCAAATCGAGCCACTGGCCAGACACCCTTTGCTCTAGTCTACGGAGCAGAGGCAGTTCTCCCCACGGAACTCGTATACGGGTCACCTCGAGTGCTCGCTTATGATGAGCTTGAGCAAGAGCAGCTGCGACAAGATGACGCTACCGCTCCTCGAGGAAGATCGTCTTGAGCTGCTGCACGACCTTCTCGTTACCAGCAAGCTTTGCGTCGCTACCATAGCCGCAAGGTTAATGCCAGAAGCTTCGAGGAAGGCGACCTTGTTCTTCGGCGCGTTCAATCCGCCAAGAATTCCAACAAGTTGACGCCGAAGTGGGAAGGCCCTTATCGGGTGAAACGAGTCACTAGGCCCGGCGCTGTCCGCCTTGAGACCGAAGATGGCCTTCCGGTGAGCAATTCCTGGAACATAGAGCATCTTCGCAAGTTTTACCCATGAGGCGCGGTTGCCGGAACCCGTTCCGGCAACCACCCTTTTGTACAAGTCTTGCCGCTGTTGCATGTAATCCTTTGTACAAAGCCGGCGCGCGACCCGTGCATCGATAAAGCCTATCGTTATGCACATTTTGTCAATACATGCTTTCATAATCATATATGCATGTGTTTACTAACATCTTGTGCAGCACCCGCACCCGGTAAGCGATAATGAGCCACTAGGCCCCATAACTTTATTTTCTCTTCTTTCTTCTCAAACAAGGAGAAGGTTCATCCACCCACAAGTTAACCGAGGGGGGAAGGAGAAGATAATGGTGTGGGCCGCCGAGCGTCGCTCGAGGAACTGTCGCCTTGCCGGAGGAACTGTCGCCTTGCCGGAGGAACTATCGCCTTGCCGGAAAATGGACAACAGAAAAGCTAAGTTGCTAAGTTTAGACGACCAGTTTTAAGTTTTTAAGTTATCTTCCTCGAACGATAGTACTTTGTATGGAAAACCTGTGCGCGGAGGAACCGACTCGCGACTAGCTTGCGCCCTTGCTTTGTTTCGAGTCCGCTCAACAACTTAAGTGAGCTGTAGCTAGTCCGCGACAAGGTTGCTTGTCGGTAGCGACCCGCCAGAAGAAGGCTGAAGTTCCGCACTTTTCGGCGCCATGGCAAGGGTGCCCTTGACGCAAGTTCCCTGAAAGCGTAGGGTATAAACGTACAAGGGAAGAAATCGAGTAAAGGAAATAACAGTGCATTCGATTGCCTAAGATAGTGTATATTACAAAAATTAACTTATTGCAGCACTAGCTAAATTGTTCTCAGAACTGAAATAACAGCGAAGAGAAGAAAGGTGCGCCGGCATCCGAGCCCCGGCAAGCCAGAGTTGCCGGGGGCTGCGGCAAGCCAGGGTTGCCGGGGGCTGTGGCGAGCCAGAGTTGCCGGGGGCTGCGGTATCAGATGAGCCTTTCGTCCTTTCTCAAACATCCCTTTTTCATTAAAAACATTCTACTCGGATACAGTCCGTGGAGAATGAAAAACATGAAAGAGAGGATTACAAGTTTTTAAATGCAGATAAGGCCCGAAGGCTTACAAATTAAAAAGATAAGATGCCCGTAATCCCTTTTCCTGTCCCTCTCTTGTGGAGGTAGGTCAAGGAGGCGAGAAGGGCAAGCGGAGCGCCTAGGCGAGCTACAGTGCGAAGGCACCAAGAGAACATCCTGGGCTCTCCGAGGGCTTGGCGGAGATGGCGGCGCCGAGGCGGGGCTCGAAGGCAGGCGGCAGGACGTCGGCCTGCTGTCGAGGGCACTCGCCGCCTCGTACTCGACTTGACGGCCTTGTCGCCATCCCTCTTCCCTTCCGCAGCCTCCCTATGCCGATCGCCCAAGGAGACGACCGGGGAGTTCAAGGAGCCGCGACGCGGATGATGGGTCGCCGGTATAGCGCAAGCGGCGCCCGACAACTAGTTGGGCCCGCTACCCTCGTCGTCATTGTCGCTCTCCTCCTCGCCACTCGCCGAGGAGGAATCTTCATTGTCGGAGGAGCTATCCACGCAGCACCTCGCCGAGTGCCGAGATCCCGAAGACCTTGACGGAGAGGAGATCACCCTCCATTAACTTAAAATGGAGGGTAAACCCCGCCAGCAGGTTGTGGATGCGGGCGAACGTCTTCCACCCGCGATCAAGATACATCACATTAGGGGCTGGGAATACAACGCAGACTCGCGTGCCGCTGATCCCGCAGCCCCTCATGTGCAGTCTCAATGTCTCGGGCGGATCCGACTCCATCGCGCTCGCGAACGGAGCTGGAAGCCGGAGGCGACGACGAGGTGCCCGGCGCAGCTTGATGAAGAACTCGCAAGGGTCGTCCCCTGTATGGACCGCCGCGGGGAGGGGAACCGCCAATGGCGGAGGCAGCGCGCCGCCCGCCCGCTTCTTCCCCGAGCGCCTCGACCTCGTCCACGACCTCGCCCGGGGGGAACCGCCAGGCGGAGGCGGAGATGGCGCCCGCCTCGTCCGCCTCTTCCCGAGCTCCTCGACCTCGTCCACGACCTCGCCCCTCCCTCTTCCCTTGTGGCTGGCTCTGCCACCCCGGGCGTGGGATTGGGAGGGGTGCGCTGTCTAGCTGCGACCCTCGCCGCCACCGATGAAGAACCAAGGTTCACTTTCTCCATGACGAATGGGGGAAAGGGGAGCTGAAGCTGAAGAAAGGAAGAGATGGGAGAGTGCGGGCTTCTGCGCTCCCCTTCCGCCCTTCTTAAAAGAAGCAAGGTGGGGGCTCGGCCGCCCCGCTCAGCGAATCAAGGCATAGGAAGAGCAGGGAATCGGGGCAGACCTGCTGCCTCTGCTCGCAACGGCTCAGTTTCCCACTTCCACCGTCCGTGACCCCAAGGGCATGGGAGCCACGTGGCGGAGATGCGGAACTGAGGCGACAGATGAGGCGACCTCGCACGCCGCCCACTTCCCCCATGACACCGCAATTGACGCGTGCCGTTACAGGGGAACGCGGCGGATACGGGGTGGATTTGGTTTGGACCCAGACCACGCGTGCCCGTGCACTGTTTTGGGCCTGGCCCAATAGAGCTTGGCGCCGTGTGTGGCCCAGGCCCGGGGGCTCCTGTCGGTGTACTAGAGTAGGGGTACCCTAGTACCCCGAACTCGTCACGGACGATTCTGCGCTCTCATGGCACGGCTGGCTGATGACCGCCAAGGTCTCGGCGGCTCCTTTGGAGCCATTCAAGAACAAAGTAATCAAGACCCCGGCAAGAGGAGCTTGCCGGGAAGGCCACTTAGGGCGCGAAGGAAACAAGGCCCCGGCAAGAGGAGCTTGCCGGGAAGGCTTGGCGAGCGCCGAGCCCCCAAGCGCGACAAGGTTCCCGCCGCGGCAAGGCGCTTGCCGGGGCGGGCGACCTCTCTTCATCTCCGCTCCAGCTCACCCGCCAACGTGTCACCACGAGGCTCTCCCAAGTACGCGTGTCGACGGGCTGTGCAGCCAGCGGGGAGTAGCGACAAGCGGCGCTGACAAGCTACCATCGTGGCAAACGGAGGCGCACTTGACGGTCCCTGTTACACTGTTCGGGCGACTGAGACGGGCACTGATGACTCTTGTCCCTTGCCGTCAGAGTTAGGTATAGATTACTGTACACTGTACAAAGCGGTGTACCAACCTATGTTTTTACCAACATACCCTTGTCTACTTGCCACATGTGATAACCCCTTGTGCCTATAAAAGGAGGCCCAAGTGCTACGTAGAGAGGGTTCGGCTGGGTTCGGTCCAGCTCCAGCTTAGTTCATCACATTCATACGAAACCACACTCAAGCTAGGTCTTGTAGCTCCCATTGCTCCCTGGCAAGAACACAAGATAATCCACAAAGCAGCAGTAGGAGTATTATCTCCCCGGAGAGCTCCGAAGCTGGGTAAATCCGCTCGTGTGCATCGCCTCAATCCGCTCTTTGTGCAATCTCCGCCCCCCTCCGAACCACAAGGGACCCAGGTCCCGTAGGTGCTTGTGGGACACGATCAGCTCTCCCCCGACACAACGTAATGGTGCTCTACACGTGTCTCCGAAGGTACTTGTTGGGTTGGTGTATTTCGAGATTAGGATTTGTCACTCCGACTGTTGGAGAGGTATCTCTGGGCCCACTCGATAATGCACATCACTATAAGCCTTGCAAGCATTGTAACTAATGAGTTAGTTGCGGGATGATGTATTATGGAACGAGTAAAGAGACTTGCCGGTAACGAGATTGAACTAGGTATTGAGATACCGACGACCGAATCTCGGGCAAGTAACATACCGATGACAAAAGGAACAACGTATGTTGTTATGCAGTTTGGCCGATAAAGATCTTCATAGAATATGTGGGAGCCAATATGAGCATCCAGGTTCCGCTATTGGTTATTGGCCGAAGACGTGTCTAGGTCATGTCTACATAGTTCTCGAACCCGTAGGGTCCGCACGCTTAAAGTTATCACGACAGTTATATTATGAGTTTATATGTTTTGATGTACCGAAAGTAGTTCGGAGTCCTGGATGTGATCACAGACATGACGAGGAGTCTTGAAATGATCGAGACATGAAGATTGATATATTGGACGACTATATTCGGACACCGGAATGGTTCCGGGGGTTATCGGATATATACCGGAGTACCGTGGGGTTACCGGAACCCCTCGGAGGTTATCGGGCCTCATGGGCCCAGTTGGTGGAAGAGGAGAGGCGGCCAAAGGGCAGCCGCGCGCCCCTCCTCCCCCCCCCCCCCCAAGTCTGAATTGGACAAGGAGGGGGGCGGCGCCCCCCTTTCCTTTCCCCCTCTCTCTCCTTCCCTCTCCTCTCCTAATCCAACAAGGAAAAGGGAGGGAGTCCTAAGTAGGACTCCTCCTGGCGCGTGATGACCCACAAGTATAGGGGATCTATCCTAGTCCTTTCGATAAGTAAGAGTGTCGAACCCAACGAGGAGCAGAAGGAAATGATAAGCGGTTTTCAGTAAGGTTTTCTCTGCAAGCACTGAAATAGTAGGTGACACATAGTTTTGTGATAAGATAAATAGTAACGAGCAAAAGGTAAATAAAGTAAATAACATATAGCAAGGTGGCCTAATCCTTTTTGTAGCAAAGGACAAGCCTGGACAAATTCTTATAATAGGAAAACGCTCCCGAGGACACATGGGAATATCATCTTGCTAGTTTTCATCACGTTCATATGATTCGCGTTCGGTACTTTGATAATTTGATATGTGGGTGGACCGGTGCTTGGGTGTAGAACAAACATCCCACTTATGATTAACCTCTATTGCAAGCATCCGCAACTACAACAAAGTATTAAGGTAAACCTAACCATAGCATGAAACATATGGATTCAAATCAGCCCCTTACGAAGCAACGCATAAACTAGGGTTTAAGCTTCTGTCACTCTAGCAACCCATCATCTACTTATTACTTCCCAATTCCTTCCTCTAGGCCCAAATAATGGTGAAGTGTTATGTATTCAACGTTCACATAACACCACTAGAGGCTAGACAACATACATCTCATCAAAATATCGAACGAATACCAAATTCACATGACTACTAATAGCAAGACTTCTCCCTTGTCCTCAGGAACAAACGTAACTACTCACAAAACATATTCATGTTCATAATCGAGAGGGTAATAATATGCATAAAGGATCTGAACATATGATCTTCCACCAAGTAAACCAACTAGCATCAACTACAAGGAGTAATCAACACTACTAGCAACCTACTAGCACCAATCCCGGACTTGGAGACAAGAATTGGATACAAGAGATGAACTAGGGTTTGGAGATGAGATGGTGCTGGTGAAGATGTTGATGGAGATTGCCCTCTCCCGATGAGAGGATCATTGGTGATGATGATGACGATGATTTCCCCCTCCCGGAGGGAAGTATCCCCGGTAGAACAGCTTCGCCAGAGCCCTAGATTGATTCCGCCAAGGTTCCGCCTCGTGGCGGCGGAGTTTCGTCTCGTAAGCTTGCCCCCAATTTTTTTCCAGGGTAAAAGTGATGATATAGCAGAAGATGGTCACCGGAGGCCCACCAGGGGGCCCAGGAGATAGGGGCGCGCCCTGTAGGGGAGGGCGCCCCCTGTCTCCTGGACATGGTGTGGGCCCCTGGCTTATTTCTTTTGCTCATAAATTCTTATAAATTCCAAAAAGTTGTTTCGTGGAGTTTCAGGACTTTTGGAGATGTGCAGAATAGGTTTCCAACATTTGCTCCTTTTCCAGCCAGAATTCCAGCTGTCGGCATCCCCCCTCTTCATGGTAAACCTTGTAAAATAAGGGAGAATAGCCATAAGTATTGAGATATAATGTGTAATAACAGCCCATAATGCAATAAATTTTGATATAAAAGCATGATGCAAAATGGACGTATCAACTCCCCAAGCTTAGACCTCGCTTGTCCTCAAGCGGAAGCCGAAATCGAAAAATATGTCCACATGTTTAGAGATGGAGGTGTCGATAAAAATAAAATACAGATATGAGGGCATCATGATCATTCTAGTAACAGCAACATATATGGATTTTGTCATATAATTTCCTATGTTCAAGTAATAAGCAATTCACAATATCAAGTATGGTTCAAAAACTTCATTGGGAACTAACAAACTATAATCTTAGTCATTGAAGCAATTGCAATTTATCGTAACATCAGAAAGAGTCAATAATAGAGCCTTTCAGCAAGCTCACATACTCAACTATCTCGTAGTCCCCTATAATTATTAACACTCACGCAATACTTGTGGTTATAGAGTTTCAGCCGGACACTGAGAAAGATAGGGGCTTATTGTGTTGCCTCCCAATGTATTCACCTTTAGGTGATGTCAACAATAATAACCTATGTCAACTTACATCCAATTGGATATATGTATCATGATCTTTCAAACACGAGGAGCTTGCCAAAGGATAAAAATAAAAAGGGAAAGGTGAGCATCACTTTGACTCAAGCATAAAGTAAAACTTAAAGTAAAAGATAGGCCCTTCGCAGAGGGAAGCAGAGGTTGTCATGCGCGTTTAGGGTTGATGCATAAAATCTTAGTGCAAAAGAACGTCACTTTATATTGCCCCTTGTGTGTGGACCTTTATTATGCAGTCCGTCGCTTTTATTACTTCCAAAACAAGTTCGTACAAAGCTTATTTTCTCTGCACTAATAAGTCATACATATTTAGAGAGCAATTTTTATTGTTTGCACCGATGACAACTTACTTGAAGGATCTTATTCAATCCATAGGTAGGTATGGTGGACTCTCATGGAAAAACTGGGTTTAGGGATAGTTGGAAGCACAAGTAGTATCTCTACTTAGTGCAAGGCATTTGGCTAGCATGAGGGGGAAAGGCAAGCTCAACATGTTTGGAAGGTCAATGACAATATATTTTAACAGAGATGTCGGAAAACATAAACCATCATGTTGTCTTCCTTGTCCAACATCAACTCTTTTAGCATGTCATACTTAATGTGTGCTTCACAATCATAAAAGATGTCCAAGATAATATATTTATATGTGAACCCCTCTTTCCTTATTACTTCCTATTAATTGCAACGATAACCAAGGCTACGTTCATCAACTCTCAACATTTTTTATGCCTCATACTTTCTATATGTGAAGTTATCACTATCCATAAGATCAATATGACTCTTTTGTTCTTTCTACTTTCTCAAGATCATAGCATCATAGCAAAGCCTTTGACTCAACACTAATCTTTATTATAGATAGCCCACGGACTCGCTTACATAAAGAGATCACAAAGCAAAGCTCAAAACTACTTGATAACAAAACTTTAATCTACTAGATCAAGATACTACTAAAAGGATCAAACTAAATAAAGCGGTAAAGATAGGAGTGTGATGATGATACGATACCGGGGCACCTCCCCCAAGCTTGGCAGTTGCCAAGGGGAGTGCCCATACCCATGTGATTATTTCTTCGGAGGTGTTGGAGTAGGAGTTGTTGCATTTTTCTTCTCCAGCTTGCGTCTGAGGCTAAAATTTTCCTCCCTCAGATCCCCATTCTCGAGCTCAAGTTTCATTATCTTTTTGCATAGTGCTGCCTTGCTGTCCTGCAAAAAACATGGTGGGATAGATTGGACCTTAGGGAAGCTTGACTTCTTGAACTCCACATGCATATCACCAGGTTGAGGTAGTGGATCGTCCTCTTCATCGGAGCTTGTCTCCTCCTTCCTCTTTGGATCATAGTCTTCCTCTTCCTCTGTGGTCCAGCCATAATGTTCCACATCCCCATATACTTTTGGGTTTGCAATATAATCAGCCATGTAGCTCTCTCCCTCCGAATCTTGGGACGACATCTTGTTCCAAATCTGCAACAGAAACAGCTCGAAACGAAAACAGGGGATATTTGCGTGATACGGTGGTCAAAACCTTCGGGAGTATATATAATGAATTTTTACCGACTAAAATACGTAACATACAAGAAAACGGAGTCCGGGAGGCACACGAGGTGCCCACGAGACAGGGGGGGCGCCCTCGTCTCTCGTGGGAGCCTCGTGCCCCTTTCGGACTACTTCTTTCTTCCTAAAATTCTTAAATAATCCAAAACTGATAAAAATTGCCATTATAGTTGTTTTGGAGTCGGTTTACTTACCGTACCACGTACCTATGCCTTTTCGGAGTCTGGAAAGTTCTGGAAAGTGTCTCTTATGTATTCCTCCGGGGTTATGGTCTCAATAATATTAGTTTCAACATTAATAGGATTACCTGAAATATAATGTTTAATTCTTTGACCGTTTACAACCCTCGGATTTGTGCCTTCGAAGTTGTTGATTTTTATAGCACCAGAACGATAGACCTCTTTGATAACGTAGGGGTCTTCCCATTTTGAGAGAAGTTTTCCTGCAAAAAATCTTAAACGAGAGTTGAATAATAACACATAATCTCCTACATTAAACTCACGCTTTTGTATCCTCTTATCATGCCAGCGTTTGACTTTTTCTTTGAAAAGCTTGGCATTTTCATATGCTTGGGTTCTCCATTCATCAAGAGAGCTAATATCAAACAACCTCTTCTCACCGGCAAGTTTGAAATCATAGTTGAGCTCTTTAAAAGCCCAGTATGCCTTATGTTCAAGTTCGAGAGGTAAATGACATGCTTTTCCATAAACCATTTTATATGGAGACATACCCATAGGATTTTTGTATGCAGTTCTATAGGCCCATAATGCATCATCAAGTTTCTTGGACCAATTCTTTCTAGACCTATTGACAGTCTTTTGCAAAATTAATTTGAGCTCTCTATTGCTCAACTCTACTTGACCACTAGATCATGGGTGATAAGGAGATGCGATTCTATGATTGACATCATACTTAGCAAGCATCTTACGGAAAGCACCATGAATAAAGTGTGAACCACCATCACCATAAGATATCTAGGGAGTCCAAACCTTGGAAAAATAACTTCTTTAAGAATTTTAATAGAAGTATTATGATCAGCACTACTAGTTGGAATAGCTTCTACCCACTTAGTAACATAATCAACATCAACTAAAATATGTGTATAACCATTGGAGGCAGGAAAAGGTCCCATATAATCAAAGCCCCAAACATCAAACAGTTCAATAACAAGGGAATAATTCATAGGCATTTCTTGACGTCTACTAATGTTATCTATTCTTTGACATTCATCACAAGATAAGACAAACTTACGAGCATCTTTGAAAAGAGTAGGCCAATAAAAACCAGATTGAAGTACCTTGTGTGCAGTTCTATCTCCAGCGTGGTGTCCTCCATAGGATTCGGAGTGACACTTGCGTAGGATTTGTTCCTGTTCATGCTCAGGCACACAACGTCTAATAATACCATCTACTCCTTCTTTATAAAGGTGTGGATCATCCCAGAAGTAATGTCTTAAATCATAAAAGAACTTCTTCTTTTGCTGGTATGTGAAACTAGGCGGTAAATATTTAGCAACAATGTAATTAGCATAATCAGCATACCAAGGAGCAGTACGAGAAGCATTGACAACCGCTAATTGTTCATCAGGAAAACTATCATTAATAGGCAGTGGGTCATCAAGAACATTCTCTAACCTAGACAAGTTATGCCAGCACGGGTTCTCAGCTCCTTTTCTATCAATAATATGCAAATCAAATTCTCGGAGCAAGAGAACCCATCTAATGAGTCTAGGCTTAGCATCTTTCTTTTCCATAAGATATTTAATAGCAGGATGATCAGTGTGAATAGTGACTTTGGAATCAACAATATAAGGTCTAAACTTATCACATGCAAACACAACTGCTAAGAATTCTTTTTCAGTAGTAGCATAATTTCTCTGGGCAGCATCAAGAGTCTTACTAGCATACTGGATAACATTCAATTTCTTATCGACTCTTTGCCCTAAAACAGCACCTACAACATAATCACTAGCATCGCACATAATTTCAAAAGGTAAATTCCAATCAAGTGGCTGAATAATAGGTGCAGTGATCAAAGCTTTCTTAAGTGTTTCAAATGCTTCTACACAATCATCATTAAAGACAAAAGGAATATATTTTTGCAATAAATTAGTCAGAGGCCTAGAGATTTTAGAAAAGTCCTTAATGAACCTCCTATAAAAACCGGCATGACCAAGGAAACTTCTTATACCTTTTATGTCCTTGGGACATGGCATCTTTTCAATAGCATCAACTTTGGCTTTATCAACTTCAATACCTCTCTCGGAGATCTTGTGCCCCAAGACAATGCCTTCATTAACCATAAAGTGACACTTTTCCCAATTCAGGACGAGGCTAGTGTCTTCGCATCTCTGCAGAACTCGATCAAGGTTGCGCAAACAATCATCAAAAGAGGGTCCATAGACGCAGAAATCATCCATGAATACCTCACAAATCTTTTCACAAAAATCAGAGAATATAGCCATCATGCATCTTTGAAAGGTAGCAGGTGCATTACATAAACCAAAAGGCATGCGTCTATAAGCAAAAGTACCAAAAGGGCAAGTAAAAGTAGTTTTAGATTGATCCTCTGCTGACACAGGTATTTGAGAGAAACCAGAATAACCATCTAGAAGCAAAAATGTGTGTGTTTGGATAGCCTTTCTAGCATTTGATCAATAAAAGGTAAGGGGTAATGATCTTTCTTAGCAGCTTTATTTAACTTACGAAAATAAATTACCATCCTATAACCTGTAATACTTCTTTGCGGGATCAATTCATCTTTATCATTAGGAACAACGGTAATACCTCCCTTTTTGGGGACAAAATGGACAGGGCTTACCCATTCACTATGAGCAACGGGATAAATAATACCTGCCTCAAGGAGTTTTAGAATCTCCTTTCTTACCACTTCCTTCATTTTGGGATTTAATCGTCTTTGAGGATCTCTAACTGGTTTGGCATCTTTCTCCACTAAAATTTTGTGTTGACATAATGTGGGACTAATGCCCTTAAGATCATCCAGAGTATATCCAATAGCAGCTCGGTGCTTCTTCAGAGTTTTCAATAATCTTTCTTCTTCTTTCTCTGACAGGTTAGCACTAATAATAACAGGATATATTTCTTTTCATCAAGATAAGCATACTTAAGATTATCGTAAAGGTTTGAGTTCAAACACGGATCACCCTTGGGTGGAGGGGATCCCAAGAATTTCAACGGAAGGTTATGTTTCAAAGATAGGTTCTTGTTTAAGGAACACTTCATCTATTTCTTCCTTTCCTTCATAAACATATCGTTTTCATGGTCTAACAAATAATGTTCTAATGGATCAGTTGGAGGAACAGCAATAGAAGCAAGACCAATAATTTCATCCTTACTAGGTGGTTCCCTTTCACGAGGTTGTCTATTAAACTTGGCAAAATTGAACTCGTGAGACATACCATCTATGCCAACAGTGACTACCTTCCTTTTACAATTAATCTTAGCACTAGCAGTATTCAAGAAAGGTCTGCCAAAAATAATGGGACAAAAATCATCTTGTGGGGAAGCAAGAACAAGAAAATCAGCAGGGTATTTAATCTTCCCACACAAGACTTCAACATCTCTAACAATCCCAATAGGTTTAATGGTGTCCCTATTAGCAAGCTTAATAGTAACATGAATGTCTTCCAATTCAACAGGTGCAATGTCGTGCATAATTTCTTTATATAGATCATAGGGTATCGCACTAGCACTAGCACCCTGTCGCATAATCCATGATAGCAATGATCTCCTATTTTAACAGAAATAACAGGCATGCCTACGACAGGTCTATGTGTCTTAGTATCGGGTCTAGCAATATTAGCAGTTTCACCCACGAAAGAGATAACATGCCCATCTAAGTCCTCATCCAAGAGATCTTTAATCATAGCAATACCAGGTTCAACATTAATTTGCTCAGTAGGTGTATAAGTCCTAGTATTACTCTTACGAACAATAGTCGAAGCTTTAACATGATATTTTATCCTAACAGGAAAAGGAGGTTTTTCAACATAAGCAGTAGGAACAATAGGATCACTATAAGTAATAGTCTTTTCTTCGACTGTAATAGGTGCAACTACTTTCACTTCAAGAGGAGGATTATATTTAAACCACTTCTCTTTAGGGAGATCAACGTGAGTAGCAAAAGATTCACAAAAAGTAGCTACTATCTCAGAGTCAAGTCCATACTTAGCGCTAAATCCACGAAAAGCATCGGTATCCATAAAAGATTTAACACAATCGAACTTAGGTGTCATACCTGACTCCTTACCATCGTCTGAACCCCAATCTTCAGAGTTGCATTTAATTCTTTCCAATAAGTCCCATTTGAAATCAATAGTCTTCAGCACATAAGAACCAGCACAGGATGTGTCGAGCAGGTTGCGATTATTAAGAGAAAGCCGAGCATAAAAATTCTGAATAATCATTTCCCGGGAGAGCTCGTGATTGGGGCATGAATATAACATTGACTTAAGCCTCCCCCAAGCTTGAGCTATGCTTTCTCCTTCGCGAGGCCAGAAATTATATATGTAATTACGATCACGATGAACAAGATGCATAGGATAGAACTTCTGGTGAAATTCCAGCTTCAATCGCTTATAATTCCAAGATCCCGTATCATCGCATAGCCTATACCATGTCAATGCATCTTCCTTCAAAGATAAAGGAAGACCTTCCTTTGACAACATCATCGGGATACCTGCAAGCTTAAATAATCCAAAACTTCATCCACAAAGATAAGGTGTAAGTCGGGATGCAATGTTCCGTCTCCTGCAAAAGGATTAGCTAGCAGTTTTTCTATCATACCCGAAGGAATCTCAAAGTGAATATTTTCATAAAGTTCAGTAGGTTGAGGAGCATCTCTTTGCTCTTCCGGTTGGGGTGAAGATACCCCAAACAAGCCCCTCAAAGGATTAGTTTCCATAGTGACAAGTAACAGGAAATTTCAGCACACTATATTAATGTTTCCTTACCAAGTTCCACTCACCAAGAGCGCTACACTCCCCGACAATGGCGCCAGAAAAGAGTCTTGATGACCCACAAGTATAGGGGATCTATCGTAGTCCTTTCGATAAGTAAGAGTGTCGAACCCAACGAGGAGCAGAAGGAAATGATAAGCGGTTTTCAGTAAGGTTTTCTCTGCAAGCACTGAAATAGTAGGTGACAGATAGTTTTGTGATAAGATAAATAGTAACGAGCAAAAGGTAAATAAAGTAAATAACATGCAGTAAGGTGGCCCAATCCTTTTTGTAGCAAAGGACAAGCCTGGACAAATTCTTATAATAGGAAAACGCTCCCGAGGACAAATGGGAATATCATCTTGCTAGTTTTCATCACGTTCATATGATTCGTGTTCGGTACTTTGATAATTTGATATGTGGGTGGACCGGTGCTTGGGTGTTGTTCTTACTTGAACAAACATCCCACTTATGATTAACCTCTATTGCAAGCATCCGCAACTACAACAAAAGTATTAAGGAAAACCTAACCATAGCATGAAACATATGGATCCAAATCAGCCCTTACGAAGCAACGATAAACTAGGGTTTAAGCTTCATCACTCTAGCAACCTATCATCTACTTATTACTTCCCAATGCCTTCCTCTAGGCCCAAATAATGGTGAGGTGTTATGTAGTCGACGTTCACATAACACCACTAGAGGCTAGACAACATACATCTCATCAAAATATCGAACGAATACCAAATTCACATGACTACTAATAGCAAGACTTCTCCCTTGTCCTCAGGAACAAACATAACTACTCACAAAACATATTCATGTTCATAATCAGAGGGTTAATAATATGCATAAAGGATCTGAACATATGATCTTCCACCAAGTAAACCAACTAGCATCAACTACAAGGAGTAATCAACACTACTAGCAACCTACTAGCACCAATCCCGGACTTGGAGACAAGAATTGGATACAAGAGATGAACTAGGGTTTGGAGATGAGATGGTGTTGGTGAAGATGTTGATGGATATTGCCCTCTCCCGATGAGAGGAGCATTGGTGATGATGATGATGATGATTTCCCCCTCCCGGAGGGAAGTATCCCCGGCAGAACAGCTCCGCCAGAGCCCTAGATTGATTCCACCAAGGTTCCGCCTCGTGGCGGCGGAGTTTCGTCTCGTAAGCTTGCCCCCGATTTTTTTTCCAGGGTAAAAGTGATGATATAGCAGAAGATGGTCACCGGAGGCCCACCAGGGGACCCAGGAGATAGCGTCTTGGCCTACAGCAGGGCGCCCCTGCCTCTGGACAGGTGTGGGCCCCCTGGCCTATTTCTTTTGCTCATAAATTCTTATAAATTCCAAAAATTTGTCTCGTGGAGTTTCAGGACTTTTGGAGATGTGCAGAATAGGTTTCCAACATTTGCTCCTTTTCCAAATGAATTCCATTGCAAGCATCCCCCTCTTGATGGTAAACCTTGTAAAATAAGGGAGAATAGCCATAAGTATTGAGATATAATGTGTAATAACAGCCCATAATGCAATAAATATTGATATAAAAGCATGATGCAAAATGGACGTATCAGCGCGCCCCTCCTGGTCGGCCGCCTCTCCCCCCTTGCTCCTTTATATACGGGGTAGGGGGCACCCTAGAGACACAAGAATTGATCTGTTGATCTTTTAGCCGTGTGCGGTGCCCCCCTCCACCATAGTCCACCTCGGTAATACTGTAGCGGTGCTTAGGCGAAGCCGTGCATCGGTAGAATATCATTATTGTCATCATGCCATCGTGCTGACGAAACTCTCCCTCAACACTCGGTTGGATCGGAGTTCGAGGGACGTCATCAGGCTGAACATGTGCTGAACTCGGAGGTGTCGTGCGTTCAGTACTTGATCGTTCGAATCGTGAAGACGTACGACTACATCAACTGCGTTGTGCTAACGCTTCCGCTTTTGGTCTATGAGGGTACGTGGACAACACTCTCCCCTCTCATTGTTATGCATCACCATGATCTTGCGTGTGCGTAGGATTTTTTTTTGAAATTACTACGTTCACCAACAGTACTTGGAGATGGGTAGGCACTCTTCCCACTCCTTGATATTCTTCTTGATCAACACGTGTAGGAGGGTAGATAGCGTCCGGTTAGTGACCTCCATTCAGCCGTCGGTTTGAGGGTGGTATGCCGAAGAGAACAAAAGCTTGACTCCGAGCTTGGCGCATAAGGTCTTCCAAAAGTAGCTTAGAAACTTGACGTCATGGTTCGAGACAATCGTGTTTGGCACTCCATGTAGGCGCAAGATTTCCCTACAAAAAGGATTTTCAACATGTGAAACATCGTCTATCTTGTTGCATGGGATGAAATGAGCCATTTTAGAGAATCGGTCCACAACAACAAACACAGAATCTTTGTCATTTCTAGTTCTAGGCAAACCAAGCACAAAGTCCATACTAATATCTTCCCATGGATGATACGGAATAGGAAGTGGCATATATAGACCATGGGATTGAGCTTTAGACTTAGCTTTGCGGCATGTAGTGTTGGAAATGTGCCCTAGAGGCAATAATAAAATGGTTATTATTATATTTCCTTGTTCATGATAATTGTCTATTGTTCATGCTATAATTGTTTTAGCTCGAAACCGTAATACATGTGTGAATACATAGACCACAACATGTCACTAGTGAGCCTCTAGTTGACTAGCTCGTTGATCAATAGATGGTTATGGTTTCCTGACCATGGACATTGGATGTCATTGATAACGGGATCACATCATTAGGAGAATGATGTGATGGACAAGACCCAATCCTAAGCATAGCACAAGATCGAGTAGTTCGTTTGCTAAAGCTTTTCTAATGTCAAGTATCATTTCCTTAGACCATGAGATTGTGCAACTCCGGATACCGTAGGAATGCTTTGGTGTACCAAACGTCACAACGCGTCGGGTGGCTATAAAGGTGCACTACGGTATCTTTGAAAGTGTCTGTTGGGTTGGCACGAATCGAGACTGGGATTTGTCACTCCGTATGACAGAGAGGTATCTCTGGGCCCACTCGGTATTGCATCATCATAATGAGCTCAATGTGACTAAGTAGTTAGTCACGGGATCATGCATTATGGAACGAGTAAAGTGACTTGCCGGTAACGAGATTGAACGAGGTATTGGGATACCGACGATCGAATCTCGGGCAAGTAACGTACCGATTGATAAAGGGAATTGTATACGAGATTGCTTGAATCCCCGACATCATGGTTCATCCGATGAGATCATCGTGGAACATGTGGGAGCCAACATGGGTATCCAGATCCTGCTATTGGTTATTGACCGGAGAGATGTCTCGGTCATGTCTACATGTCTCCCGAACCCGTAGGGTCTACACACTTATGGTTCGGTGATGCTAGAGTTGTTATGGGAAATAGTATGTGGTTACAGAAGGTAGTTCGGAGTCCTGGATGTGATCCCGAACATCACGAGGAGTTCCGGAATGGTCCGGCGGTGAAGATCGATATATTGGACGAAGGGTATTGGAGTCCGGAAGTGTTCCGAGGGTACCAGGCTATGGCCAGCATGACCGAAAGGTGTTTCGGGAGCCCCGGCAAGTGTTGGAGGGCCTCATGGGCCAAAGGGGAAGGGGCAAACCAGCCCACTAAGGGGTGGTGCGCCCCCCACACCCTTTCCCACGTTATTTGGGGAGGTGGGCGCCCACCTGGCTTGGGAGGCAATCCTCCACCTGCTTGGCTTGAGGGCAAGTCTCCTAGGATTTTCCTAGGGAGACCCAATCAGCTTGGTCGCCACCGAGGAGTCTGGACTAGGGGTGTCCGGATAGCTGAACTATCATCTTGGCCGACTCCTAGACTATGAAGATACAAGATTGAAGACTTCGTCCCTTGTCCGGATAGGACTTTCCTTGGCGTGGAAGGCAAGCTTGGCGATACGGATATGTAGATTTCCTACCATTGTAACCGACTCTGTGTAACCCTAACCCTATTCGGTGTCTATATAAACCGAAGGGTTTTAGTCCGTAGGACGAACAACAATCATACCATAGGCTAGCTTCTAGGGTTTAGCCTCTCTGATCTCGTGGTAGATCTACTCTTGTACTACCCATATCATCAATATTAATCAAGCAGGAGTAGGGTATTACCTCCATCGAGAGGGCCCGAACCTGGGTAAAAACATTGTGTCCCTTGTCTCCTGTTACCATCCCCCTAGAGGCACAGTTCGGGACCCCCTACCCGAGATCCGCCGATTTTGACACCGACATTGGTGCTTTCATTGAGAGTTCCTCTGTGTCGTCATCTTTAGGCCCGATGGCTCCTTCGATCAACAACAACGACGCGGTCCAGGGTGAGAATTTTCTCCCCGGACAGATCTTCGTGTTCGGCGGCTTTGCTCAAGGGCCAATTCACTTGGCCATCTGGAGCAGATCGAAGCTACGCCCCAGCCATCGAGTCAAATTTGGGAGTTTGAACTACACGGCCGACATCCGCGGAGACTTGATCTTCGACGGATTCGAGCCACAGCCAAGCGCGCCGCACTGTCTTGATGGGCACGATCTAGCTCTGCCGCCGAACAGTGCCTTGGAAGCCGCACCAGAGTCCGCTCCGACCCTTAGCTCGGAGCCGACTCCCCCGATCGAGGACGAATGGTTGGACACCGCCTCGGGGGCTACGATCTCTACGGCGATTGAGCCGAACTACATCCATGTCCTTTGCGAAGACCGTGACTCCAAGGTGCCGGACTCCTCTCCGGACTCCGAACCCTCCACGCCCCTGCCAATCGAATCCGATTGGGCACCGGTCATGGAGTTCACTGCCGCGGACATCTTTCAGCACTCGCCCTTTGGCGACATCCTGAATTCACTAAAGTCTCTCTCTTTATCTGGAGAGCCATGGCTGGACTACGGTCAGGAAGGTTGGGATGCGAACGACGAAGAAATTCAACGCCCACCCACCACCCACTTTGTAGCCACTGTCGATGATTTAACCGACATGCTCGACTTCGACTCTGAAGACATCAACGGTATGGACGACGATGCTGGAGACGACCAAGAACCAGTGCCTACAGGGCACTGGATGGCCACCTCAACTTACGATATATATATGGTGGACACACCTAAGGGAAGCGATAATGAGGAACGACGAGACGTTGCGAAAGAAAATTCCCTCGGGAAGCAGTCAAAGCGGCGGCGTAAGCGCCGCTCAAAACCCCACCTCGACAAAGATAGCACCCACACAGACCCAGCCATAGAGCAGGGTGAGCCAGCCGACGACGAACATGCCATTGAGCAACCATCCAAACAGGCCAACTTGGACAAACAACCCGTCCCCGGCAAGGACAACAGTCCGGACGATCTCACGCCGGACACGTCATTGGATCAGAAGAACCTCCACAAAGAGCTCCTCGCTACTACGCGTAGCTTGAAAAAGCAGAAACAGGGGCTCAGAACAGCGGAAGATGCACTCCGAATGAGATGGAGTAAATTACTCAACACTGCAGACAAATATGGCGACAGCCGCCAAGCAAAGAGCTACCCAAAGCGCAAACTACTGCCCGAATTGATGAGGAGGCCGAGAGCCCCCACGATCAAAAACAAAAAGAGGCCGCGGGTCGGATAGACGACCACATGGCAATCGTGAAGCGGCAAGCGGCGCCGCACACAAGCCGCACGCGATCCGCATAAGGATTCGCACCAAAAGGATGGCCCATTAGATCTATCTACGGGCCAAGGAAACAAGTTCTCGCGAGCAATACAACACGCCAAATATCCGAACATCACGGCACACCCAAATACAGGGCGCCGCACCCTCTATGTTTCACCGATGAGGTCTTTGGATCATGAATTTCCGGCGGGATTCAAGCCCGTAAACATAGATGCATACGACGGAACGATGCCACTGAGTCTGGATTGAGGATTATATCCTCCACATACACATGGCCACAGGAGATGATCTCCACGCCATAAAATACCTACCCTCAAGCTCAAAGGGCCAGCCCGGCATTGGCTTAAAAGCCTCCCGAAAACACCATTGGTAGTTGGGAAGAGCTTGAGGATGCTTTTCGCCAATTTCAGTGGAACCTATGTCCGACCTCCGGACGTGAGCGATCTAAGTCACATAACCCAACAGCCCGAGAGTCAGCTCGAAAATTCAGAACAGGTTCCTCACCAAAAGAACCAAATAGTCGATTGCCGGACGCCAAGCCTTAGCAGCTTTTAAACACAACGTCCGAGACGAATGGCTCGCCACACCTTGGCCAGGAAAAGCCAAGAACAATGGCCACACTAACAAGCCTCATGACCCGCTTTTGCGGGAGAGGATAGCTGGCTAGCAAGATGCGATACAAGCACCCAAGTACATCCAAGTCAAGGATGGGAATGGGAAACCATGACGCAGCAAGGACCAGCACCGGATTAAGGGGAACGGTCCAAAGAGCGCGGCAGTCAACGCCGGATTCAAAAGCTCACGGCAGAACAATAAAAAACTGCCCATTAAGGACAATAGCGATGAGCTATCCAACTTAAACAAATCTTGGACAAGATATGCCAAATCCACAGTACTCCCGGGAAGCCTGCAAACCATACCCACAGAGATTGTTGGGTCTTCAAGCAGTCCGGCATACTCAACGCCGAACACAAGGGCTCGACACACCAAGTGAGGATGATGACGAGCACCACAAGCGAGCCCCGAAAACAAAAGAATTTCCCACAAGAGGTCAAAACAGTAAACTTACTTCAAGTAACAAAGGGGAAAACAGAGCGGCACCCATTGAATTACGCTACGCACAATCTACCCAATGAGTCCCAACACTAGTTGTCAAAACCAATTACCTTCAACCATCAGGACTACTCCGAAAGTATCCGGAACGCAGGATGGACTGCCTTGATACTAGAACCTATAATCGACGGTCTTCAATTTACGCAAGTCCTAATGGACAACGGCAGTGATTTAAACCTGCTATGTCAGGACACAATCCGCAACATGGGGATAAACCCAAACAGGATTAGCCATAGCAACACTTCCTTCCAAGGAATAATGCCAGGCACATATGCCCATTGTACGGGCTCCCTACTATTGGAAGTTATGTTCGGCTCACCCGACAACTTCCGTCGGGAAAAGTTGGTCTTCCACATCGCCCCATTTAAATGTAGCCATCAAGCACTACTGGGACGCGAAGCTTTTGCCCGCTTTAATGCAATACCGCATTATGCATCTCTTAAACTTAAAATGCCCGGTCCACGAGGCATCTTTTCATTAAAGGGAAGCCGCGCGTGTCCCTCAAGGAAAGAATGTGAGACTGCCTTAACAGCCTCACACTAATACGGCCTTGCTGGCCAAAAGCGTCTAAAGCAGGTCGTTCAGACCCCGGACACGGTTAGGCGAGTCTGGCATAAATAAACATGATGCTTACTAGCCGCATGTACAACAAGAGACAATAAAGCTCAATTTTACTCATTTTTTACTCATACTCTATTTTATTTCCAATCACATTTTAGCGCAATCTTTTTCAAACTAAGTTCCTCTCTTTTACAGATGAACGTCGTGCTATACCCGTCCAGGATACGGCACAATGGGGACACAGGCGCAGACGTGCAGCAGGGACCCGTTGCAAGGATTCTTTTCAGATTAAGACCTTGTGTAAACCTTTTTTACTGTCTCTTGTTGTTACTCATCCCCCGGTCTCTTATTATAACCGAGGAGGAGGCTGGCGTTTTGGCATCGGCCGCGTCAGAAGTTTGCACGTACCTGGACACGAGGGGCTTGTTACCAAGGGCATTGTTCGGCCCGCTTTATAAAAGACCGAATACCTTAGGGAGTGTTCGGCGTCTCGAGTTAGGCCTTATATGCATCAGCTCCGAATCATGTCTTTGGTCAAATGTTGGGTTTGCCCGGCTCCTGTGTTTTGCTGCCTTACGTTCCGTTCTATCGGCTAACGCGGCACTAGGAGAACTACTGCGATTGTGCCCCGGTTCGGCCGGGCGAGCACCTCAGTAGAGAAAGCCGAAAACTGACTGTCATGATATAGCGAGAGACTGGTCAACCACTCGATGACTCACCGGAATGTTTAGAATTCATCCGCATTAATGAAGGACCATTTTCCGGTCAGGCACATACGCACCCCGAATTCGGGAGAGTGCGGTGCCCCAAGGGGCTATATAGTAGCCCCACCATCGAACTCCTATGGCTAAGTGAAAGTGATAAAGCATTATAGTCCGGTTGCCTAGTTTGCTATGCTACCACTTCCTTTATAGGACCAAGACGTCGGATTAAGTGTGAAAGCGCGACTTCTTTGCAAACACCCCCGCACTATGTGCGTGGGGGCTGAAGCCAAAGACTGCCATCTTTCAGGTTATATACATATATACATCAATGGCCGCACAGGAGGTAGTTTGCTACTTGAAGGCACAAGTATAAAAGTTTACATTAAATTGAAACGTTGTTTCATAAAATTATACATGTCATTCAAACATAACATCCTTCGAGCACTGCGTCTCTATTAAACGAGCGCCCGGAAGAACTTCCTCAAAATAGCGCTCGACTGGTACTCGGCTGTCGTCCGAATCTGGGGACGCAATATCGGTGGCCTTCATCTCAGCCCAATATGCCTTGACACGGGCAAGAGCCATCCGCGCCCCCTCAATACACGCCAACCGCTTCATTGCGTCGATACGCGGTACCGCACCAAGGAACTGCTGCACTAAGCCAAAATAACTCTTCGGCCGGGGTCCGCCTGGCCACAAATGAGTCATGACATGCTTCATGGCAAGTCCAGATAATCGAGTCAGCTCGGCCCATTCGGCCAACCGATCGGTCAACAGAAGAGGACGCTCCGGACTATGGAATTGCGACCAAAATAGCTCTTCCCTTCTGTGCCCCTTCTGGCCTCGGAAGTGCTCAATTGCGTCCACAGCGCTCGCCGCTAAGTCCAGATAAGCATCCTCCGAACTCCACAGCTTGTCCAACTGAGCATACTTCGGATCCGTATATTTCCTCCGCGCCGAAAACAGTTTTCCAGCCGCAATATCCCGGCCGACTCGGCTCCTCCTTGGCAGCTCTCATAGCGGAACAGGCATCCTTGGATTCGGCGGTGGCCTTTTCAGGTCCTCTTGTTTAAACACGTTCTTTTCAAGAACCTCACAGCGGTCGGTAGTATTCTTGATTTGAGGCCAAATCGGCCATTTCCTCTTTGCTTGGCGAAGAGCAGCCCGTTCGCTTTCAGCTCTTCACCGCCTTTAAAGCGGCTGCATTACTCTTTCGGGCTTGCTCTTTAGCTCGAGCAAGTTCCGCCCGCAGCCTCTCCACAGCAGCGGCACCATCTGCATCAAAGTATACAAGTAGTAAGGCATGGGCGTCAAGCTCCCTTACCAGGTGTCCGTGGAGAAGTCGCATACCTTGTGACTCGTCAAACCGTTTATTGACCAGCGCGATGTCCGCATCCGCCTCGTCAAGTTGTCGCTTTAGTTCGGCAAATTCATCAGACCAGCTAGCCACCGGACGCCCCGCCACCTACATAGGAACGGCGACATGTTAGTATCGAGATTATGATCCTCGGCACGCGTCGGTTGTGACAAAGATACCGAGTCTCGAGGGCTACTATCTATCTGAGCGCATTCTATATGCATAACTATCATAAGGTACATCATTTTTCAGACCTCAAACCCCGTCATAAACTTGGCGGCTTCATGCAATCCGCTCTCGGCGGATGCAATTCTTTCAATTACCGTAGCCATTAGCGCACGGTGATCTTCTCGAGATATACGCTTCGCCCGAGCAGGTCCTTCACTCCTCCGACCGCACGCCCGGTTGGCGCGGACCGTCGGCCCCGCGGACTCGGGGAAACTCTCCGTGACGACACTTCAGGGTCGTCCGCCTCGTACGAAGGCGCGATAGGTGGAGGCTTTTCGCTCTCTATCATCTCCGAACGAAGATCCCTTGAAGACGAGCTCTGCTGAGAAGGGCTGAGATCCGAACTACAAGGTACAATTTCGGTTATCTACAGAAATAAATACAGGGATGTTCTTTATCCACAGGACCCCTTCTTTTTTACTTACGGCTCGCTGGAGGGCTGATCCCCTTGGGGAAATAGTGCAGCCGGGGTACTTCCCGGCGCCGGACTTTCTGACGAAGACTTCTTTCCCTGTTTTGAGGCCTTGGCTTCCGGGTCTTCGGAAGCGGTCCTCTTCTCCCCTTGGAGGAGGATCCCTGATCCCTCTTCCTTGAAAGCCTCCTTGGAGGCGCGGTTGCTTCCCTGCTCCCCCTTCGCCGCTTTAAAAGGCGCGACCTTCAACATCTTGGTCAGCATGGGATCCGGCGTGGTCTCTGGGAGGGGAGCCGGACACCTTATCAACTTAGCCTTGGCTATCCACTCCTGTTCAAGAAACGGCTCCCTTAAAGGGCATATATATGATAAATGAATGAACAGCCTGTCCGGTTACAGGGTTACTTACTTGAGTATATGGGTGATTGCAGCTTAGACCTGCATCCTCGGTCAAGTCCGGACAGTTCTCTTGTGATCCGAAGAACAGTTTATACATCTCCTTGGCCGTCGCGCCCATAAAATGTTGGAGAGCTCGTGGTCCCTCCGGATTAAACTCCCACAGACGGAGGGGTGGCGTTTCAGGCGTATACGCCGAATCAGCATAACTGCGCCGCCATGACCAGATTGATCTCTCTTTCTTGGAGGTTTTGAATACGGCCCTGCAATGAGGAACGTCCTTGGGCGGCCCAGTCGAGCCCCGGTTGACCCATGATGCCAGCCACTGTGGTGGACTGGCGGAAGGCGGGTGGCGCCACCCATTTGGTGCCCCAGAGCGGTGATATAAAACCACTCCCGTTGCCACAAACCAAGCTCCTCTTGAAAAGAGCCCTCGGCCACGGAGCATCAAGACACTTGCTTATGACCGCCCCTCCGCACTGCTTTTGTTGCCCCTCGGTCATCTTGGCTCCACCTTGAAGGTCTTGAGCCACAATCCAAAGTGAGGGGTAATATGGAGGAAGGCTTCACATCGACAATCAATGATTTAGATATGGAGGATGGACTCGGATTCAAGTCATGGAAATCCAGCCCATAATAAAACATGAGCCCCGCAGACAAGGGATCCGTCGGGAAGCCTAAACCCGAAGGAAGTGAGACACGAACACCACGCCTCGCCGGGCTCGGGAGTGGGAATGACCTGCCTGGAGCAGGCAGCCTATCGAAATCTCGCCGGTTAGATACTGGCGTCTCGCAGCTTTAGCACATCTTCTTCTGTGACGGAAGAAGACATCCATCGACCGAGTTGGTCGGAGCCGGACATCGTCGAAGGTCCGAAGCGCCTAAATCTAAAGCTTTGGGTGTTAGAACTCGAAGCGCGAGGCGAATTCGATGGAGGGTGGAAAAAAGAAGAGGGCCTTGGTCTCATTATAAAGAGGTTGAATACCAAGAGCCATCCCCGTGGTCGATTGGGACTCGCCTTCGATAGAGGAGGCGTGCCAACGGGCACGGTTGGGTTACCCACGTCCGTATTGATGAGAATCCCAGAATAAGGGGGCATGATCTACGCTTTGATAAGACGTGCCAAGGAAACCGCCTCGCTAAACGCGCTGAGGTGGGCCAGTAAAAAAAACGATTCGAATAAAGGCTTGGCCGTGGTGTGATGTCACGCCGCGGAATACTTCGGCAGATCTGTGCAAAAATTATTCTCTCTACGGTGGTATGTGGAACTTGATTTGCAGAGCCGGACACTATCCTTGTGTTCAAAACCTTCTAAGTATTCGGAGGAGGAACCCGCCTTGCAATGCCTAAGACAATATGCGTGCGGACTCGCGTCATTGAAGCCTGGTTCAGGGCTACTAAGGAGTCTGGACTAGGGGTGTCCGGATAGCGAACTATCATCTTTGGCCGACTCCTAGACTATGAAGATACAAGATTGAAGACTTTGTCCCTTGTCCGGATAGGACTTTCCTTGGCGTGGAAGGCAAGCTTGGCGATACGGATATGTAGATTTCCTACCATTGTAACCGACTCTGTAACCCTAACCCTATTCGGTGTCTATATAAACCGAAGGGTTTTAGTCCGTGGGGACTAACAACAATCATACCATAGGCTAGCTTCTAGGGTTTAGCCTCTCGATCTCGTGGTAGATCTACTCTTGTACTACCCATATCATCAATATTAATCAAGCAGGAGTAGGGTATTACCTCCATCGAGAGGGCCCGAACCTGGGTAAAAACATCGTGTCCCTTGTCTCCTGTTACCATCCGCCTGGACGCACAGTTCGGGACCCCCTACCCGAGATCCGCCGGTTTTGACACCGACACCGCCCCCTAGGGGAAACCCTAGGGTGCCTCCCCCTCTCCCCTTGCCCCTATATATAGTGGAGGGGTGGGAGGGCAGTCGCACCTCTTCCCTGGTGCAGCCCCTCCCTCCTCCAACACCTCCTTCTCCTCCGTAGTGCTTGGCGAAGCCCTGCAGGAGAACCACAAGCTCCACCACCACGCCGTCGTGCTGCCGGAGCTCTCCCTCAACTTCTCCTCTCCCCTTGCTGGATCAAGAAGGAGGAGACGTCCCCGGGCTGTACGTGTGTTGAACGCGGAGGCGCCGTCCGTTCGGCGCTAGATCGGATCTTCCGCGATTTGAATCACCGTGAGTACGACTACATCAACCGCGTTCTTGTAACGCTTCCGCTTAGCGATCTTCAAGGGTATGAAGATGCACTCCCTCTCTCTCTCTCTCGTTGCTAGAATCTCCATAGATTGATCTTGGTGATGCGTAGAAAATTTTGAATTTCTGCTACGTTCCCTAACAGTGGCATCATGAGCTAGGTCTATGCGTAGTTTCTATGCACGAGTAGAACACAAGTTGTTGTGGGCGTCGATTTTGTCAATTTACTTGCCGTTACTAGTCTTATCTTGATTTGGCGGCATCGTGGGATGAAGCGGCCCGGACCGACCTTACACGTACACTTACGTGAGACAGGTTCCACCGACTGGCATGCACTAGTTGCATAAGGTGGCTACCGGGTGTCTGTCTCTCCCACTTTAGTCGGATCAGATTCGATGAAAAGGGTCCTTATGAAGGGTAAATAGTAATTGGCATATCACGTTGTGGTTTTGGCGTAGGAAAGAAATGTTCTTGCTAGAAACCTATAACAGCCACGTAAAAACTTGCAACAACAATTAGAGGATGTCTAACTTGTTTTTGCAGCATATGCCGTGTGATGTGATATGGCCAAAAGAATGTGATGAATGATATATGTGATGTATGAGATTGATCATGTTCTTGTAATAGGAATCACGACTTGCATGTCGATGAGTATGACAACTGGCAGGAGCCATAGGAGTTATCTTAATTTATTGTATGACCTGCATGTCATGAGTAACGCCATGTAATTACTTTACTTTATTGCTAAACCGTTAGCCATAGTGGTAGAAGTAATAGTTGGCGAGACAACTTCATGAAGACACGAAGATGGAGATCATGATGATGGAGATCTTGGTGTCATGCCGGTGACAATGATGATCGTGGCGCCCCGAAGATGGAGATCAAAAGGAGCAAAATGATATTGGCCATATCATGTCACTATTTGATTGCATGTGATGTTTATCATGTTTTACATCTTATTTGCTTAGAACGACGGTAGCTTAAATAAGATGATCCCTCGCAATAATTTCAAGAAAGTGTTCCCCCTAACTGTGCACCGTTGCGAAGGTTCGTTGTTTCGAAGCACCACGTGGTGATCGGGTGTGATAGATTCTAACGTTCGAATACAACGGGTGTAAGCCATATTTACACACGCAATACACTTAGGTTGACTTGACGAGCCTAGCATGTACAGACATGGCCTCGGAACACGGAAGACCGAAAGGTCGAACATGGTCATATAGAAGATACGATCAACATGAAGATGTTCACCGACGATGACTAGTCCGTCTCACGTGATGATCGGACACGTCCTAGTTGACTCGGATCATGTATCACTTAGATGACTAGAGGGATGTCTATCTGAGTGGGAGTTCATTAAATAATTTGATTAGATGAACTTAATTATCATGAACATAGTCAAAAGGTCTTTGCAAATTATGTCATAGCTTAGGCTTTAGTTCTACTGTTTTAGATATGTTCCTAGATAAAATTTAGTTGAAAGTTGATAGTAGCAATTATGCGGACTAGGTCCGTAAATTGAGGATTGTCCTTGTTGCTACGCAGAAGGCGTATGTCCTTAATGCACCACTCGAGGTGCTGAACCTCGAACGTCGTCTATGGATGTTGCGAACATCTGACATACACGTTTTGATGACTACGCGATAGTTCAGTCCGTAATGTTAAACGGTTTAGAATTGAGGCGTCAAAGGCATTTTGAAATGTCGCGGAACATATGAGATGTTCCAAGGACTGAAATTGGGATTTCAGGCTAGTGCCCACGTCAAGAGGTATGAGACCTCGACAAGTTTCTTAAGCCTGCAAACTAAGGAGAAAAGCTCAATCGTTGAGCATGTGCTCGATTGTCCGAGTACTACAATCACTTGAATCGAGTGGGAGTTAATCTTCCAGATGAGATAGTGATGGTTCTCCATAGTCACTGCCACCAAGCTATTAGAGCTTCATGATGAACTATAACATATCAGGGATAGACATGATGATCCTTGATCAATTCGCGATGTTTGACACCGCGAAAGTAGAAATCGAGTAGGAGCATCAATTGTTGATGGTTAGTAAAACCACTAGTTTCAAGAAGGGCAAGGGCAAGAAGGGATACTTCATGAAACGGCAAATCAGTTGCTGCTCTAGTGAAGATACCCAAGGTTGAACCCAAAACCCAAGACTTAGTGCTTCTGTAATGAGGGGAACGAGCACTGAAGCAGAACCACCCTAGATACTTGGTAGATGAGAAGGCTGGCAAGGTCGACAGAAGTATATTAGATATAAATTATATTAATGTGTACTTTACTAGTACTCCTAGTAGCACCAGGGTATTATATACCGGTTCGGTTGCTAAGTGTTAGTAACTCGAAATAAAAAGCTATGGAATAAATGGAGACTAGCTAAAGGTGAGATGACGATATATGTTGGAAGTGTTTCCAAGGTTGATGTGATCAAGCATCGCATGCTCCCTCTACCATCAAGATTGGTGTTAAACCTAAATAATTGTTATTTGGTGTTTGCGTTGAGCATAGACATGATTGGATTATGTTTATCACAATACGATTATTCATTTAAGGAGAATAATGGTTACTCTGTTTATTTGAATAATACCTTCAATGGTCTTGCACCTAAAATGAATGGTTTATTGAATCTCGATCGTAGTGATACACATGTTCATGCCAAAAGATATAAGATAGTAATGATAGTACCACATACTTGTGGCACTGCCATTTGAGTCATATTGGTATAAAACGCATGAAGAAGCTCCATGTTGATGGATCTTTGGACTCACTCGTTTTTGAAAAGATTGAGACATGCGAACCATGTCTATTGGTAGATATGCATGAAGAAACTCCATACAGATGGATCGTTTGGACTCACTTGATTTTGAATCACTTGAGACATGCAAATCATACCACATGGGCAAGATGACCGAAAGGCCTCGTTTTCAGTAAGATGGAACAAGAAAGCAACTTGTTGGAAGTAATACATTTTGATGTGTGCAGTCCAATGAGTGCCGAGGCACGCAGTGGATATCGTTATGCTCTTACTTCACATATGATTTGAGTAGATTCTAAGTATATTTACTTGATGAAACACAAGTCTGAATTATTGAAAGGTTCAAGTAATTTCAGAGTGAAGCTGAAGATCGTCGTGACAAGAGGATAAAATGTCTATGATATGATCATAGAGATGAGTATCTGAGTTACATGTTTGGCACACAATTAAGACCTTGTGGAAATTGTTTCACTACTAATACCTCCTGGAACACCATTGTGTGATGGTGTGTCCGAACATCATAGCTGCACCATATTGGATACGGTGCATACCATGATGTCTCTTATTGAATTACCACTATCGTTTATGGGTTAGGCATTAGAGACAACCACATTCACTTTAATAGGGCACCACGTAATTCCGTTGAGATGACACCGTATGAAATATGGTTTAGAGAAACCTAAGTTGTCGTTTCTTAAAAGTTTGGGGCTGCGACGCTTATGTGGAAAAGTTTTAGCCTGAAAAGCTCGAACCCAAAGCGGATAAATGCATCTTCATAGGACACCCAAAATAGTTGGGTATACCTCCTAATTCAGATCCGGAAGCAAAAGTGGTTGTTTCTGGAAACGGGTCCTTTCTCGAGGAAATGTCTCTCGAAAGAATTGAGTGGGAGGATGGTGGAGACTTGATGAGGTTATTGAACCGTCACTTCAACTAGAATGTAGCAGGGCACAGGAAGTTGTTCCTGTGGCGCCTACACCAATTGAAGTGGAAGCTGATGATAGTGATCACAAAAACTTCGGATCAAGTCACTACCAACCCTCGTAGGTCGACAAGGATGCGTACTACTTCAGAGTGGTACGTAATCCTGTCTTGGAGGTCATGTTGCTAGACAACAATGAACCTACGAGCTATGGAGAAGCGATGGTGGGCCCGGATTCCGACAAATGGCTCGAGGCCATAAAATCCGAGAGAGGATCCATGTATAAAACAAAGTATAGACTTTGGAAGAACTACTTGATGGTCGTAAGGCTATTGGGTACAGATGGATTTTAAAAGGAAGACGGACAATGATGGTAAGTATCACCATTAAGAAAGCTCGACTTGTCGTTAAGATGTTTTCCGACAAGTTCAAGGAGTTGACTGCGGTGAGACTTTCTCACTCGTAGTGATGCTAAGATTCTGTTGAAATTGTATTAGCAGTTACTGCGTTATTTGTGAAATCTTGCAGATAGGATGTCAAAACATTGTTTCCTCGACAACTTTCTTCAGGAAAGGTTGTATATGATACAACCAGAAGGTTTTTGTCAATCCTAAAAGATGCTAACAAGTATGCAAAGCTCCAGCAATCCTTCTAAGGACTGGAGTAAGCATCTCGGAGTTGGAATATACGCTTTGATGAGATGATCAAAGATTTTGGGTTTATACAAGGTTTATGAGAAACTTGTATTTCCAAAGAAGTGAGTGGGAGCACTATAGAATTTCTGATGAGTATATGTTGTTGACATATTGTTGATCAGAAATAATGTAGAATTTCTGGAAAGCATATAGGGTTATTTAAAAAGTGTTTTTCAATGAAAACTTGGATTAAGCTACTTGAACATTGAGCATCAAGATCTATAAGGATAGATCAAAAAACGCTTAATAGTACTTTCAAATGAATACATACCGTGACAAGATTTTGAAGGAGTTCAAAATAGATCAGCAAAGAAGGAGTTCTTGGCTGTGTTATAAGGTGTGAGTATTGAGTAAGACTCAAGACCTGACCACGGCAGAAGAGAGATAAAGGACGAAGGTCGTCCCCAATGCTTTAGACGTAGGGTCTACAAAGATGCTATGCCGAGAGTACCGTGACTAAGTGTGCCTTGCCATGAGTCAGTCAAGGGGTACAAGAGTGATCCAGGAATGGATCACATGACAGCGGTCAAACTTAACCTTAGTAATTAGTGGACTAAGGAATTTTCTCAATTATGGAGGTGGTAAAAGAGTTCGTCGTAAAGGGTTACGCCGATGCAAACTTTGACACTAATCTGGATGACTCTGAGTAGTAAACCGGATTCGTATAGTAGAGTTGCTATTTGGAATAGTTCCAAATGGCGTGTGATAGCTGCATATAGGAGATGACATAGAGATTTGTAAAGCACACACGGATCTGAAAGATTCAGCCCCGTTGACTAATAACCTCTCTCACAAGCGAGATATGGTCAAACCCAATGGGTGTTGAATTCATTACAATCACATAGTGATGTGAACTAGATTATTGACTCTAGTGCAAGTGGGAGACTGTTGGAAATATGCCCTAGAGGCAATAATAAAATGGTTATTATTATATTTCCTTGTTCATGATAATTTTCTATTGTTAATGCTATAATTGTATTAACTGGAAACCGTAATACATGTGTGAATACATAGACCACAACATGTCCCTAGTGAGCCTCTAGTTGACTAGCTCGTTGATCAATAGATGGTTATGGTTTCCTGACCATGGACATTGGACGTCATTGATAACGGGATCACATCATTAGGAGAATGATGTGATGGACAAGACCCAATCCTAAGCATAGCACAAGATCGTGTAGTTCGTTTGCTAAAGCTTTTCTAATGTCAAGTATCATTTCCTTAGACCATGAGATTGTGCAACTCCGGATACCGTAGGAATGCTTTGGGTGTACCAAACGTCACAACGAATCGGGTGGCTATAAAGGTGCACTACAGGTATCTCCGAAAGTGTCTCTTGGGTTGGCACGAATCGAGACTGGGATTTGTCACTCCATATGACGGAGAGGTATCTCTGGGCCCACTCGGTATTGCATCATCATAATGAGCTCAATGTGATTAAGTAGTTAGTCATGTGATCATGCATTACGGAACGAGTAAAGTGACTTGCCAGTAACGAGATTGAACGAGGTATTGGGATACCGACGATCGAATCTCGGGCAAGTAACGTACCGATTGACAAAGGGAATTGTATACGGGATTGCTTGAATCCCCGACATCGTGGTTCATCCGATGAGATCATCGTGGAACATGTGGGAGCCAACATGGGTATCCAGATCCCGCTGTTGGTTATTGACCGGAGAGATGTCTCGGTCATGTCTACATGTCTCCCGAACCCGTAGGGTCTACACACTTAAGGTTCGGTGACGCTAGAGTTGTTATGGAAAATAGTATGTGGTTACCGAAGGTAGTTCGGAGTCCCGGATGTGATCCCGGACGTCACGAGGATTTCCGTAATGGTCCGGCGGTGAAGATCGATATATTGGATGAAGGGTATTGGAGTCCGGAAGTGTTCCGGGGGTACCAGGCTATGACCAGCATGACAGAAAGGTGTTTCGGGAGCCCCGGCAAGTGTTGGAGGGCCTCATGGGCCAAAGGGGAAGGGGCAAACCAGCCCACTAAGGGGTGGTGCGCCCCCCACACCCTTTTCCACGTTATTTGGGGAGGTGGGGCGCCTCCACCTGGCTTGGGAGGCAAGCCTCCACCTGCTTGGCTTGGGGGGCAAGTCTCCCTAGGATTTTCCCTAGGGAGATCCAATCAGCTTGGCCGCCGCCCCCTAGGGGAAACCCTAGGGCGCCTCCCCCTCTCCCCTTGCCCCTATATATAGTGGAGGGGTGGGAGGGCAGCCGCACCTCTTCCCTGGCGCAGCCCCTCCCTCCTCCAACACCTCCTTCTCCTCCGTAGTGCTTGGCGAAGCCCTGCAGGAGAACCACAAGCTCCACCACCACGCCGTCGTGCTGCCGGAGCTCTCCCTCAACTTCTCCTCTCCCCTTGCTGGATCAAGAAGGAGGAGACGTCCCCAGGCTGTACGTGTGTTGAATGCGGAGGCGCCGTCCGTTCGGCGCTAGATCGGATCTTCCGCGATTTGAATCGCCGCGAGTACGACTCCATCAACCGCGTTCTTGTAACGCTTCCGCTTAGCGATCTTCAAGGGTATGAAGATGCACTCCCTCTCTCTCTCTCGTTGCTAGAATCTCCATAGATTGATCTTGGTGATGCGTAGAAAATTTTGAATTTCTGCTACGTTCCCCAACACGTAGAGCATCGGTTGGTGTAGCGTGAGACGTCGTGGAACATCTTGGCCCAATAGTAGTTCTTGGAGAGCGTCGCAAACGTGTTGTCGCGTCCAAAGTGTCACATTAGTCCTCCTCCATGAGATTCTTGCAAAAGTAACAAGCGAAGAGAGGACTCGGGGATGCAAAGTTTGTTAGCTCTCATAAGATAATCATATTTGATGTAATAGCGTTCCCAAGATGCATGTGTCAAACATTTGGCATATGGAATAGCAAAAGTAGGATCATGCGCATACAAGTCTTTTATGTGCTCAAAGCCAATGACATTCAATTCAAGTTGGGTAACAAGCATGCATCTACGGGAAAGCATATCCGCCACAACATTCTCTTTGCCTTTGATATACTTGATGACATAAGAAAAAGACTCAATGAATCCACTCCACTTAGCACGACGCTTGTTCAATTTAGTTTGACCCTTAAGATACTTAAGTGTTTCATGATCCGTGTGAAGAATTAACTCATGAGGGCGGAGATAATGCTCCCAAACATGCAAGACTCTCACTAAAGCATATAGCTCTTTGTCATAGATGGTATAATTGAGTTGCGCTCCGAAAGTTTTTCACTAAAGTAAGCGATGGGGTGCTTCCTTGCATTAACACACCTCCTATGCCATAACCACTAGCATCACTATGGACCTCGAAAGGCTTGTCAAAGTTGGGTAAAGCAAGCAAAGGAGGATGTGTAAGCAAGTTCTTAAGCTCATTGAATGCGGTATCTTGGGATGGTCCCCAAACAAATGGTGCGTTTTTCTTACTCAAAGCATGTAAAGGTAAAGCAATGGTGCTAAAATCCTTCACAGATCTATGATAGAAACCAGCTAAACCAAGAAAACTTCGCACTTGTTGCAAATTTTTTGGTTGGGGCCAAGTTTTAATAACATTGATCTTAGATTCATCTACATGAACGCCCTTAGAAGACACAACGAAACCCAAGAAAACAAGCTTATCAGCACCAAAAAGGCATTTGTCCATATTAGCATAAAGGCGCTCTTTCCTAAGGGTTTGCAACACGGTTCTAAGATGGGTGACATGATCTTTGAGGGATTTGCTAAAGACAAGAATATCGTCGAAGTAGACCACAATAAATACGCCAATGTAGGGGCGAAGAACAAAATGCATGACGCGCATGAAAGTACCGGGTGCTTCGGATAAGCCCATTGGCATAACAAGCCATTCGTATAAACCAAACTTGGTTTTGAAAGCGGTTTTCCATTCGTCACCCTCTTGGATGCGAATTTGGTAATAGCCACTCTTAAGATCAATCTTAGAGAAAATGGTGGCTCCGCTAAGCTCATCTAACATATCATCAAGGCGAGGAGTAGGATAACGGTACCTAACGGTGATGGCATTGATAGGACAACAGTCGGAACACATGTGATAAGTACCATCTTTCTTGGGAACAAGGATTACCGGTACGGCTCACGAGCTCAATCTTTCTCGTACATGGACGTTATCGATGAGTTGTTGTACTTGCTGTTGGTCGGATCTCCTTGGTTTCCTCGGGGTTGACACGGTAGGGAGCCTTGTTAGGAAGAGGTGCTCCGGGGATGATGTCTATGCGGTGTTTGATGCCTCAAAGAGGAGGTAGACCAGGAGGTAGCTCGTCAGGGAATACATCTTGGAATTCCTGCAATAGAGAAGATAACACTAAAGGTAGATTGTGAGAGTTGTTAGTTGTTGGTGCCTCGTCCTTGCACAAAAGGACATAGTGCATAACACTTGATGGGTTCTCACACACTTCTCTCATCTCACTTTTGGTGGCAAATAAGACTAAGTTTTTCTTGTCGCTCATCGTGGAGGCACTCAATTTGGGCTTGTGGCGCTCACTCTCTTTTGGGTGTGAAAGATCGAGGATGTCGCCTAGAGGGGGGGGTGAATAGGCGCTTTAAAATAATTACGGTTGAGGCTTGAAAAAATGCGGAATAAACCTAACGGTTAATTTGTCAAGCACAAAAACCTAAAACAACTAGGCTCACCTATGTGCACCAACAACTTATGCTAAGCAAGATAAGCAACTATGTGATAGCAAGATATATGACAAAGAACAATAAGGCTATCACAAAGTAAAGTGCATAAGTAAAGGGCTCGGGTAAGGGATAACCGAGGCACGCGGAGACGATGATGTATCCCAAGTTCACACCTTGCGGATGCTAATCTCCGTTTAGAGCAAAGTGGAGGCACAATGCTCCCAAGAAGCCACTAGGGCCACCAGAATCTCCTCACGCCCTCGACAATGCAAGATGCCGTGATTCCACTAAGGGACCCTTGAGGGCGGTCACCAACCCGCATAAATGGCAACCCTTGGGGCGGTCACCAACCCGACACTTTGGCAACCCTTGGGGCGGTCACGGAACCCGTCAAAATGCTCGGGCGATCTCCACAACCTAATTGGAGACCCGACGCTGTCTTGAGCTTTACACCACAATGATTGAGCTCGAACACTACTAACTGCCTAGGGCGCCCAAGCACCCAAGAGGAACAAGCTCAAGGGCACCAAGCACCCAAGAGTAATAAGCTTCTCAACTTGTAACTTCCACGTATCACCGTGGAGAACTCAAACCGATGCACAAATGTAATGGCAAGGGCACACGGAGTGCCCAAGTCCTTCTCTCTCAAATCCCACCAAGCAACTAATGCTAGGGAAGAAAATGAGAGGAAGAGCAAGAAGGAGAACACCAAGAACTCCAAGATCTAGATCCAAGGGGTTCCCTCACAAAGAGGAGAAAGTGATTGGTGGAAATGTGGATCTAGATCTCCTCTCTTTTCCCCAAAAACTAGCAAGAATCCATGGAGGGATTGAGAGATAGCAAGCTCGGAGAAGGTCAGCAATGGGGAAGAACACGAGCTCAAAGGATAAGGTTCAATGGGAAGAAGACCCCTTTTATAGGAGGGGAAAATCCAACCGTTACCCCATCGAACAGCCTCAAGACAGAGCGGTATCTGCCGCTAGGAAGGGCGGTACTACCACCGAGGGCGGTACTACCGCTCCCTATCCAGCGGTACTACTACTACATTGAAGAGAAAGACAGTGCCATCGGCCCCAGAGCGGTACTACATCGGGAGTAGAGCGGTACTACCGCTCATAGCGGTACTACCGCTTCTCTCGCCGCTGCTAGTGCCGCAAAACCCGACACTGAAAAACTTCGTTCGAGAATCGAGGCGAAGTAGCCAGACGCCTGCAGTGGTACTACGGCCAAACTCCCAAGCGGTACTACCGTTCGGAGAGCGGTACTACCGCTTGAGCGGCTACCGCTCGAGAGCGGTACTACTTGGAGCTTCGCAGGTACTACCACTGAGGGCACGGTACTACACCGCACCAACCTTGAAAACACAGAATACTCCAAGGAAAAAGAACTGCCATAACTTCTTCATATGAGCTCTGAATTGAGCAAACTCAAGCTTGTTTGAAACAAGACAACGAGTAGCATCAAAACAGCGAAGAAGAACCTCCAACCGAGAAGAGGCAGGGGAGGTATGCTTAGCAAACAAAGGAGTGAAACCTCCAACCGAGAAGAACCGCATACCCTCCAACATCGAAAACATCATAGAAGATGCATGAGAACTCCGCTGATGAACTCGAGCTTGTCATAAAATGACCATAAGCTCCAAATCTCACAAGGAGAAGAACCAAACAAGAACCAAGAAACATGATGCAAGGATGCAATGGTTTGAGCTCTCGATTTAACGATACGATCAAGCTACTCACTTGAGAGCCCCCTTGATAGTACGGCTATCGATCCTATAACCCGGTCTTCCACAACTACCATGAGACCGTAAAATAGAAAAACCTATCAAGGGCAAACCTTTGCCTTGCACATGGTCCACTTGAGCTAGATGATGACGATCTTGACTCCCTCAAGTTGGACCACCTTTCTTGATTGCGTTGGCTCAAGAAGACTAGTTGATTGCTCCCCCATACTCCACTATGGGTGAGCCACTCTTCCGCACATCTTCACAAGTCCATTGTCACCAAATGGACGGCAAGCTTCAAGCACTTGATCTCTTCGTGATGCATCACTTGAACTTGCACACCGCAACCTAACCCCACAAAGAACTCTCACGAAGACCATGGGTTAGTACACAAAGCGTAATGGACAATGCTTACCATACCATGGGATCACTTGATCCCTCTCGGTACATCTTCTACGCTTTGTGAGTTGATCAACTTGATTCACTCTTGACTTAGTCTTGATCAACCTTGAATCTTTCCAACTCTCTTCGTTTGGATGATGTCTTGAAGGTAAACATGAGTGATCACACAATCTTCTTCTTCAAGACATGCTTGCAATAAGCTCAACACTCACATGACCAATCTTTGGATAATTCCTTAATAGCACCTTGGTCAACACATAAACTCCTTGAAACCAACACATGGACTTCAAGAAATGCCTATGGACAAATCCTTCAAATATAACTCAATGCAACCATTAGTCCATAGAGAATGTCATCAATTACCAAAACCACACATGGGGGCACCGCATGTCCTTTCAGGGTGGTTCACTCTCTCACTATCTTCTCCACGATGGGTGGCTTGCTTGTCGGCGATCACTTGACTTGGTGACATAGGTCGTAGCACGTACTCCTTTCCCTTCATCTTGAAGATATAGTGATTGGTTCGCCAGTTGTGGATGACGCCTCGGTCAAATTGCCATGGTCGTCCAAGAAGGAGGTGGCAAACGGACATCGGAATGACATCACGCTCCAAGGTGTCTTCATATGCTCCTATCTTGAAGGAAACTTGCACGATGTGCTCGACTTGGATAGTGCCGGAGTCGCTTAGCCATTGGACCTTGTAGGGGTGTGGGTGCTTCATCTTGACCAATTGTAGCTTGGAGCATAGCTCTTCACTTGCCAAGTTATGGCAACTTCCTCCGTCGATGATGACCTTCACAGACCTTCCATTGATGCCCACCTTGGTGTGGAAGATATGGCATCTTTGGTCTTCGTCTTGTTGATGTTGAAGTGTCAAGACCTTGGAGACAATGAGAGTGGGGCTCGAATCTTCGTCACAAAAGACTTGATCATCGTCATCCTCATTTACGTGTCGGTGCATGGCCACTTTGCTCAATGGCTTCCATTTCCTCTTCACTCACGGAATCGTATGTGCCATCATCGTTGAGGATCATGGTGCGCTTATTGGTGCACTAGGAGGACTTGTGGCCTCGGTCGCCACAAGTGAAGCACTTGATGGAACTTGTCTTGATGGTCTCATCTGGTGGAGTTGTAGATGATGAAGATCTCGGCTTGAAGTTTCTTGTAGTAGGAGGACGACTTGAGGTTGTCGAAGTTTTCTTGTAACTTGACTTGTCATCGGTTCTTGTAGAAGGTTTGGTTGATGTAGAAGGCGTTGGAGTCATTGAAGCTTGGTTGTTGTAGCCGTATGTCTTGGAAGAGAATTTGGCATACTTGAAGTCATTTTCACTTGCCGCTCCGCCTTAGTAGCTTGATGCACTAGCTCGATGAGGTGGAGTAAGGTTGGAAGTCGGCAATCTTCTTGATAGGGTGATTGAGTCCATTCAAGAAGCGTGCCATAGTTTGCTCATCATCTTCCGTGACATTTGCTCGATGAAGAGTGGGTTGGTAGAAGTAGTTGGCCTATCCATCATTCCAAGTAAATGTGTGAGTGGGAGAAAGGAAGAACAATACCAAATGTACCTTGACCGATGTTGAGAATGGATCAAAGATCACTCAATGATGTATCAAGGAAATAGCACAATTGGTACCGTATCTCATCGATCTCTCACACCTACACAAAGAAAGCTTATAGTGGAGCTGGTTAGGATGGTGGCACAAAATTTATGCAATTGTTAGTGAGACTCAATAATGTTGAAAAAGATTCGTAAATTTGCAAATGTAACAAGTAGACCAATAGCAAGATATGGTACACAGAAACACACACACGGATAGATAAAATGGGGTCGTGCAACCAAGGAATGAGCCAAAATGTGGAATCCACGAAAATGCTCTTGTTGCACAACGCTAGAGAGACGCTAGCTCGATTGCACAATAGGCGGATACGCAACTTGTGCACAACCTACTAAGAAAAATGCAACGACTTCTATCCCAAGTATGCTATATGTATGGTGTTCCGATGATATGATCCAAGATGATCGAGTATGACAATCTTAATGTAGTATGATGCTATGGTTCTTGCTTAAAAGCTCTTTGCTTGTCTTTTCCTTTTGCTTAAAAGCTTGTTTGTCTCTTTCTCTTTTGAGCTCTTTCTTTGGCCTCTTATGCAAAACTTCATGAACCAAGATAGCAATTGTGTATATGCTATGACAACCTTGTGACACAAGAGATGATAACAAGATATGGACACCAAGATGATATGATATATGCAACGAGATGATGATTACTAGTGTGCACAAGTAACATTGTCGACAATACTCAAAGGCTAGTCTCGATGGGTAAGTGACGCAAAAGGAAGGCTATGGGGTTATCAATGCAATGGCAAGGAGTAGACAAAGATATCATCAAAGTTACCGTCCTTGCTTACGGTTGATAGTGTCAAAAGTGATGTGATCGTTGTCGATGTTGTAGTGCACGGTCTTCAGTACGTTGGTGAAGATGTCGTTGCACCGTAGTCAGAGTTGGCGAAGTAGCAGAAGCAGTCGAGGATGTGCATATGTTCTGTCTAGGCCGGACGTTCCGGGGAAGACGGAAGGTCTGGGGTCCGGAAGTTCCGGGGGTCGCGATTCTGCCAAGAACAGGAAACTTGGGGATCGTGGATTTGGCGGAAAAACTTCGGGGAAAACCCAAATCAAAGGGGGAAAAGAAAAATTTTAGGTGGAAGGAAGGGTGGGAAAGCTAGATCTATGTGCCACACGCGAAATCCATGGATCACATCCAACAAAACTTCATCAAACCAACAAATCACAAAAAATTTGGGGCTATTTTTGGTGGGGATTTTCGAATTTAGGATGAAATCAAAAAGAATTAGGCTAGAAAACAAAGAGGGGGGCTCCAAAATCGTGATCAACCTGGCTCTGATACCAAGATGATGTAGGGTAGAACCCTAGATGCCCGATCTTTCATGATTGGAGCGGATCCCACGAAGAACATGACGAACACGAGGGGAAACACGAGAGGATTCACTCAAACCAACAAGATTTGATTACACATGTGCTAGATCCTCGAAACACAAAGAGATACACGATCAACAAAGGACGATACAAGTAGAAAGTTCTTCTTCGTGAGGAGGTCTTGAGGGGTCTTCCCGTGAGGGGTCTTGAATCCACTTGGCGGGATCTTCTCCGTAGAGGTCGTGAACACCGATGGAGAAGGTATCAAGTGGAGAGCAAAGCTTCTCAAATGAGCTACTACTTTGCTAACCCTAAAACGTAGGTAGAAGAAGAGTATTTATAATCTAGGGGCGAAAGGGTACATGGGCCTCGACCCGAGTCACTGTGCGCAGGCAGGCCCGGAAGTTCCGGGCGCCGGATGTTCTGGGCCAAGGTCCGGGGAGGGTCCGTCCTAACCAGAGAGTTGGCATGGTGGGAGTTGGGCTGGCGTCCGGGGGCCGGAAGGTCCGGGCAGGATGGAGGTTCCGGGCTTGGTTCCGGGCTAACCAGAGAGTTGGCACTCCCAGGTTCGTCTGGGTCGTCGGAGGCCGGAAGTTCCATGGCGGGCGGAGGTTCCGAGCTCTGGCCAGAAGTTCCGGGCTGAACAGAGAGTTAACGCTTGTCCCTTCTTCCTCAGCTCTCGGCTCCATGGCTTGTGCGTTGTACCTGATTACACATAGTGTTTCTGACTTAGGTGGCAGCCATATCTCACTCGAGTGTAAGGGAAACTCAAGTAGGAGAGATGTCACCTCGGATTGAATAGCACGTGCTCGAGCTCTTGTCATGGGTCCACTTGGAGCTTGGGTAGTTGAGGTAGTGTCTATGGGGATGACAGTGGGATGCTCTGCATCAAAACCCTAGCCACTTCACTCCACTTCCCTCCCCTCCGCCACCCAAGCTCCCATCCGATGATCTCCGACCGTGTCCGGCATGGCAGGCAGCGGATCCAAGTCCTTCACCTCCATATCCGTCGACCCCGAGCTCATCCCACCCGGCCCCGAGGAGGAGATGGCCTTCCGGCTTGCGCTCCGTCGCTTCCAAGAGGAGGCCCGTGTGAGGTAGCGCTCAGACTCCTTCCGTTGGGAATCCAATGCGTCCGCCCAAATGGTGCATGGATCCGACGCTAGGTGTGTCGTCGTTGCCTCATAGGAGGCGGTGCGGTCCGTCTGGCGTCCGAACGCGGTGGCGGACGCGCAACCCCTCCGTTGACGCGCCGAGGCCATGGACGCACCATAGGCGTCGTCCGACGCAAACATGGCGCGGTGTGCCCGCCGTGCGAGGCTGCGAGCGCGGGAGGCGGCGGCAGCCCCTCGCGCAGGTGGACGTCGGCGAGGTGGAGTCGCATTCTCCGGCGCCCCGTATGGTGCAGCAGTCCAGGCGCTGAACCGCGTCGTGGTGGATGTCGTCGGCTCGTCCCAGAATGGATCCATCATCGATCCGACGTCCACCGGCACCTAGGGGTGGGCATAAAAACCGACCAACCGATGCCAAAACCGAAAAAATCAATTTTTTGATTTTTGCTGCTAATATATTTAAAATCGGTTTTTATGTTGAATAACCAAATTGGAATCGATAGGTTCGGTATTTAACCGAATACCGATGGAAAAACCGAAGTACATCATTTCCCGTCGAAGCCGCTCCCGCTCGGACGCACGTCTCGCTTAGGGCACGGCAGAATCGAGCAAGCTCGACTTAGATTAGGTTTCACGTTGCATGTAATAATATGGGTTTGAGGTTTCTAATTTGAGGTGTTCGGTTGTAGAATCAAGCTCGACTTATTCGAGTCTCCTTCAAAAAAAAGAATCAAATATTTGAGGCGTGACCGGCCACGGTCCCCGGGGCACGTCCGCGGTCGTTTGAGGGATCAGATTTGCCAAGTCCGGTTGTAAATGTTCTAACACAAGTTCACATTATCCACCCTTTAGGCCTCCTTTGGTTCATAGGATAAAAATACCATAGGAATTGAGATGACGTTTGATAGGAATTTTTTCATTGAGTCTAGGCTAATATTTATTTTTCTTTGAAATGTGAAGGGTTGATTCCTCCGTTACTACATACCAAAGGTCTAGAAAGGAACTTTTCCTTTGAAAACTCTATCCCATAGAATACCTACAAAATTCCTACAAATCAAGGAGGCCTATATCAAACAAAAAGGATGCCACGAAACAGCCCAACAACAAAAGTATTTGCAACATGCAGATGACAATAGGAACTGAACAGTCATCAGTTCAGCACTACCGCATACTAGCAAATCTCCTGGGTCACAAGGATTATCACTTCTCACATGTGTGAGATCGACCGTGAACTAAATCCACGTCTCCCCAAGTTGCGAATCAGAGTAAAGGGCCAAAGTAGTTAGTCCAAAACATTGACAAGATAGGCAGAATTAAAAGACACCTACATATTCCAGTTACACGCTTAAACATGCATGGGCAACATATCACTAACAGTTTCAACCAAAAGACTACAGAGACATCAGCAGGTTTTTTTTCCGGGGCAGAGACACTTAGGGCCTGGATAAGCATAATACTCTACTGGTGGAATTACGATCACCAATACAAGTGGTTTTGTTGACAGAAGTACTCATAACACATCTGCTGACTGAACTTGCTTCTCCTCCAAAGCTTACACATGTTCTAAAAGGAACGTTTGGGGGGACGAGTATTCTTCTCCCACAAATTGGCTAACGGAGAGGGAGAAACCAACTTTATTGACTCGTATTCTCGGCTTGCCACAACAGCATCGATTCTCTCTGAAGGAACCAAAAAGTCGACACAGGCTTCTTTGAGCTTCTGGCAGTCGTATCGATCAGCTAGACGCAGTACAACAGCCACATTATCAACATCAAGGTTCAGGCACAAGATGCGTTCACACATAAGCTTCAACCTCTCTAGACCATATTGCTCCGCCGCTGCAAATAGATGCTGGACCACAGCATTTCTTTCAGATCTGTCAAGATCATCCATTGTAGGCAAGGAATCAGTGTAAACGAAATGGAGCAGAGCCTGGAAAACCACCGGTTCCATGCGATCAACGGTTATGTGCCGCATCTTGTTCTCCTTCATGGGTTCACTTAGCTGCGCTTTGAAAACTGGCGACCTGGCAGAGAGCACTGCCCTGTGGGCAGGAAACATTTCTCCTCCAACTTTGAAGGTCACATCTGCTCTGGACTTATCCTTCAGCATCTTGCTAAAATGCTCTAATGCATTTGGTGGAGGGACTTCAATTTCGCAGGATGCTTTGTTTTCAGACACCCTTAGTTCGTGTACCACAGTAACGACACACTCAATAACAAGGCTGTTATCTCGGATATACCCTGAATCTTTCAAAGCACGTTTACTGATAAATTTTTCACGCCCCCAGGAAGCCTCTTCGAAGCTGGTAGAGTTGAACTGATTCGGCACCCTGTTCTCTGCACATATTGTACACGCATCTCCAGTGACTTGGTTGATCAGTCTCAGGTCTACGAACGCCAACGCCTCCGCATACTTGCTCATCAACTCCAGATAAGCTGATATGTATTCCTCCCCATCATCGCCATCAGCGTCCGGGCAGTATACAATAACCCAGTCGAATCCCCCCACCCTGAAGGTGCCGGAGCGGATGTAATCCTCATCACCAACATTCCCATAACTGAACTGACATATCTGGAACCGATGTGTGCCTTGCACCGTCTGAGTTGTGCATGCCGATTCGGTGGTTGACGCCATTGCTCTTTGCTTGCTGTGATGTGCAGTTCCTGCAACATTTGCACAAGTATATGTGTTAGTAGTATATCTACAAGCAATCGGCCGCACATTCATCTCTTTGATTCACACCCATACGGATCCATACAACTAAAAAAATGCAAATTCCAGTATAGAAATAAAGAAGGGAAAAAATCGTGAATCAATGAATGGATCAACAGGACCCACACTTGATCCACACCGAAGAAACCCCAATAGCCGTCCTAACTGGAATCAATAATGGACACGAAACTGATTCAATCATCCAAAAAATAAGCAAGATAAGTCGATGGACTTAAGATTGAGGCAACATAGGTACACCACCACCCTCTCTTCTTCTTATTTTTCCATTTCAACAAATGTTACCACGAGGATCAGACAGCAGCGATAAACAATGAAGAGTCTAGGTGGCGAGCGATGGAGAGTAGGCATACCTCTGGAGGCGCCGTCGTCCCGTCCGGCAATTCCGTCGCGTCAAATGTTGCTGGCGGGTGTGGCAAATCTAGAGAATGCGTTTTTCTGGGGATCCATGGGGGTTAGGGTTCTGGGGAAGTGGAGGAGAGGCGGCCGGTGTGGGGGTGAGGGGAATGATTCGGTGCTTCGCCCGACCTTTTTATTTTGCCTATTGCATTTTACACATTTACCCTTGCCCCTTTTACTCCGGGGGTAAAATTCTTTTTTTAGGAAACTCTAGGGGTTAAATTCTCTAGATGAAAGATGAATTCAGACGGCAACGGGTGAACCTGAAGTTGGTGTGTCAAAATAAACAATCAATTTCATTTACTCCCTCCTTATCAGTGCATTAGTTATCTTAGGTTGTGCACGTGACCAAGGCGAAGGGGAAAATGAGAGAACTAAATGTTTATTTGCTAATTAATACTATTGCATGCAATAAGCTAACTAATGCATGTCGTGTTAGGTAGTCTAAAAAGTCATTGAAAGCATACACGCCCCACATCTTTTACTGGTTGATTCCTTTATTTATGTTAAGAAATATGAAACGAGATGAGCGTTAATGCATCGCTCCTAAGAATTTGGGATCATTTGACTTTCGTAATGTGCCTAATGCACCTGTACGGAGGGAGTACTCAGCTTCCCGACCGTCTACTACAACAAGTTTGGCCCGGCTTCGGTGAGGGAAGGGTGATGGCGGCTGAGGGAGTCCTGGATTAGGGGGTGTCCGGATAGCCGGACTATAGCCTTTGGCCGGACTCCTGGATTTTGAAGATACAAGATTGAAGACTTCGTCCCGTGTCCGGATGGGACTTTCCTTGGCGTGGAAGGCAAGCTTGGCGATACGGATATGTAGATCTCCTACCATTGTAACCGACTCTGTGTAACCCTAACCTCTTCGATGCCTATATAAACCGGAGGGTTTTAGTCCGTGGGACTAACAACAATCATACCATAGGCTAGCTTCTAGGTTTAGCCTCTCGATCTCGTGGTAGATCTACTCTTGTACTACCCATATCATCAATATTAATCAAGCGGAGTAGGGTTTACCTCCATCGAGAGGGCTGAACACGGTAGAAACATAGTGTCCCTTGTCTCCTGTTACCATCCGCCTAGACGCACAGTTCGGGACCCCCTACCCGAGATCCGTCGGTTTTGACACCGACAGCGGCCGTATGCCTTAGGCTCTGTGGGGACCCCGACTCATAAGTCGTGATCACCGAATGCACGTGTAAAGTGATCCCAGAGATCAATGCTCACTGAACACACAGAAGCTGAATAACAAGAGTCTTACATCCATTCTTACCGTCTTACACAAATTATGACCATTATGGTCAAGTCTTACATAGATAAAGCCACAAGGTCTGAATACCAAATAAACTTAAGTAGCGGAAATCTTCGTCGATAAGTAGAACCCATGCCATCTGCCTTAACCCTACAGGCATTCTGACTGGGAAGCGTCCTAGCTCGCATGTTCGTCACCAAGGTATTCTTCATCATGTCATGTTCTTTCATGCCTGGCCAATAAAATAACCAGTGGCAAGCCAATGAGTACTTTGAATATACTCGCAAGCAACCCATGATTGGAACAAGGCACAATAATGCAATGATATAGCACTAAGTAGGTAGTTTGCAGAAAGCTAGTTTTGCATGCAATGACATGATCTGCCAACATGTAAAGTATGCATCATGAGAGTAAGACATCCGTATGAACAAGTTACAGATATCAACATAAGCGGAGTTGGACACCAATCCAACTTGATCATCGTGTCAAGCCATCTGACTTAACCCAAATAGTTTTATCAACACACACACACACACACACACGGTTTGTAAACTCTGGACATAGTTTAAGCAGCACCGCCCAACTGTCCTTGACCGTGGACACAGCTATTCGAATAGTTTTACACTCTGCAGAGGTTGCACACTTTACCCACAAGATCCGGGGAACTTCCGTGTCATCCACGACCCGCGGTACCTCAAGTACCGGGTAAGCACCGATCACTATCTTTCCTAGACGACACTAACAAGGAGTCCACTCGTTGATACACGGCCCTCGTGTATAAGCAAAAGATCGTGGGACTCTGCCCTTTTCACATTATTACGCATACATGAAGGGACCAACGGTGTGTCCGGTGCCCTGTGAAAACAGTCATGACTGCCCTACCTGGCACGACCCCGTCCCGAGAGAGAGCACCAACTCTCCCCCGTCACTAGTAATGCGGGCTCCAAGCTAGTATCAGCCTAGGTAATCAATATGCCCTTTCCCATACAAGGGTAGAGTGGTTGCGCATCTAAGGTTGGGACAGTCGACAAATCTTAAATCTAATCCGTTTTTGAAAACAACACACACACTTGCCTTGGTACACCACTTCGTCATCAAGTGGTTACCCATCTCATCATCTCCCTCGGGCATAAGTGCCACCCGACGGGGTTTTTGAAAAGTCTTTTGAAAATACTTTGTCTCCTTCATCATGCATATACCCGTCCCTTTTTGCATAGCATCTACTTTAGCATCCTATCTACTCCCACCGGCATAACCCTCATAAGAAGGTAGGGTCATGCACAATGCAAGTATCAACGAGGAAGTACGGTGGCAAACCATCAAAGTGGTTACCACCTCATCATGATTCCGTTGCAACAACAATATGGTGCTATATGACATGCATAAAAACGGTTTCATAGACATGGTCAAAGGGCTGCTTGCCTGGTTCATCAGAGCCTTCAAGTCTTCGGGTCCTTCTCCAATTACTCCGTCTACTTCGTCAACTAACGGCGGAAACAATCACAATAAGCAACACAACAAGGCAAAAATAAAAGTGCTCTAAAAATGCAAGTTGGACTTTTCTAGGATACCTTTGGTCATATGAGGTATGACCAAAGTGGTTTCATTGGGATTTGATCAATGGATATCTCTGAACATTTCAATATGGTGGAATCAAGGGATTTGTGGATTTGCAGTGTACAGAAATATAATTTTTTAAAATGAGCAAAGGCACCCATTTCACAAGGAATAATTTGAGAAGCACCTAGGAGTTGGTTTCACTGGATTTGGAGTTCAAATGATTTTCCTATGAATTTGCAAAGTTGGCAATATATGGAGAAGTGGACCAATATTCTATGTGGCATAGAAAGTACTAGGAAAAATGTTCAAAAACTAAGTTTTGAACTTATAAGCATCTAGGAATTTGAATCATGGAATTTGGATCAAAAATGGGCTCTCTGTGATTTTCTAAAGTTCATCACAGAAATGGAAAAACAAGATTTGATAAATGTTTGTGAAGAAAAAGTTCCTGGAAAAATGTGCAAGTTGCACCATGAGATAGATCATGATTTTATGAGCTACTAGAAACTTGAATCATCAAATTTGGAGTCCATCTGAATTCTCTAGAGATTTTACAATATTTATAAAAAGAGAAAAAGGAAGAAAAGATGCCAACCTTATAAAGCGCACTGGGCGAAGCCCAGCTAAACAGCGCCTACTAGGCTCGGCCCAGTGGCTCAGCTGCGTGAGGGAGGAGGTGACGCCGAAGGCGCACTACAGGAGAACGCCACCCAGCGGGGCAAGCGGATCGGCTAGAAGCCGTTTCCACTTAACCCGACAGGTGGGCTGGCTCGATCACCTCTGCCGCTGACGGGCGGGCCCCCTGCCAGCTGGCAGGGTGGTCGTCCGCTACCTCGCGCCTGAGGGAGAGGAGCGACAGGGGAGGCACGGCCGAGCGGCACCGGCGCCCGTCCCGGCGTCTCCGGTCACCTGCGATGGTGCCCAGCACACCAGAGGACTTAGCGCAGTGCATCGATCCCATCCATGTGCTTCGCGCCCGCGGAGGAGCTCGGGATATCACGAATTTTGGCGGCGGCCGGCGGCGATTCTTTGGCTGTGGAGGAGGATAGGGGACGCGGAAGAGAGAGAGAGAGGGCTGATCCAGAAGGACTAGGGGAGGGGGAGAGAGTGAATGGAGATGAGGGAGAGACCATGGAAGGCCCTATAAGGCGAGGTCATGGTGCATCGTGGAGCAAGGCCACGGTGCTCATGAATCGGTCCTGGGACCGTTGGGAGGGGCAGGCTGGGTCACACTCGTGGAGTCCGTCCAGGAGCGAGGGAGGTGAGAGGGGGAGCGGGGCGAGGTCAGAGGCGGGCCAGCCGCGTGGCCAGGGAGTGGCCGAGTCGGGCGGTGCTCGGGCACGCGACGACGGGCTCAAATGAGAGAGAAGGAGGAGGGGCCGACCGCGTAGCGTGTCACGCATGCCGAGGCGGCCTCGGGGGACACGTTCCCGGCGCCCAAGGTCGACGGGAGCATCGGGCGGAGGGCGGCTACAGTGCCACAGTGCATCAGAAGGCTCCAGAAGCCATGCCATTGCATGCCATGGCATGCAAATGGCTTCATGCGCGTGGCCAAGCCTGTCCACTAGCTCCTGGGGGTTTCTGATATGCTCCATAAATCTTAGTAGTTAAGGCAAGTCCATAAGAAATAAGGGGGAAGGGAAAAGAGGTGCTGCCATAGTGAAAAGGGAGGGGTAAACCAGGGTTTTACCAACCAGGGTTGGAGCTTTTTACTGGAGGTAGAAGGGAACTAGGAGGGGCCGTGGTAAAAATATAGGGTCATGGAGATTAGTGGAAGTGGTCAAAAATGGAATTTTGGTAAGGTGGCAGAAGGTGTTTGTTGTTGGTTTGGGCAGGTAAACGAATTCCATTTGGCATGAGACTCCACAGGGTGAAATGGCACATACAATTAGGGCCTTCCACCAACTTTGAGCTCATTTGGGCAAGGTTCACAATGTAACTTTTGTCAACCCTAGAAATCAACAGAAATGGACTTGTGTAGATCTAGTTGAGCAAATCACTTCTCCTTGATGCACCACTTGGAGTAGTGGCTTCATTTGGCCATGTGAACATGCTCACAAAAGTTGGGGTCAAGGAGAGAAAGTTGGTAGTACAAAGTTGTTCAAATTTGATTCTGGTCAGAGAGGGTTTTGGGGCACTTTGATCAATATAAAATTTTCTCCAACTTGTGCAATTTGGTTTAGATGAATGGTTAGACCATTTGAGAATGTTCACAAGGTTTGAGAACATTTGGACATGTTTGGGAATGTAAAGTTGCTCAAACTTCAAAATGGACAGAAATGGTCTTGAGGGGATTTCATGGGGTTATACTATTCTCCATGACATGATACTTTTCAAGATCATCAAACATGTCATATGTGACATGATAGAATTTTCTTGGAATTTTTGGAGAATATTTCCTTTGTAAATACTTCAAAAGCTTGAAATATCTAGAAAGGGTTTTTGAGGGTTTTAACCAATATTTTGAACATGACCATGTGTTGAAACTCTTATATATGGACAATATATGTCCACTGAGTTTCCCTAGGTTTTACCAAATATTTTTGAAACAATAATATATTTTTTCCCTATTAAAGACCATTTCTGGCCTTAAGAAAAATCTTTTAAATAAAACAGGAAAATAACTTTTAAAATTATATTTTTGTGGTTTATGGGTATCCTATATCTAATAGGAGTCAAATATATTTTTGGAAAGATTTTTACTTCCCTTAATTAAGTACTTGCAGTGCAAACCTCAATTCAGGGGGTTTTTGAAAAACTAATTTTTGAAAATACTATTTGGCCAAATTATTTTTGCAAGAAATTATTTTTATGCCCTATGCACATGTAATGATCATTGGGAAAGGTTTTTGGATCAAGGAGAAGGAGTATAAGAGTTGGAGGATTTATTTTATTTTTAGAGCACTTGCAAACAACAAACAAAAACCAATCAAGGCAAGGTCCAAAACACTCAAAAGTTTTTGCCAAACCACATTCTATCATAATTGTTAGCTTAAGTGTAGTGGCATGAAAATCAGGGTGTGACAGGCTCGCTCTAGTGCGTGTAGTCATCGGTAGGTTGTTCTACGCACAATGCAATTTTTATTATTTCTGTGTTCTTTGAACTATCGTGACATGATGAATAGATTGGTCTCGCAAAAAAAGTCATTAACATCTTGTTGACAAATGATGTCAACTTCATGAGGGGCTGATCGGAACCAAACAATTGTCTTAATTAAAGACCGGCCCATCTCGGCGACTACATGTGTGGCCCTATTTTGCTCACGCCCGATGCCTTTTATTTCATGTAGTCATTCATCGAGGAGTTGACTGGTCGCTCCTACCAAGGATGTAACAGGGACCTAGTGGGTGTAGGGCTGCTGATCATGTTGGTCACTGTCGCATAGTTCGTCTCAATAATAAGAGGCTCACTGCTTCACTCCATGGCCAGGCTCACCCCTTGTGGGGGAACGTAGCATGCAATTTCAAAATAAATTCTACGATCACGCAAGATCTATCTAGGAGATGCATAGCAACGAGAGGGGAAGAGTGTGTCCACGTACCCTCGTAGACCGAAAGCGGAAGCGTTAGCTTAACGCAGTTGATGTAGTCAAACGTCTTCTTGATTCAACCGATCAAGCACCGGACGTAAGGCACCTCCGAGTTCTGCACACGTTCAGCTCGATGACGTCCCTTGAACCCTTGATCCAGCAAAGTGTCGAGGGAGTGTTTCGTCAGCACGGCGGCGTGGTGACGGTGATGGTGAAGTGATCCGAGCAGGGCCTCGCCTAAGCACTACGACAATATGATCGGACAATATGATCGGAGGAGTAAACAGTGGAGGGGGGCACCGCACACGGCTAAGAACAATTGATGTGCCTTAGAGGTGCCCCCCGCCCCCGTATATAAAGGAGGGAGAGGGGAGGAGGCCGGCCTAGGGGCGCGCCAAGTGGGAGGAGTCCCACTTGGGCTCCTAGTCCAATTTGCTCCCCCCTTCCTTTTATCGGAGGGAGAAAGGGGGAAGGAGAAGGAAAGGGGGGTCGCGCCCCCTCCCCTAGTCCAATTTGGACTCCTCCCTTGGGGGGGGGGCGCCACCCTTGTGGGCTGCCTTGCCTCCCTCCTATGGCCCATAGGGCCCATATCTTCCCCCGGGCGGCTCCGGTAACCCCCGTGGTACTCTCATACGTACCTAATACATTCGGAAACACTTCCGGTGTCCGAATACTATCATCCGATATATCAATCTTTACCTCTCGACCATTTCGAGACTCCTCGTCATGTCGTTGATCTCATCTGGGACTCCGAACAATCTTCGGTCACCAAAACACATAACTCATAATACAAAATCGTCATCGAATGTTAAGCGTGAGGACCCTACGGGTTCGAGAACTATGTAGACATGACCGAGACACATCTCCGGTCAATAACCAACAGCGGAACCTGGATGCTCATATTGGTTCCTACATATTCTACGAAGATCTTTATCGGTCAAACCAAAATGATAGCATACGTCATTCCCTTTGTCATCGGTATGTTACTTGCCCAAGATTCGATCATCGGTATCTTCATACCTAGTTCAATATCGTTACCGGCAAGTGTCTTTACTCGTTCCGTAATACATCATCCCCCAACTAACTCATTAGTCACATTTGCTTGCAAGGCTTATCATGATGTGTATTACCTAGAGGACCCATAGATACCTCTCTGATACTCGGAGTGACAAATCCTAATCTCGATCTATGCCAACCCAACAAACACCTTCAGAGGTACCTGTAGATCATCTTTATGCTCACCCAGTTACGTTGTGACATTTGATAGCACACAAGGTATTCCTCCGGTATTCGGGAGTTGCATAATCTCATAGTCAAAGGAATATGTATAAGTCATGAAGAAAGCAAAAGCAATGAAACTTAACAATCATTATGCTAAGCTAACAGATGGGTATTGTCCATCACATCATTCTCCTAATGATGTGATCCCGTTCATCAAATGACAACACATGTCTATGGTTAGGAAACTTAACCATCTTTGATTAACGAGCTAGTCTAGTAGAGGCATACTAGGGACACTGTGTTTTGTCTATGTATTCACACATGTATCAAGTTTCTGGTTAAAACAATTCTAGCATGAATAGTAAACATTTATCATGATATAAGGAAATATAAATAACAACTTTATTATTGCCTCTAGGGCATATTTCCTTCAGTCTCCCACTTGCACTAGAGTCAATAATCTAGATTACATTGTAATGATTCTAACACCCATGGAGTCTTGGTGCTGATCATGGTTTTATCTTGGAAGAGGCTTAGTCAACGGGTCTACAACATTCAGATACGTATGTATTTTGCAAATCTCTATGTCTCCCTCCTTGGCTTGATCACAGATGGAGTTGAAGCGTCTCTTGATGTGTTTGGTTCTCTTGTGAAATCTGGATTCCTTCGCTAAGGCAATTGCTCCAATATTGTCACAAAAGATTTTCATTGGACGCAATGACTAGGTATTACACCTAGATCGGATATGAACTCCTTCATCTAGACTCCTTCATTTGCTGCTTCTGAAGCAGCTATGTACTCTGCTTCACACGTAGATCCCGCCACGACGCTTTGCTTGGAACTGCACCAACTAACAGCTCCACCATTCAATATAAATATGTATCCAGTTTGGGACTTAGAGTCATCCGGATTAGTGTCAAAGCTAGAATCGATGTAACCATTTACGACGAGCTCTTTGTCACCTCCATAAATGAGAAACATATCCTTAGTCCTTTTCAGGTATTTCAGGATGTACTTGACCGTTGTTCGGTGATCCTCTCCTGGATTACTTTGGTACCTCCCTGCTAAACTTATAGCAAGGCAGACATCAGGTCTGGTACGCAGCATTGCATACATGATAGAACCTATGACTGAGGCATAGGGAATGACTTTCTCTCTATCTTCTGCAGTGGTCAGGCATTGAGTCTGACTCAACTTCACACCTTGTAACACAGGCAGGAACCCTTTCTTTGACTGATCCATTTTGTACTTATTCAAAACTTTATCAAGGTATGCGCTTTGTGAAAGTCCAATTAAGCGTCTTGATATATCTCTATAGATCTTGATGCCTAATATATAAGCAGCTTCACCGAGGCCTTTCATTGAAAAACTCTTATTCAAGTATCCTTTTATGCTATCCAGAAATTCTATATCATTTCCAATCAACAATATGTCATCCACATATAATATTAGAAATGCTACAGAGCTCCCACTCACTTTCTTGTAAATACAGGCTTCTCCAAAAGTCTGTATAAAACCATATGCTTTGATCACTTCATCCAAGCGTATATTCCGACTCCGAGATGCTTGCACCGGTCCATAAATGGATCGCTGGAGCTTACACACTTTGTTAGCACCTTTAGGATCGACAAAACCTTCTGGTTGCATCATATACAACTCTTCTTTAAGAAATCCATTAAGGAATGCAGTTTTGATGTCGATTTTCCAGATTTCATAATCATAAAATGTGGCAATTGCTAACATGATTCGGATAGACTTAAGCATCGCTACGGGTGAGAAGGTCTCATCGTAGTCAACTCCTTGAAGTTGTTGAAAACCTTTCGCAACAAGTCGAGCTTTGTAGACAGTAACATTAGCGTCAGCGTCAGTCTTCTTCTTGAAGATCCAGTTATTCTCTATGGCTTGCCGATCATTGAGCAAGTCAACCAAAGTCCATACTTTGTTCTCATACATGGATCCCATCTCAGATTTCATGGCTTCAAGCCATTTCGTGGAATCTGGGCTCATCATCGCTTCCTCGTAGTTCGTAGGTTCGTCATGATCTAGTAACATGACTTCTAGAACAGGATTACCGTACCACTCGGGTGCGGAACGTACTCTGGTTGACCTACGAGGTTCGGTACTAACTTGATCTGAAGTTTCATGATCATCATCATTACCTTCCTCACTAATTGGTGTAGGCATCACGGGAACAATTTTCTGTGATGAGCTACTTTCCAATTCGAGAGAAGGTACAATTAACTCATCGAGTTCTACTTTCCTCCCACTCACTTCTTTTGAGAGAAACTCCTCTAGAAAGGATCCATTCTTAGCAACAAATATCTTGCCTTCGGATCTGTGATAGAAGGTGTACCCAACAGTTTCTTTTGGCTATCCTATGAAGACGCACTTCTCCGATTTGGGTTCGAGATTATCAGGCTGAAGCTTTTTCACATAAGCATCGCAACCCCAAACTTTAAGAAACGGCAACTTAGGTTTATTCCCAAACCACAGTTCATACGGTGTCGTCTCAACAGATTTAAATGGTGCCCTATTTAACATGAATGCAGTTGTCTCTAATGCATAACCCCAAAACGACAGTGGTAAATCGGTAAGAGACATCATAGACCGCACCATATCTAATAAAGTACGGTTACGACGTTCGGACACACTATTACGCTGTGGTGTTCCAGTTGGCGTGAGTTGCGAAACTATTCCACATTGTTTTAAATGAAGACCAAACTCGTAACTCAAATATTCGCCTCTGCGATTAGGTCGTAGAAACTTTATTTCCTTGTTACGATGATTTTCCACTTCACTCTGAAATTCTTTGAACTTTTCAAATGTTTCAGACTTGTGTTTCATTAAGTAGATATACCCATATCTGCTCAAATCATCTGTGAAGGTCAGAAAATAACGATACCCGCCGCGAGCCTCAACACTCATCGGACCGCATACATCAATACGTATTATTTCCAATAAGTCGATGGCTCGTTTCATTGTTCCGGAGAACGGAGTCTTAGTCATCTTGCCCATGAGACAAGGTTCGCAAGCATCAAATGATTTATAATCAAGTGATTCCAAAAGTCCATCCGCATGGAGTTTCTTCATGCGCTTTACATCAATATGACCTAAACGGCAGTGCCAGAAATATGTTGCACTATCATTATCAACTTTACATCTTTTGGCCTCAATATTATGAATATTTATATCACCACGATCGAGATTCAACAAAAATAGACCACTCTTCAAGGGTGCATGACCATAAAAGATATTACTCATATAAATAGAACAACCATTATTCTCTGATTTAAATGAATAACCCTCTCGCATCAAACAAGATCCAGATATAATGTTCATGCTCAACGCTGGCACCAAATAACAATTATTCAGGTCTAAAACTAATCCTGAAGGTAGATGCAGAGGTAGCATGCTGACGGCGATCACATCGACCTTGGAACCATTTCCAACACGCATCGTCACCTCGTCCTTAGACAATCTTTGTTTAATCCGTAGCCCCTGTTTCGAGTTGCAAATATGAGCAACAAAACTAGTACCAAATACCCGGGCGCTACTACGAGCATTAGTAAGGTACACATCAATAACATGTATATCAAATATACCTTTTGTCACTTTGCCATCCTTCTTATCCGCCAAATACTTGGGGCAGTTCCGCTTCCAGTGTCCAGTCCCTTTGCAATAGAAGCACTCAGTTTCAGGCTTAGGTCTAGACTTGGATTTCTTCCCGGGAGTAGCAATTTGCTTGCCATTCTTCTTGAAGTTCCCCTTCTTTCCTTTGCCCTTTTTTCTTGAAACTAGTGGTCTTGTTAACCATCAACACTTGATGCTCCTTCTTGATTTCTACCTCTGCAGCTTTGAGCATTGCGAAGAGCTCGGGAATAGTTTTATCCATCCCTTGCATATTATAGTTCATCATGAAGCCTTTGTAGCTTGGTGGTAGTGATTGAAGAACTCTGTCAATAACACTATCATCCGAAAGATTAACTCTCAGCTGAGTCAAGTGGTTACGGTACCCAGACATTCTGAGTATGTGTTTATTGACAGAATTGTTCTCCTCCATCTTGCAGCTATAGAACTTGTTGGAAACTTCATATCTCTCAACTCGGGTATTTGCTTCAAATATTAACTTCAACTCCTGGAACATCTCATATGGTCCATGATGTTCAAAACTTCTTTGAAGTCCCGATTCTAAGCCATAAAGCATGGCACACTGAACTATCGAGTAGTCATCAGATTGAGCTTGCCAAATGTTCATAACAGCAGCATTTGCTCCTGCAGTAGGCCTTTCACCTAGCGGTGCATCAAGGACATAATTCTTCTGTGCAGCAATGAGGATAATCCTCAAGTTACGGACCCAGTTCGTGTAGTTGCTACCATCATCTTTCAACTTAGCTTTCTCTAGGAACACATTAAAATTCAAAGGAACGGTAGCACGGGCCATTGATCTATAACATAGATATGCAAAAACTATCAGGACTAAGTTCATGATAAATTAAGTTCAATTAATCATATTACTTAAGAAATCCCACTTAGATAGACATCCCTCGAGTGATCTAAATAATCACGCGATCCATATCAACTAAACCATGTCCGATCATCACGTGAGATGGAGTAGTTTTCAATGGTGAACATCTCTATGTTGATCATATCTACTATATGATTCACGTTCGACCTTTCGGTCTCCAAAGGTTCGAGGCCATGTCAAGACATGCTAGGCTCGTCAAGTTTAACCCGAGTATTCCGCATGTGCAAAACTGTCTTGTACCCGTTGTATGTGAACGTAGAGCTTATCACACCCGATCATCACGTGGTGTCTCGGCACGACGAACTGTCGCAACGGTGCATACTCAGGGAGAACACTTATACCTTGAAATTTTAGTGAGGGATCATCTTATAATGCTACCGCCATACTAAGCAAAATAAGATGCATAAAAGATAAATGAGGGAGTCCTGGATTAGGGGGTGTCCAGATAGCCGGACTATAACCTTTGGCCGGACTCCTGGACTATGAAGATACAAGATTGAAGACTCCGTCCCGTACCCGGATGGGACTTTCCTTGGCGTGGAAGGCAAGCTTGGCGATACGGATATGTAGATCTCCTCCCATTGTAACCGACTCTGTGTAACCCTAGCCCTCTCCGGTGTCTATATAAACCGGAGGGTTTTAGTCCGTAGGACGAATAACAATCATACCATTGGCTAGCTTCTAGGGTTTAGCCTCTCTGATCTCGTGGTAGATCTACTCTTGTACTACCCATATCATCAATATTAATCAAGCGGTAGTAGGGTTTTACCTCCATCGAGAGGGCACGAACCTGGGTAAAAACATCGTGTCCCTTTCTCCTATTACCATCCGCCTAGACGCACTGCTCGGGACCCCTACCGAGATCCGCGGTTTTGACACCGACATTGGTGCTTTCATTGAGAGTTCCTCTCGTCGTCATCTTTAGGCCCGATGGCTCCTCCGATCATCAACAATGATGCGGTCCAGGTGAGACCTTCAGATTCAGCGGCTTTGCATCGCGGGCCAATTCACTTGGCCATCCGGAGCAGACCAAAGCTACGCCCGCCATCGTGTCAGATTTGAAGTTTGAACTACACGGTGACGTCCGTGGAGACTTGATCTTCGACGGGTTCGAGCCATACCGAAGCGCTACCGCGATCCACGATGGGCATGATCTAGCTCTGCCGCCGAATAGTGCCCTAGAGGCCGCACCCGTGTCCGCTCCGACCCTTAGCTCAGAGCCGACTGCGCCAATCGAGGACGGGTGGCTGGACACCGCCTCGGGGGCTGCAATCTCCACGGCGATCGAGCTGAACACCAGCCTTGTCCTCTGTGAAGCTCGTGACTCCAAGGTGCCGGACTCCTCTCCGGACTCCGAACCTTCCGCGCCCCTACCGATCGAATCCGATTGGGCGCCGATCATGGAGTTCGCCGCCGCGGACATCTTTCAGCACTCGCCCTTCGGCGACATTCTGAATTCACTAAGGTCTCTCTCTTTGTCAGGAGAGTCCTGGTCGGATTATGACCGGCAGGATTGGGATGCGGACGACGAAGAAATTTGATGCCCACCCACCACCCACTTTGTAGCCGCTGTCGACGATTTAACCGACATGCTGGACTTTGAGTCCGAAGACATCGACGGTCTGGACGACGATGTAGGAGACAAACAGGAACCAGCGCTTATAGGGCACCAGACAACCACCTCATCTCACGATGTATACATGGTGGACACACCTAAAAGAAACAACGACGAGGAACAAAGGGACGCAACGAGGGATCGTTCCCTCGAAAAGCAGTCAAAGCGGCGGCATAAGCGCCGCCCCAAACCCCACCTCAACAGACATAAAGCCATACAGACTCCAGCCACAGAAAGGCGCGAATCGGCGACGACGAACATGCCATCAAGCAACCGTCCGAATAGGGCAACTTGGATAAACAAACCAACAACCCGTCCCGGCGAAGATAACAATCCGGACGACCTCACGCGGACAAGTTGTTTGGAGCGAAGAACCTCCACAAAGGCTCGCCCCATCGCGGTAGCTCGAAAAAGCGTATGGAAGCTCAAAACAGCGGAAGATGCACTCAGAATTAGATGGAGCAAAGTACTCAACACCGCAGACAAATACGGCGATACGCCACACACAAAGAGCTATCCGGCGAAAATTACTGCCGAATTTGATGAGGAGGCCTTAGAGCCCCGCAATCAAAAAATAAGGAAGCCACCGGTCGGATAAAGAACCCCATGGCCAACATAGAGCGGCAAGCGGCGCCAAGACCCAAGCCAAAGACGCGATCCACCCAAGGATTCGCATGACAAAGATGGCCCAGCCAGATCTATCTACGGGCCAAGAAAGCAAGCTCTAGAAAGCAATGCAACACAACAAATATCCGAACAACACGGAACACCCAAGTACAGGGGTGCCGCACACCCCCTATGTTTCACCGATGAGGTGCTAGACCATGAATTTCCAGCGGGATTCAAGCCCGTAAACATAGAGGCATACGACGGAACAACAGACCCTGGAGTCTAGATTGAGGATTATATCCTCCACATACACATGGCCAGAGGAGACGACCTCCACGCCATAAAATACTTACCCCTCAAGCTCAAAGGGCCAGCCTGGCATTGGCTTAAAAGCCTTCCCGAAAACACCATTGGAAGTTGGGAAGAGCTCGAGGATGCTTTTCGGGCAAATTTTCAAGGGACCTATGTCCGACCTCCGGATGGAGACGATTTAAGTCATATAACTCAACAACCCAGAGAGTCAGCCCGGAAAATCTGGAACAAATTTCTTACTAAAAAGAACCAGATAGTCGACTATCCGGACGCCGAAGCCTTAGCAGCTTTCAAACACAGTGTTCGAGACGAATGGCTCACCAGACACCTCGGCCAAGAAAAGCCAATAACAATGGCCGCATTAACAAGCCTCATGACCCGCTTTTGCGCGTGAGAGGATAGCTGGTTGGCAAGATGCGATACCAGCGACCCAAGTACATCCGGGTTAGGGATGGAAGCGGAAACGCGACGCAGCAAGGACCAGCGCCAGACCAAGGGAAACAGCCCGACGAGCACGGCGATCAACGCTGGATTCAAAAGCTCTCAGAATCGAAAAAAAGCTGCCCCTCAAGGATAACAGGACGAGCTATCTAACCTAAACAAAATCTTGGACAAGATATGCCAAATCCATAGTACTCCCGAAGCCCGCAAACCATACCCACGAGATTGTTGGGTCTTCAAGCAATCCGCAAACTCAACGCCCGAACACAAGGGGCTCGACACACCAAGCGAGGACGACACGAACCCCACAAGCAGAAAGCACCGAAAACAAAAGAATTTCCCACAAGAAGTCAAAACAGAAACTCACTTCACGTGACAAAAGGAAAAAAACAAAGTGGCGCCTATAGAGATACGCGCCATACGCCCTATCCTGAGAGGAGTCCCGCCACCGGTTGTTAAAACCAATCACCTTCACCATCGAGATTACTCTAGAAGTATCCGGACGCAGTCGGACTGCCTTGATATTAGATCCGATAATTGACGGACTCCACTTTACACAAGTCCTAATGGACGGCGGCAAAGGGTCTAAACCTGCTATATCGGACACAATCCGCAAAATGGGGATAAACCCAACAAAAATTCGCCATAGCAACTCTTCCTTTCAAGGGTAACGCCAGCCCGATGCCCATTGTACGTGTTCTCTCCTCGCTAGAAGTTATGTTCGCCCCCGACAACTTCCGCCAAAAGCTAACCTTCCACATCGCCCCATTTACAAGTAGCTATCAAGCACTCTTGGGACGCCAAGCTTTCCCCACTTTAACGCAATACCGCATTATGCATCTCTTACGCTAAAAATGCCCGGTCCATGAGGCATCATCTCATTAAAGGAAATATCGAGTGTTCCTCGAGCTCGGAAGACTGTGCGGCTGCCTTGACAGCCACACACTAAACCGGCTTCACTAATCAAAGCACCTAAACAGGTCGTTCAGACCCTGGACATGGCTAGAAGAGTCCGGCGTAAACATACAAGGGCTTACTAGCTTCATACCCCCGCACAAGGGGCTCCGAGCATGTACAACAAGAGACAATAAAGCTCAATTTTACCCATTTTTTGAATTATACTTTGTTTATTTAATATAAGAGTAAAATGCATCATAAGTCCTAAAACTATCGGAAGTGTGTCAGTTTAGTCCTATAACTTTGAAACTGCACTTTTGGGTCCTAAAACTATCAGAAGTGTGTCAGTTTAGTCCTATAACTTCGAAACTGCACTTTTGGGTCCTAAAACTATCAAAGGTGTGTCAGTTTAGTCCTATAACTTTGAAACAGTAGTTGTGGGTCCCAAAACTATGTAAGTTTCTTCCTCTTAGGTCCTAAGCTTGCATGGTTAGCATTGACCCACCAACGAGTCACTTGGAAATGCTTGGATTGTAGCCACGTTGACTGCACCCAATGGGCCCACCTGTAAATATGCAAAAAAAACTAGAGCGTTGTCTCACCTCATTCTCACGCTTTCCTCTTCTCCCACGCATGTAATGCTCAGAGGCGACAGTGCAGAGGCCATCGGTGGAATGATGGTTTGAGCTCCAGCCGAGGAGAGTAGACCGGTCATCTCAGCCTCCCCAACAGCAGAGAATCGACATGTCGCACAACGTCCGATTGCTACCCACCTATGGCTACTGCTAGGGTTGTGTCACTCTCGACGACCTCTGCGCCCGACTTTGCGCTTCACAAGACTCCTCAGGTCGCCCGACAGCTCACCACCTATGACCATGCTCGTGCCCAAACAACAGCCTGCACGACCAACTCTCGGCAAGGGTGTCGAGGGCAACGACGATATCATCAAACAGAGAGAGAGAGAGGTGGGATGGCGTACTCCATCCCAATTGGCTCGGGATCTCCCGCGGCCTCGCCGAGGAGAGGGATGTCGCCCTTCATGCCGACTAGCCGGGGTCTCCCCGACGGTCACGCCAAACCTCTCAAGGAGGCTACCGTGCAGCTCATGGCCATGCAGGTTGCAGGACACACTGCAACGTGGAAGCGTATGCACCACTTTGGGGGATATAAACACATACAAAGGGCTCATTTGAAAAAATGCACCATGGATGGTGGCCATGCAAGATAGGACCTCAGATGAACAAACATACATAGTTTTGAGACCCAAAACTGCAATTTTGAAGTTATGGGACTAAAAATGACACACCTCCAATAGTTTTAGGATCCAAAAATGCAGTTTCGAAGTTATAGGACTAAACTGACATACTTCCGATAGTTTTAGGACCCAAAAGTGCAGTTTGAAAGTTATAGGACTAAACTGACACACCTATGATAGTTTTAGGACTTGTGATGCATTTTACTCTTAATATAACATACATTTTCGCATGATCTTTTTCAACTAAGTTCCTCTCTTTTACACATGAACACCGTGCTACACCCGTCCAGGATACGGCACAACGGAGACACAGGCGTAGACATGCAGTAGGGACCCGCTCCAAGGATTCTTTTTAGATTAAGACCCTGCGTAAACCTTTTTCACTGTCTCTTGTTGATACACATCCCCCGGTTTCTTGGTATAACCGAGGAGGAGGCTGGCGTCTTGGCATGTGGCCACGTCGAATTTTATGCGTGCACTGACACGAGGGCTTATTACCAAGGGCGTTGTTCAGCCTGCTTTCATAAAGACCGAATACCTTAGGGAGTGTTCGCGTCATGAAGTTTGGCCTTATATGCATCAGCTCGAATCATGTCTTTGGTCAAATGTTGGGTTTGCCCGCTCTGTGTTTTGCTGCCTTACGTTCCGCTCTATCGGCTAAGGCGGCACCAGGAGAACTACTACGATTGTGCCCCGGTTCGGCCAGGCGAGCACCTCAGTAGAGAAAGCTGAAAACTGATTGTCATGATATAGCGTGAGACTGGTCAACCACTCGATGACCCGCCGTAATCTTTAGGATTCCTCCAAGATAACGAAGGGCCGTTTCGGCCGAGCACACACGCCGCCCAATTGGGGTGAGCGGTGCCCTAGGGGCTATATAGTAGCCCCACCGTCAAACTCCTATGGCTAAGTGAAAGTGATAAAGCATTATAGTCCGGTTGCCTAGTTCACTGCGCTATCACCTCCTTAATAGGACCAAGACGTTGGATCAAGTGTGAAAATGCGCTACTGCGAACACCCCGCATTATATGCGTGGGGATGAAGTCAAGACTGCCATCTTCGTGTTATATACACATATACATTAACGGCCGCACGAGAGGTATTTTAATTCTTGAAGGCACAAGTATAAAAAGCTTTTATATTCCCTTGAAACATTGTTTTACAATAATACATGTTATTCGAACATAATATCCTTCGAGCACCGTGCATCTCTATTAAACGAAGCGCCTGCGAGAACTTCCTAAAAATAGTGCTCGGCGGTACTGGCTCCGTCCGAATCTTGGGATGCAACAGCGATGGCCTTCATCTCCGCCCAGTATGTCTTGACACGGGCAAGAGCCATCCGCGCACCCTCTATGCACGCTGACCTCTTCATTGCATTGATATGCGGCACCGCACCAAGGAACTGCTGCACCAAGCTAAAATAACTCTTCGGCTCGGGCCTTTCCAGCCACAGATGACTCACGACATACTTCATGGCGAGTCCGGATAACCTATTCAGCTCCGCCCATGCGGCCAAACGACCGGTTAATGGAAGTGGGCACTCTGGATTGTGGAACTGCGACCATAAAAGCTTTTCCACTTCGTGATCCTTTTGATCTCGAAAGTGTTCGGCCGCGCCCGCGGCACTCGCCGCCAAGTCCAGATAAGTGTCCGCCGCACTCCATAGTCGGTCAAATAGAGCATATTTAGGATCCCCGAACTTCATCCGCAGCATAAAGGGCTTTCCAGCCGCGATATCTCCGGCCTGACGTAGCTCCTCCTTCATATCTCTCATCGCAGAGCGAGTATCCTTGGCCTCGGTAGTGGCCTTCTCCAGGTCCTTCTGTTCCGCCCGATCTTCTTTTTCAAGAAGCTTGCAACGGTCGGCAGCATTCTTCATCTTCACAGTCATCTCGGTCATTTCCTTCCTGCTTCGGCAGTGAGCAGCCTGTTCGGCTTTCAGCTCTTCAGCCGCCTTTAAGGCAGCTGCATCGCTTTTCCTGGCCTGCTCCTTAGCTCGGGCAAGTTCCGCCCGAAGGTTCTCCATGGCAGCGGCACCATCTGCATCAAGCACACATGTTGTAAGATACGGGCATCAAGCTCCTCTTACCAGGTGTCTTCGGAGAAATTACATACCCTTGCCTCGTCAAGCCGCTTGTTGACAAGCGCGATGTCGGCACCTGCCACGTCAAGTTGTCGCTTTAGCTCGGCAAATCCATCAGTCCGGCTAGCCACCGGACACTTCGCCACCTACATAGGAAGGGCGACATATTATACCTGGGATTATGATCCTCGGCGCGCCGTCATTTTTGACAACACACAGAGTCTCAGGGGCTACTATCTACACAGGGCGCATCTTATATATGCGGAACTGTCAAAAGGTACATCATTTCGCGTACCTCAAAGCCTGTTAGTAAACTCCTGATGGCCTCGTACAACCCGCTCTCCATGGATGAAATCCTTTCAATCATCGTACCCATCAACACACGGTGTTCTTCTGAGATAGACGCTCGCCCGAGCAGATCCTTCAACTCCTCCGACCGTGCACCGGACGATGCCAGACTCGTCCGATGGCCTTTTTCGAAGGCCGGACACAGAGGGCTTTGGGGGGCCATACGACTGCCTTCCGGCCCTGCCGGATTCGGAGAAACCCTCCGTGACGACACCTCAGGGTCACCCGCCTCGCAAGGCGGTACGGCAGGGGGAGGCGTTCCGCTCTCCATCATCTCCGGACGAAGATCCCCTGAAGATGAGCTCTGCTGAGAAGGGCTGAGATCTGAACTACAAGGTAAAATTCCGGTTATCTTCCTCAGAAATAGAACAAGGATGTCTCTCATTTTAAAACTCCCCTCTCTACTTACGGCTCGGTGGAGGGCTGATCCCCTTGGGGGCACAGTGCGGCCGAGGCATCCCCAGCCAGAGACCCTCGACGAAGATTTATTCCCCCGCTTTGAGACCATGGTCTCCGGGTCTTCAGAGGCGGTCCTCTTCTTCTCTTGGATAGAGGAATTCTCAATTCCTCCTTTCCTGACAGCCCCCTTCGGGGAGGCGGTAGCTTCCTTGTTCCCCCCTTCGCCTTCTTCCAAAGGCGCAACCTCCAAATCTGGTTAACACGGATCCGCGTGGTCTCGGGGAGGGGGGCCGGACACCTGATTAGCTTTGCTTTTGCTATCCACTCTTGTTTAAGGGACAACTCTTTTAAGGGCAATTTTATGATAAATATACGGATAGCGTGTCCGGGTACAGGGCTACTTACTTGAGTATCCGGGCGATTGCAGCTCAGACCTGCGTCCTCGGTCGAGTCCGGAAACATTGCTTGTGATCCGAAGAATGATTTGTACATCTCCATGGGCGTCGCGCCCGTAAAATGTTGGAGGGCTCGTGGTCCCTCCGGATTAAACTCCCAGAGGTGGAGGGGGCGACGTTTGCAGGGAGGGTGCGGCGAATCAACATGACTTGCGTCACTACGACCAGATTGATGTCTCTTTCTAGGAGATCTCGAATGCGGCCCTGCAACAAGGGCACGTCCTTGGACGGCCCCCAGTTAAACCCTTTATTGACCCATGGCGCTAGCTGTGGTGGGGACCCGGCGAAAGGCAGGTGGCGCCACCCACTTGGTGCCCCCAGGGCTGTGATATAAAACCACCCTCGTTGCCATAAGCTGAACTCCTCTTGAAAAGAGCCCTCGGGCCATGGGCGTCGGCATTCTTGCTTATAACAGCACCTCCACTCCGTGCTGCCCCTCGATCATCTTGGCTCTACTTTGAAGGTCTTAAGCCACAATCCGAAGTGAGGTGTAATCTGGAGGAAGGCTTCGCAGCGACAATGAGCGATGAGATGTGGAGGATGGACTCGGAGCCAAGTCGTGAAATTCCAGCCCATAATAAAACAGAGCCCCCCTCACGAAGGGGTCCGTCGGGAAGCCTAGCCCCGAAGGAAATGAGACGCGAACACCATGCTCTCGCCAGGCTTGGGAGTGGGAATAACCTGCCCTTGAGCAGGCAGCCTATCTGGATTTCGCGGTTAGATACCGCATCTCTTAGCTTTAGCGTCTTCTTCCGTAGCGGAGGAAGGCATCCACCGCCTTGAAGGTCGGAGCCGGACATCATCAAAGGTCCGAAGCGCCTGAATCTGGAGCTTTGGGTGTTGGAACTCGAGGTGAGAGGCGGATTCGATTGAGATTGAAAGAAAGGAGTAGAGCCTTGGTCTCTTTATAAAGGGGTTGAATACCAAGAGCCCTCCCCGTGACCGTTTGGGACTCGCCTTCGATTGAGGAGACATACCAACGGGCACGGTTACCCACGCCCGTATTGATGAGAATCCCGGAATAAGGGGACACGATCTCTGCTTCGACAAGACGTGCCAAGGAAACCGCCTCGCTAAACGCGCTGAGGTGGGACAGTAAAACGATTCGAATAAAGACTTGGCTGTGGTGTGATGTCATGCTACGGAATATGTCAGCAGACTAGATTTGTGCAAATATTATTCTCTCTACGGTGATATGTGGAACTTGTTTTGCAGAGCTGGACACTGTCCTTGTGTTCAAAATCTTCTATGAAGTATTCGGAGGAGGAACCCACCTTGCAATGCCGAAGACAATCTGCGCGCCGGACTCGTCGTCATTGAAGCCTGGTTCAGGGGCTACTGAGGGAGTCCTAGATTAGGGGGTGTCTGGATAGCCAAACTATAACCTTTGGCCGGACTCCTGGACTATGAAGATACAAGATTGAAGACTTCGTCCCGTGTCCGGATGGGACTTTCCTTGGCGTGGAAGGCAAGCTTGGCGATACGGATATGTAGATCTCCTCCCATTGTAACCGACTCTGTGTAACGCTAGCCCTCTCCGGTGTCTATATAAACCGGAGGGTTTTAGTCTGTAGGACGAATAACAATCATACCATAGGCTAGCTTCTAGGGTTTAGCCTCTCAGATCTCGTGGTAGATCTACTCTTGTACTACCCATATCATCAATATTGATCAAGCGGGAGTAGGGTTTTACCTCCATCGAGAGGGCCCGAACCTAGGTAAAAACATCGTGTCCCTTGTCTCCTGTTACCATCCGCCTAGACGCACAGTTCGGGACCCCCTACCCGAGATCCGCCGGTTTTGACACCGACAATAAACATCACATGCAATCAAAATATGTGACATGATATGGCCATCATCATCTTGTGCCTTTGATCTCCATCTCCAAAGCACCATCATGATTTCCATCGTCACCGACTTGACACCTTGATCTCCACTGTAGCGTTGTTGTCGTCTCGCCAACTATTGCTTCTACAACTATCGCTAACGCATAGTGATAAAGTAAAGCAATTACATGGCGATTGCATTTCATACAATAAAGCGACAACTATAAGGCTCCTGCCAGTTGCCGATAACTTTTACAAAACATGATCATCTCATACAATAACGTATATCACATCATGTCTTGACCATGTCACATCAGAACATGCCCTACAAAAACAAGTTAGACGTCCTCTACTTCGTTGTTGCAAGTTTTACATGGCCGCTACGGGCTTCTAGTAAGAACCGTTCTTACCTACGCATCACAACCACAACGATGTTTCGTCAAGTTTGCTGTTTTAACCTTCACCAAGGACCAGCCGTAGTCAAATGCGATTCAACTAAAGTTGGAGAAAAAGACACCCGCCAGCCACACCTTTATGCAAAACAAGTTGCATGTCTGTCGGTGGAACCGGTCTCATGAACGTGGTCATGTAAGGTTGGTCCGGGCCGCTTCATCCAACAATACCGCCGAATCAAAATAAGACGTTGGTGGTAAGCAGTATGACTATGATCGCCCACAACTCTTTGTGTTCTACTCGTGCATATCATCTATGCATAGACCTGGCTCGGATGCCACTGTTGGGGAACGTAGCATGCAATTTCAAAAAAATTCCTATGATCACGCAAGATCTATCTAGGAGATGCATAGCAACGAGAGGGGAAGAGTTGTTGGGGAACGTATTATTTCAAAAAAAATCCTACGATCACGCAAGATCTATCTAGGAGATGCATAGCAATGAGCGGGGAGAGTGTGTCCACGTACCCTCGTAGACCGAAAGCGGAAGCGTTAAGTAAGGCGGTTGATGTAGTCGAACATTGCTACCTCTTGAGCACTGCGTTGGTTTTCCCTTGAAGAGGAAAGGGTGATGCAGCAAAGTAGCGTAAGTATTTCCCTCAGTTTTTGAGAACCAAGGTATCAATCCAGTAGGAGGCCACGCGCAAGTCCCTCGCACCTACACAAACAAATTAATCTTCGCAACCAACGCAATAAAGGGGTTGTCAATCCCTTCACGGTCACTTACGAGAGTGAGATCTGATAGATATGATAGGATAATATTTTTGGTATTTTTATGATAAAGATGCAAAGTAAAATAAAAGGTAATAAAAATAGCTAAGTCTTGGAAGATTAATATGATGGAAAATAGACCCGGGGGCCATAGGTTTCACTAGTGGCTTCTCTCAAGAGCATAAGTATTACGGTGGGTGAACAAATTACTATTGAGCAATTGACAGAATTGAGCATAGTTATGAGAATATCTAGGTATGATCATGTATATAGGCATCACGTTCGAGACAAGTAGACCGACTCCTGCCTGCATCACTACTATTACTCCACACATCGGCTGCTATCCAACATGCATCTAGAGTATTAAGTTCATAAGAACCGAGTAACGCTTTAAGCAAGATGACATGATGTAGAGGGATAAACACATGCAATATGATATAAACCCCATCTTGTTATCCTCGATGGCAACAATACAATCGTGCCTTGCTGCCCCTCATCCACCGGGAAAGGACACATAAGATTGAACCCAAAGCTAAGCACTTCTCCCATTGCAAGAAAGATCGATCTAGTAGGCCAAACCAAACTGATAATTCAAGAGACTTGCAAAGATAACCAATCATACATAAAAGAATTCAGAGAAGATTCAAATATTTTTCATAGATAAGCTTGATCATAAACCCACAATTCATCGGTCTCAACAAACACACATAAAAGAAGATTACATCGAATAGATCTCCACAAGAGAGGGGAGAACATTGTATTGAGATCCAAAAGAGAGAAGAAGCCTTCTAGCTAATAACTATGGACCCAAGGTCTGAGGTAAACTACTCACACTTCATCGGAGAGGCTATGGTGTTGATGTAGAAGCCCTTCGTGATCGATGCCCCCTCGTGAAGTTCTAAGACAGCCCCAAGATGGGATCTCACGGGTATGAGAAGGTTGCGGCGGTGGAATTAGGTTTTTGGCTCCGTGTCACGGTAGTTTGAGGTGCGTGGGTATATATAGGAGGAAGAAGTACGTCGGTGGAGCAACGTGGGGCCCACGAGGCGGAGGGCGTGCACAGGGGGGTAGGCGCGCCCCTACCTTGTGCCCTCCTGGTTGATGTCTTGGCGTAGGGTCCAAGTCCTCTAGATCACGTTCGTTCAAAAATCACGTTCCGAAGGTTTCATTCCGTTTGGACTCGTTTGATATTCTTTTTCTGCGAAACTCTGAAATAGGCAAAAAAACAGCAATTCTGGGATGGGCCTCCGGTTAATAGGTTAGTCCCAAAAATAATACAAAAGTATATAATAAAGCCCAATAATGTCCAAAACAGAATATAATATAGCATGGAACAGTAAAAAATTATAGATACGTTGGAGACATATCAAGCATCCCCAAGCTTAATTCCTGCTCGTCCTTGAGTAGGTAAATGATAAAAACAGAATTTTTGATGTGGAGTGCTACTTGGCATAATTTCAATGTAATTCTTCTTAATTGTGGTATGAATATTCAGATCCGAAAGATTCAAGATAAAAGATCAATATTGACATAAAAATAATAATACTTCAAGCATACTAACTAAGCAATTAAGTCCTCTCAAAATAATGGCCAAAGAAAGTTCATCCCTACAAAATCATATAGTTTAGTCATGCTCCATTTTCGTCACACAAGAATGCTCTCATCATGCACAACCCTGATGACAAGCCAAGCAATTGTTTCATACTTTAGTAATCTCAAACTTTTCAACCTTCACACAATACATGAGCGTGAGCCATGGATATAGCACTATGGGTGGAATAGAATATAATGATGGGGGTTATATGGAGAAGACAAAAAGGGAGAAAGTCTCACATCAACTAGGCTAATCAATGAGCTATGGAGATGCCCATCGATTTATGTTAATGCAAGGAGTAGGGATTGCCATGCAACGGATGCACTAGCTACTTTGAAGCACAAGTGTGGTAAAAAGGATAGTAACATTGTACCTTCTCTCTTTTTCTCTCATTTTTCTTGGGCCTTCTCTTTTTTTATGGCCTTTCTCTTTTTTCACTTGGGACAATGCTCTAGAAAATGATGATCATCACACTTCTATTTATTTACAACTCAATGATTACAACTCGATACTAGAACAAAGTATGACTCCATATGAATGCCTCCGGCGGTGTACCGGTATATGCAATGAACCAAGAGTGACATGTATGAAAGAATTATGAATGGTGGCTTTGCCACAAATACTATGTCAACTACATGATCATGCAAAGCAATATGACAATGATGAATGTGTCATGATAAACGAAACGGTGGAAAGTTGCATGGCAATATATCTCGGAATGGCTATGGAAATGCCATAATAGGTAGGTATGATGGCTGTTTTGAGGAAGATATAAGGAGGTTTATGTGTGAAATAGCGTATCGTATCACGGGGTTTGGATGCACCGCTTGTCGGTGTACTAGAGTAGGGGTACCCTAGTATCCCGAACTCGTGCACGGGCAGTTGCAGCACCCCGCGGCAAGGCTTGCCTAGTGACCGCCGAGGTCCTCCATGGTTCCTCTGGAGCCATTCAAAAACAAAGTATTTAAGCCAAGGAGACAAGGCCCCGGCAAGAGGAGCTTGCCGGGAAGGCCACTCAAGGCACGCAGAAGACAAGACCCCGGCAAGAGGAGCTTGCCGGGAAGGCTCGGTGAGCGACAAGCTTCCGGGCGCGACAAGGCGCTTGCCGCGGCAGGCAACCTCTCTTCATCTCCGCTCCAGCTCATCCACCAACGTGTCGCCATGGGACCATTCCAGGCGTGCGTGTCAAGAGGCTGTGCAGCCAGCGGAGAGCAGCGGTAAGCGGCGCTGACAGGAGTGCCATCGTGGCAAGCGGTGGCGCCCACGCGATCCCTTTCTGCCTGTTTAGGCGACATGGACGGGCGTTTAATGCTTTTGTCCCTTGCCGTCGAGTTAGGTAGAATACACTGTACAAAGTAGCTGTACCAACCGCAACTCATTTTCCCATTTGCCCTTGTCTACGTTGCCACTGTTGGTGACCCCTTGAGCCTATAAAAGGAGGCCCATGCGCAACGCAGAGGAGGGGGGCTTCGACTCATTGAAACTAGAGACACTCACGCTAGGTTTTGTAGCTCTCTGTGCTCCCTAGCAAGAACACAATACAATCGGACAAGCAGCGATAGGAGTATTATCTCTCGGAGAGCTCCGAAGCTGGGTAAACTGCTCGTGTGCATCGCCTCGATCTGCTCTTCGTGCAATCTCCGCCCCCACCAACCGAAAGGGACTCGGTCCGCCGGTCCCATAGGTGTTAAGTGGGTTCGATCAACCTCCCGACATCTTTGGCGCGCCCGGTAGGGGCGTCGAGGCTGTGTGAACCTGATCCGGCGTTCACACGAGCAACATCTTCATCATCTTCATCAACATGCCACGAAGAAGAAGGCCTCGGCGGCAGCGAGCCCGCCCACGTCGATCCCGCCACCACGGAGCAAGCGGATGGCGGGGAAGACGCCAGCGAAAAACGGGCGTCGGCGAGAGAGCTCATGACGCTGCCAAGTCAAGGACAAGGCCGCGCAGACCTCGGCGTCAGTACATGCACCGCGCCCATCTCGGAGGCGCGGACCGACAGCGTCATGGTATTCATAGTACCATCGCTCGTTGGATCAAGACCGAGCTGGAGGATCGCGAGGCCCTCAAGACCAGCGTGCACGCCAAATCTGTTGGCGTGAGCGAAATACGGTCGCTCGGCGGATGCTGCTCCTTCTAACATAGTTGGAAGTCCGAGCATATGCCGCTCCTCGCGCCGTTCACCATCGCCACCCACCACTCCGGCGGAAGCCTTGGCGAGCTCAATCGCTTCTAGACTACCCTCCAACGGCCGACACAAAATCGGCGAATGGAGGGCCACCATCCGAGTCTCGCCGGCTTTGCCAGCAGCGACACTCGCTGCAACCAACTACATCCGCTGCCGCGGCAAGATGACAAGGCACGAGCCGGTGGCGACGAAACATGTGGGGGTGTAACAACCATGCACTCTCCACCCCGAAGGCCAAGGTCACCAACTCGTCGGATCCACCTCGACAGCGACTCCACCACGTCATCGGATCCACGAGCTCGCCGTGATCAGCGCCAAGTTCTTCAAGAACGGCAACAAGAAGACGCTCGAACTCGCATCGAGCGCCGAAGAAAGCGCGACGTCATCCGACCAGCTACTGGGCCCTCTGTCGATATGCATGCGCCAGAAGAACCAGCGACTTGCCGTCTGTGTAGGTTGCCCTGCGTTCACTCGTGAGCTGCGGCAAGTCTAGTGGCCCAGCAAGAAAAATTTCAAGCCAGACGTGCCAGAGAAGTACGATGGCAGGACGCATCCATCGGAGTTCCTCAGCATCTACACCATCGCGGTGCAAGCTGCAGGGGGACGAGACGACAAGATCCTCGCCAACTACTTCCCGCTGGTACTCAAGCCCAATGTCAGATCTTGGCTCATGCACTTGCCGGATAGCTCCATATCCTCTTGGGCAGATCTATGCCATCAGTTTGTCGGCGCCTTCACAGGCGGCCACAAGCCTCATGGCCAAGAGAGCGACCTTCATCTGCTCGCCTAGAAGGAAGGAGAGTCCCTGCGCAAGTTCATTCAGAGATTCAGCCGGGTGACTACAACATCCCAGATGTCCACCACCACGGTGATCATCGACGTTTCATCAAAGCGTCGGAACCGCAGGATGAGGGAAGAGATGGCGATGTGCAAAGTCAAGGACGTCGATGAGCTGTATGCCCCGGCCGACAAGTGTGCACGTCTTTGAAGAAGGGAGGAGACTCGCAGGAGAGAATAGAGAAGCAGGATCTGATAGTGAGGAGACCGCCCCGGCGAAGAAGAGCCGGCGACGGAACAACAGAAAGAAGAAGGGCAAAGAGGTGCTAGTTGTCGAGCAGTCCGGCAACGGTGGTGCCGCCAAGAAAGCCAAAATGGTGGCTCCGGCAAGGAGGTTGCACCGGCACCGACCGCCAAGCTGTGGCAGCCGCCGACAAGCGTGACAGCTCCAACAAGCGATCTTGCAAGATCCACTGTACCAAGGGCCACGACCTCGAGCTGCAAGAAGGTCGAGTAGCTTGTTGAACAGCGTAAAGCTGAGTACGGCGGCGCGACAAGGAGAAGGCCCAGAAGGTACTGGGGAGTTAGCAAGAAGCGACCGGCCGGGAGGACGCCAGCAAAAGCCAAGCAGCGGCAAGGAAGCAGACCTCCTGCGGCTGCGACAAGGATGAAGACGACGCGATGATGAAGATATGGAAGACGAGCGAGACCGATGAGCAGGAGTTTGAAAAGCCACGAGGTCCTCTGCGTTGACGGCGGTGCTTCTCTGCATACTTCACACCGCCAACTCAAGCGATGGATGCGGAAGTTAATGCAGCGTAACCATCCGTAGAGTCACGCAAGCCTCTGAAATGGTCCACCGCCTATCATCTTTGATATTGAGGACCACCTGATCGCATAATCTGCGGTCGGGTGCTTGCCGATGTTGGTCTCACCAACTATCCGCAACCTCAAGGTCACCAAGATGCTAGTTGACGGCGGGCCGGCTTAAACCTGATCTCCTCGCGGTGCTCCGAAGCTTCGGATCCTCGACAATGAGCTCGAAGAGACTGGCACTTTCCAAGGAATCAACCCGGGAAGGAGCAAGCCGAAGGGGAAGATCACGTTGCCGGTAACATTTGGCAGCGAGCTAAACTTCAGGACTGAGAGGGTCACGTTCGACGTTGCTGATTTTCCATTACCTTACAATGGGATACTCGGCCGTCCAGCGCTCGCCAAGTTCATGGCAGCCTCTCATTATGCATACAACTTGCTCAAGATGCCAGGCCCGATAAGTGTCATTTCTGTCCATGGCGACAAGAAGGATGCTCTTATCTGCGCCGACAAGATTTACCGGGAGGCGGCAGCTGCAACAGATAGCAAATCACTTGCCGCTGAAGCTCCCGGGAAGAAGAAGAAAGCCAAGACCACTTTGTCCGGCAAGAGCTCTGATGCCCACTCCGGCAAGCGCACCTCTTCGGAGTGCTGCGCTACCGTCGAGGACGCACCATCGAGCTCCACCGGCAAGTGCAAGAAGACGATGGCAGCTCCCCCGAAGACCAAGAAGGTGCCCGCCAAGGAGGGGCGGCACTGGTGGTACCTTCACCATCGATGCCACTCTCGACCCTAAATAGGAAGGCGCGCTCATTGCTTTCCTGCGGCTGACGTCGGCGTGTTTGCATGGCAACCGTCGACATCCCCAAAGTTCCTGAAAGTAATTGAGCATCACTTAGCTGTCTGTCCTCATCGCGCGCCCGTCAAGCGAAAGTCGAAGCGGCGGTGGGCGCCAAGAATTCATTGCGAAGAAATCAAGAAATTGGAAGCAGCAGGCCTTGTCGAGGAGTGCTCCATCCCACGTGGTTGGCCAATCCTGTAGTTGTATCGCCAAGGCAAATGGGAAATGGAGACTTTGTATCGACTTCACAGATGTTAATAAAGCTTGTCCCAAAGACCCATTTCCTTGCGGCGCATCGACCAGATTATCGACTCCACGGCTGGATGTGATTTGCTTTCATTTCTTGATGCATACTCGAGATATCATCAAATCTTCATGGCGAAGAGGATGAGGAGAAACCGCATTCATCACTCCATGTGGCACATCTTGTTTTATACGGATGCCTTTTGGGCTAAAGAATGCTGGTTCAACGTTTGCAAGAGTAGTCCATGACGCTTTTGAGCCCCAAATGCACAGAAATGTAGAAGCCTACATGGATGACATAGTGGTCAAAAGCAAGGACAGGGCAACTTTGGTTCAAGATTTAGATGAGACCTTTGCAAATCTGCGCAAGATCAACCTCAAGCTCAACCCCGAGAAGTGCGTGTTTGGAGTCCCTTCCGGCAAGCTTCTCGGGTTCGTCGTGTCTCAACAGGGAATTGAAGCCAATCCCGACAAGATCAAGGCCATTGAGCAGATTGAAGCTCCAAAGCGCGTCAAGGATGTACGAAGACTTGCGGTTGCGTGGCTGCTCTCGGCGAGTTTATCTCTAGGTCTGCTGAGCGCCCTACCGCCATTTTCAAGATTTTGAAAAGGCAGGTCAATGAAATGGACTCCGAAGCGGAGGCTGCGCTGCAGAGACTTAAAGAGGTACCTGTCCTCCACTCCAATACTTGTCGCACCTAGGCCACAAGAGAAGTTGCTGCTATATATAGCGGCAACCAATCAAGTGGTTAGTGCTGCGTTAATAGCGGAAAGGGAGGCGAATGATGAGCCGGCAACCAAGGCAGATGCATCCAGCGACAAGCAGGGGGCTTCACCGGCAAGCTCTGGTCTTGACAAGGACGGATCTGCGCAGACATGCGAGAAGATACAGAAAAGGATGGTGCAGCGCCCAGTTTACTTTGTCAGTTCCCTTCTGCAGGGGGCTAGGTCAAGGTACTCTGGTGTGCAGAAATTGCTTTTCGGCCTCCTCATGGCCTCGAGAAAGCTGCGCCATTACTTCCAAGCACATGAGATAACAATCGTCACTCGCTTTCCATCAAGAGGATATTGCAAAATCCGAAGCAACAGCAGGATTGTCGAGTGGGCACGGAATTGTCAAGCTTTGGCCTCAAGTTTGAAAGCACTTCAACTATCCAAAGCGAGCATTGGCGAGTTCATAGCAGAATGGGCGCCAACGCAGGATGAAGAGATTCGAGATGAGCATCCCGTCAAGGAAGCAAGCAAAGAGTGGCTAATGTACTTTGATGGTGCCTTCTCGCTGCAAGCGCCCGGTGCGGCGTCTTGCTTGTCGCACCACGGAGAACACCTCAAGTACATAGTCCAAATGCACTTTCCCAAGGAGCAAGCAACAAACAATCTTGCAGAGTATGAAGGTTTGCTTGCGGTCTCGTAATTGCCGTGACCTTGGGATCAAGAAGCTCATTGTCGGGGGTGACTCGCAGCTTGTCGTCCGCCAAGTGAACAAAGATTATCGAGTCCGTTGATGGAAGCCTCGTTGATGAAGTGAGAAAGCTAGAAGAACACTTTGACGACACGCAAATGGAACATGTTCCAAGAGCTCGAGAATGATATTGCTGATGGATCACAAAGTCGCCGCACTCAAGTTACACAATGGAACCAGGGATTTTGTGCTCAAGCTGACTCAACCGATCGTAACACCATCAACTGGACAGAACAAGAAGAGGAAGTTGATTTCTGGTGACTATTTTCCGGCAGAGCTCCCCGAAGTCGCCGCCAAGAAGGTCCCCAGGATCAACACCAAAAATGCTAAGGGGCAGTCTGCTCCGACAAGCCCTAGGGTTTGTTTCTTTGAAGCAGACGCTCCCGACAAGCTTTGCTCCGGCAAGCTTGCCGGGGAACATCAAGCTCCGGCCCAACCACAGGTTCTCGCCGTAGAAGCTGATGTTCCCGCAGCAGCAGATGTGCCTTTAGTCCTTGTTGTCGAGCCGCAAGCTCCAACATGGGCGCAGCAGATTGTCCATTTCCTTCAGACAGGAGAACTTCCCGAAGAGCAAGAAGAAGCGGAAAGAGTAGCCCAACAGTCAAGTATGTACCAGTTTGTCGACAGCACGCTGTACAGAAGAAGACTCAACGATGTGAAGTTGAAGTGTATTCACCGGGAAGATGGACAGAAGTTGTTGGCAGAGATACATGGAGGCATATGTGGTCACCACATTGGCGCAAGAGCACTTGCCGGCAAAGCTTTCCGGCAAGGTTTCTTCGGCCGACAGCCCTCCGGATGCAACCGCACAAGTAACCAAGTGTGAAGCGTGCGGTTCCATTCCAAGCAGATACACCAGCCAGCTCAAGCTCTCGGGCGATCCCTTTATCCTGGCCATTTTCGGTTTGGGGCTCGACATTCTCGGCCCCTTTCCCGAAGCTGTCGGGGCTTTGAGTACTTATGCGTTGCAATCGACAAGTTCACAAAGTGGCGGAAGTGGAAGCGATGAGGAAGGTGACAAGACAATCGGCGGTCAAGTTCTTGAGTTGATTGTTTGCCGTTTTGGAATTCCTAACAAGATCATCACCGACAACGGCACACAATTCACGAGTCGCACCTTCATGCGATCGTCCAAGATCTTGGCGCCAAGGTTCGCTTTCGCTTCGCTTGCTCATCCGAGAAGCAGCGGTCAAGCGGAGAGGGCAAATGCTAAAGTGTTGCGTGGGCTCAAGACCGTAACTTCGACTGGCTGCACAAGTGCGGAAGAAACTGGATTGAGGAGCTGCGGTGGTTCTTTGGTCGATCGGGGCGACACCAAATCGAGCCACCGCCGGACACCTTCGCTCTAGTCTACGGAAGCGAGGCAGTTCTCCCCACGGAACTTCGTATCGGGTTGCCTCGAGTACTCGCTTATGATGAGCTTGAGCAAGAGCAGCTGCGACAAGATGACGCTACTGCTCCTTGAGGAGGACCGTCTTGAGCCGCTTTATGCGAGCTGCTCGTTACCCGAAGAAGCTTTGCGTCGCTACCATAGCCGCAGTTAGTGCCGAAGTCTCGAGGAAGGCAACCTTGTTCTTGGTAGCGTTCAGTCCGCCAAGAATTCCAACAAGTTGGCGCCGAGGTGGGAAGGCCCTTATCGGGTGAAACGAGTCACTAGGCTGGCGCTGTCCGCCTTTGAGACCGAAGATGGCATTCGGTGAGCAACTCTGGAACATTGAACATCTTCGTAAGTTTTACCCATAGGGCGCGTTCTTTGGAACCTGTTCCGCAACCACCTTTATACAAGTATTGCCGATGTTGCATGTAATCCTTTGTACAAAGCCGGTATGAACCCGATGCATAAGTAAAGCTCATGTGTTGCGCACAACTTGTCAATTTCATGCTTTCATAATTATTTTTGCATGTGCTGTCTAACATTTTGTGCAGCATCCACACCCGGTAAGCAATAACGAGCCACAAGGCTCCATAACTTTATTTTCTCTTCTTTCTCTTTCTCAAAGAAAGGAAGGTTCCTTCGCCCACAAGTTAGCCGGGGAGGAGAAGATAATGGTGTGGGCCACCAAGCGTCGCTCGAGGAAGTTTCGCCTTACCGGGAAGCAAACGACAGAAAAGCTAAGTTGCCAAAGTTTGAGCAATCAGTTTTTAAATTTTCAAGTTATCTTCCTCGAACGATAGTACTTTGTATGGAAAACCTGTGCGCGAAGGAACCAACTCGTAGCTAGTCGCGCCCTTACTTTGTTTCGAGTCCGCTCAACAACTTGAGTGAGCTGCAACTAGTTGCGACAAGGTTGCTTGTCGGAGGCAGCACCGCCCGATGAGGCTCTTGACGTTCCGCACTCAACCTTTCATGCAAAGGTGCCAGCACACCGACAAGTTCCCTAAAAGCGTAGGGCACAAACATACAAAGGAAGGAATCAAGTAAAGGAAATAACATTGCAATCATTGCCTAAGATAGAGTTATATTACAAAAATAGCTTGTCGCAGATCTAATAAATTGTTCTCCTAAACATGATCGGCGACAAGGGAAAGATAAAATTAGCGGCCTAGTCTCGCGGTCGCCATCAACCCGCTTGATCTTGCCCACCTTGTCCACAATGGGTGCGACAAGGGCTTTGAGCGCCTCCACATCGGCATCTGGCGGCAAGGATCTGAGGACGCCGTTGAGGTTGAGGCCTGGATTGCGGAAGGCCACCTTCATCAACACCTTCTGGAGAGCTCCTGCGCAGATCTGGCGCGATTCCTCGGCCAGCTGCTTTGGGATCTCTTCCCGGAGTCGCTGGAGAGCCGTCACCACGCCCTTGAGGAACAAGCTGAGCTTGGCGCTGGGTTGGAGACGCTCGTCGGAGGAGTACCCAAGATCCACCATCCCCAGCTCCATCAGCTCCTTGTCGATGGCGGCGGCAGTATCCACAAGACCCTCCGTCCAGTGCATCACGTTCTCTCTGAAGGTGTTCTGGCGGTCGTGCACTCGCGGCCAGCTCCTCGACGGTCTTGATCTTCTCCAACAGGCCACCTCCGCTCCTTGGCGCCGTCCGGTCCTCGCATCGGGGTGGTCAGCTTTAGCTCAAGATCTGCCTTGGAGTCCTTGGCGGCATCGAGCTCTTTGATCCTTTCAGCGAGGCGGCCTGCAACTCGCCAAGAGTGTAGGCGTCCTTCTCGCGCTCGTGCTTCAACAAGCAAGCTCCTCGCCTCTCTTACGGAGGTTGGCCTCCACTGCTTCACCTTGTCTCCAACTCTTTCTTGGCGGCCTCGGCAGCAGCAGCATCTTTGCTTCCTTGAGAGCTCCGCCAATTGATTGCTCGCGCACGGCAAGCTCTTCCTCATAGCTGTCAAGATTGATCTTCCGCTGCGCCAACTCGCTTTCTTGCGCAGATAGCTTCTCGGCAGCAAGCCGTTGCTGCTCCTCGACCTCAGCCTTCTCAAGGATGAAGGCTGTGCGCTCTTCAATGAAGTCGCTCCCGCTCTTACGCTTTCGTTCGAGAGCTTCTTGGTTGGCGCCTCGGAGCTCTTCTGCGCTTCTCCATGTCCGCTCCGCCCTCGCGACAAGTGCTTCCGGGACTCAATTTGGCTTGTCGGTAGCGGTAGAGCGACAACAGCTTCTTCGGCTGCTCCTCCTCGAGACTTCGCCGCTGCTGCTGCTTGGCGCGTCAACCAGCGACAGCCCAGCCGAGGCGAGCAGCTCTTCGTCAAAGGTCTCCCCTTCGACCGCGCCACAGAGCTCGATGTCCGGGGAGCTTGATGAAAACGCCGTCGCCCGCCTTGATAGGCGCCGGGCTGGGGCTCTTGAACTGACGCTGCCTTTGGTGGCGGAGGGATCGGCGGTCGGCGTGGCGCTGGCGCTCCTGCGCCTCGAAGTCGTCGATCGATCGCGGACCCTTGCCCGGCCAGGCGGCGGCAGCCTTGGCGGCCTCTTCGCCGGCGGATCCATCGGCACCAGCCTCTTCCTCCGTGGTGGCGACGTCGTCAGTGTTGCCGCGCGCGTCCTCCTCGCCGGCGACCTCAATCTCCATCGGCTCTGCGGCAGATGGATCTGACGATCAGAAAAAAAAAAGAACAGTCAAGCAAATGTTCAAAAAGAGAAACAGAAGAAAAGAACCCAAGGGAAATTTTTGGTCAAAAGGATTACCTGCGATGGGATCTGCAGCCATGGTCTCGACAACCGGAGGATCACTGGTGCTGTCCCTCGCCGGAGAAGTCTCCCTTGCCGAGAACGCCCTTGCCGGAGAATTCTCCCTTGGCGGCGAGTTGAAGCAGATGGTATTTGGGGCGGCTTCCGGCACTCTGATGAGGCTGCTCTGCTCCTACACAAATCAACAAGTCAGATATCAGCAAAGAAGGAGCACCCATGCACACCTAACCGTAAGAAATAAACCATATACTTACGCTGGGGGCTGTGCTGGGGGCTGCTTTGAGGAAGGGTTGCGGGTCCGTAAGGGGTCTCAGACGCGCCTCCTGTTGCCGCGGGGGGATCATCTTCGATGACAACCACCGGGGTCTTGGCTCTCTTCGACGCTCTCTGGGCCAGCGTCCTGAAAAGGAAAGAGTTCAGAATGAAGCAAATCAGATACAAGACAAAGCAACCAAATTGAAGAAATACAAGCACAACATAGAAGTTTACTCTTCTTCTTCTTCCTCGTCGGAGCTGAGCGCGGAGAGATCAAATACCGGCTCGCCTCCGGTGCGAAGAGGCGGAGGAGTGGGTTCTCTTGACCGCTTGGCGGGGGTGGCAGCGGTGGCCTGAGAAGATCCCGCCTCAGTTGTTGCAGCGGTGTGGGTGCTCCAGCAGCAACAAATGCTTGCATGGTGGGAGCGTCGCCGGCGCTGCGGCTGTTAGCCCGTCTGCCGCCCGTCACTTCCCGGCCTTGCGGAGACGCCTTCTTGGTGGAGCTGTGGGCTCCGCTCACGGCAAGCTACTTGAAGGTGTGGAGGAGGCGCCCTCAGCAGCCTCGCTCGGCTCAACTTCGGGCTCGGTCTGCTCCTCCTCGACGGCAAGCTCCTCTCGATCGGCAAGGCTTGCCGCCTCTCCTGCCTCTGCCTCCTCCACGGTGAACCCAGGTCGCCCGGTAGCGGCAGCAGCTGCTGCCGCCTCCTCCAGCCTGGTGGCAATGCGCTGCATCTCGGCGTCGGTGGTATCGCGGGAGAGCCATTTCTTCTCGTCGGGGCGGATCGGCACTTCTTCCAAGCTGTCGAAGAACTGTCGCACGACGTCGTCCGCAGGCTCTTGCCAGGTTGGAACGATCCCATGCGAATCGCTGGCGGCATCATTGCACGGATGCGGTCGAGCGAAGAGTTGTTGCACAATGGGACGACTCCCCTCGGCAACCTAAACCACTCGGGGTGATTGGGGTCGTGCTTGAACAGCTCCAGCAGCATCGCATCCAACTCCAAGACAGTGAAATTCCAGTTGAGGCCCGGGCGCAGCCTCATGATGTCCGCCGCATTTTGGAACTCCCAAGCAGGTCTCCTCCTCTCCTGCAAGGGAGCGATGCGGCGGCGAAGGAAATCTGCGCCAACGGCGCCTACAGTGAGTCCGGCAAGCCTGAGGCGCAAGATCCGGGTCACAACAATCTTCAACCTAGCATCCTCCAGCGCCAAGTTGCTCCAATCGTTGCCGCGCACTATGGGAGTTTGGCGCTGAGCAGTGAAGGGCTGCGGGTTCTCCTCAATGATCCAACACCAATCGGCTCTCCACTCCTCCCACTTGCTGCGGAGCTCTCCTTCCAGATAAGCTTCTTTCTTGCCGATCCTGGAGATCCAAGCAATCCCTCCGGCAAGTGGCGGAGGTGGTGGAGGAGACCGACGGTGTTGATGGCGCTGGTGGGATGGGGGGCGGAGCGCTGCTCTCTTCAGACTAGAGAAGAAGGGGGGAGCGGCGGTGGTTTTCGAGATGTGACAGCAAATGGCGAGGTGGGCGACCTGCCTGTTTCCCCGCTTATAAGGAGGGAGAGGGGCGGACGTTCCGCTTTTCAATTAAAGAAACCCCATGATCTCTCCCACGGCGCCACGTTCGGCGCGTGCTGTTAAAATGGGGGCGTGGTGGGTCCGAAGCCGATTCTGGCGTGATCTAGGCCAGCGTGCCCGCAGCCTGCTTTTGGGCCTGGCCCAACAGCGCCGACACCGTGTGTAGCCCAGCCGGGGCTCTGTCGGTGTACTAGAGTAGGGTACCCTAGTATCCCGAACTCGTGCACGGGCAGTTGCAGCACCCCGCGGCAGGGCTTGCCTAGTGACCGCCGAGGTCCTCCATGGTTCCTCTGGAGCCAATCAAAAACAAAGTATTTAAGCCAAGGAGACAAGGCCCCGGCAAGAGGAGCTTGCCGGAAGGCCACTCAAGGCACGCAGAAGACAAGACCACGGCAAGAGGAGCTTGCCGGAAGGCTCGATGGCGACAAGCTTCGGGCGCGACAAAGCGCGTCTTGCGGCAGTAACCTCTCTTCATCTCCGCCCAGCTCATCCACCAGCGTGTCGCCATGGGACCATTCGGCGTGCGTGTCAAGAGGTTGTGCAGCCAGCGGAGAGCAGCGATAGCGGCAGCGACAGGAGTGCCATCGTGGCAGCGGTGGCGCCCGACGGTCCTTCTCAGACTGTTTAGGCGACATGGGCCGGGCATTTAATGCTTTTGTCCCTTGCCGTCGAGTTAGGTAGAATACACTGTACAAAGTAGCTGTACCAACCGCAACTCATTTTCCCATTTTGCCCTTGTCTACGTTGCCACCTGTTGGTGACCCCTTGAGCCTATAAAAGGAGGCCCATGCGCAACATAGAGGAGGGGGGGTTCGACTCATTCGAAACTAGAGACACTCACGCTAGGTTTTGTAGCTCTCTGTGCTCCCTAGCAAGAACACAATACAATCAGACAAGCAGCAGTAGGAGTATTATCTCTCCGGAGAGCTCCTAAGCTGGGTAAACTGCTCGTGTGCATCGCCTCGATCTGCTCTTCGTGCAATCTCCGCCCCCCACCGAACCGAAAGGGACTCGGTCCGCCGGTCCCATAGGTGTTCGTGGGTTACGATCAGCCTCCCCGACACCGCTGAAGTTTTTTCACACCCTGATTTTCATGGCACAACACTTAAGATGATAAATCATGATAAAGTGTGGTTTGACAAAAACTTTTGCATTATTTGGCTTTTATTTAGAGTTGGTTTTCTCTCTGTGTTTTTCAAGTGCTCTTTAATTCAACACAACTCCACCTTCTATACTTCATCTACTTGCCCCAAACTTCTGCCCAATGATCATGCCATGTGTATAGAGCAATATAGTATTTTCTTAAAAAAATAATTTGCCCAAAAAGTATTTTCTAAAATTAGTTTTCCAAAAACCCCTGAATTGAGGATTACACTGCATGTACTTGATTTGGGGTGTGAAAAATCTTTCAAGAGGTATATTTGAATCCTATTAGATGTGGGACTCCCATAAACCACAAAAATATAATTTTAAGAGTTATTTTCCTATTTTATTTAAAAGCTTTTTCTTAAGGCCAGAAATGGTCTTTAATAGGGAAAAATTATTTTATTGTTTTAAAAATATTTTAAAAATATCAGGGAAACTCACTGGGCATATGTTTCCCATATATAAGAGTTTCAACACATGGTCATGTTCAAAACATTGGACAAAACCTCCCAAAACCATTTCTGCCCATTTCAAGGATTTGAAATATTTCTACAGGAAATATTTTCATAAAAATCCAAGGAAAATACAGAAAGTCACAAATGCATATTGTGATAACCTTGCAAAGCCTCATGTCAATCAAGGTCATTTTGGTTCACCAAAATGCCCCAAAACCCTCTCTGACCAGAATCAAATTTGAACAGCTTTGTACTACCAACTTTCTCTCCTTGACCCGAACTTTGGTGAGCATGTTCACATGACCAAATGAGGCCACTACACCAAGTGGTGCATCAAGGAGAAGTGATTTGATCAACTAGATCTACACAAGTTCAATTCTGCTAATTTCTAGGGTTTACAAAAGTTACATTGTGAACTTTGCCCAAATAAGCTCAAAATGGGTGTAAGGCCCTAATTATATGTGAAATTTCACCCTGTGGAGTCTCATTCCAAATGGAATTCATTTACCTGTCCAAACCATCAACAAACACCTTCTGCCACTTTACCAAAACAACTACTTTGACCTCTTCCACTCTTCTCCATGGCCTCCACTTTTTACCACAGCCCCTCCAAGTCCTCCTCTACCTCCAGTAACAATGGCTGCATCTCAGCTCAATTATTGAAGGGGTAAAACCCCACTTTTTCTCTCTGGACAACCCATTTCCATCTCTCTCTCTCAACCCCACTCCTCTCCTAGTGGTTCACCAGGGCATCCAAGGCCACCTCCCCTTTGTTTACACTCCCCCAGTGCTCCTAGACAATAGTGGACACGCCCATGGCATATATTTTATGCCATGGCATGCAGAGCTCGTGCTCTGGAGCATGCTACAGTGCTCTCCCGCACTGTAGCTCACCCATGCCAAGGGCATAAGACGGACTTGGGCGGCGGGGTGGTGTCCCCAGAGGTCGCCTCAGCGTCGAGACACGGCAAGATGTCGGGCCCTCTGGACCTCTCTCCTCCCCCCTCTGCAAAGCTCACAAAGCGCGTCCGTGGACGCTCCCCACGGAGCACCGTCGCTTCCTCCATATAATCCATCCCCCGAGCGCTCTCTCGCCTCGGTTGGACCCCTCTCTCTCCCATGCACCTCCTGGACAGCCTCCCCCTCTCTCTCGCGCCCTCCAGCACCCCCATGGCCGAAATGCCACCGCTGGCCTCCGCTCCGATTCGGACAAGGACGAGGTCCTCCCCACATCCTCTCCCCTCCAGAAGAACCGCCAAATCCCGTGACCCATTTCCCCCCATCGCCCGATCGCCGGGGCACCTTGCCCCTGCCCATCACCGCCCGAGTAGCCATCCGCCGAGGCGGTCTTTGGCGCGCCCAACCATCTCCCGCCGACCCTGATGAGCTCCCCCGATGCGCCGCCCTCCGGTGGCCCCTCCGGTGGACGTAGCTTGGCCGGAGGTGGCCTGCCGCCGCCGAGGCGCGTCGGCCTCATGCGCCAAGGCGTCCCTCCCTCTGTCAAGGGCGGGGGAGGAAGATGACCTGCGGGGGAGGGGACATGTCGTGAGCCATCCAAAGGGCCCGGTGTTTAAGTGGAAACGCACAAGCAGATTCCGGCCTCCCCGCAGCGAAGACGCCTCCGCTTAATACACCTTCGGCGTAGGCAGCCAGCGCGCCCGAGCCACTGGGCCGGCCCAGTGTGCAGCGGTGCTATATTCCGCTCAGCACGCGCTTTAGGTATAACCTAAATCTTTTTCTTTTCCTTTTTATTTTTCAGTAAATTTCCAAAACCCATAAACAATTCAAATTAACTCCAAACTTGATGATTCAAATTTCTAGTAGTTACTAAAATCATGCCCTATCACATGGTGCTACTTGCACATTTTTCAAGAACACTTCCCTTCACACATATTTAATAAATCCTATTTTCTTATTTCTGTGCTGAACTTTAGAAAATCACAGTGGGCCCATTCTTTATCCAAATGCAATGATTCAAATTCCTAGATACTTATAAGTTCAAAACTTAGTTTCTGAACATTTTTCCCAATACTTCACATGCAACATGTAGTATTGGTCCATTTCTCGATATATTGCCAACTTTGCAAATTCATAGGAAAATGATTTGAACTCCAAATCCAGTGAAACCAACTCCTAGGTTCTTCTAAAATTATTACTTGTTAAATGGGTGTCTTTGCTCATTTTTCAAAATAATATTTCTGTACACTTCTTGCAAATCCACAAATCCCTTGATTCCATCATATTGAAATGTTCAGAGATATCCATTCATCAAATCCCAATGAAACCACTTTGGTCACTCCTCATATGACCAAGGGTATTCTAGAGAAGTCCAACTCACATTTTTCGAGCACTTTTATTTTCTGCCTTGTTGTGTTGCTTATTATGGTTGCTTTCGACGATAGTAGACGAAGTAGACGAAATGCTCGGAGTTGGACCAGAGATATTTGAAGACTTCGAAGACTTTGTTAAAACAGGCAAGCAGCCCTTTAACCATGTCTATGAAACCCTTTTTATGCATGTCAGATAACACCATATTGTTGTTGCAACGGAATCATGATGAGGTGGTAACCACTTTGATGGTTTGCCACTGTACTTCCTCGTTGATACTTGCATTGTGCATGACCCTACCTTCTTATGAGGGTTATGCCGGTGGGAGTAGATAGGATGCTAAAGTAGTGCTACGCAAAAAGGGACGGGAATATGCATGGTGATGGAGACAACGTATTTTCAGAAGACTTTTCGAAAACCCCATCGGGTGCCACTTATGCCGGGGGAGATGATGAGTTGGGTAGCCACTTGATGACGAAGTGGTGTACCGAGGCAAGTGTGTGTTGTTTTCAAAGAGGATTTGTTTAAGTTGCGACCGTTATTCCAACCTTACATGCGCAACCACTCTACCCTTGTATGGGAAAGGGCATTATTGATTACCTAGGCCGATACTAGCTTGGAGCCCGCATTACTAGTGACGGGGGAGAGTTGGTGCTCTCTCTCGGGACGGGGTCGTGCCAGGTAGGGCGGCCATGACTGTTTTTACAGGGCACCAGATACACCGTTGTGTCCCCTCTCGGATGTTACGATCTCGAGTGAGCCTCGTATGATGTACATCGTGAGGATACGGAACAATGAGTGGACTCCTTGTTAGTGTCGTCTAGGGAAAGATAGTGATCTGGTGCTTACCCCGGGTACTTGAGGTATCGCGGGTCGTGGATGACACAGAAGTTCCTCGGATCTTGTGGGTAAAGTGTGCAACCTCTGCAGAGTGTAAAACTATTCGAATAGCCGTGTCCACGGTCAAGGACAGTTGGGTAACCGCTCTTGGGCTACGTCCACATGTTTACAAACCAGTGTGTGTGTTTGGATAAGTGGGAAGATCTACTTGGGTCAAGTCAAAGGACTTGACATGATTGAGTTGGGTTGATGCCCACTCTATTTATGTTGATATCTGTAACCTGTCCTCATGGTTACTTGAATTCTCTGATGCATGTCTTACAAGTTGTTGAACATGCCATTGCACTCAAAACTAGCTTTACGCAAAAATTTACCTATATCATGCATTGTTGTATCTTGAACCAAAACATGGGTTGCTTGCGTAGTACATTCAAAGTACTCATTGGCTTGCCACTAGTTATTTTATTGGCGGGCATGAAAGAACAGGATATAATGAAGAGTACCTTGGTAGCGAACATGCGAGCTAGGGCCTTCCCATTCGAAATGCCCGTAGGGTTAAGGCGGATGGCATGGGTCCAAGTTATTATTGAAGATTTCATTGCGATACTCAAGACTTGACCATAATGGTCCTACTTGTGTAAAACGGTATGTATGGATGTAAGACTCTTGTTATTCAGCTTCGTGTGTTCAAGTGAGCATTGATCTACGGGATCACTTTGTACACGTGCATCCGGTGATCTCGACTTATGAGTCGGGGTCCCTCTGAGCTGAGTATCGAGCCATCCTGACTGTAGGAAGCCTTAGCTAGCATGGTCATTAGTTAGGTTAAAACTGTTTTCAAACTATTACTAACTGTGAAAAACTATCTACACTTCTCTTCCCCTCTGAGTTTTTCAAAAACTAAGATATATTTTCCTTATCGATCTCTTCCCCTTCAAAACTATTGCAAATGGTCGCTAGAACCCTTATGCCCCTGACCACTGGATTCCTTGTAATCCTCGTGGATAATCTAGGAGGAAGATGTCTTGCCAGACATTCACCCACATCTCCTAAACACAAGATTGGCGACACCACAACAAGACGACACCAACAGAAGATACATCCTCGAGGAATGAGGACATGAAGACTCAGGAGATGGTGACACCCTTGACACTGCCCCAAGATGATGCAACCTTAGCCTACGACGATCAGGGCATAGGATATGCAAGATCATGATATACATCGCTAATAGGGTAACCCTGTCACTACCGTTGTTGTATCGGCAACCATCGGTGGATGAGAACCTAGCCATTTGGTCCGCCTCACTATGGTGAGCAGGAAAACGGTTCTCTTCATCCCCCGCTCTCGGTGACGATATTGTCAACAATGTGTCCGACAGATTGGGCCTCTATTATGCCTTGTTAATGTCATTGCATAAAGGAGTGCCACCTGGAACCGCCAACACCTTAAAAAGGCAAAAGTGATCGTCATGATTAAGAAGACAATAGAAGACCAAGTCAATGCCAGTTACGAGGAGCCACCTTCACCCCATCACTTCAACAGGCGAGAAGTTGTTGAAGAATCTTCAGGATCAACCCGGATTGTTTCATCGAACAACTACAAGAGACGTAGCAACACCTCAGGAAAACCCAGAAGACTGCACGAGGCACGAAGTAAAGCACGACTACTTAGTCCGAGAACCCCTAGGGTAGGATGATTCGTGTACCCCCTATGCGCAATCGAGTCCGTATGATGGTTCGAATAGAACCATGACTGTGTGTTGCTTGTTTTTATTTGTTTATGTTTTGATATAAGTCGCACTTTTGCCCTAGGCAACAAGTACGCGACTATATCACCTTCCTTGTTTTCCTTTGTTTGGCCCCTTTTGGCACCCGTTTGTTTGCACCTGCACTATAGAACCCCCTTTAGGCATTCCCCATCTATGCCACTTTTCTCTCTCTTCTCTCTCATCAACTGAAGACCGGCAAGACAAGACACACCAGGGATTCTACCTCGGCGACCAACAAGCACTGAAGACTTTTGCTACAGCCTCCTCGACCAAGTGGAACCCCGTAGAGCTGTGTTTACACCTCAAGACTAGAACCCTATCCCTATACCCTACAAGACTTCACGAGATACCCCAGCCCGAAACCTTAACCCTGAGCTTAACCTATGGAATCACAAGAGAACCAGTTAAGCCTCTGTAACCTTGCACAAGACTGGGTTCATTATGAAACTAGTGGACGTAGTGAGCGAGCACATTGTCATCCTAAGGTAGCACCAAAACTGACGATGCCATAGGAAAGAACAATTTGGGGATATTTGAACAGAGGACAAATGACTTGATGAGTTTATATCAGTGACCTTGAGGAATTATCTGAGACTCTTTGGTAGATTATAAGGCTACCATGTTGGTAGATGAACTTGGTGGGATCATGATTATGGATTAGCATAGCTTTCATTACCCTTGAGTAAACTGGATTTAGTAGGACAATTATGATCGCAAGATGGAATTCTTGGAGGAATAGGGATTTGTCTTAGCCAGGGGATATTGATAGGGGATAGTTGATATTACGATAATGACTTGGGGGAAAGTGTGGAAACTCTCGCGGGACATGGGATTTGGATTAAATAGGTTACCCTAGTGGAGTATGGATGCAGAGTAATTTTACATGGTTCGGAGTAAATTGGATTTAGACTGATGATCTTGATCATGATACCATGTTTCTCGGTGGACCATAAACTAGGAGATTGGATTAATTGTCAGAGTTTATTTAGGGATCTATATATGCTTGACCTTGGAGTTTACATGACCATGATAATGGGAATTGGTGGACTGACTATAGCAAGGTAGCCCTTTCAAGTATTTGGGATTATAGGGCATTAGAAGATCATGTGGGACACCATAGACATTTGATTTGTAGAATTAATGAATTATGTAACTAATGGGCTTTTGGAGTTGATTCATAGGAAAGGAAACTAGATCTTGGAGTGGCATACGACGTGTTTCCTTAGGATAGAGATGCACTAACATAGACCTTGGATCAATAGACTGAGCACTTGGGTTGTGGTGATTAAATTCAAGCTTAGCAGCTTGTATGTTCTACCCCTGGACTTTTGCATAGATATGAGTTTGGGAATAGTTGTCATGAATGATTTTGTTAGACCTCCCCTCAGGAGCCATGAGGATATGAATAACATGAGTGATGATTGGAGGTGACCAATACGAGATGATTCTTTTGGTAATATGAGATGAAGACTAGGTAGAACTATTGGCATCTCAGATACTGTGCCCAAGGATGGGATGATAAACATTCACTCGCACACTAGAATCCTTGAAACCCTTACGCCCTACCAAGCCACAACATGGTCGGATCCTGGCCTTGGGCTTTGGCTCTAGATCGATAAGACCTTGGCCAATACTCAACCGTGACCATCACCAATGCCTCAGCCCACTTTACGTACCCCATAGACTTCATGGAGTGCTTGGACAAGTTAGTTGTCATCTTTCTTTGATGACATACTTGTCTACCCGAAGACGGAAGAAGAATCGTTGAGCTGGTCAAGCAACATCTGAAGATCGTGATGTCTAGGAGGAAGAACTACACCAACCACCATCTTCAAGAAGTATACTTCCGCGTCAAAGACCATGTGTATCTGCAAGCCACTCCTCTCTAAGGAACCAAGCATTTCCATGACAAGGAAACCCACACCAAGATTCATCGGCCCCCTTTGAGATCAATCCAAGATTTAACAACCCCCTCTAAGATCACTACGAGACGAAGAGAAGACAATTACCAGCTGGAGTTGCCACCCAAGTTACCTGATGTGCACAACGCTTTCCATGCATCACAACCCCAGAAGTGTTTCCAATTTCCTAACTTGCCCGATCTCTACAAGGGCATCGATCACCGAGCCATCGACCTCCAGCCTGATCCAACCTGACCTAACGCGAGAGACCCCTTAGCAACCTGGATCAACCGAGAGCGTCATACACGAAGCTACAACACCAGGTACTTCAAGATTCAATGGAGCACCACACAGAAGCAGAAGCATTATGAGGACGTGAAGACTGCCCCGCATCTAAGTTCCATATTCCTTCCCACGCCTAGTTTGGGAATCTCGGGGACGAGATTCTGTAAGGGGGGTAGGTCTGTCACACCCTGATTTTCATGGCACAACACTTAATATGATAAATCATGATAAAGTGTGGTTTGACAAAAACTTTTGCATTATTTGGCTTTTATTTAGAGTTGGTTTTCTCTCGGTGTTTTTCAAGTGCTCTTGAAGTCAACACAGCTCCACCTTCTATACTTCATCTACTTGCCCCAAACTTATGCCCAACGATCATGCCATGTGTATAGAGCAATATAGTATTTTCTTACAAAAATAATTTGGCCAAAAAGTATTTTCTAAAATTAGTTTTCCAAAAACCCCTGAATTGAGGATTAGACTGCATGTACTTGATTTGGGGTGTGAAAAATCTTTCAAGAGGTATATTTGAATCCTATTAGATGTAGGACTCCCATAAACCACAAAAATATAATTTTAAGAGTTATTTTCCTATTTTATTTAAAATCTTTTTCTTAAGGCCAGAAATGGTCTTTAATAGGGAAAAATTATTTTATTGTTTAAAAATATTTGAAAAAAATCAGGGAAACTCAGTGGGCATATATTTCCCATATATAAGAGTTTCAACACATGGTCATGTTCAAAATATTGGACAAAACCTCCCAAAACCATTTCTGCCCATTTCAAGGATTTGAAATATTTCTACAGGAAATATTTTCATAAAAATCCAAGGAAAATCCAGCAAGTCACAAATGCATATTGTGATTACCTTGCAAAGCCTCATGTCAATCAAGGTCATTGTGGTTCACCAAAATGCCCCAAAACCCTCTCTGACCAGAATCAAATTTGAATAGCTTTGTACTACCAACTTTCTCTCCATGACCCCAACTTTGGTGAGCATGTTCACATGACCAAATGAGGCCACTACACCAAGTGGTGCATCAAGGAGAAGTGATTTGATCAACTATATCTACACAAGTTCAATTCTGCTAATTTCTAGGGTTTACAAAAGTTACATTGTGAACTTTGCCCAAATAAGCTCAAAATGGGTGTAAGGCCCTAATTATATTTGCAATTTCACCCTGTGGAGTCTCATTCCAAATGGAATTCATTTACCTGTCCAAACCATCAACAAACACCTTTTGCCACTTCACCAAAACAACTACTTTGACCTCTTCCACTCTTCTCCATGGCCTCCACTTTTTACCACAGCCCCTCCAAGTCCTCCTCTACCTCCAGTAACAATGGCTGCATCTCAGCTCAATTATTGAAGGGGTAAAACCCCACTTTCTCTCTCTGGACAACCCATTTCCATCTCTCTCTCAACCCCACTCCTCTCCTAGTGGTTCACCAGGGCATCCAAGGCCACCTCCCCTTTGTTTACACTCCCCCAGTGCTCCTAGACAATAGTGGACACGCCCATGGCATATATTTTATGCCATGGCGTGCAAAGCTCGTGCTCTGGAGCATGCTACAGTGCTCTCCCGCACTGTAGCTCACCCATGCCAAGGGCATAAGACGGCCTTTGGGCGTCGGGGTGGTGTCCCCCGAGGTCGCCTCAGCGTCCGAGACACGGCAAGATGTCGGGACCCTCCTGGACCTCTCTCCTCCCCCCTCTGCAAAGCTCACAGAGCGCGTTCGTGGACGCTCCCCATGGAGCACCGGCGCCTCCTCCATATAATCCATCCCCCGAGCGCTCTCTCGCCTCGGTTGGACCCCTCTCTCTCTCACGTGCACCTCCTGGACAGCCTCCCCTCCCTCTCGTGCCCTCCAGCACCCCCCATGGCCGGAATGCCGCCGCTGGCCTCCGCTCCGATTCGGACAAGGATGAGGTCCTCCCCACCTCCTCTTCCCTCCAGAAGAACCGCCAAATCCCGACACCCATTTCCCCCATCGCCCGATCCGTGAGGCACCGTGCCCCTGCCCATCACCGCCCGAGTAGCCGTCCCGGCGGTCTTGGCGCGCCCGGCCATCTCCCGCCGACCCTGATGAGCTCCCCCGATGCGCCGCCCTCCGGTGGCCGCAGCTTGGCTGGAGGTGGCCTGTGCCGCCAGGGGCGAGCATCGGCCTCGCGTGGCCAAGGCATCCCGTCCCCTCCGTCGCAGGAGCGGGAGGAGGAAGATGGCCCTGCGGGGGGCCCCACATGTCAGCGAGCCATCCAGTGGGCCCCGGCGTTTAAGTGGAAACGCACAAGCAGATTCCGGCCTCCCCGCAGCGAAGACGCCTCCATGTCGCCTTGGCGTGGCAGCAAGCGCCGCCCGAGCCATTGGGCGGCCGGTGTCAGCGGTGCTATATTCCGCTCAGCACGCGCTTTAGGTATAACCTAAATCTTTTTCTTTTCCTTTTTATTTTTCAGTAAATTTCCAAAACCCATAAACAATTCAAATTAACTCCAAACATGATGATTCAAATTTCTAGTAGTTACTAAAATCATGCCCTATCACATGGTGCTACTTGCACATTTTTCAAGAACACTTCCCTTCACACATATTTAATAAATCCTATTTTCTTATTTCCGTGCTGAACTTTAGAAAATCACAGTGGGCCCATTCTTTATCCAAATGCAATGATTCAAATTCCTAGATACTTATAAGTTCAAAACTTAGTTTCTGAACATTTTTTCCAATACTTCACATGCAACATGTAGTATTGGTCCATTTCTCGATATATTGCCAACTTTGCAAATTCATAGGAAAATGATTTGAACTCCAAATCCAGTGAAACCAACTCCTAGGTTCTTCTAAAATTTTGCTTGTTAAATGGGTGTCTTTGCTCATTTTTCAAAATAATATTTCTGTACACTTCTCGCAAATCCACAAATCCCTTGATTCCATCATATTGAAATGTTCAGAGATATCCATTCATCAAAGCCCAATGAAACCACTTTGGTCACTCCTCATATGACCAAGGGTATTCTAGAGAAGTCCAACTCACATTTTTCGAGCACTTCTATTTTCTGCCTTGTTGTGTTGCTTATTATGGTTGCTTTCGACGATAGTTGACGAAGTAGACGAAATGCTCGGAGTTGGACCAGAGATATTTGAAGACCTCGAAGACTTTGTTAAAATAGGCAAGCAACCCTTTGACCATGTCTATGAAACCCTTTTTATGCATGTCAGATAGCACCATATTGTTGTTGCAACGGAATCATGATGAGGTGGTAACCACTTTGATGGTTTGCCACTGTACTTCCTCGTTGATACTTGCATTGTGCATGACCCTACCTTCTTATGAGGGTTATGCCGGTGGGAGTAGATAGGATGCTAAAGTAGTGCTACGCAAAAAGGGACGGGAATATGCATGGTGATGGAGACAAAGTATTTTCAAAAGACTTTTCGAAAACCCCATCAGGTGCCACTTATGCCGGGGGAGATGATGAGTTGGGTAGCCACTTGATGACGAAGTGGTGTACCGAGGCAAGTGTGTGTTGTTTTCAAAGCAGATCGGTTTAAGTTGCGACCGTTATTCCAACCTTACATGCGCAACCACTCTACCCTTGTATGGGAAAGGGCATTATTGATTACCTAGGCCGATACTAGCTTGGAGCCCGCATTACTAGTGACGGGGGAGAGTTGGTGCTCTCTCTCGGGACGGGGTCGTGCCAGGTAGGGCGGCCATGACTGTTTTTACAGGGCACCGGATACACCGTTGTGTCCCCTCTCGGATGTTACGATCTCGAGTGAGCCTCGTATGACGTACATCGTGAGGATACAGAACAACGAGTGGACTCCTTGTTAGTGTCGTCTAGGGAAAGATAGTGATCGGGTGCTTACCCCGGGTACTTGAGGTATCGCGGGTCGTGGATGACACGGAAGTTCCCCGGATCTTGTGGGTAAAGTGTGCAACCTCTGCAGAGTGTAAAACTATTCGAATAGCCGTGTCCACGGTCAAGGACAGTTGGGTAACCGCTCTTGGGCTACGTCCACATGTTTACAAACCAGTGTGTGTGTGTTTGGATAAGTGGGAATATCTACTTGGGTCAAGTCAAAGGACTTGACATGATTGAGTTGGGTTGATGCCCACTCTATTTATGTTGATATCTGTAACCTGTCCTCATGGTTACTTGAATTCTCCTGACGCATGTCTTACAAGTTGTTGAACATGTCATTGCACTCAAAACTAGCTTTCTGCAAAAGTTTACCTATATCATGCATTGTTGTATCTTGAACCAAAACATGGGTTGCTTGCGAGTACATTCAAAGTACTCATTGGCTTGCCACTGGTTATTTTATTGGCCAGGCATGAAAGAACAGTATATAATAAAGAGTACCTTGGTGATGAACATGTGAGCTAGGACGCTTCCCAGTCAGAATGCCTGTAGGGTTAAGGCAGATGGCATGGGTCCAAGTTGTTATTGAAGATTTCCGCTACGATGATACACTCAAGACTTGACCATAATGGTTATACTTGTGTAAAACGGTATGTATGGATGTAAGACTCTTGTTATTCAGCTTCTGTGTGTTCAGTGAGCATTGATCTATGGGATCACTGTACATGTGCATCCGGTGATCTCGACTTATGAGTCGGGGTCCCTACAAGTTTGCACCAACTCTCAATGTGAGAAACGACAATGCACGGTACCGAAGAGGCTAGCAATGATGGAAAGGTGAGAGTGCGTATAATCAATGGACTCAACATTAGTCATAAATAACTCACATACATGTTGCAAAAATCTACAAGTCATCAAAAACCAAGCACTACGCGCATGCTCCTAGGGGGATAGATTGGTAGGAAAAGACCATCGCTCGTCCCCGACCGCCACTCATAAGGAGGACAATCAAAGAACACCTCATGTTTCAAATTTGTTACATAACGTTTACCATACGTGCATGCTACGGGACTTGCAAACTTCAACACAAGTATTTCTAAAATTCACAACTACTAAACTAGCACCACTTTGATATCACTACCTCCATATCTCAGAACAATCATCAAGCATCAAACTTCTCTTAGTATTCAACACACTCATAAGAAAGTTTTTAGTAGTCTTGAATACCTAGCATATTAGGATTATTTAAGCAAATTACCATGCTATTTAAGACTCTCAAAATAATCTAAGTGAATCATGAGATAATATAGTTTCTATAAAACAAAAGTTACCACCGCGCTCTAAAAGATATAAGTGAAGTACTAGAGCAAAAACTATATAACTCAAAAGATATAAGTGAAGCACATAGAGTGTTCTAATAATTTCCGAATCATGTGTGTCTCTCTCAAAATGTGTGTACAGAAAAGATGATTGTGGAAAACTAACAAACAAAGACTCAAATCATACAAGACGCTCCAAGCAAAACACATATCATGTGGTGAATAAAAATATAGCCCAAAGTAAAGTTACCGATGGAAGTAGACGAAAGAGGGGATGCCTTCCGGGGCATCCCCAAGCTTTGGCTTTTTGGTGTCCTTATATTATCTTGGTGTGCCATGGGCATCCCCAAGCTTAGGCTCTTGCCACTCCTTGTTCCATAATCCATCAAATCTTTCACCCAAAACTTGAAAACTTCACAACACAAAACTTAACAGAAAATCTCGTGAGCTCCGTTAGCGAAAGAAAACAAAACACCACTTCAAGTTACTATAATGAACTCATTCTTTATTTATATTGGTGTTAAACCTACTGTATTCCAACTTATCTATGGTTTATAAACTATTTTACTAGCCGTAGATTCATCAAAATAAGCAAACAACACATGAAAAACAGAATCTGTCAAAAACAGAACAGTCTGTAGTAATCTGTAACTAACGCAAACTTCTGGAACTCGAAAAATTCAGCCCAAATAGGAAGACCTAGAAAATTGGTTTATTGATCATCAGCAATTGGAATCAATATTTTATCACATTCTAGTAATTTGTAACAATTATTTTCGTGAACAGAAAGTTTCTGGAATTTTCTGCAAGATCAAATAACTATCATCCAAGAAGATCCTATAGGTTTAACTTGGCACAAACACTAACTAAAACATAAAATAAAGTATAAACAGAGGCTAGATCAAATATTTATTCCTAAACAGAAGCGAAAAGCAAAAAAAATTGGGTTGCCTCCCAACAAGCGCTATCGTTTAACGCCCCTAGCTAGGCATTGAAGCAATGATAGATCTAGGTATTGCCATCTTTGGTAGGCAATCCATAAGTGTCTCTCATGATAGATTCATATGGTAATTTTATTTTCTTTCTAGGAAAGTGTTCCATTCCTTTCCTTAACGGAAATTGGAATATAATATTTCCTTACTTCATATCAATAATTGCACCGATCGTTCTAAGGAAAGGTCTACCAAGAATAATAGGACATGAAGGATTGCAATCGATATCAAGAACAATAAAATCTACGGGCACATAGTTCCTATTTGCAACAATAAGAACATCATTAATTCTTCCCATAGGTTTCTTAATGGTGGAATCTGCAAGGTGCAAGTTTAAAGAGCAATCATCAAAATCACAGAAACCTAACAAATCGCACAAAGTCTTTGGAATCGTGGAAACAGTAGCACCCAAATCACACAAAGCATAGCATTCATGATCTTTAATTTTAATTTCAATAGTAGGTTCCCACTCATCATAGAGTTTTCTAGGGATAGAAACTTCAAACTCAAGTTTTTCTTCGTAAGATTGCATCAAAGCATCAACGATATGTTTAGTAAAAGCTTTATTTTGACTATAAGTATGAGGAGAATTTAGCACGGATTGCAACAAGGAAATAAAATCTATCAAAGAGCAATTATCATAATTAAATTCCTTGAAATCCAAAATAGTGGGTTCATTAATATCTAGAGTTTTGATCTCTTCAATCCCACTTTTACCAATTTTTGCATTAAGATCTAAAAACTCCGAATTTTTGGAACGCCTTCTAGGTAGAGGTGGATCATATTCAGTCCCATCATTATAAAGATTCATATTGCTAAACAAAGATTTAATAGGGGACACATCAATAAATTTTAGATCTTCATCTTTATTTTCATAGGAACTAGAAGAACACGCTTTTACAAAGCAATCTTTCTTAGCACGCATCCTAGCGGTTCTTTATTTGCATTCATCAATGGAAATTATCATGGCTTTGATAGAATCATTGATATCATGCTTAGGTGGAATAGATCTAAGTTTCAAAGAATCAACATCAAGATAAATTCTATCAACGTTCCTAGCCAATTCATCAACTTTAAGCAATTTTTCTTCGAGCAAAGCATTGAAATTCTTTTGTGAATTCATAAACTCCTTAACACTAGTCTCAAATTCAGAGGGCATCTTATTAAAGTTCCCATAAGAATTGTTGTAGGAACTACCATAATTATTAGAGGAATTACTAGGATAAGGCCTAGGATTGAAGTTTCCTCTATACGCGTTGTTACCAAAATTATTCCTACCAACAAAATTTACATCCATAGATTCATTATTATTCTCAATCAAAGTAGACAAAGACATATCATTAGGATCATAAGAAACACTCTTAGTAGCAAATAATTTCATAAATTCATCCATCTTTCCACTCAAAACATTAATTTCTTCTATCGCATGCACCTTTTTACTAGTAGATCTTTCAGTGTGCCATTGAGAATAATTAACCATAATATTATCTAGGAGTTTAGTAGCTTCTCCTAAAGTGGTTTCCATAAAAGTGCCTCCCGCGGCCGAGTCTAAAAGATTTCTAGAAGCAAAATTCAATCCGGCATAATTTTTTTGTATAATCATCCACAAATTCAAACCATGTGTAGGGAAATTACGTATCATTAATTTCATCATCTCCCAAGCTTGTGCAACATGTTCATGATCATGTTGCTTAAAATTCATAATATCGTTTCTAAGAGAGATGATCTTAGCGGGAGGAAAATATTTAGAGATAAAAGCATCTTTGCAATTATTCCAAGAATCAATACTATTTTTAGGCAAAGATGAAAACCAAGCTTTAGCACGATCTCTAAGCGAAAAGGGAGATAGCTTCAGTTTAACAATATCATTATCCACATCTTTCTTCTTTTGCATATCACACAAATCAACTAAGCTATTTAGATGGGTAGCGGCATCTTCACTAGGAAGGCCGACGAATTGATCTTTCATGACAAGATTCAACAAAGCAGTATTGATTTCACAATATTCAGTATCGGTAAGAAGAGCAATCAGAGTGCTAAGGAAATCATTGTTGTTGGTATTGGTGAAGTCACACAATTTAGTATTATCTTGAGCCATCGTGACAAGCAAGCAATGCAACACATGAGCAAACAGGAGACGGGCAAAAAGAGGCAAACGGAAAAGAGAGAGCGAATAAAACGACAAGGGTGAAGTGGGGGAGAGGAAAACAAGAGGCAAATGGCAAATAATGTAATGCGGGAGGTAAGGGTCTGTGATGGGTACTTGGTATGTTGACTTTTGCGTAGACTCCCCAGCAACAGCGCCAGAAATGGCTCGTTGTCGGGAGTCCAAGTCTTGACTTTACGAAAGCCTCCCCGGCAACGGCGCCAGAAATCCTTCTTGCTACCTCTTGAGCACTGCCTTGGTTTTCCCTTGAAGAGGAAAGGGTGATGCAACAAAGTAGCGTAAGTATTTCCCTCAGTTTTTGAGAACCAAGGTATCAATCGAGTAGGAGGCCACGCGCAAGTCCCTCGCACCTACACAAACAAATAAATCCTCGCAACCAACGCAATAAAGGGGTTGTCAATCCCTTCATGGTCACTTACGAGAGTAGATATGATAGATATGATAGGACAATATTTTTGGTATTTTTATGATAAAGATGCAAAGTAAAATAAAAGGTAATAAAAATAGCTAAGTGTTGGAAGATTAATATGATGGAAAATAGAATATGATGGAAAATAGACCCGGGGGCCATAGGTTTCACTAGTGGCTTTTCTCAAGAGCATAAGTATTACGGTGGGTCAGCAAATTACTATTGAGCAATTGACAGAATTGAGCATAGTTATGAGAATATCTAGGTATCATCATGTATACGGGCATCACGCCCGAGACAAGTAGACCGACTCCTGCCTGCATCTACTACTATTACTCCACACATCAACCGCTATCCAGCATGCATCTAGAGTATTAAGTTCATAAGAATAGAGTAACGCTTTAAGCAAGATGACATGATGTAGAGGGATAAACTCATGCAATATGATATAAACCCCATCTTGTTATCCTCGATGGTAACAATACAATACGTGCCTTGCTGCCCCTCATCCTTTGGGAAAGGACACATAAGATTGAACACAAAGCTAAGCACTTCTCCCATTGCAAGAAAGATCAATCTAGTAGGCCAAATCAAACTGATAATTTGAAGAGACTTGCGAAGATAACAAGTCATACATAAAAGAATTCACAGAAGATTCAAATATTGTTCATAAATAAACTTGATCATAAACCCACAATTCATCGGTCTGAACAAACACACATAAAATAAGATTACATCGAATAGATCTCCACAAGAGAGGGGAGAACATTGTATTGAGATCCAAAAGAGAAGAATCCATCTAGCTAATAACTATGGACCGAAGGTCTGAGGTAAACTACTCACACTTCATCGGAGAGGCTATGGTGTTGATGTAGAAGCCCTCCGTGATCGATGCCCCCTCCGTGAACTCCTAACAGGCCCCAAGATGGGATCTCACGGTACAGAAGGTTGCGGCGGTGGAATTAGGTTTTTGGCTCTGTGTCTGGTAGTTTGAAGTGCGTGGGTATATATAGGAGGAAGAAGTACGTCGGTGGAGCAACGTGGGGCCCATGAGGGTTGAGGGCGCGCCTGGGGAGGGGGGGGGGTAGGCACGCCCCCTACCTCGTGCCCTCCTGGTTGATGTCTTGATGTAGGGTCCAAGTCCTCTGGATCACGTTCGTTCCGAAAATCACGTTCCCGAAGGTTTCATTCCGTTTGGACTCCGTTTGATATTCTTTTTTCGCGAAACTCTGAAATAGGCAAAAAACAACAATTCTTGGCTGGGCCTCCGGTTAATAGGTTAGTCCCAAAAATAATATAAAAGTGTATAATAAATCCCAATAATGTCCAAAACAGAATATAATATAGCATGGAACAATAAAAAATTATAGATACGTTGGAGACGTATCAAACGTCTTCACGATCCAACCGATCAAGCACCGAACGCACGACACCTCCGTGATCTGCACACGTACAACTCGATGATGTCCCTCGAACTCTTGATCCAGATGAGGCCAAGGGAGAGTTTCTTCAGCACGACGGCGTGGTAACGGTGATGGTGAAGTTACCGGCGCAGGGCTTCGCCCAAGCACTGCAACAATATGACCGAGGTGTGTTTCTATGGAGGGGGGCACCGCACACGGCTAAGAGAAACTTTGGTGTGCCCCCTCCCACGTATATAAAGGGGCGAGGGAGGAGGAGGCCGGCCAGGGGAGGAGGCGCGCCATGAGGGGGCAATCCTACTCCAAGTAGGATTCGCCCCCTCCCCCCTTTCTATTCCTATAAGGAGAAGGGGGAAGGTGACGGAGGAGAGAAGGAAAGGGCGGCCGCCCCCCTAGTCCAATTCGGTTTGGGCTAAGGGGGGCGTGCGCCCTTCCTTGGCCTGCCTCCTTTCTTCCACCAATAGGCCCATGCGGCCCAATAACCCCCCGAGGGGTTCCGGTAACCCAGTACTCGGAAAATACCGATACACCTCGGAACTATTACGGTGTCGAATATAGTCTTCCAATATATCAATCTTTATGTCTCGACCATTTCGAGACTCCTCGTCATGTCCTTGATCTCATCTGGGACTCCGAACTACCTTCGGTACATCAAAACACATAAACTCATAATACCGATCGTCATCGACGTTAAGCGTGCGGACCCTACGGGTTCGAGAACTATGTAGACATGACCGAGAATCATCTCCGGTCAATAACTAATAGCGGAACCTGGATGCTCATATTGGCTCCCACATATTCTACTAAGATCTTTATCGGTCAAACCGCATAACAACATACGTTGTTCCCTTATTCATCGGTATGTTACTTGCCTGAGATTCAATCGTCGGTATCATCATACCTAGTTCAATATCGTTACTAGCAACTCTCTTTACTCGTTCCGTAATGCATCATCCCGCAACTAACTCATTAGTCACATTGCTTGCAAGTCTATAGTGATGTGCATTACCGAGAGGGCCCAGAGATACCTCTCCGATAATCGGAGTGACAAATCATAATCTCGGTCTATGCTAACTCAACAAACACCATCAGAGACACCTGTAGAGAATCTTTATAATCACCCAGTTACGTTGTGACGTTTGATAGCACACTAAGTGTTCCTCCATATTCGGGAGTTGCATAATCTCATAGTCATAGGAACATGTATAAGTCATGAAGAAAGCAATACCAATGAACTAAACGATCATAGTGCTAAGCTAACGGATGGGTCATGTCAATCACATCATTCTCTAATGATGTGATCCCGTTCATCAAGTGACAACTCATGTCTATTGCTAGGGAACTTAACCATATTTGATTAACGAGCTAGTCAAGTAGAGGCATACTAGTGAAACTATGTTTGTCTATTTATTCACACATGTACTAAGTTTGAGTTAATATAATTCTAGCATGAATAATAAACATTTATCATGATATAAGGAAATATAAATAACGACTTTATTATTGCCTCTAGGGCATATTTCCTTCAGTTTCCCACTTGCACTAGAGTCAATAATCTGGATTACATAGTATGATTCTAACACCCATGGAGTCTTGGTGCAGATCATGTTTTGCTCGTGAGAGAGGCTTAGTCAACAGGTATGCAACATTAAGATCCGTATGTATCTTGCAAATATCTATGTCTCCCTCCTTGACTTGATCATGGATGGAATTGAAGCGTCTCTTGATGTGCTTGGTTCTCTTGTGAAATCTGGATTCCTTTGACAAGGCAATTGCACCAGTATTGTCGCAAAAGATTTTCATTGGACCCGATGCACTAGGTATGACACCTAGATCGGATATGAACTCCTTCATCCAGGCTCCTTTATTTGCTGCTTCCAAAGCAGCTATGTACTCCGCTTCGCACGTAGATCCCGCCACGACGCTCTGCTTGGAACTGCACCAACTAACAACTCCACCATTCAATATAAATACGTATCCGGTTTGTGACTTAGAGTCATCTGGATCAGTGTCAAAGCTTGCATCAACATAACCATTTACGACGAGCTCTTTGTCACCTCCATAAATGAGAAACAAATCCTTAGTCCTTTTTAGGTATTTCAGGATGTTCTTGACCGCTGTCCGGTGATCCACTCCTGGATTACTTTGGTACCTCCCTGCTAAACTAATAGCAAGGCACACATCAGGTCTGGTACACATCATTGCATACATGATAGAACCTATGGCTGAAGCATAGGGAATGACTTTCATTTTCTGTTTATCTTCTGCAGTGGTCGGGCATTGAGTCTGACTCAACTTCACACCTTGTAACACATGCAAGAACCCTTTCTTTACTTGATCCATTTTGAATTTCTTCAAAACTTTATCAAGGTATGTGCTTTGTGAAAGTCCAATTAAGCGTCTTGATCTATCTCTATAGATCTTGATGCCCAATATATAAGCAGCTTCACCGAGGTCTTTCATTGAAAAATTCTTATTCAAGTATCCTTTTATGCTATTCAGAAATTCAGTATCATTTCCTATCAACAATATGTCATCTACATATAATATCGAAATGCTCTGAGCTCCCACTCACTTTCTTGTAAATATAGGCTTCTCCAAAAGTGCAGATAAAACCATATGCTTTGATCGCACTATCAAAGCATATATTCCAACTCCGAGATGCTTGCACCAGTCCATAAATGGATCGCTAGAGCTTGCACACTTTGTTAGAACCTTTTGGATCGACAAAACCTTCTGGTTGCATCATATACAACTCTTCTTTAAAATATCCATTAAGGAATGTAGTTTTGACATCCATTTGCCAAATTTCATAATCATAAAATGTGGCAATTGCTAACATGAAATACCGATACACCTCGGAACTATTACGGTGTCGAATATAGTCTTCAATATATCAATCTTTATGTCTCGACCATTTGAGACTCCTCGTCATGTCCTTGATCTCATCGGGACTCGAACTACCTTCGGTACATCAAAACACATAAACTCATAATACCGATCGTCATCGGCGTTAAGCGTCGCGGACCCTACGGGTTCGAGAACTATGTAGACATGACCGAGAATCATCTCCGGTCAATAACTAATAGCGGAACCTGGATGCTCATATTGGCTCCCACATATTCTACTAAGATCTTTATCGGTCAAACCGCATAACAACATCGTTGTTCCCTTATTCATCGGTATGTTACTTGCACGAGATTCAATCGTCGGTATCATCATACCTAGTTCAATATCGTTACTAGCAACTCTCTTTACTCGTTCGTAATGCATCATCCATAACTAACTCATTAGTCACATTGCTTGCAAGTCTATAGTGATGTGCATTACCGAGAGGGCCCAGAGATACCTCTCCGATAATCGGAGTGACAAATCATAATCTCGGTCTATGCTAACTCAACAAACACCATCAGAGACACCTGTAGAGAATCTTTATAATCACCCAGTTACGTTGTGACGTTTGATAGCACACTAAGTGTTCCTCCATATTCGGGAGTTGCATAATCTCATAGTCATAGGAACATGTATAAGTCATGAAGAAAGCAATACCAATGAACTAAACGATCATAGTGCTAAGCTAACGGATGGGTCATGTCAATCACATCATTCTCTAATGATGTGATCCCGTTCATCAAGTGACAACTCATGTCTATTGCTAGGGAACTTAACCATATTTGATTAACGAGCTAGTCAAGTAGAGGCATACTAGTGAAACTATGTTTGTCTATTTATTCACACATGTACTAAGTTTCAGGTTAATATAATTCTAGCATGAATAATAAACATTTATCATGATATAAGGAAATATAAATAACGACTTTATTATTGCCTCTAGGGCATATTTCCTTCAGTTTCCCACTTGCACTAGAGTCAATAATCTGGATTACATAGTATGATTCTAACACCCATGGAGTCTTGGTGCAGATCATGTTTTGCTCGTGAGAGAGGCTTAGTCAACAGGTATGCAACATTAAGATCCGTATGTATCTTGCAAATATCTATGTCTCCCTCCTTGACTTGATCATGGATGGAATTGAAGCGTCTCTTGATGTGCTTGGTTCTCTTGTGAAATCTGGATTCCTTTGACAAGGCAATTGCACGATGTTATGCAAAAGATTTTCATTGGACCCGATGCACTAGGTATGACACCTAGATGGGATATGAACTCCTTCATCCAGGCTCCTTTATTTGCTGCTTCCAAAGCAGCTATGTACTCCGCTTCACGTAGATCCCGCCACGGCGCTCTGCTTGGAACTGCACCAACTAACAACTCCACCATTCAATATAAATCGTATCCGGTTTGTGACTTAGAGTCATCGGATCGGTGTCAAAGCTTGCATCAACATAACCATTCTGACGAGCTCTTTGTCACCTCCATAAATGAAAACAAATCCTTAGTCCTTTTAGGTATTTCAGGATGTTCTTGACGCTGTCCGTTGATCCACTCTGGATTACTTTGGTACCTCCTGCTAAACTAATAGCAAGGCACACATCAGGTCTGGTACACATCATTGCATACATGATAGAACCTATGGCTGAAGCATAGGAATGACTTTCATTTTCTGTTTATCTTCTGCGGTGGTGGGGCATTGAGTCGACTCAACTTCACACCTTGTAACACATGCAAGAACCCTTTCTTTACTTGATCCATTTTGAATTTCTTCAAAACTTTATCAAGGTATGTGCTTTGTGAAAGTCAATTAAGCGTCTTGATCTATCTCTATAGATCTTGATGCCCAATATATAAGCAGCTTCACGAGGTCTTTCATTGAAAAATTCTTATTCAAGTATCCTTTTATGCTATTCAGAAATTCATATCATTTCCTATCAACAATATGTCATCTACATATAATATCGGAAATGCTCTGAGCTCCCACTCACTTTCTTGTAAATATAGGCTTCTCCAAAAGTGCATATAAAACCATATGCTTTGATCGCACTATCAAAGCATATATTCCAACTCCGAGATGCTTGCACCAGTCCATAAATGGATCGCTAGAGCTTGCACACTTTGTTAGAACCTTTTGGATCGACAAAACCTTCTGGTTGCATCATATACAACTCTTCTTTAAAATATCCATTAAGGAATGTAGTTTTGACATCCATTTGCCAAATTTCATAATCATAAAATGTGGCAATTGCTAACATGATTCTGACGGACTTAAGCATCGCTACGGATGAGAAGGTCTCATCGTAGTCAACTCCTTGAACTTGTCGAAAACCTTCCGCAACAAGTCGAGCTTTGTAGACAGTAACATTACCGTCAGTGTCAGTCTTCTTCTTGAAGATCCATTTGTTCTCTATGGCTTGCCGATCATCGGGCAAGTCTACCAAAGTCGACACTTTGTTCTCATACATGGATCCCATCTCAGATTTCATGGCCTCAAGCTATTTTGCGGAATCTGGGCTCATCATCGCTTCCTCATAGTTCGTAGGTTCGTCATGGTCAAGTAACATGACTTCCAGAACAGGATTACCGTACCACTCTGGTGTGGATCTTACTCTGGTTGACCTATGAGGTTTGGTAGTAACTTGATCAGAAGTTTCACGATCATCGTCATTTGCTTCCTCACTAATTGGTGTAGGAATCACTGGAACTGATTTCTGTGATGAACTACTTTCCAATAAGGGAGCAGGTACAATTACCTCATCAAGTTCTACTTTCCTCCCACTCACTTCTTTGAGAGAAACTCCTTCTCTAGAAAGGATCCATTCTTAGCAACGAATATCTTGCCTTCGGATCTGTGATAGAAGGTGTACCCAACAGTTTCCTTTGGGTATCCTATGAAGACACATTTCTCCGACTTGGGTTCGAGCTTATCAGGTTGAAGCTTTTTCACATAAGCATCGCAGCCCCAAACTTTAAGAAACGACAAGTTGGGTTTCTTGCCAAACCACAGTTCATATGGCGCCGTCTCAACGGATTTAGATGGTGCCCTATTTAATGTGAATGCAGCCGTCTCGAAAGCATAACCCCAAAATGATATCGGTAAATCAGTAAGAGACATCATAGATCGCACCATATCTAATAAAGTACGATTACGATGTCCGGACACACCATTACGCCGTGGTGTTCCGGGTGGCGTCAGTTGCATAACTATTTCGCATTGTTTCAAATGAAGACCAAACTCGTAACTCAAATATTCTCCTCCATGATTAGATCGTAGAAACTTTATTTTCTTGTTACGATGATTTTCCACTTCACTCTGAAATTCTTTGAACTTTTCAAATGTTTCAGACTTATGTTTCATCAAGTAGATATACCCATATCTGCTCAAATCATCTGTGAAGGTTAGAAAATAACGATACCCACCATGAGCATCAACACTCATTGGACCGCATACATCAGTATGTATTATTTCCAACAAGTCTGTTGCTTGCTCCATTGTTCCGGAGAACGGAGTCTTAGTCATCTTGCCCATGAGGCATGGTTACATAAGCATCAAGTGATTCATAATCAAGTGATTCCAAAAGCCCATCAGCATGGAGTTTCTTCATGCGCTTTACATCAATATGACCTAAACGGCAGTGCCACAAATAAGTTGCACTATCATTATTAATCTTATATCTTTTGGCTTCAATACTATGAATATGTGTATCACTACTACCGAGATTCAATAAAAATCGACCACTCTTCAAGGGTGCATGACCATAAAAGATATTACTCATATAAATAGAACAACCATTATTCTCCGATTTAAATGAATAACCGTCTCGCATCAAACAAGATCCAGATACAATGTTCATGCTTAACGCTGGCACCAAATAACAAATATTCACATCTAAAACTAATCCCGTAGGTAGATGTAGAGGTAGCATGCCGACGGCGATCACATCGACTTTGGAACCATTTCCCACGCGCACCATCACCTCGTCCTTAGACAATCTTCGCTTAATCCGTAGCCCCTATTTCGAGTTGCAAATATGAGCAACAGAACCAGTATCAAATACCCAGGCGCTACTACGAGCATTAGTAAGGTACACATCAATAACATGTATATCAAATATACCTTTCACTTTGCCATCCTTCTTATCCGCCAAATACTTGGGGCAGTTCCGCTTCCAGTGACCGGTCCCTTTGCAGTAGAAGCACTCAGTCTCAGGCTTAGGTCCAGACTTGGGCTTCTTCACTTTAGCAGCAACTTGCTTGCCGTTCTTCTTGATGTTCCCCTTCTTCCCTTTGCCCTTCTTCTTGAAACTAGTGGTCTTGTTGACCATCAACCCTTGATGCTCCTTCTTGATTTCTACCTCCGCAGCCTTTAGCATTGTGAAGAGCTCGGGAATTGTCTTATCCATCCCTTGCATATTATAGTTCATCACGAAGCTTTTGTAGCTTGGTGGCGATGATTGAAGAACTCATCAATGACACTATCAACGGAAGATTAACTCCCAAGCGGAGTCAAGTGATTGTGGTACCCGGACATTACGAGTATATGCTCCTTGTGAACTGTTCTCCTCCATTTTGAAGCTGCAGAACTTATTGGAGACTTCATATCTCTCAATCCGGGCATTTTCTTGAAATATTAACTTGAACTCCCGGAACATCTCATATGCTCCATGACGTTCAAAACGTCATTGAAGTCCCGGTTCTTAGTCGTAAATTATGGCACATTGAACTATAGAGTAGTCATCAGCTTTGCTCTGCCAGACGTTCACAACGTCCAGCATTGCTCTTGCAGCGGGTCTTGCACCTAGCGGTGCTTCCAGGACGCAATTCTTCTGTGCAGCAATGAGGATAATCCTCAAGTTACGGACCCAGTCCGTGTAGTTGCTACCACCATCTTTCAACTTAGATTTCTCTAGGAACACATTAAAATTCAATGGAACAGTAGCACGGGCCATTTATATACAACAACATAGACATGCAAAATACTATCAGGTACTAAGTTCATGATAAATTAAAGTTCAATTAATCATATTACTTAAGAACTCCCACTTAGATAGACATCTCTCGAATCATCTAAGTGATCACGTGATCCATATCAACTAAACCATGTCCGATCATCACGTGAGATGGAGTAGTTTTCAATGGTGAACATCACTATGTTGATCATATCTACTATATGATTCACGCTCGACTTTCGGTCTCAGTGTTCCAAGGCCATATCTGCATATGCTAGGCTCGTCAAGTTTAACCCGAGTATTCTACGTGTGCAAAAACTGGCTTGCACCCGTTGTGTGTGAACGTAGAGCTTATCACACCCGATCATCACGTGGTGTCTCGGCACGACGAACTGTAGCAACGGTGCATACTCAGGGAGAACACTTATACCTTGAAATTTAGTGAGAGATCATTATAATGCTACCACCGTACTAAGCAAAATAAGATGCATAAAGGACAAACATCACATGCAACCAATATAAGTGATATGATATGGCGATCATCATCTTGTGCCTTTGATCTCCATCTCCAAAGCACCGTCATGATCACCATTGTCACTGGCTTGACACATTGATCTCCATCGAAGCATCGTTGTTGTCTCGCCAACTATTGCTTCTACGAATATCGCTACCGCTTAGTGATAAAGTAAAGCAATTACATGGCGAATGCATTTCATATAATAAAGCGACAACCATATGGCTCCTGCTAGTTGTGATAACTGTTACAAAACATGATCATCTCATACAACAATTTATATATCATCACGTCTTGACCATATCACATCACAGCAAGCCCTGCAAAAACAAGTTAGATGTCCTCTACTTTGTTGTTGCAAGTTTTACGTGGCTACTACGGGCTTAGCAAGAACCGTTCTTACCTATGCATAAAAAACCCGCAATGATTTTTCGTCAAGTGTGTTGTTTTAACCTTCAACAAGGACCGGGCGTAGTCACACTCGATTAAACTAAAGTTGGAGAAACAGACACCCATTAGCCACCTATGTGCAAAGCACAGCGGTAGAACCAGTCTCATGAACGTGGTCATGTAATGTCGGTCTGGGCCGCTTCATCCAACAATATCGCCGAATCAAAGTATAACATGCTGGTAAGCAATATGACTATTATCGCCCACAACTCTTTGTGTTCTACTCGTGCATATAACATCTACGCATAGACCTAGCTCGGATGCCACTGTTGGGGAACGTAGTATTTCAAAAAATTTCCTATGATCACACAAGATCTATCTAGGAGAAGCATAGCAACGAGCGGCGAGAGTGTGTCCACGTACCCTCTTAGACCCGAAAGCGGGCGTTAAATGCTTAGCAGTTGATGTAGTCGAGCGTCTTCATGATCCAACCGATCAAGCACGAGCATACGACACCTCCGCGATCTGCACGTACAACTCGATGGCGTCCCTCAAACTCTTGATCCAGGTGAGGCCGAGGGAGAGTTTAAATCGACATAACATGGTGATGGTGATCTTTGAAGTTACCGTAGTGAGGCTTAGCCCAACACTACAAAAAAAAGACACATCCGTGACATTTTGGGCGAGCGAAAAATTTATGTCATACATATGACACTTCTATGATGATAATTGTGACAAAACCGGTATCATCATAGATGTGGTGAGCTCCTACTTCTATGACAGAAAATGGGCTTTTAAGTCTGGGCGGGCGGAGGCGCTCTTGCATGACATTCTTTGGGCCGTCCATGATGGAAAAAACCGTGGTAGAAGCGAGGAGAAAATTTGGGGAGTTGCGGTTATGGTGGGAGGTCGGGGCGGCGATGCGTTCTCTTGTACGTCTGGCGTGTGTGCGGCGTTGGCTCTAGCGAACCCGGCGGCGTTGGGCTCTAAGCGAACTGGCGATTGCCTGCGAGCTATGCGTTCTGAACCCGGCGATCGATCGATGGCTGTTAATCGAACTCGATCGGCGATTCGCCGCTTCCGCTGCTAAGCTGAAGCCGATCGATTGGATGAGCAGTGGCGTTAACGCGGGGGGTTGGATGAGCGGTGGCGGTGGTGTTGCCTCGGATGAACAGGACCCGTGGTGTGGAGGGCTGGATGAACAATAGATGGTGGAGGGTGGCCGTGGAGGGGTGGTTGAGCGATGGCGGTGGAGTAGGCGCGGTGGAGGCTGGATGAGCGAGGAGCCCGTGGAGGCTGGAGGAGGTCGGCGGTGGCCCGTGGAGGCTGGAGGAGGTTGACAGTGGAGATGAACAATATCCCGTGGAGTCCCGTTTTGCGGTACACCACACCCCTCCCGATGAACAGGACCCGCGTTTCGACCGTAGCGCTCCAACACAAGTCCGTCTCGTCCGTTTTGCGGTACGCCACACCCCTCCCGATCAACATGACCCCCGTTTCGACCGTAGGAGGTCCGTTTCCTCCGTTTTGCGGTACGCCACACCTCTCCCGATCAACAGGACCACCGTTTTGATTGTAGGAGGTCCGTTTCTTCCGTTTTGCGGTACGCCAGACCCCTCCCGATCAACAGGACCCCGTTCCGAACGTAGGAGGTCTGTTTCCTTCATTGTCTTGATGCGCGAGCCTCGTTTCCATCGCTGTTCCGTCCAAGCCCTCTGATGAACACGACCATGCATTCCGTTCCGACCCAGCGGTTGGCTCCCCATGAACAAAGGCGATAATGTTGTTTCTCCGTTCCGACCCAGCCATATGCGTGTCTTGCGAGTAGGCGTTGAGACCCTGCCCGTATGTACGTGCGTGGCGTATTTCTTTCTTGCACCCTCGCCGTTATGCGTGCGTGTACATGCTATGTGCGGCGCCTCTACTCGACGCGTGCGTGCCTCTACATCGACCCGGTATATGCATTACCGTTCGCGATCAGAATGACAATGCTACGTGCGCTTCGACCAGGTGGGTCCGTATCGAGCACTTCCTTACTGCGAAGATGTTCTTGGTGGGTCCCGGCGATCGAAGCGAATCATTTTGGGTTTTGCGGACGCACTTCCTTGCGTCGAAGATGTAGCTGGTGGGTCCCAGCGGTCAGGAAACATTTTTCACGAAATACTAGTGGCCCGTCCGGTGGGTCCCTGTTTGTCGGTGGAGGAATAATTTTTTGCGGCGTAATAAGGAGGCACTTCCTTGCGGCGCCGTGGACCCAGCTGTCGACCTCTCCACGCCGATACTCTTCGATCGAAGTCGATCGTTGACCACATTGACCACGCGGCAAAGAGCACCACGGCGGTGGACGACGGCGAGGCCTAGGAAGGGGACGGCGGGCAGGGAAGGCGTAGCTGGATGCCGCAAAGAGGAGTCGAGGTGAGGCTGCGTCGCCGCAGAATAACGGGGGTGTGGGTGAGTAGAGGATGGTGCGGCCAGCGGTGGGAGTAGTAGGGGTGGTGAGGCCTCCGCATCATCCTGGCCGGCCATGGGAGAGCAGGAGCAGCAGCACGACCGGCGCTGCTTTGGGCGGTGGAGCACGAAGACCGGAGGTTGAAGAAGCACTACGGCCGTTGGATGGACATCGTGCGGTCCTTTGGAGCTAGAGTCGTTCATATTGACTAAGTTGACAAAGCCCTCCGTCCCGTAAACTTAGTAGGCCCACAAGTCAGCCTCCCACCAAGGTGAGTCCCAGCTAGCGGGGAGTATTCATTTTTGTGTGCGTAATAAGGAGGCATTTCCGGTGGGTCCGTGCCTGACAGCGGGGAAAGTTTTTCACGAAATCTGAGACCCTTCGATGGGTCCCAGCTATCAGTGGAGGAATCATTATTTTGCGTAATAAGGAGGCATTTTCTGTGTGGGCCCCTCTTGTCGACCTCTTCCGATGGCTGTTGTTTGTTGACCATGTTGACCTCGCCGCCGAGAGCACAAGCAGGGGTGGGCGAGGAGGCCAGAAGAGAACCACCCAGTCGGCAAAGCCACATAGCGGATGCCTGCGCTGAGGAAAACGGCTGGCCCAGTGGGCTGCGAGGTGAGGTGACGTCGCGGAAAATAACAGGATGTGTGGGTGGTTAGAGGGACGGCCTGGCGGCAGCACAACCAGCCACGGGAGGAGGGAGCAGGTAGTCCCGCCGGTGCTGGTTTGGGCGGCTGGAGTAGGAAGATCAAAGATTGAAGAAGCACGGCAGCCGATGGATGGACATCCAACAGTCACTGTTGTGTGTTGACTAAGTTGACAAAGCCTTGCGTACGCGTCAAAAAAAAAATTAGGACAGCGTGATCGTCAACCTAGTAGGCCCAAAAGTCAGCCTCCAAATCTGTGGAAAACAGCATACAACCCATTAGCCATTATTTTCAATAATTTACAGCCCATTTGCTAATTCTTAAGGATATTTGAAGCCCATATTGTTTTTATTGGCATTCTGGACCATATATTACAGGCCTTTGCTAAAAATTCAATGAAATTTTGCATATTTGGATGGGGTCGAACTCTTTTAATCACAAAATTTGAGTCACGTTAAAAATAGTTTTCAAAAATTATATCAAAATAAAATTCAAAACACAATTCTCCATAAAAAATGAATGAAATTTAGAATCTTAACTAGCAAGATGCCCGTTCGTTTACGGGAACATGAAGATGCATTTGTATGAGTAGTTTATCTTGTGGGAGAAAAGATGATATTTTAATGTAATTGCCGAGTTAGCTTTGGTTTTATAAGAGTAGAGAGTAGAAATCCTGAATTTTTTGATATTTTAATGCAATTGCCGGTTGGCTTTGGTTTAAAATTTACAGCCCATTTCTTACAACTTATAGCCTGTTTTAGGGAAGCCCATTTCTTACTACTTACATCCCTCCTCGTCTTGAAAGATTTGCAGCCCAGCGAGAACTCTGAAAAAAAAGTGAGCCTCGGTTTTGGTATTCTCCAAAAAAAAAAAGCTGGGCTAGCCAATTTCAGAAAGAAATAATATATCAAGCTGGGCTCGTCATGTGCTTAATAAAAGCGTAGCGTGGGCTAAACGACCACAGCCCCCGCTGTAGCAGTTGAGCTCCGTCTCTGGCTGAAAAACAATTGGGCGAGCTGCTGGGTCCCTGGTGTTATCCGCTTGTTGTGTAATTTTCTTGTTTATTGACTACATTGACAATGGCGTGGAACCTAGTTGTCAAACAATTAGGAGGAAGTATTTTTTGTCTTGTAATAACGAGGCACACCTTGCGAAATGCAATGACCTGGTGGGTCCCTCACAGTTAGCCTCTCCACGTCACAGTCATCTCCTGATTCCTCTTGGTTGTTGACCATGTTGACAACGCCCGGCCGGCGCGCACTGTGAAATAACCAAGGCGGAGAATGGCGGCAAGGCCTCGGACGAGGAGCGAACAACAGCCATGGAAGATCTTGGCGGTGTAGTGGCGGGTGGAGGGAGTACAAGGGCAACAACATGCAAGTCAAGCATACAAATGGTACAAAAGCCCAAGGATTAATTGTTCATCAAATTTTTAGACAAAACCCAGATTGAACATGATAGTAACATCTAACCCAACCACTCTTTTTGCAGTCACAAACAAATGGATCGATCGATCCATATCAACATCTGTGCAAAAAATTTATTTGAGGATGTCTACAACTTATTGTAAATATAAGTCAGACGCGTTTAGAAGCCCATTTGTCCACCTGAAACTTCTTTTTGCTGTTCAACATGTTAGTCCGTGAGAAATCTCTTGCTGTAAAATTAAGCCTCATGGACAATAGTAACCTCACGTTCAACGGGAAGAATGTGACAAAGCTTACATTTGCACAGTTGGATGCATATCGTCCCAGCGTTATTGTCCTCAAGCGAATGTCATGAGAACTGAGAAAATCCTTGTGCTTATTACATAGCGATTGGTTATATGTTTTTCTCCATGTGGTTCTCCCTAAGTAGACATGAAGATTGAAAACAGTTAAGGTCTGAAAAAAGAGTATGTCGAAAGAGCGACAATGAGCAGTTAATTCTAGTACAATATATCACGGGCTTTCAATGTGCATGAAATCATCACCTCTATGTATAAATTCTCCGAGATCGAAAGCATAGCAGCAAGCCAATAATTATGTCAGATCAAAACTATACATTCGATATATATGATCTTGTGAGAATCCGCAACATTGATAGGCTATCAATGGACGAACTCTTCATTGAGCATATAACATAATATTAGTACCCAAAGTGTACTCCAAGATGATATAAAACTTATGCGCACAAATGAAAAATGCAGCATATGATGAAAAATGTGTAGATGATAATATCGGTACCTGAAAAAGTGAGGCCAAACACCAACTCCTTGTGATTATTAAGCGGGTCACGAATTACACCCAAGGTCTCGGTTTGGGCGAGAGGTGACATTATTTCTGAAGGTGTATAACAACTATGAAGGCGCAACTTTGTCAAGTGAAGGGCATCTTTGATGATGAGCTGCTGTCCTTTAAGACAAATTCCAATGCTTTTAAGGTGAGGCGACTTTATTTGGAGACAAGCGATACCGATTTCTATTCCCAAAACAATCAACAAGCGCTCCAAGGCAGGGCAAGCTGGAGTGGATGATGTTGTCGATGAAGCCTCCGAACGGATAAACCATCCTGGCGAAAGTATTTTTAGCGATTGGGAATTGAAGCATTTGTACCAGATCGTCGGTAGATGGCACCGGCGAAGGTGGCGGTGTGGAGAGAGGAGGAAAACCGCGAGATGGACAACGGTGGTGTGGGCACTAATTTTTGGTATGTTAGTGGTATGAAACTTTCGTGGTAATGGTAGAACTCAAACTGCTGGAGTTTTCGAATTCGGGGATGTCGATAGCGTCCACCTTGCGGGTATGGACAGGGGTGGCTTGTCGGGATCACGAGAGGCATTGAGCAGGGCCTGCTAGTGAGAAGAGGCGATGGCTCACGATGAGATCAAATTCAGGAATGCGGATGTCGGCGACGATCGAGATTGAGGCGTGATGCGCCATAGAAGCGCCACCGAGTTGAGAGGACTTGTGTGATGCATCAATCCTTGGTGGGGAGAAGCGAGATGATCTCCTCAAGGATGGCCTTGGGAGATCGCTGATCACGGTCCACGGAGATTCTACAGTTCCTCAATCCGGGTGGGTGGGGCGGGCTCGCCGCTTCTCCCAGCTACTGATGCGGGATCTACAACCGGCGTCGCCATGCGGTGAGCCTCATCTTCTTGGCCATTGGGGCCAGCCGACTCCATTTTCCTTGCAGGCGTCGCGCCGAGCTCACGGGTTTGAGCGAGTAGCAGAGGCGAGCCTGAGTGGCGGTGTGAGTGGGGAAGAAGGAGGGCTGGGGATTTACTGTAGGAGTGGAAGAAGAGGAGCAGGCATTACATGCAGTGAGGAAGAAGGTGGCGGGGTTTTACAGACGGCGAGGAAGATTGGGGGCGGGGGTGGGTGGGGAGGCAGGCGGGAGAGGCGAGCTGTTCGTGTTTATAAGGCCCATTGCACTAACTACTCGCTTTTCCCAGAACCGCTCTCTTCTTTTGCGTTGCTGCATTGGAGCTGGCGCATGGGCTTGGTGACCAGCCATGCATGCAGGATGCATGTGCTGCCCGGCCATTGCATGCGCTGGTTTGTTACTAGGCCTATTTAATAGGGTGGTTATGGAGTAAATTAAGGAGATTTATTTTCTCTGTGCATCCACCAAATTAGAGGATCTGATGCTGGATCTGAACACTCACATTAAACTAACATTCGAAGAAAATAAGTTCAGCATGTCTATGCATCTCAATGATTCACCATACTATAACCAATATACAAAGCTGTGAGAAGGTGTGGAAATAAAGAAAATCGGTCGATGCTTCTCGAGCAAAGATCCTCCCTAGCATGCATTAATTTCTGGGCATGCTTGTTTCTACTCAATGTTGCGAGCACTTTGAGCATGTTGGCAACTCCACAGCTAGCTAGCTGCCTCATCTTGCAATTGATCTTGACACATTTGCAGCAAACACATGAGGCAATAGAGATGACTCAACATGGGTCCATATTGTGCAGTTCCACGATATCAAATTCATTGTCACGAATCTGAAAAGATAGGAAAACAGTAGCTATACTTAAGCGGTGTTGCAAAACAGTAGCACATATCAATAGCTCGGCATGACAAAACACGATCATCTGGATGAAGGGATCTTGACCTGCACGAGGAAGATTACATATAATTTCATAAGTCCTTGGTTGATTTCCACCTTGGCTGCCTGCTTGTTTGCTCCTCCACACATGACAGGATCGTTCCGCCTTGCATTCACAAGTCAGCGTATGAATAAGCTAATTTCATCTTGCGATGGTCATTGTACCTAGTTATGAATGTAGGAATACGGAGCACCATGAGGTTAGGTGACAGCGGTAGATGCAGCCATATAAATTTTGTGTGGTGCTACCAAAATTGAGGTTTGTATCCCTTCCATTATGAAATTCTTCTTGAATTTGGTAGAATGTAATGACTTGTTCTTTGCATCAAACTTGCCTTTCCCCTGAGATTTGTTCTTGTTGTTTTGGGGCTGGTTGGGCTGGAAGTTCTTCTCGTGTACCATGTGGGCACTAGAAGCTCCCTTAGTGACCCGAGCACGTGTGTCTTTGCTCTCGCCTTCTCCTCAAAATCAAGAGTGCTAATGAGATCCAAAACAGAAAACTCATGTCTCTTGTTTTTGGAGAAGTAGCAAAATCATTCCACGAAGGTGGAAGCTTGGCAATGATGGTCCCAACAACAAATTTGTCCGACAACACACACTTAAAGTACTCAAGTTCCTTAGAGTGATTGTATCTCATGAGCCTGCTTGAACAACAGGCGCTCATCGGTCATCTTGTAGTCACATAATTTCTCCATGACGTACAACTCGTTGCGGTAGCCGAGGGCCCCAAGCGTGGCCTCGGCGCAGCCCACATGTCTTTGCATTGTCAAGCGACATATATGAATCCACAATGGAATCGTCAAGAACACTCAGCGCAGGCGGCTTTGAAGAGGTATCCATGTTCGAAAAGCTTCCTGCTGTGTAGGATAAGATAAGCCCTCGGGCTTACCCTTAGTGGCGTCATAGCGATACATGATCTGAAACCAATATACTGCTCTTGTCGCCACCTTTATATTGCACCCCTTAAAAGTAGGCGGCTTCAAAAGCGCAGCAAAACCACTCGGAGTAAATTGCACGTGATCAGGTTTTGGATTGGATTGTTGAATATATGAGCAATTTAGTATGAGATTTAATCCGAAACAGCGATAAATAGATCATGATGACAATTGCAAACATCAAAGTAATGATGCGGACTAAACCAGGAGGACAGAATCACATACTATACAGCGGGAGCAGAACCGATGTGGTTGATGTTGTCACTCATGTCGTTGATGAAGAGATTCTTGAGGTCGGGAAGAAGGCTGTCGTTGAGGAAGTCGTCATTGGCAGCAGTCGAGTGTGCTCCCCAAAACCTGATCGCCCCTCTCCCATGCGGGATCACGAAAGGCGGGGTTGGAGGACTGATGTCCCTTCTCTCGATGCACGCGGGAAGGAGGGCTGGAGAAGAATTGCGTGGCGGCGCTAAGATCTGGAGCAGTCGAAACCATATGATCTGTGGCGGCTAGGGTAGAGCATGGCAGGTCGATCGTGCGAGTATAATAGTAGGCCTTTGGCCCCAAACCCCGTCCAAGTCAATAATAGCTCAAAAAAGTCAATAATAGCCCCACCAAGGTTTGTCTAAAAAGCGGAGTAATTAAAGGCGTCCGCTAGTCCCTTTAGTATAAATACAATATCATTAATAATGGCCCCACCTTTTGTCTCACAAAGTATGTTGGAGTACTGACCGGCTACCGTTTACAATCCGCTTCTCTTCTCTCTCCTCTTCTCTCTCCTTCAACTAAGCACAAATACTATATTTAAATCCTTATAGCCTGCTTATGTCATCTAATTGTAGTACTTGCTCTAAAGTTACTATCCTTGTGTAGTATGAAATGTCAGGCGTGCGTGGCGGTGCCCTCGGTCGGTCTGACAGCTTCAACGCCGGAAGCAGTGAGAGGTCGCGTCGCCTGACTTGCCATCAATGTGGAGCGGCGGGCTCAGCTGGCGCCCAGGCGGGAAGCAGCGTGGGAGGGAGGTTTTTGTTGGGCCAAGAAGGTGAGAAGCCAACTTGGGATCGGTCCGGACGGGGAAATATCATGTGCTCCCATACTCTGCATATGACACTAGTCTATGTTACTACTCCCTCCTGTCCGGTTTATAGAGATGTTTAGAGTAACATAGTAATATGTTACAGTACAAGTTACTCCCCACTATGACCAGCCTTGGCCTCTCCCAGTGCTCCACCATGTAAAGCTGCTAAGCCTGCCACGTAGGCATAAAATATGATGTGGCACCAATAAACTAATCACCTATGCATTGAAGACTTGAGTTACTAAGCCATTTAATGCACTTAGCACCTCATCTAAAGAGCATTAATAGTATAGCTAGCTGCTGGCTATAAGCCAGTGCCATGCCAGCTACAGCCCATCTTATAGTCAACATGTACAATAGTAGATCAAAAGAGTGTACTACACTACTTTTTTGTTCGGTGGCCCACCATTCATTCTCACAAAGTGCCTAGGAGCACGTGCTAGAACTGGCTCTTCACGAAGAGCCCGCTTACCTTCTCTCTCCTCTTCTCTTTCCTCCAACTAAGCAGAAATATACTATAGTTTATTCCTTATAGCCCGCTGACTCAGCTCTATTGTACTTGCTCTAAGCACTTACTAGCACCCCCTTGACCGTGGACCTTGACGGTGTACGTCACCTTGTGTCTCATAATTTTCCTCGTCATCATCTGAGTCCTAGAAGATCTCACCCACATCATCATTAGCATGCAGCCGCCTTGATGACAACGTGCGCATAAGGAGTAGAAGCGTGAGGGGCGCACCACCACCACGTCGTGGGCACTCGTATGTGCTGGTGTGCGTGCAGCGTGCGTGTTTTTCCATCGGTGCTAGCTCTAAGGCCAAGGCTGCGGTCGTCTTCGTCTCCGACTAGTAGTTGAGCAACGACGGCAAAGAAGTTTCACGCCTCGCCGACCTAGCGACCATCGTACAAAAATACTGCGCGATGGAGAGTGCACGGAAAACCGAAACTAGGTTTTGGGACAATCCGACCACGAATACAAACCCGATCCGAAATAAAAGGGTGCTTCATACTCAAGCACAGGGTTAAAAACCAAAAAGCAAAAACCCCTAAAGTGCGGAATCATCTTGGAGGGATGGCTCAGCGGACCTGCAAAATCCACGATCGGGCGCCGGTCCAACACACAGCCTTGGCGTGTTGGATACTACGGACGAGTGGCCAAAAGTGGCGTAGGCTTTTTAGCCCGGCGACCAACCCAGCAGATACCAGTATGGTATTAACAGTCTTCGAGACTTTCGCATCAAATAACATGCGGAAACGAACAATCCGCAGCCTCGTCGAAGTCTACCAAGTAGCAAAAACAAATCCATGGAGTGACACGGCTATCACCTTCAACGCCAGCGATGAACCTAAGTTCCGAACAGCTAGAGCACCAGCCGCATTGGTCCTCAGTCCGATAGTGGACGATTTCCGTCTTACTAAGGTACTCATGGATGGCGGCAGCGATTAAACCTCATCTATGAAACCCTTCAAAAATGGAAATTGGTGGAGCCGCATTGGCGCGGCAGCACAACCTTGAGAGGATAATCCCTAGTCGAGAAGTATCTTTGCGGAAAAATCACACTAGATGTAGTGTTGGCTCACCGGACAATTACAGGTCGAGGAGGTCACGTTCCAAGTGGCCCCATTCGGCAGCGGATATCACGCGTTGTTAGGCGAGAGGCATTCACAATCTTCAAGCTATACCCCACTACGGGTACATGAAGCTCAAAATGCCGGACCCAATGGGATAATCACTCTGCCGATGATCCGGATCTGCACTCCAGCGCTGAAAATAAGACAGCCATGCTGGCCCTAGAGGCATTGTCCGAAGCCCTAGCGGTAGAGGAACTAACTACGCTGCGCTCCACGGTGGATAGGGACGACGTGATACTCGATAAGAGGTCCAAGTCCACCTCTTTTAAACCAGCGAGCGAAATAGTCAAATTTCAGGTCCATCCAACGGACCCCACAAAGGCGGCCTCCATTGGGGCACAATTAAGTCCCGATGTCGAAGCCGCTTTCGAGAATTCCTTGGGAAAATTGGGACATTTTGCTGGCACCCTTCGGACATGCCGGGAATCCCACGCAGTGGCGAGCACAGCCTAAATATCCTAAAAGTTCAAGCCGATCAAACAAGCTCTTGGCGATTTTCCGAACCCAAAAGGCGAGGCAATGGGAGAGGATCTAGCCAAACTCTTAGAAGCGGTTCATCGGAGATATAAAACATCCGGACTGGCTAGCCAATCTAGTAATGGTATCAAAAAGGACAAATCCTGGCACCTCTCGTCGATTTTAAAGACCTTAACAAGGCCTGTCCAAGGACCTTTCCCCTCCCTCGCATCGACCAAATCATCGATGCTACCGCGAAACACGATTCATTGTGCTTCCTCGGCGCATACTCCGGATACCATCAAATCAAGATGGCGGAGAAAGATCAGGCATAGCGGCATTCATTACTCCATATGGGCCATTACGCTTCAACACAATGCCCTTGGACTCAAAAGCGCCGGCGCAACATATCGGCGCATGATTCAAACATATAAGCTACGAGATAGGCAAAACAGTAGAGGCATCGTGAGCGATGTGGTCGTCAAGACCAAACACGTCGGAACTCTAGTAGAAGACTTGAGGTGACATTTGACAACCTCGAGCATATGACATTAAGCTCAATCCAAAAAATCGTCTTGGTACCAGGTAGGAAAGCTCTTGGGCTTCATCGTATCCGGTAGAGGAATTGAAGCAAACCGGCCAAAATCTGAGCTCTGTCAATATTGGATATTCAAAAGACCTCAAGCGAGATACAAAAACTAACCGGATGCGTGGCGGCCTTAAGTCGCTTTATCTCCCGTTTGGGAGAAAAGGCTCTGCCCTCTACCGCCTCCTCGGCGCACGAACATTTCGAATGGACGGATGCTGCCACAGCCGGACTCGAAGAAATAAAGACCATTCTGCCAACAAATCCGGTTCTGGCCGCGCCCAACCTGGGCGAACCTATGTTATTATATATCGCAACAACACATCAAGTTGTCAGCGCGGTACTCATCGTTGAGCGAAAGCAGAGCGGCACAGATTCCCTCTTCAAAAACCGATTGTACTCGTATCCTTTGTTCTAACTCCATGCAAATCGGTACCGCATTATCAAAAGATAGCGTATGTGGTGTTCATGGCATCCGGAAGCTGCGACACTACTTTCAAGAGTGTTCAATAACGGTGGCCTCCGAAGTACCTCTCAACGATATTATAAACAATCGCGACATAGCGGGAAGGATTGCAAAATGGGCTATCGAGCTCTTACCATTTGACATAACCTACAGACCACGGCGAGCTATAAAATCGCGGAGTTACGGCTGACTTAAATCGCCGAATGGACGAAGCTGAACTCCTAAAAATGCTGTAGCGTACTCCAACTGGATCATGCATTTGACGGATCCAAAATGTTGGCTGGCTTGGGGGCTGGCATCGTCTGGCGTCCCCAGCGGAGACACAATCAATCGTACTTCAAATAATGTACATGGACTCCAACAACGCGGCGAATCTGAGGCCCTTCTACATGGCCTCCGGATGGCAATCTCCATGGGCATTCAACGCCTAGAGGTCTTGTGAGGATTCAAACCTGCAATATCCCAAGTAAATGGAGACTTTGATGCCAAAGATCCCAAAATGGCAGCTTACATAGCGCCGTCCTAAAAATGTCATTTCGGTTGAAGGGCTCGAATTCCACCATGTAGCAGGGATAATAACCAGGCAGCGAGCGTGTTAGCCGCATCGGTAGCGAAAGCAGAGACCGTCCCTCAAACATCTTCACTGGAGCGGCTCTTTAAGCCATCCGTATTATGGGAAGAGGTCCGGAAATAACAATCCGGAGCCAGTGCATCACCTAACTCAGACCATTCGACACAATCGGTGGCTCAGCCACTAAAATAACACCTTGACTCACAAAATAATGGCAGTAATTGCCCGTGGACAGAACCATTCCTAGCCTACTTAATGCGGCGGGAACTTCCGAAGACCAAAATGAGGCCCGCTGCATAGTTGGCGATATAAAGCCTACAAGGTCCATGAGGAGAACTTTATAAGAAAAGCACAACGGAGTCCTTCAAAGGTGTATCTCCGAAGAGGAAGGCGAAATCTCTGGCTGAAATTCACGCCGGACTTGGCGGGCACCACGCTGCAGCCGGGCCCTTGTAAACAAGGCCTTACATGCAGGATTTTATTGGCCGACAGCCGGGCGGATGCTCGGGACTTAGTCCAACGATCGTCGGTTGCCGGCTCTTTGCTAATCGAGCCACATGCCACCCACCGCCCTCAAAACTATACCCATCACCGGCCGTTCGCGATGCAGGGGCTTAAAATGGTTGGACCCCTTAAAGGGAACCCACAAGCACAAATACTTATTGGTCATGGTGGACAAATTCACCTAATGGATTGAGGCCAAGCCGGTTAAAGCAGCGAATCCGGACGGTGATAGACTTCATATCCGGGGTAGTACACCGTTTGGCGTCCCCACAGCATCATCGCGATAGCGGCATGAACTTCACGGCCGACGAGGTTAAACTCTGGTGCAAAACATGGGAATCAAGCTCGATTACGCTTGTCTATCACCCCCAAACTAACGGTCAAGTCGGCGAGCAAATGGTCTAATCATGGCGGCATCAAACCCGGACTAGTGCGGTCCCTCAAGGAATCTAACACGCCTTTGGGTAGAGGAGCTCGACTCCGTACTCACGGGGCTGCGGACCACGCCAAACCGAACTACTGGATTCAAACCATTTTTCATGGTATCTGGCGAGAGGCAGTTACGCCTGCGATATAATTCATGACTCACCTCGTGCGCATGTACGAAGAAAGAAGCCGAGTTGGATCGGCGGGACAGTTTGGGCGCCTTAGAGGAGGACCGAGGCGTGGCAAAGGCTCGTTCCGCATTTTATCGGCAGGCTCAAAGATATCAAAGCGAGAATGTATGTGCCAAAACTTACAATGTTGGCGAACTTGTTCTCGCTTTGCGGACAAGAAAAGGACAAACTTAAGACCAAGTGGGAAGGTCCCTTCATCATCGACCAAGTCTGACCGGTGAACATACCGTCTCGTCTTGCATCGACAACCGACTCGAGCGAACCCATGGAATGCAGCCCGTCTCCGAAGATTCTCGCCTAACGCCGGACTCGAGTTAATCTCACTCCCCGTCCACTTTTTATATTTTTATTGTCTCTTGTCCCCTCCTTCTTCCACTTTTTTCCAATACCATTTATAGGCTGATTTGCGCTTTGTTCACACACTTGATGTGCTCACAGCACTCATTATACAGGGGCTTCTTTAACGAAGCTTATTCATCTGAGCTTCATGCCCAATACATGTGTCATACTTCCACATGTACCTTTTATTCACCATTGTATGCATCGATATGACTTAAGTTTTGGCCAAGCTAGGTTGCACGGCTCTGTGCTTACCCCTCGTTCCCGATTGTTCGGCTAGGAGGTAAAGGAGCACCTCTGCCATTACTCTTGCCGGGTTAGCGGATGTGTACCTCGGTGGGTGAAGCGAAAGCTAAGCGTTCTTAAGAGAATATTGATCGGTGACTTGAAAGATGATTTATTACTTACTTATTTATCTGCCCCGGATGCTTTTACTGCTATTTTAGCGATCCAGCATTGCACTTTAGGGCATGCCTCCCGAGAAAGGAACCCTTATGAGAACAATTCTCCACGGAAGATGTTTCTTACTAACCATGTAATATAACATAACTAGTTGGGCACTTATACGATAAAGCAATTATGACCCGACACCTTGTCTCCATGCATGCCCGGTTCTTTTATAAGCTGTAAGGGTATTCGGACACTCTCGGACTGTTGGGTCGAGGTTGAAGCGAAGCGGTCCGCAAAGACAAGCGATCTACAATCCGGCTAGAAGGCATTTTACATGTCATTTCAAATTACATCGTCAAACCAACTGATTGTACTCCTCCTCAATCCCATCTAACAGGCTGTCTAATTCTGATCCTGTTGGGAATATTCATGACCAGTTCTACTTGGCGTACATCAACTCACAGGGATCTCCTTCCCATCGGGCCCCTTGAGTCCAACCTCGGCCATGTGGTTTGGGTCAGCCTTGAATGCAGCGTCTTCACCATGGCCCAGGCCTCCCTGGCGCCCTGACGGCATGCCGATATCTTCCACAAACGGAGGCGTCGCCGCGCTCCCTGAAGCTTCTCAGCAAGCTCACCAAGGCCCTCGGGTAGGGAGACGGATGGCCATGAACGACGCCACTCATCGCCTGCCAAACACGTTCGAGCAATTGCACCAGCTCGGGAAGTTGGTCACCCGTTGACCCAGGCATTTCCTCCGCAGGGCGACCTGTGAGCACACCTAAAGACATATTTCTTTCAATCGACTTCCTCGCTGAATTCTTCTTTTCAAAGGAATTTGTTCAAGCACTTACTATAAATGCCGCGACGAAGCCGCTGATTCTCCTTCACGGAGCCAGACAGCTGGGCCCGAACACCTTTCAGCTCTTCTCCTCGCTGGGTGTCGGCATCTTGGAGCTTGTTTCTCTCCTGCTGCACCTTCATAAGCACCCTCTCGCCGGCCTTTAGGCGGCCTTGATGGCTGTTGCTTGTCCGGATCTAGTCCGGCGCCCTCTGCAATATTATTGTCAGATTCACGCCGCACTTTGTTAAATAATTATCTTTTCAAAAGTATGTCTTACCAGTGGGGGTATCTGTGGCTCCCCCTGTGGCGGCCAGTGCGGCCTCAAGTTGGGCCTTGCACTCTTGGAGCTCCTGGGACAGATGGGTATTCTTCTCCGTAAGATCCTGCATAATAATTGATCCTTAAATCAGTTACTTTAATTATTTTAAGTCTCGGGGGCTACTGTCATATATAACTATTAAAATTACTTACCCGTATGTCTTTCACATCTTTGCTCCGTAGCTCTGGTTAACCCATCTTGGCGGCGCGAGTGCGCGTTCTGCATCAAAGGCATTTAACGCCTCGGGGAGAAACACGCGTCACGAAGAAGCTGTCGGCGGCCTTTTGTGATTCATGGCGCTCTCCACCTCGGACGGGTGGCGGACAGCTGTTGGCATCCTCCGTCGGAGGCGTCCGGCTCATGCCTTGTATTCGCCTCCCCTCCGGACCATGCGTTGGAGCATGGCTGGTGGAAGCTTGATTAGCAACCTCTCGGACCTTTGTCCGTGGCGCTCTTCTGGAAAAGTTATGAGCATTAATATACCTCCTGGGGATCCTTCCCTTAAAAATAGCGGTGCTCCGTACCGTTGCGGTGACGTTTCGGTTCGCGTCGCACTCCTCTTCCGCCCGCTGGGCCGGACTGACCCTTGTTGGTCGGCGGCCGCGGGTTCGGCTTCCCGCCTTAAAGGCACCTCCTGCGATGCACCATCAGTATGGGATGGTCAGAATTGGCGCGGGATCAAATGATGTGTCAAGACCTTGGTCGTAGTCACAGGGAGGCGGAGCAAACAAACCGGAGTAGTCGGCCGTAATGGCGACTAGGGCATTATCCATGCTAAGTTGGTGGAACACCCCATCAATCAGCTCCACCTTTATGTCCGGATCCTCTTGGAGGTCGGATCAAGGATCGTTCGGATCCTCGGGCTGTGGAGTTAGGCCGTATGCCCTCCGTCCGGCGCAGCTCTGCGTCGAAATCCGAGTAAGATACTTGACTTTAAAATTATGGATCGGGTAGATGAACATCCGCTTACCCAGCTCGAGGGTTATTCATAGAGAATCCATTCAGCGGATTAGATGCGGAGGAATCCTCCTCCTCTCCCTTGTACAAGCGGACAGGATCTTTGCGGATCGGCTGCCGAGCACTGGCCCTTGCGGCCATGGCGGGTGGCGTCATCTTCCCGTTGAAATCCCACATAGGTGGCCCCTATATTGGAGTGGCTGCACCCTCGCATAATGCGTGGCCATGACTCCAATCATGGTCAATCCGGAGTGGGCGATAACCTAATCCGGCCCATCGGATAATGGGCGCTCCTATCATCTTCCCGTTGAGGGCTCATGGCGCCAACTCGGCGTTTCTTCAAGGGAGCATTGCTGAACTCCGGAGGCGATCGAACTGGATCCGGAGGGCGTCCTCCATGTAGAACCATTCCGAAGGCCGGTCTTGGACGCCTTCTTCGAGTGCGGATAAATATCCGGTCCGGCGATCGCCATATTTCGCTCCGCCCACTTGATATATCGACCCCTCATGAGAGCGAGTGCGAGACAAAACAATCTCTTCCACAGCGCAAAATGGGGCTCGATGCCCAAGAACAGCTTCGCAAAAAGCTCTGAAGCCCTTGATGTGCAAAATGGGCCGGGCGTGAGGTGGTGAAGGCTGGAGTCCGTAGAACTCTAGGAGCCCCGGAGAAAGCGGATGTATGGAAATCCGAGTCCCCTTATTAGATGAGGGACAATGCATACCAGCTCCCCTTTGGAAGGGTTGGGGCGCTCTCCGCCTGCTTTCCACCCTTGTAGGTGGCTAGTCCGCTCGAACCGGAACCATGAAAGCTGGGGAAGATATCCCTCGGTTTGGACTGCCACTAGCTCATTGTGTGTAGGCGAGCATCTCCCCAATCTCCGGCTTAGGGCTGGGGCCTTGAGAGGAGGAGCGCGTTGGCTATCCATGATGGAATGGAGGTTTGTCGAGGCGCTTGATGAGAACTTGCGGATGGAGGATGGTGTGAGCTGGATCTAGATCCTCGCCTCTCTTATAGGCGGCTCGTTCATGCGGCTAGGGGTAAAATGTAAAAATACCCCAGCCTTTAGCATTAAATATGACACGTGGAAGAAGGCCATTATTGGCGTAGAAGCCAAGGGCGCAACATTTATAAGGAAGCGGACACTATTTGGCGGGAACATAAATTTTGAAGGAGAACCCGCCTTACAGCGCCGAAGACAATATCTGCGCCCGGACTAAATCGTCGCGAAGCCGGTTCGGGGACTCTTGAGGAGTTCGGACTAAGGGTGTTCGGATAGCGAACTATCATCATCGGCGGACTCCAAGACTATGAAGATACAAGATTGAAGACTTCGTCCGTGTCAGGATGGGACTTTCCTTGGCGTGGAAGGCAAGCTTGGCGTCTGGATATGTAGATCTCCTACCTTTGTAACCGACTTTGTGTAACCCTAGCCCTCTCCGGTGTCTATATAAACCGGACAGCTGTAGTCCATAGGATGAACAACAATCATACCATAGGCTAGCTTCTAGGGTTTAGCCTCTTTGATCTCGTGGTAGATCCACTCTTGTAACACACATCATCAATATTAATCAAGCAGGATGTAGGGTTTTACCTCCATCAAGAGGGCCCGAACCTGGGTAATACATCGTGTCCCTTGTCTCCTGTTACCATCTGCCTAGAGCGCACATTCGGGACCCCCTACCGAGATCCGCGGTTTGACACCGGCAATGGTACCGCAGATCGGGGCGAGCTGCCTCAACGCCGTCGAGCGGAGAGGCGATGCACATCCTCCCTTTCCGCCCGGCCGGACGGGATGCGGCGGATCAGCGACCAGCGCTGAGAGAGAGAGAGGCCACGGCGGCCTTGTGTGAGATGGTGTGACGAGAGACAAACCCATTTTCCATTTTCCCCACGGCAATCATTTTATATTCTAGGCGTGGTACCGACCCTCATTCGAGTAAACAACCGCTACGCGCGTCAAATTATCCGTGGGCTGCCTTTTAAATGCGAAACAAACTCCACCATGTACTTTCAGCGGGTGTGGCGGGAGCGAGGCGTGAATCGTCGTCCTGCGTGCACTTCTTCTTTAGGTGCAAATGCGTGCGTGGGTGGGTGTGAGAGAGATGGTTTGTGTGAAGCAGAGGCAATGTGTTGATGATATCTCAATCGAAAAGCGTAACATATGCAATGTGTGTGAAATGGAGTCATGGACGTGAGATATTGATAGAATTGAAAACAGGGATGAAGTGTGTGGCTGCAATCGATAAAAGTGCCATCAATTTGTGTTTGCCCGTCAAAGATCTGAGGCGGCTGGCCTCTTGGAATTTGAGAGGGTAGAGTGCAGTTCTTCTCCGTGGCATGGATACCTACCTACAACGTTCGACTATCGTGTGTGTGTGTGTGTGGGGGGGTAGAGACCGGTCGACTAGTATATGTGTGGGGAAGGAGAGAGACCTAGCTATGTATTGAGGGAGATCGATCGACATCCATGGATATGTGTGTGAGAGGAATAAGGTTGGGAAAAAGACAAAGGTAGGCGTCGGAGGGTTGGTGGTGGAGTGGCGTCTCACAAATGGTGGGAGAGGCCTGCTAGACAAGCGGAGGGTATGAGTGCAATATCTATAAGAGAGGCGGGGATGTCTGTCTATCTATGCGTGCGTGTGAGAGGCGGGTGGGGAGGTATTCAAGGATGATGGGGAGAAGATATGGTTGTGGTAAGCATGCGTAACTACATAGGAAGATCAACTGCCGTGTGTCCGAGAAAGGAGAGACATAATTAGCGAGGTAAGTGTATCGGTGCTTGGTGAAAGCAATTATAGTCGACACTGGCTATATGTAGGAGATCAGTTCATATGCACGTCTGCATGTGTTAGAAGCAAATAAGGTCGGAGGGGCGACGGGGGAGAGGGTGTGGCTAGGAGGTGGTGAGAGGCCTACCATGTCGGGGGAGGGGCTGTGCGAGCATGTGATTAATGAAAAGAGGCGGGGTGTGCACTGCGTGGAATCGTATTGGACATATGGGGGCATGAGCAGTGAGAAGAGAGAGGGAAGTATATATGTGTTTGTTGTAGGCACACTTGGCTAGAGAGGTATATCGACCGGTGTGTGCGAAAACAAGGAGCGAGGGGCCTACACACACACGCTGGTGGGCGACCTAAAGAGAAATAATGAGCGTCTTGCGATGGAGGGGCGCTAAGGGTGTGTGAGGGGAGGCATGTGCATGCACGATAGAAAGTTAAGCGCTAGCTAGCTACAGATAGAAGAGGATCGTGAAGGTGTAAAGAGGAACAAAGATCATAATTCATTATAAAAAGTGGATCTGAATACTTGAAAGAAGATATCATAATGTAGAACATTGATTATAATTTGGGCTAATGTGTGGCTTTTGCAACTCAGGTCTAAATACTTGTCATAATGTAGAGGCGGGGCACTATACTTTGTGTGATAAACACGGTGTGCGTATGGAACATGGTTTAGATTATGAATATATAGTTAGTACATCAAATGTACTATTATTTGGAATCAACATCAAGTGTATTCAAAAATAGAATTGAGTTAACGTAGTACACATAGTTCATATCTATCTCTATAGTAATCATGTGGTATGTTATTAAGGTAATACACGAATGATGGTTGAAGTTGGCAACAATCATGATTGTAGATTCTTATTGAAACAGAGAAAAGAATCAAATTTAGTTTAAATTGCAGCGGTAGTATAGACATTTGGAATGCACTAAAATGTTGCTATGAGTAGGTTACATGCATTATACAGCAAGCGAAAAAATTTAATCGGACATAACATGGATTCATACTCCCTCCTTCCATCTATATAGGGCGTAATGAGATTTTTAAGACCGCCTTTGACTATTGACAAGATTAAGAATACATGACATGCACAATGTGAAAATTATATCATTGAAAGAACCTTTCACAGACGAAGTTAACAGTGTGCTTTGTGTAAGTTGCATGTCATATATCATTGCTCTAATATTTGGTCAAAGTTAGCATCAAAAAACGCATTAGGCCCTATATAGATGGAAGGAGGGAGTAGCTTTGAATAGCATTTGTATAGTAAAACGGGGCAAGACTCTCTCTTTGTGTGGTGTGAATAGTTTTATTTTTTCGTTTTCTTTTTGGTTGAGGAAGTGCGAATTGATTTGAGTGCGTACAAGTACAATATTACTACGTTAGGCTTGTCCCTAAAATTCAACCCGCGTCTTGTTATATCCGAAAATTCAGATATCGTGCTCCCAAAACTGGCACCTTCACAACCCGCGCCTTGCTATCCCGAAAGTACAGCGCGCAAAACTCCCTCCAGCTGCCAAATCCGACAAGCGAAATCCCCTTCTAACCCTGAGCGAAAGGGCCGCTAGTTCAAATCGGTGGGGGTACTTTTATAACACACCCTACATTTTGACAAGCGCGTCCCTAAGTCATGCTTCACCCCTCCCATCGCCCCTTTTAGCCATTCGAAATCCCGGGCGCCATAACCTCTCCGTTCCAGCCATGAAACCCCACCCTCCTCCGTCCGCCCGTCACGCTGCCCAACGGAGCCTCTTCCCCGCAGCGTCGTCCACTGCAACAGCTCGGCGTCCCTCGTCTACCTCCCGGATGAGGATCGATCGTCCATCTCGCGATCCCGCCCGGTTCAGCCGCCCCATCCTCCACCTCCAAGGAGCTGCTCCGACGATCGCCTCGTCTATCGCGGCTGCTCCATCCCCATAGCGCTGCCTTAACCTGCTCCACCGGAACCGCAACATCCTCACCGACTCCTCGGGCCGAGCCGAGGCCTACTCAGCGCCACCAAAGGGTTGTACACTCATCGCATCGCACCTTCTCCTTAACTCGACCTCCCGGCGCCGGCGGTGCTCCATCCTGCACCCCATGGGCGTCTACCTTGAAGCTGCGCCCTGTGGCGACATCTCCATGGTGGCTCTCCCCGGTCTGAGGCCCCTTGGCGGCGGCGTCCATACCAGCCGGATCTCTTTGCTGCTGCTCGGCTCTCGCTTCGCTGCTTTCATGCGCTGCTGCTGCTCCGGCTCTTGCTCGATCGCTCGCTCGCCCAGCTGCTGCTGCTGCTCTCCCCCTCGCTTGTGCTGCTGCTCTGCTCTGATTAAGCCACACTTTAGTCGACTGAATCGACTTTTGGGTGGTGGCAGGCGGCTCAGGGGGGTGCAGGTTGAAGATGAACTGCAGGCCCTCCCTAAACTACATGTCAAGTGCCTCTCTGCTACCATTGCATTCAGGTTCGACAGTAGCATTCAGATTCCATAGTAAATTTCAGTTTCGACAGTTAATTTCAGAGTCAACAGTTTTTACCTCATCTGTTGTAGTCAGGTGGTTTTTGGTGATGTTAATTTTACATCCATTTTACATCATCTATTGGAGATGCTATTAGAATCCCACTTGAGATTGGCGATGTCATCTTGTCTGCTTCAGCCTTGGCGTCTTCTGGCTCACTGGAGTTGCTCCAACGACAGGCGATCCATCTGTGAGTAGTGCCACAGGCGCGTCTCTGATTCCTCAGATCTTCCTCCACACCTCCGACAGCCACCTCTGCCTCAACTACTTCACGACCAACCCAATGATCTTTGAGGTTAAACCTGCAGCTCTGACAAAGAGGTTGTACACTTTTGCATCACTTATTACTATACATTCACGTTGATCCATTAGGGCTATTTTGGTTCAGCGGAAAAACATAACAATAGGGAATTTTCAATGGCACTCTACTATTCAATTATTCATGCATTTTGTTGAGAGGAATGAAGCAAAACATCCACTGGACCTACTTTTCAAAATCCTATGCATGAAAACAAGACCAAGTGCATTAGTGCGAATAACATTCTAACTACACGCTTTCATATGGTTTCACTTGATTTTGGCCATGTTTATTTGCATTCCTCTGCTCTTCCAATTCCTGTAAACCAAACACCCAAGTTGGCAGAAATCCTGTGTTTACAAATGCTCTGTTTACCATGTGCATTTTCCTATCCTATTACGGTGTTTTCCTATCCCTGCATTTTAAGAATCATGCAAGCCAAATGAGCCCTTACAAATTACTTGATTCACAGTGCGTGTCGAAGGAACTTTGTGTGGTTTGTCCTGCTCCTGCCATGACGTCGTCCACCTCACTGAGCTGCTCCATCAGCGAAGCATCCACCAAACCAGACATCACGACTCGACCATCTTTAGCGCCTCAGATCTCCTTCCTGCCTTGGCACCCACCTAGCAGCATCACCATCATCGACTCAGCAAATGAACACGAGGAGTACAGGTCCTAAAGAGAGGTCACACTCTTTTGTTTACGCTTATGTTATGCATTGCTTAAACTTACCTGCTACTTTATCGTCTGTTCAGCTCTTGGACTCCCAAGTCAGGTCCAAATTAATGTTAAAACTTGAGTTCTAAATTAGTTGTGGGGCACATATCGAGGCAGCAATGAATAGTATATACATCTAATATCTGGTTCACCTAGGGTATGCCTATGTTGTTCATCTTGGGTGGGAAACAAATAGTAAAGCAATCATCATCTGTCTTTTATTAATTTAAAGCAATCATCAGCCTGCTATCATTATTTTGGATCCATCCACTTGGTTGTTACCATCACTCTAAATTTCTGCATGCTCTCCTTACATAATCTCACCATATTTTTCATATGCATGTCGGATCTTGTACACAGTCATGCTGAACATGTAGAGAAAAAGAGAAGAGTTTTCTTGTGACAATACAATGTCATCTGAACATCGCTCCATGGTGGGTTCAATGGCAAACCCTCCCAACCCTCTCCAGATTGTAATCGAGAGGAAGATATCTGTTACAGGCGGATTCGAGGCACGTGACCACTCCTATTTACCCCCAAGGTGTTTGCTCTACCTTGGCATGATGATGTTAGTCATATCATGCATATGTTGCCTTGCAGTGCCTACTTTTGACATCATATATGTCATTTGCTTGGTTTAGACATGTTCAGTGATGCCACTGTTTAGTTTCTATATCATATATGGGAATTATGTAGTCTCATGTCTTTTAGCCAGCCATAATATATGTGAAATGTGCAATGCCATCCTGTTTAACCGGGCATCATATATTTGAATGATATCTTGCCCATCCTTTTCTTCATTACATTTCCATTTGTTGACAATGTTTGTACACTAAACTACTCTTCTGTGAATCAGCCATTTGGGTGGGAGATGGAAAAATCTGGAGTGAAAACAAGGCCTTGAGCGCGGACGGTGCTACAGTCGAGCAGATCTCTTGTTGGGTCCCGATAGCTCCTCAGAGATGGATTCAGAGACAGATGACCATTCTTATTCCCCCACTGAGGTGTATGCTCTAACTTGGCACGGTTATACTACTTGTCGTGGAATTAACACGTCAGATGTCCTTAACGTCAGGACTTAGTCGCGAGGCCAACGCATCTATGTGGTAGCTTGAGAGGGGTTGAGCGGAATCGAGAGACGCAGCACAAGACAGGGATTTAGACAGCTTCGGGCCCCGGGAAACATCATCCGGTAAAAACCCTACATGCTGTTTGAGGCTAGATCTCATTATCATCACGAGGGAGTCGCCGTAAACCGGCTCTCCTCTTTGTGTCTAGCCCTAGATTGTTTCCTCTTTCTCATCCCCCTTTGGGGAGCCCTACCTCTCCTTATATATGCTGAAGAGGCGGGTTACATGTAGAGTCCAACTCGGACTTTAACTTAAACTATTCTAACTTATCTCCATGGGCTTCATAACGTCTTGGGCTTCATAACCCTTGACAACCCAGTTATTACTGTTTGCCGGTTTAACATTGTCTGCCGGTTTACCATTGTCTGCCGGTTTAACATTGTCTGCCGGTTTAACATTGTCTGCCGGTTTAACATTATGCGCGGTTTACCATTATCGCGGTTTACCACCAGCCGGTTTACCGTCTGTCGACCAATCTGTCTTGGTGTCGCGGTTTAACATCCGCGGTTTATCAAGTCCCGGCGGTTTACGACTCGGCGGGTCATTCAGCAGGTATATCGACATTAGCCCCAGTTTAATTTGGATTTATCCATGTTAAACTGATTAAATCATCCTTAAGTCCTTGTCACTTCCTTCTTCTAGAAAATCTGGTTTAATAGGCCAGCTTCATAATCAATTTGCTCACATTGGTTTGTCACGCAGAGAAATATTGTGAAGAATAACTTTCTTGACTCAGCTCCCAATGCTTAACAAAATATTGGTCTTTGAAATACTCATCGATCTTGACGGTTGTAGAACTTTGCGGTTTACAAATATTGATGGCACGGATCATAACTGTTTGTTAACATCAGCTTTTGAAAATATACCTCTTATATGCCTATCACTTGTAGCCCTCAACTCTTAAGAAGGTAACGTAGTAACAGCTTAAGATTTGCTTCAATATGAATGTCACAAGCTTGAAGAAATCCAGGTTGTTCATCTCAATCACTAGTCAGAATTGAGTATTCCACATATATAGCCCCCAAGTGCCGGGTTGTCATGCTTGCAGCAATCTGGGACTTGTAATTTCCTGATGCTCATAAAAACTTCAACCAGTGTAGCCCCCAAGGGTCGGTTCATTATGCACATAATGAAAAGGGACTTTATATATACTTCATTGAGAATAATATTATATTATGTAACTCCCATCATGGGGCTTGAACCCACGTTCACAAGGTTGAGAGCTTTGTGCTTTACCAACTGAGCAGTGGACCCTTCAATATAATGGATAAAAAGCTTTGTACCTTGAATAGTTGGCGAGGAGCAATTGGTAGCCCCAAGGGCGGCTCATTATAATATGATGAGGCGGGTCTTCAATAAAATGAGCAAACAATGACTTTGCATTAGCCCCCAAGTGTCATGGTGCATGCTTGCGGCGACATGAGACTTGCATATTTGATGTAATCTCAACTTAAATAATGTAGCCCCCAAGTGCGGGTTGTAAGCTTTGCAACTCAGGACTATGCCTTCAATTGTAGAATAAATCATATCCTATTGACAATATGATAGCCATTGCGCTAAAGCGACTTTGAAAACCTTAACCATAATATTGGTTATTGATAACCATAATAGAAATCCAGCCATGTTGGCTATTTGAAGATTTGAATAATATAATCCAATGATTTATGGCGCATGATTCAATGGCGCAATCCAAATATATCTTTGGCGACTTATAGTCGAAACCAGACCGGGCTGATAGTCTCCGGTTTATGATTTAATCGTGTTCCGTCAATCATGGCAGCGGTTGAACTGGATTTAATAATGTTGGTTGAAAGCATAGCAGAAAAAAATATTTTATCAAAAGAAAAAGCGAAGCAAAGGCAAAGATAAAACCATTGCAAATGAGGCTTTGAGCGATCAAGTAGCATTACCATGGTCGGACAAGACCATGCCCCCAAAAAGGCGTAGCTATGGTTCAAGTCAGCCAGGTCCCCAAATGATGCATTGGCATTACGCCGATCAAGAGGTGTAGCGATGGTTGAGGTTCGACCAAAGCCCCAAGTGATCTTTGTGGCACTAGGCGATCAAGAGGCGTGACTATGGTTCGGACATGACCAAGTCCCCAAGTGATGCTTTGGCTTTTACGCCTACAAATGGCGTTGCTATGGTTCGGACACGACCAAAGCCCCCAAGTGATCTTGTGGCATTCGCCGATCAAGATGTGTGACTATGGTTCAAACATGACCAAGCCCCAAGTGATCAATAATATGATAAGCCAATAAGGCATGATACCCATGTTTGAACCGCGCATCATGGCGGCAGGTCCTCTTTGGCACCCTTTAACTTTTTGCAAGAGATAAATCCTTCTTGAACCGGACATTAAACCGGATATTGAGAGCTTCAAAGCTTTGTGGGAGACATCTTTCCCTTGAACCGGATTTTATACCGGAATCTTCGTTTTCAGCCGGAATATTTCTGGCGGCCTTTAAATTTTCATCAATATAACAGCAGCCTCCAGGACCGGGTTTCCCTTCAACATCCTGGGGCACTTGAATTTGCTGAAACTGGCAAGACTTGCTGCATCATATCATCTTAGCGCCCGAGTCTTAAGATGACTCAAGGAGTTGTCTTGAGATTCTCCGTGCTTTACCATAGCGAAGGTATATATCATCGGTGTTAATAGCGATGTAAATCCTGAAAGGTTGAGATGACTGCGGCGGATTATAGATGATCCCGTATGAGCCGTGTCGACCTTCGGCCAATGGTTCCTTCAAGCTGGTTATTTGAACTTGACCAAACTGTAGTGGCGCGATTTATCGCATGTCCATTAACCCATCCGGTCAGATTGCGGCTGAATGATAATTTGCCTCAATATATTGGAAGAAAAACCGGGCTACCCAGCGGTGACTTGCTCATACTCAATAAATAGCTCCGGCGGAGCGAGTGCGGCCGGTATGTTGATGTAGACCAGGCCACGAGGGGCGGCGACTTGCGCCGCGTTCATTCACGGGTGGTATGACGCGGACGAAAACACGGTGCGAGCGTTGCTAAGCGCGTGCTCCGTGCCGCCTCATTTGTAATGAACAATTGTCCTGCGTCAAAAAATATCACAAGCCAAAGTAATTGTTCACACAAAAATTAATGTGCCATGAAAACAAACCGGACGGATATCACTGCCGTTTTTTTCTTGGACAACGGATGATCTGTCCGTAGATAAATTTTCGATCTTTATTCTTGAATTCCCTTTGATCCATATATGTATCCAAAGCATATTTGTGTTGATGCTGCCGATCTTCTTTTCTTTGATCTCCACGTGGAGTCGTAGTAGTACTGATTTTGCTTCCGGGCATGTGTATGGGAGTCAAACAAGTAGTTTGACCCTCTCTCTTGAAAACAACATAGTCACTTTTCCTTCGGTGTTGTAAATTATGTTTGAAGCTGGTCAAACGGATTCGGACTGCAGTGTGCAGGTTGGGGTCATATTTGGCGTGAACTCTCTCTGATGAAGCGGCGTGCAGCATTTTCTTCTGAAGCATCCCTCGTTTGCCTTGTTTAAAATCTGCACCTCCTCAGTCTCATCAACATGTTAGGAGAAATAGCGCCTCCAGACTTGTCCTTGCAGCGACCTCCTTGGCGTACTTTACTTTTCTTTAGCCTTGTACATGTAGTCTTTGCCTTGCACTCCACGATGGTCGGATGAAAATGTATTTGACTGCATCGTGCTTTATCTAGCACTTTCAAGGATTAGCAGAGTGTCGAAGACTTGAACTTCCAGGCGTATCTCTATGTGCTGCCCCGGCCTCCGCTCTGCTCTGTCTATACCATATACATAAACACAACTAGCACTAGCTAGCCAATATGGGTGAGGCGGGCAGGCCACGAGCGAGGCTCGGCGAGAATGTGCCCATGGCGGTAGAACTTAGGCGGCAATTTGATCCGGCCCTTTGGTGGCTCATCTTGAAGTCTAGGCGGCCTGCGGTGGCTCGAAGCGAGCCATGAAACCAGGCCCATGAGCAGCAAAGCGAGTGCAACCGCAACTTAGTATGGAAACGATATCTTGGTAACACAACGGTTTGAGGTGAAACTGCGGTGGCAGGCGGCTCCACGACGAAGATGAAGCGAGGCGAAGGCCGTCGTGGCACGGCCGGCACTCGGCGGCGGGTTGGAGAAAGCGCACCGTGGCAGTTCAGCTCAGCGGCGGCGATGACTAAACCGGTGGCAGGTTGAAGAGCAGCGTCGGCGAGCCCAGCGGTCATTGCTCGAAGTGCGGCGGTTTGAGGCACCGAAGGCGGCTTACAAGTTCGATCCGGCGGGAGGCGGCGGTGGTTTAGGCCAGCAGCGGTTGAAGACCGCATGTCCTATCATGATGAGGAGGCGGCTCTCAGCGGCAGCTTTCGGATCTGGCCTTGCGCGATTTTGAAGCGGTGACCAGCGGAGCTGATGCGAAGCGATGCTATCAACGGCGTGGGCGGATTCTGGCCAGCAGCAGAATCCCGTCGCCACCGCTCGAGTGCAGAATGGGTCAGCAGGAAGTCGAAGCATGACCGGCGAAGGCGGTATGGATTCATCGGTTGCATGTGATGAGGCGAGTAGGGAAAGCAACTTCGGTGGAGCGAGTCGCCGGGGCAGCTGAACCGCGGCGGCGGCTCCATGAAGCTACGGCTTAACACCCGCGAGGGTAATTGATACTACCCGTCGGCTCCGAAAGCAGCAAAGGTCGAACGGCGGGCTGGCATGGCGCAGCGGCGTGGTGAAGCTGTGCTTGTAGCGGCCGTGAAAACTTCGGTGAAGCGGGCGTTGGTCGGGCAGCTTGTGGCGATTCACGGGAGTCAAGCGATGATGGCAGCTCGGCGGCATTCAGCTTCGCACTGCGGACCCGTTGACTCACGGGAACTAGTAGTAGAAGCTCAACGGTAGCGGCTCACGGCCAAGCAACAACTCCTCCATCTCTTTTCCTCAAACTTTGTTTGATGGCAAAACAATCTCGGCGGTTAATGGCAACTCAACCGGTCGCGGCCGTTGATCCAATGATAGAAGTGCGGATGATGCGGAAGCGTGTGATGGCAAGACCGCAAAAGACAAAGCGGCTCTGGACCGGCCCTTGATGCTGTGATGATGGCGGTTTAGCAGCTCGGCGGAATAAGCGAGCGGATCGAGCTCGAAGCAACATCGCGAGTTCGGTTCGGCGGAGCGAGGAAGCGGGCTGCGATGGCGGCTCGGCGCGCCCGGCGAGCAGTTCGAGCGCGATTGGTTTGCGAAGCGGTAACAGTGACTCGAAAGTGGCTGCGGCGGTAGTACGAGTTAATACAGTAGCGAGGAAGCAGCGAAACTCCCGATCTCGGCGGATCGGTATAGACTTCGCGGCGGGGTGTTTCGGCGTCTCGAGCTGAGTTGACCGGCGAAACAACGAGGCGGCTCGAACAGCGGCGGTTTACCGTGGCGAGCTTTGGCGCTTCAGCGGAGGCGGTTCTACGAGCAGCTCGGCGCAGCCACGGCACATGAGCCGTGGTGGCTCGACAATGACGGCTCGTGGCGAAGGTGGAACATGGGGCGGCCATGAAGGTGGCGGTTTTGGCGAGCTCGCGGCGCGAGCGAAGCGCAACCAGCGGAGGTGGCACTGCGCGAAGCGCGGCGATGGCTGGCGTGCAACAAGGAGGCGGCGGCTTGCAAGAGGAGTGGGTATGGAAACCCGATTGCGGTTGTGGAAGCGAGCAGGGCGCTCGGTGAAAGCGGCGGCGGAGGCGGCCGGCTTAGCGCGGGCAGCCAGAGCTACATCCACGGCCACAATGGCAGCGGCGAGGCGGCAAACGCCCGACTGAGTGCGCTCTCACGGTGGCGAGTCAACCACGGCGCATCTTCCTCCGGGTCTTGAAGCCTTGATGGAGGCGGCCACAAAGCCAAGCGGCTTGAGATGGCGGTGAATCCCGATCGTCACCGGCGAGGCAATTAAGTCCGTGACTTTCCATCCTTGACTCTTCTGCGATCTCTCTCTTTTTTTAATCGATTGATGATGTAGCCAGCAGCACCTCCGATCCCAACATAACCCACGGCCAGCCCGAGAGGAGGTCGAGGCGCTACAACAGCGAGGCGAGGCAGCGGCGGTCTTCAGCAGCTTGGGCGAAGTTGAACCTGTTGGATGTGGAAACAATCACTGCATCTTGGTGAGGAGATGGGCCACTCGGAGATGGCGCAAAGGCAGGCGACAACGCATAAGCGATGACTTGTCGTGACTCGTCTCGACATGAGGTTACAAGCGGCTCGAGCGATGGAGAGCCCGGCGACTCAGCTCAGCGAATCCGAGTTGTGGTCATTGACTCCCGTCGTAACCGTCTCTGTTTCCTTCCATAAAAATAAAATCTGAGTATGGCTTGGGCGACTTGACAGCGGCGTGTGAGGCATTGCGGGAAAGCTTTTATGCATATCGGCAGCGGTGAAAGTTGATCGGTTTCGATGGATCGCTCGATCACAGCGGCACACATCATGCAACCTAATTTCTCTTCAACTCAAATCTTGTACTCATAGATCCAAAGTAAATCCCGTGTGATTATCCCATATCGGTTCTTCTTCATCCGGCCAATCGCGGGCTTCTCGATCCTTGAAGCCCTTCAAGAACTCAACACCACCATCGCGGGCCCACGGTGGGCGCCAAGCTGTCGTGGAATTAACACGTCGAGATGTCATACTTGTCGAGGACTTAGTCGCGAGGCCAGCGCATCTATGTGGTAGCTTGAGAGGGTTGAGCGGAATCGAGAGGCGCATCACAAGACGAGGATTTAGACAGCCGAGACCCGGAAACATCATCCGATAAAAACCCTACATGCTGTTTGAGGCTAGATCTCATTATCATCACGAGGGAGTCGCCGTAAACCGGCTCTCCTCTTTGTGTCTAGCCCTAGATTGTTTCCTCTTTCTCGTCCCCCTTTGGGGAGCCCTACCTCTCCTTATATATGCTGAAGAGGCGGGTTACATGTAGAGTCCAACTCGGACTTTAACTTAAACTATTCTAACTTATCTCCATGGGCTTCATAACGTCTTGGGCTTCATAACCCTTGACAACCCAGTTATTACTGTTTGCCGGTTTAACATTGTCTGCCGGTTTACCATTATCTGCCGGTTTAACATTATCGCGGTTTAACATTGTCTGCGGTTTAACATTATGCGGTTTACCATTGTCGCGGTTTACCACCAGCGGTTTACCGTCTGTCGACCAATCTGTCTTGGTATCCGCGGTTTAACATCCGCGGTTTATCAAGTCGGCAGGTTTACGACTCGGCGGGTCATTCATGAGGTATATCGACACTACTCATATCATGCATACGGTGTCTTGCGTTGCATAGTTTAGACATCATATACACAATATTCAACACCATGTTCTTAGTTCAGACATCATATCGAATGCCCTCTGTTTAGCATATAAATCACATATGTGAATTAAATGATCGATCTTGATTACTTAGATAACATGTAGGTGAATTATGTCATGCGATCATGTTTAGTTATTCATCATATCTTTGAATTATGTTATGCTATGCTATCCGGTTTAGATAGACATCATATATGTGAAATTATGTCATGCTATCCATTTTAGTTAAACAATATACATAGCAACTATTTCATGCCCTCTTTTTCCACACTATCTATTGCATCGCCTCTTATACAATGTCTGTACATTCAACTATGTTTCTGTTTATCAGCCATTTTGAATTGGAGCGGGTGATGCTAGTATCTAAGCGGAATAAAAACACGGTCTTCAAATAAAACAGTGCTACCTCTTGGTGGAATAGCACCCGGTTGTACATGCACAAGAACCAGCCCTACCACATAACCCAAACTCTATGATTGTACCCGTCTTTGCGATGGATGAAGAACCAGCTTCACCCAATCTAACCCCACCCCAGCCGATAGTAACCCAGTTCCTGTTGACATAGCACCATCTCCACCACAGGCTGCAAAACAAGAGCAGTTAGTAAGGAAGCTCCAGTGCCCAAAGGGCGATACTATCACAGCGAACCCCAACTCCACCGTTAGTATGCCTATTCACTGTGGAGGAAGCACAACCAGCTAGTCGTAGTTTAGCATCTATCGCATTTGATGTTGTTAAATCGTATGTGCGTATCTTCCCATCTTGGAAATATTATCTTTGAAGATGAAGGAAAATGCAAGTTGCAGGTGTTTGTCCAGAAGTTATGTGTAAGTAATGTTATTCATGGCAATTACTTTGCTTCCGTCCCATACATCCTACCTCCATGATGGTTATAATACAACAAATTTTCCCATTTTTCTCTATAGAGAAGGACCGATTTGGAAACTTCGGGATGAGGTAACCTGTGCTAATACCTCTGCTATCTTCAAGAATGCTTGGTGGCGATGTCGGAATTACACGAAGAAAGCGTGCTTCACCGGCAAAGAAACTCATCAAATTCCCTTACGTTCTCCGAGACACATTCTTGGGCGATGGTTGGGCAGCCTTGTTACTATCTTGGTCCCGAACCAAGAATGTGGTAAGGTCTATGAGCTCATTTTCTATTTTTAAGTATTATATTCTTGCGTCTTCTTGTACTCTGTTCATGTAGAACAGGTGCCTAAACACGGAGAACAACTGTTCTAATTTAAGATTCCATTGCTATCATAGTTCAAAAAAGCGTTAGGCGTTAATTGTGCGTTTGCCACCGCCTTGCGCTTCTTGACCAAAGCGCATGCTTATGCGCGATTATGCATAGATTAAGCGTAGTTATGCTTGTCGTTTTATAGCGCCTAGAGCCTAAGCGCATAAGCGCTTCGCTTAAGCGCACCTTTTTTAACTATGATTGCTTTGCTCTTGTATCCTTGTATTCTTGATACAAACTTTTTTAAAATTGAAGGATCAATCGAAACTCAATGGCTGTGGTATGTTCACGCATGTTTCTTTAACAGGTTTGCTCTTATCAATAGCTCTTTTGATTTCAATTTCAATTGTGTATACAGTTGACTTTCATATCATGCACATTACTAGCATCACCATGAGCCAATAGTGTTGTTGTACATGTAGACCCGTGGTACCCATCCGAAATCTTGTTGTGCGTGTAGTTTCCCATGCTTTGTATTCTTTCACTGCTGCTTTGTCTTGAACTGATATGATTTGAACCGTGTCTCTATTTTGATTTGGCAAGACAATGCGGTGACCATAGGACATAGATATATGTTTGTTTGATGCTTTATTATGTACTAGTACTTGACAATAGAAGACTTGGTAGTTTAATCCTGTCCACCTTACTAATGAACTGGTTCACGAAATGAGTTTCATATACTAGTAGATGCTAAACTTGTTATGTATGCCTTGTTTCTTCTTTTAGAATCTTGTGGAATATTGGGGAAGAGTGCCTTATTAAGCAATGGTAAAGGAAGTAATGCTGAGATAAGGTTCAGGATAGTGACACATCCTTGTTGGTCTCCGACAAAGCTGATAAAACAGCTAAGGAAGACTATCTTGAAGACAGGAGACAACCCCAAAGTCTGTCTTGGTTTAGTGTTGATTCTTGGCCACTACAGCTTGCACAAGCTATTCAAACTCCTTTATGCGAATCAGTTCGGTTTCTTGAGTCTCAACTACAAGCTAAAAGACATCGATCAGCTGTGCTGCGACAAGAAGCGGAAGGACTGCGGAAGTCCCTGGAGCATTCAGATGCATACTTTCTGGTGCAATAGCAAGCGTTGGAGGATTTTAGCGCTGAGGGAGTCCTGGATTAGGGGGTGTCCGGATGGCCGGACTATAGACTTTGGCCGGACTCCTGGACTATGAAGATACAAGATTGAAGACTTCATCCCATGTCCGGATGGGACTTTCCTTGGCGTGGAAGGCAAGCTTGGCGATCTGGATATGTAGATCTCCTACCATTGTAACCGACTCTGTGTAACCCTAACCTATTCGGTGCCTATATAAACCGGAGGGTTTTAGTCCGTAGGACGAACAACAATCATACCATAGGCTAGCTTCTAGGGTTAGCCTCTCTGATCTCGTGGTAGATCTACTCTTGTACTACCCATATCATCAATATTAATCAAGCAGGAGTAGGGTTTTACCTCCATCGAGAGGGCGAACACAGGTAAAAACATCGTGTCCCTTGTCTTGTTACCATCCGCCTAGGCGCACGATTCGGGACCCCTACCGAGATCCGCGGTTTGACACCGACATTGGTGCTTTCATTAAGAGTTCCTCGTATGCGTCATCTTTAGGCCCGATGGCTCCTCCGATCATCAACAACGATGCGCTCGGTGAGACTTTTCTCCCGAACAGATCTTCGTATTCAGCAGCTTTGCCTGCGGGCAATTAAGCAGCCATCTGGAGCAGATTAAGCTTCGCCCCGGCGTCAGGTCAGATTTGGAAGATTTGAACTACGGCTGACATCGCGGAGACTTGATCTTGACGGGTTCGAGCCACAACCAGCGCCCGCCTTTATCACGAGGGCATGATCTAGCTCTGCCGCGAGCGGTGTCTGGAGGCGCACGAGCCCGCTCCGACCTTTAGCTCGGGCCGATGCGCCTATCAGGGGCGGGCGGCTGGACACTTTGCCTCGGGGCTGTGATCTCTCGGCAATTGATCCGTACACCTACCCGTCCTTTGCGGCTTCGTGACTCAAGGTGCGGGACTCCACTCCGGACTCCGAGCCTTCGCGCCCCGCTAATCGAATCCGATTGGGCGCCGATCATGGAATTCTTTGCGCGGTCATCTTTATTTTCGCCCTTTGGCGACATCCTGAATTCAATAAAGTCTCTCTCTTTATCGGAGAGCCTGGCGGATTATGGTCGGGAAGGTTGGGATCACGGACGACGAAGAAATTCAAAGCCCACCCACCACCCACTTCGTAGCCACTCGCCGATGATTTAACCGACATGCTCGACTTCGACTCGAACATCGGCGGTATGGGCGGCGATGTAGAGGAGGAGCATGAACCAGCGCCTATAGGGCACTGGAGAACCACCTCATCTCACAATGTATACATGGTGGACACATCTAAAGGAAGCAACGACGAGGAACAACGGGACGCTACGAAGGATCGCTCCCTCGAAAAGCAGTCAAAACGGCGACATAAGCGCCACTCAATGTCCCACCTTGACAAAGACAACAGCCATACAGACCCAGCTATAGAGCAGGGTGAACCGGTGGATGATGAACATGCTATCAAGCAACCGTCCGAACAGGACAATCTGGATAAACAACCCGTCCCCGGCGAAGATAACAGTCCGGACGATCTCACGCCGGACAAGTTGCTGGAGCAGAAGAACCTCCACAAAAGGCTCGTTGCCACAGCACGTAGCCTGAAAAAGCAGATGCGGAAGCTCAAAACAGCGGAAGATGCACTCAGAATCAGATGGAGCAAAGTACTCAACACATGAGACAAATCGGCGACGATTGCGAACAAAGAGCTACCAAAGCGAAAACTACTGCCCGAATCGATGAGGAGGCCGTAGAAACCCCATCCAAAAAACAAGGAGGCCACCCGACCAGATGGACGACCCCATGGCAAACAGAGAGCGGCAAACGGCGCCGCACACAAGCCGGCACACGATCCGCACAAGGATTCTCATCAAAAAGATGGCCCGGTTATATCTATCTACGGGCCAAGAAAGCAAGCTCTAGTAAGAAAGGCAACACATCAAGTATCCGAACATCATGGTACACCTAAATATAGGGGTGCCGCACACCCCCTATGTTTCACCGATGAGGTCTTTGGATCATGAATTTCAGCGGGATTCAAGCCCATAAACATAGAGGCATCGACGGAACAACAGACCACGAGTCTGGATTGAGGATTACATCCTCCATATACACATGGCTAGAGGAGATGATCTCACGCCATAAAATACTTACCCTCAAGCTCAAAGGGCCAGCCCGACATTGGCTTAAAGCCTTCCGAAAACACCATTGGAAGTTGGGAGGAGCTCGAGCATGCTTTTGGGCAAATTTTCAAGGGACCTATGTCCGACCTCCGGATCCGACGATTTAAGTCACATAGCTCAACAACCGGAGAGTCAGCCGGAAATTTTGGAACAGATTCCTTACTAAAAAGAACCAAATAGTCATTGTCCGGACGCTGAAGCCTTAGCAGCTTTCAAACACAACGTCCAGGGCGAATGGCTCGCTGGACACCTCGGCCAAGAAAAGCCAAGAACAATGGCCGCATTAACAAGCATCATGAGCCGCTTTTGCGCGGGAGAGGATAGCTGGCTAGCAAGATGCAGCACCAGCGACCCAAGTACATCCGAAGTCGGGGATGGAAGCGGAAACCACGGCCAGTAAGGACCAGCGTCGGACCAAGAAAACAGCCGAAGAGCACAATAGTCAGCGCCCGGATTCAAAAGCTCTTGGCAGAATCATAAAAGCTGCCCCTCAAGGATAACAGGGACGAGCTATCTAACTTAAACAAAATCTTGGACAAGATATGCCAAATCCACGAGACTCCGGAAGCCTGCAAACCACACCCACAGAGATTGTTGGGTCTTCAAGCGATCCGACAAACTCAACGCCCGAACACAAGGGCTCGACACACCAGCGAGGGCGATGACGAACCCCAAAAGCAGAGCACCGGAAAACAAAAGAATTTCCCACAAGAAATCAAAACAGTGAACTCACTTCACGTGACAAAAGGGAAAAATAAAGCGGCGCCCATAGAGTATCGTGCCATATGGCCTATCCGGAAGAGTCCATACTTGGTTGTTAAAACCAATCACCTTCGACCATCGGGATTACTCTAGAAGTATCTGAACGCAGGTTGGACTGCCTTGATATTAGATCCGATAATTGGCGGACTCCAATTTTCACAAGTCTTATTGAATGGCGGCGATGATCTAAACCTGCTATACCAGGACACAATCCATAAAATGGGGATAGACCCAACCAAATTTCGCCATAGCAACACTTCCTTTCAAGGGTAATGCCAGCCCATATGCCCATTATACGGGCTCTCTCTGCTAGAAGTTGTGTTGGCTCACCCGACAACTTCCGCCGCGAAAAGTTAACCTTCCACCTCGCCCCATTTACAAGTAGCTATCAAGCACTATTGGGACGCGAAGCTTTCGCCCGCTTTAACGCAATACCGCATTATGCATCTCTTACACTTAAAATGCCCGGTCCACGCGACATCAGCTCATTAAAGGGAAACATCGAGGGTTCCTCGAGTCCGGAAAATTGTGCGGATGCCTTGATAGCCCCACAATAAACCGGCTTCAACAATACAAGCACTTAGACAGGTCGTCCAGACCCCGGACACGGCTGGACGAGTTCGGCGTAAACATACAAGGGGCTCCGCGCATCCACAACAAGAGACAATAAAGCTCAATTTTGTTCATTCTTTGATTTTTACTTTGTTTATTTAATATAACATACATTTTCGCACGATCTTTTTCAACTAAGTTCCTCTCGTTTACAGATGAACACCATGCTACACCCGTCTAGGATACGGCACAACAGAGACACAGGCCCAGACGTGCAGGAGGGACCCGTTGCAAGGATTCTTTTTCAGATTAAGACCCTGCGTAAACCTTTTTCACTGTCTCTTGTTGATACACATCCCCCGGTTTCTTGCTATAACCGAGGAGGAGGCTGGCGTTTTGGCATAGGACACGTCAGAATTTCGCGCGTACCTGGACACCAGGGGCTTTTTACCAAGGGCGATTGTTCGACCCGTTTTCATAAAGACCGAATACCTTAGGGAGTGTTCGGCGTCTCGAGTTAGGCCTTATATGCATCAGCTCCGAATCATGTCTTTGGTCAAATGTTGGGTTTGCCCAGCTCCTGTGTTTTGCTGCCTTACGTTCCGCTCTATCGGCTAATGCGGCACCAGGAGAACTACTGCGATTGTGCCCCGGTTCGGCCAGGGAGCACCTCGAGAAAGCCGAAAACTGACAGTCATGATATAGCGTGAGACTGGTCAACCACTCGATGACCCGCTGGAATCTTTAGAATTCCTCCGCATTGACGAAGGGTCGTTTCGGCCAGGCACATCTGCGCCCGAATTCGGGTGGCGCGGTGCCCCGAGGGCTATATAGTAGCCCCACCGAACTCCTATGGCTAAGTGAAAGTGATAAAGCATTATAGTCCGGTTGCCTAGTTTGTTGCGCTATCACCTCCTTTGTAGGACCAAGGCGTTGGATCAAGTGTGAAAATCGTTTCCTGCAAACACCCCGCATTATATGCGTGGGGAATGAAGCCAAAGACAGCCATCTTTCAAAGTTATATACACATATACATTAACGGCCACAGAGGTATTTTTTCATTCTTGAAGGCACAAGTATAAAAAGCTTTTCTATTCCATGAAACATTGTTTCACAATAATACATGTTATTCAACATAATATCCTTGAGCACCTGCGTCTCTATTAAGCAGCGCCTGCGAACTTCCTGAAAATAGTGCTCGACAGGTACTCGGCTTCCGTCCGAATCTTGGGATGCAACATCGGTGACCTTCATCTCCGCCCAGTATGTCTTGACACGGGCAAGAGCCATCCGCGCACCCTCTATGCATGCTGACCGCCTCATTGCTTTGATATGCGGCACCGCACCAAGGAACTGCTGCACCAAGCCAAAATAACTCTTCGGCTCGGGCCTTCTCGGCCACAAATGAGTCACGACATCCTTCATGGCAAGTCCGGACAACCTATTCAGCTCCGCCCATTCGCCAAACGATCGGTTAATGGAAGTGGGCGCTCGGACTCTGAATCGCGACCAAAAAGCTCTTCCATCTCGTGATCCTTTTGATCTCCGAAGTGTTCGGCCGCGTCCGCGGCACTCGCCGCCAAGTCCAGATAAGCATCCGTACTAATCCACAGCCGGTCCAACTGAGCATATTTAGGATCCGTGAACTTCCTTCGCAGCAGAAAGGGCTTTCCAACCGCGATATCTCCGGCCTGACGTAGCTCCTCCTTCATAGCTCTCATCGCAGAGCGAGCATCCTTGGCCTCGGTGGTGGCCTTCTTCAGGTCCTCTTACGCCGCTCAACCTTCTTTTTCAAGAAGCTCGCAGCGGTCGGTAGCATTCTTCAACTTCACGGCCATTTCGGCCATTTCCTTTTTGCTTCGGCAGTGAGCAGCCCGTTCGGTTTTTAGCTCTTCGGCCGCCTTTAAGGCAGCCGCATCACTTTCTCTGGCCTGCTCCTTGGTTCGGGCAAGCTCCACCCGAAGATTCTCCATGGCAGCGGCACCATCTGCATCAAGCATACATGTTGTAAGGCATGGGCATCAAGCTCCCTTACTAGGTGTCCGCGGAGAAACTGCATACCTTGTGACTCGTCCAGCCGCTTATTGACAAGCGCGATGTCGGCATCCGCCACATCAAGTTGCCGCTTTATTTTGGCAAATTCATCAGTCCGGCTAGCCACCGGACGCCCCGCCACCTACATAGGAAGGGCGACATATTATATCTGGGATTATGATCCTCGGCACGCTGTCATTTTTGACAACGCACCGAGTCTCAAGGGCTACTATCTACACGGGGCACATCTTATATATGCGGAACCGTCAAAAGGTACATCATTGCACGTACCTCAAAACCCGTCAGTAAACTCCTGGCAGCCTCGTACAACCCGCTTTTCGTGGACGAGATCTTTTCAATCACCGTACCCATCAATGCACGGTGATTCTCTGAGATTGACACTCGCCCGAGCAGACCGTTCAACTCCTCCGACCGTGCACCAGGAGGTGCCGGACTCGTCTGATGGCCTCTTTCGAAGGCCGGACACGGAGGGCTCTGGGGGGCCCTACGACACCTCAGGTTTGTCCGCCTCGCTATGCGGTACGGCAGGGGGAGGCATTCCGCTCTCCATCATGTCCGGACGGAGATCCCACGAAGACGAGCGCTGCTGAGAAGGGCTGAGATCCGAACTACAAGGTAAAATTTCGGTCATCTTCAGAGATAAAACAGGGATGTCTCTTATTTTAGAAAAAACTCCCCTCTCTACTTACGGCTCGCTGGAGGGCTGATCTCCTTGGGGAAATAATGCGGCCGGGGCATCTTCCGGCTCAGGACCCTCTGGCGAGGATTTCTTCCCGCGCTTTGGGGGCTTGGTCTCCGGATCTTTAGAGGCGGTCCTCTTCTCCCCTTGGATGGAGGGATTCTCGATCCCTCCTTGCTTGATAACCTCCTTCGCGGAGACAGTAGCTTCCTTGTTCCCCCTTCGCCTTCTTCTAAAGGCACAGCCTCCAGCATCTTGGTTAACACGGGATCCGGCGTGGTCTCAGGGAGGGGGGCCGGACACCTGATCAGTTTTGCTTTTGCTATCCACTCCCGTGTAAGGGACAACTCTTTTTAAGGGCAAGTTTATGTAAATATACGGATAGCGTGTCCGGGTACGGGACTACTTACTTGAGCATCCGGGCGATTGCAGCTCAGACCTGCGTCCTCGGTCAAGTCCGGGCACATTGCTTGTGATCCAAAGAACAGTTTGTACATCTCCACGGGCGTTGCGCCCATAAAATGTTGAAGAGCTCGTGGGACCTCTGGATTGAACTCCCATAGGCGGAGGGGCCAACGTTTGCAGGGCAGGATGCGACGAATCAGCATGACCTGCGCTACTATGACCAGATTGATCTCTCTCTCCAGGAGGTCTCGAATACGGCCCTGCAACAGGGGCACGTCTTTGGACGGCCCCCAGTCAAGCCCTTTATTGACCCATGACGCCAGCCGCAGTGGAGGACCCGAGAGAAAGGCAGGTGGCGCCACCCATTTGGTGCCCCTGGGAGCTGTGATATAAAACCACTCTTGTTGCCATAGGCTGAGCTCCTCTTGAAAAGAGCCCTCGGGCCATGGAGCGTCAGCATTCTTGCTTATAACAGCCCCTCCGCACTTTGCCTGTTGCCCCTTGATCATCTTCGGCTCCACCTTGAAGGTCTTGAGCCATAATCCGAAGTGAGGGGTAATGCGGAGGAAGGCTTCACACACGACGATGAACGATGAGATGTGGAGGATGGACTCCGGATCCAGGTCGTGAAATTCCAGCCCGTAATAAAACATGAGCCCCCTCGCGAAGGGGTCCGTCGGGAAACTTAGCCCCTGAAGGAAGTGAGACGCGAACACCATGCTTTCACCGGGCTTGGGAGTGGGAATAACCTACCCTTGAGCAGGCAGCCTATGCGACATTTCGCCGGTTAGATACCTGGCATCTCTTAGCTTTAGGACGTCTTCTTCCTTGACGGAGGTAGGCATCCACCGGCCTTGGAGGTCGGAGCCGGACATCATCAAAGGTCCGAAGCGCCTGAATCTGGAGCTTTGGGTGTTGGAACTCGAAGCGAGGGGCGGATTCGATGGAGATTGAGAAAAAGGAGCGGGGCCTTGGTCTCTTTATAAAGAGGTTGAATACCAGGAGCCCTCCCCGTGACCGTTCGGGACTCGCCTTCGATAGAGGAGGCGTGCCAACAGGCACGATTGGGTTACCCACGCCCGTATTGATGAGAATCCCGGAATAAGGGGACAAGATCTCTGCTTTGACAAGACGTGCCAAGGAAACCGCCTCACTAAACGCGCTGAGGTTGGACAGTAAAAACGATTCGAATAAAGGCTTGGCCGTGGTGTGATGTCACGCCACGGAATACGTCAGCAGATTGAACTTGTGTAAATGTTATTCTCTCTACGGTGGTATGTGGAACTTATTTTGCACATCCGGACACTATCCTTGTGTTCAAAATCTTCTATGAAGTATTTGGAGGAGGAACCCGCCTTGCAATGCCGAAGACAATATGCGTGCCGGACTCGTCGTCATTGAAGCCTGGTTCGAGGCTCTTGAGGAGTCTGGATTAGGGGTGTCCGGATGGCGGACTATAGCCTTTGGCGGACTCTGGACTATGAAGATACAAGATTGAAGACTTCGTCCCGTGTCCGGATGGGACTTTCCTTGGCGTGGAAGGCAAGCTTGGCGATCTGGATATGTAGATCTCCTACCATTGTAACCGACTCTATGTAACCCTAACCGAGGGAGTCTGGATTAGGGGTGTCCGGATAGCCGGACTATAGCCTTTGGCGGACTCGGACTTTGAAGATACAAGATTGAAGACTTCGTCCCGTGTCCGGATGGGACTTTCCTTGGCGTGGAAGGCAAGCTTGGCGATACGGATATGTAGATCTCCTACCATTGTAACCGACTCTGTGTAACCCTAACCCTATTCGGTGCCTATATAAATCGGAGGGTTTTAGTCCATAGGACGAACAACAATCATACCATAGGCTAGCTTCTAGGGTTTAGCCTCTTTGATCTCGTGGTAGATCTACTCTTGTACTACCCATATCATCAATATTAATCAAGCAGGAGTAGGGTTTTACCTCCATCGAGAGGGCCCGAACCTGGGTAAAAACATCGTGTCCCTTGTCTCCTGTTACCATCCGCCTAGACGCACAGTTCGGGACCCCCTACCCGAGATCCGCCGGTTTTGACACCGACATTGGTGCTTTCATTGAGAGTTCCTCTCTGTCATCATCTTTAGGCCCGATGGCTCCTCCGATCATCAATAACGATTCGCTCCAGGGTGAGACTTTTCTCCCCGGACAGATCTTCGTACTCGGCGGCTTTGCACTGCGGGCCAATTCACTTGGCCATCTGGAGCAGATTGAAAGCTACGCCCCTGGCCATCAGGCCAGATTTGGAAGTCTGAACTACACAGCTGACATCCGCGGAGACTTGATCTTCGACGTGTTCGAGCCACAGCCAAGCACGCCGCACTGTCACAAGGGGCATGATCTAGCTCTTCCGCCGAACAGTGTCCTGGAGGCCGCACCAGAGTCCGCTCCGACCTTTAGCTCGGAGCCGACCGAGCCAATCGAGGACGGGTGGCTGGACACCGCCTCGGGGGCTGCGATCTCTACGGCGATTGAGCCGTACACCTACCACGCCCTTGCGGCTCAGTAACTCCAAGGTGCGGACTCCTCTCGAACTGAGCCTTCCGCGCCCTAATCGAATCCGATTGGGCGCCGATCATGGAATTCATGCGCGGACATCTTTCAAAGACTCCCTTTGGTGACATTCTGAATTCACTAAAGTCTCTCTCTTTATCGGAGAGCCCCGGCGGATTATGGTCGAAGGTTGGGATGCAGACGACGAAGAAAATCAAAGCCCACCCACCACCCACTTCAGTAGCCACTGCCGATGATTTAACCGACATGCTCGACTTCGACTCAAGACATCGACGGTATGGACGACGATGCAGGAGACGACCAAGAACCAGCGCCCACAGGGCATAGGAAGGCCACCTCGTCATACGACATATACATGGTGGACATCCCAAAAGATGGGAATGGCGATGGAACATCAGAGGATGACCCCTCCAAGAAACAGCCTAGCGCCAAGGCCAAGGCGCCGCCTAAATCCCGCCACAAAGAAAACGGTGATTCCGGCACGGGAGACAATAACACCCCGGATAGTGCCAAAGACAACCCCCTCCAGCAAGATTCAGCGCAGGAGGATGGAGAAGCCAGCCCTCATGAGAAAGCGGCAGAAAAAGAGGTAGAGGATGATAATTACATGCCTCCCTCCGAAGATGAGGCAAGCCTCGACGACGACGAATTCGTCGTGCCCGAGGATCCCGTCGAACAAGAACGTTTTAAACGCAGGCTCATGGCCACGGCAAGCAGCCTCAAGAAAAAGCAGCAACAGCTTAGAGCTCACCAAGATTTGCTAGTTGACATATGGACTGAAGTCCTTGCGGCCGAAGAGTATGAACTCGAGCGCCCCTCCAAGAGCTACCCAAGACACAGGCTGCTACCCCGATTAGAGGAGGAAGCACCCAAACCTAGATCACCAGTGCATGATATGGCTGATCGGCCACCTCGTGGCCGCGACAGAGAGGCCTCTCGGCCCTCAACTCAAGCCGCACCCGGCGCCACTCAAAAATACAAAGGCGCTGGGAAATGCGCGGACCTGCGAGATATATTGGAGGACAAGGCAAGGCAGACAAGATCGAACTATGGATCGCGTGGGCGCCTACTTACACGTGGCGATAAACCGCCACGCGGATATGGCAATTCGGCCGGGCAACACAGATGACAAAGCTCATTTGAGCTGCGTCATGATATAGCCCAATACAGAGGCGCCGCACACCCACTAATGCTTCACAGATGAAGTAATGGATCATCAAATCCCGAGGGTTTCAAACCCGTAAACATTGAATCATACGATGGCACAACAGATCCTGCGGTTTGGATCGAGGACTATCTCCTTCACATCCACATGGCCCGCGGTGATGATCTACACGCCATCAAATACCTCCCACTCAAGCTTAAAGGACCAGCCCGCATTGGCTTAACAGCTTGCCGCCAGAAATCAATTGGTTGTTGGGAAGACCGGAAGCCGCATTCCTCGACAATTTCCGTGGCACATATGTGCGACCACCAGACGCCAATGACCTAAGCCACATAATTCAGCAGCCAGAGGAATCGGCCAGACAATTCTGGACACGGTTCCTAACCAAGGAAAATCAAATCGTCGATTGTCCGGATGCCGAGGCCTTTGCAGCCTTCAAACACAACATCCGCAACGAGTGGCTTGCCTGGCACCTAGGACAGGAAAAGCCAAAATCCATGGCAGCCCTCACAACACTCATGACCCGCTTTTGCGCGAGAGAGGACAACTGGCTAGCTCGTTGTAACAACATGACCAAGAGCCCTGGTAATTCAAATACCAAGGACAGCAATGGCAGGTCACGTCGTAACAAACACAAGCACCGCATTAACGGCGACAATGCTGAGGATACGGCAGTTAATGCCAGATTCAGAGGCTCTAAACCCTGTCAGCGGAAAAGGCCATTTAAAAGAAATACTCCGGGCCCGTCCAATTTGGACCGAATACTCGATCGCTCATGCCGGATACATGGCACCCTCGAAAAGCCAGCGAATCACACCAACAGGGATTGTTGGGTGTTCAAGCAGGCAGGCAAGTTAAATGCTGAAAACAATGACAAGGGGCTGCATAGCGATGACGAGGAGGAGCCCCGGCCACCAAACAATAGAGGACAGAAGGGCTTCCCCCCGCAAGTGCGGACGATGAACATGATATACGCAACCCACATACCCAAAAGGGAGCAGAAGCGTGCACTAAGGGACGTATATGCGATGGAGCCAATCGCCCCGAAGTTCAACCCATGGTCTTCCTGCCCGATCACTTTTGATCGAAGGGACCACCCCACTAGCATCCGCCATGGCGGATTCGCCGCATTGGTTCTAGACCCAATCATTGACGGATTTCACCTCACTAGAGTCCTAATGGATTTGGCAGCAGCCTGAACTCGCTTTATCGGGATACAAGGCGCAAAATGGGCATAGACCCATCAAGGATTAAACCCACAAAGACGCACCTTTAAAGGCGCCATACCAGGTGTAGAGGCCAACTGCATGCAGGCTCGCCACACTTGAAGTGGTCTTCGGATCCCCGCATAACTTCCGGCAAGGAGTTAATCTTTGACATAGTCCCGCTCATGGCGGCTATCACGCCTTCGCCGGACGAACCGTGATTTGCAAAGTTCAATGCGGTGCCGACACGCATATCTCAAGCTCAAGATGCCAGGCCTCGAGGAGTCACTACGGTCAATGGAAACACGAACGCTCCCTCCGGACGGAGGAGCATACGGCGCCCTCGCGCGGAAGTACAAAGCAGCCTCTTAAGGCAATTCTCGAGTCCGCTATTAAACGTCCGGACACCGCTGCCGCGCTCAAGTAACCTACAACAAGACCGCTTTGCACGCCCGAGCATGCATAGCAATGCGGCCCAAGCCTCAGCCATCGCGAAATTGCGAAACCAGTACTACGCGCCACATAATTACGCCCTGGAAATACCATGGGCATAGGGAAGGGCACGACCACGGCATGCCCGTAATGCGGCTCAACCGCATCGGGGCCCCGATTGTGTCATTCTTTTCTTCTTTCCTTTTACTTTCGGGACTCGCTTCACGAAGCCCCGTCCGCATTAGAATCGCCGAACATACGATGCAATAGCCGGGAAGCGTAGCTACATCGAGTGTCCGGTGGTCTCTATTACGATCAATATATCTGTTTTACACACCATCCCGCTGCTTACCCTCGGAGGGAGACATGTTAAAAGTCCCGCCCCTTGCTTATCGTGACTATTTGTATCGCTCGCTCTTCTTCGCAGCCCTTTTGAATAAACAATATATAGCTTCTGCCCATTATTTAATTCCCTTTTTTCTCTCTCTATATATATATGTTCATTTATGACATTGTGCAACCGTACACTTTGGTACGGGCAATACACCAGGGGCTTAAGTACCCCACAATATGGAGTGATAAGTCCGAACACTTCCACAAGTGCGGCACCCGAACTTATAGCATTATATGCATCGGTTCAATCATGTCTTGGGTCAATAGTGGGGTTTGCCTGGCCCCATGTTTTGGTATCTTATGTTCCGTTATATCGCTAAGGTAGCTGGGAGAACCACTGCGATTGTGCGTTGAGCTGGGTTAAGCACCTCGGGAGAAAGCTAAACTGACCGTCATGGTAGGGCGAGAGCCGTCGCTGTTCGAGAGGTTTCGAGTCCCTAAAGACTTATGTCGCTAGAGCGAGGAGTCGGCATTGTCCGCCTAAGGCGTGGATAGCGCCTCGAACTCGGTCTTCGAATACTAGGGGCTTCACTAAATTTAAAATTATAGAATTCTATGGCTAAGTGAGAGTGTTCAAGCATTATAGTCCAGTTGCCTTGTTCGCTATGCTGAGCCTCCTCAAGGACCCAAGAATGGGAACAAGAGCGCCAAGTTTATCCCTAACACCCCAAAGACTAGTGGCATGGGGGTCAAGCCGACGACTCACCATCTCTCAAATTTAATAAACGGCCGCCTGAGAAGGTAATATTTTAAATTCAACAGTGTTGCTCAAATAGATATGAACAAGTTTTCAGCAGAGGATAACAAATGCGAGTCTACTCAAAAATATATCTTTGGAGCATTCATCCGCTATAAGGCAGCACCCTCAGACGCCTTCATAATACATTTCAGGCTTGCGATGCTCCTTCTTCGGTGGTGGTCCGTCCGTCACAAGCTTCTCGGCGTCCATATTGCCCCAAAGGCACCTTAGCAAGGGCAAGGACCCTCTGGGCACCTTCGATGCAGACGGAGCGCTTGATGACTTGAACCCATGGACATGCGCCCACCAGCCGCCTCACCAGCCCAAGTAGCTCCTGTGCATGGCTTCCTTAGGCCACAGGCCGAACTATGAGGTTCTTCATGGCCTGTTCGCCACCTTATGGAGCTCGACCAGCTGCTTCACTGGTCGCTATAAGCACTGGGTGTCCGCCTCAAGATATCGAGACCGTAACATCTTCTCCATCGAGCTTCCCTCCTCGGCTCGGTAGAATGCGACAAGATCGCCACATCATGGGTAGATCTGCGAATGCTCCCGGAGAGCTCCGGATTCGGGTAAGTAATGTATAATTCACTTTCACATGCTTGCTTTGCAGATAGAATGCCTTACCCGCCGCTATCTTCTTCATCGCCTCAATCTCCCGGAGGGCTTTTTGGGCTTCGCCTTAGCGGCCTTGGCGCCTCAAGGGCTGAGGTGAGCTCGGACTCGAATCTTCGAGTCACGCCCAAACTCGTGTTTTTCCATGAGAGCACTGGAGCTCTTGCCGCACCTCCGCCACCCGCCTCCTGCTTCTCTCGCTCGGTGCGCCCATGGCCGCATTGCTTTCGGCCTTGACACCGCTTCCTTGAGGGCGCCACTGCTCGTGGCCCCTGCAATATTCATGTTATTCCTGTCATTTTTGCAAACACATCTTTAAATATTCCCATAAGGTATTACTTGCCTTCTTTATCCCGAGCTGATTTTTGGCAAGTCCGAGCTCGTTCTCGACTGCTCGAGGCTCTGCTTCAATGCACCAACCTCCATGCCAAGGCGGCAGAGGTCAAGCAGCGCAACCTACATTCCCATATTGACATACTTATGTTAGACTCCTGCAGATATCTTTTTAGATCCTCGCTTCGGCTCTTTCTTTCCGAACACCAAACCGAGCATCGGGGCTACTGCCTATGCGGTAATATTTTATATATCTTAAATACATACCTCAAAGCCTGTTAGAAGGCTGGCATAGGTTTATCCAGCCCGCTCTTGGCGGACTAAACTTTTCGATCACCGCACTCATAACGAAAGGCGGTGTTCTCGTCGATGGAAGCGCCGTTAAGCGCCCCATAAAATCATCCGTGCCTCCGTTGGGCGGAGGTCACCGGCGTCAGAGTCTTGCCCTTCTTACGAAGGGTCGCTGTCGGACTCGGAACCATCAAGGTTCCGAGACGGAGTCCGCACAGGGCGGACTTAAAGCCCTTTGGGGTTTTATCCCCTTTGAGCCTGGGTTCCGGGAGGTCGCCTTGCGGCGCCTCCATAGCCACCTCCTCCTGGCTGGGCCCCTTTTGGGACTCCACCCCGGCGTCATCCGCGACGGGAGGAGACGAGGCGGTTGGAAGTGAGGTGCTATTCACCTCCGACGAATCGAGGGAGCCGCTGATTAATCGCTGCCCATCCTTGGGCGGGCTGCATGGTTATATTCGTGTTATAAGATGTTGTGCGACAAATGGAACACCACGAGTTATTCTCGTGTCCGACACTTACGATTTCGCCAGGGCTTGGTCCTGGAGCCCACCCTCTTCGCCGTCAATCGACATTGGCGGTGTAGTCCGAGGAAGGGTCCTTCCTTCTGACCCTTCGCCTCCCGCTTAGGGCGGCCTTCCTTTTCTTCTCTCCCCGTCCGGAGAGGCCTCTTTTCCTCCTCCTCGCGTCTCGCTGGAGGAGTCCGCCGGCTTCATCGGACGATGAGTCCGACAAGACTGTGCCGGAAATCCTTCGAGTTCCCGTGGCCTTCTTCTTGGTTTTCTTTTCGGCACCACGTGAGGTGCCGAAACCAGCAGCCCGTTAATCGGGCGCCCGCTGGATCTTTTGGCAAGGAGCGGACAATCGATCTGTCTGAACGCCTTCAGCCACTGTCAAAGGTGAGGGAGTTTTAGATCCCGACAGAGTCAAACTATGAAAAAGAGTCCCGTAAGGGTGAAATAACTTACCTCGCTGGCTTGATGCTGCGAGCTGAATCCACGATCTTCGTAGCGGAGGCGGAGCTTGGCGCCTTGAACAGCACCTTCCGTGCATCTTCGCACGTAGTGTCAAGAGCCGCCTCAGGTTCGTGATGTGCCGGATCAAACTCCCACAAGTTGAAGGCCCATTGCTGGCATGGGAGAATCCGGCGGATGAGCATCACCTGGATTACGTTGACAAGCTAGAGATTCTTGTCCACCAGATTTCGGACGAAGGTTTGTAGTCCGGCCAGCTCTTCCGAATTACCCCATGTCAGGCCCGTCTCTTTCCATGAGGTGAGCCGTGTAGGGAAGCCAGATCGGAATTCGGGGGCCGCCGCTCATTGAGAGTCGCGCGGCTCGGTGATGTAGAACCACCCCGATTGCCACCCCTTTATGGTCTCCACAAAGGAGCCTCGAGCCATAGGACGCTGGCCATCCTGCCCACCATGGCACCTCCAAGACTCAGCTGGCAGCCGCCCACTACCTTCGGCTTGACATTGAAGGTCTTCAGCCATAAGTCAAGTGGGGCTGGATGCAGAGGAAGGCCTCACACACGACGATAAACACCGAGATGTTGAAGATGAAATTGGGGCCGATCGTGGAAATCTAGGCCGTAGTAGAACATGAGCCCCGGACGAATGGGTGAAGTGGAAACCCTAGTCCGTGGAGGAAGTGGGGAGGAACACCACCTCTCATGGGGCCTGGGGGTGGGATGGGCTGCCCCTCGTGGGGAGCCTATGCGCGATGTCGCTGGACAAGTATCCGCCTTCCGCAGCTTTTGATGTGCCCTCCGTGACGGAGGAGACCATCCACTTGCCTCCCGCCTCCGGACATAGTTGGAGAAGGTTGAGGTGGGATGTGCGGACTTGGGCGCTGGAGCTCGAAAAGGAAATGGATAGGCAAAGGAGGAAGAAGGCATGTGTGAAAAGTGGATCCTTATCCCTTATATGGACGGACAAAGCTATCGTCCCCACCGCCCGATAAAACTTGCTTATCTCCCAAGAGTCAGAATCAATGGCGCGGTTGGGTTACCCACGCCTGTATTGATGAGAATCCCGGAATAAGGGGACACGATCTACGCTTTGACAAGACGTGCTAAGAAACCGCCTCGCTAAACGCTACCGAGGTTGGACAAGAAAACGATTCAATAAAGGCTTGGCGTGGTGTGATGTCACGCCATGGAATACGCCACCAGATTGAACTTGTGTAAATGTTATTCTCTATACGGTGGTATGTGGAACTTATTTTGCGAGACGGACACTATCCTTGTGTTCAAAATCTTCTATGAAGTATTCGAGGAGGAACCCGCTTTGCAATGCCAAGACAATATGCGCCGGACTACGTCGTCATTGAAGCCTGGTTCAGGGCTACCGAGGAGTCCCGGATTAGGGGTGTCCGGATAGCCGGACTATAGCCTTTGGCCGAACTCCCGACTTTGAAGATACAAGATTGACGACTTCGTCCCCGTGTCCTGGATGGGACTTTCCTTGGCGTGGAAGGCGAGCTTGGCGACACGGATATGTAGATCTCCTACCATTGTAACCGACTCTGTAACCATAACCCTATTCGGTGCCTATATAAACCGGAGGGTTTTAGTCCATAGGACGAATAACAATCATACCATAGGCTAGCTTCTAGGGTTTAGCCTCTCTGATCTCGTGGTAGATCTACTCTTGTACTACCCATATCATCAATATTAATCAAGTAGGAGTAGGGTTTTACCTCCATCGAGAGGGCCCGAACCTGGGTAAAAACATCGTGTCCCTTGTCTCCTGTTACCATCCGCCTAGACGCACAGTTTGGGACCCCCTACCCGAGATCCGCCGGTTTTGACACCGACAAGCGCCAAACAGGACAAAGCTAATCAGCTTGCTAAGCTTATTGCCAGCATGGTGGATACCCAAGATAATGCTTCTTGACCTCTTCTGAAGTTGTTTCAGTTATGCTCTTGTTTTGCTGCCGTGTTTATTTGCACTGGTGGCCAATTTTGATGGCCAGTGTATGTAATATGCTGCTTTGTTCCCTATATTTGCACTGGTGGCGAACTTTGATGCCCAGTGGATGTAATATGTGTAATAGTGGTAATAGGCTAGCCTTAATTGCTTGCTTATTTATTTCCTTATTGTCTTGTTTAGTTGTTTGCTTGTAGTCACCGCAGCTTCTTTTTCTCGTGTTTTTCTAGTGGCCACAATAGCCTATTTTTGGTAACTAGGCCAAAATAATCATGCCAACACACGGACTGTTGTAACCATGGGCCTCCTGGCAGTCAGATGATCCATGGGCCTTGGTCCGCCAGAGGATCCATTGGCCTTCTATACGGGCCGAGGATCCATCGGCCTTCTATACGGGCCTTAGGGTCCATGGGCCTTCTACGGGCCGTAGGGTCCATGGGCCTTCTACGGGCCGTACGACCAATGGGCCTTCTAAGGGTCGTAGATCCGTGGGCCTCATACGGGTCGTAGATCCAAAGGGCCTTCTACGGGGCGTATCATCATTTTGCCAATCATGGGCCGTACAATTCGTGGACCATAACGGGCCGTTAATAGGCCATATTTGATAACTCTATGAAAATAGCCCAACGGGTTTTTTTTGACATGAAAACAGCCCAACGTATTAACGGTCCGCAAACGGGCCGATCAGTAACGACGGCTGAATTTGGCCCACAAGCGTAAAATGACAAAGAATGGGCCGATGTAATCGAATGTTGCAAATGAGCCTAAGAATCAATGGGCCCCGAGAAGGCCGAAGATAACTTGGGCTAGAAACGCCCAATAGAATAACGGGCCATTAATGGGTATAAAGTGATACATCGTTCATTACGGGCCAGTTTCACCACGGGCGTTAATGGGCCAAGAGTTACAAAGGGCCTCATATGGGCCGAAGAAGTCATGGGCCACATGGGCCGGTTAAAATGGGCTGGAATCATATTGGACGCCCGATGACGCCATCGGGCCTAATTCGGATAGGGCGAACGGGCCCGGGTTAGCGGGCTGTAAATGGGCTATATGCGAACAGTGCCGTTAACATGCTTCAGGGGCGCCCGCCACCTTGACCAAGTCAAACGGGCCGCCTTTTCACGAGAATGGGCCTCATGGGTCGTGCCACGTGTCGCCAGATTACACGCGCCTTCGCCTAATGAGTGGATGACATCTGTCCCCACGGTGAGCCGACACATGTTTCCTCCACCAATGATGATTTTACACGTGAAAATCCCCATTGGTCGGGGCTGTTAACGTGTTATCGAATCCAAAACCCGACCCGATAGCTTAACGGCGTTAAGCTACGGTGGATGCCACGTCGGTCACCCTTGACGAAAGCACTTCGCGGACGCGCGATTTATCGTCATGGAAGTGGACACTTCCGTGATGATAATTTTCGTAATGTCATGGAACACTTCTACGACAGCACAGGTATGACTATCTTGATTTTGTCATAAATTTGTCATGGATGTACACTCCTGACAAAAAACGCGACCTACTGTGACAAACACGTATCATCACGGAAGTGTATTTTTTTTGTAGTGCAAGCACTGCAACGATATGACCGAGGTGTGTTTTTGTGGAGGGGGGCACCGCACACGGCTAAGAGAAATTTTGGTGTGCCTTTGGGGTGCCCCCCTCCCACGTATATAAAGGGGGGAGGGAGGAGGCGGCCGGCCAGGGGAGGAGGCGCGCCTTGGGGGCAATCCTACTCCAAGTAGGATTCGGCCCCCCTTTCCTATTCCAACAAGGAGAAGGGGGAAGGTGAGGGAGGAGAGAAGGTAAGGGGGCCCGACCCCCCTAGTCCAATTCGGTTTGGGCTAGGGGGGCGTGCGCCCTTACTTGGCCTGCCTCCTCTCTTCCACCAATAGGCCCATGAGGCCCAATAACCCCGCCTCGGGGTTCCAGAACCCCCAAGACTCCATAAAATACCTGATACACCTCGGAACTATTCCGGTGTCCAAATATAGTCTTCCAATATATCAGTCTTTATGTCTCGACCATTTTGAGACTCCTCGTTGTAAGTGCATCTAGTGCCCCTTGGTGATTTTGGTGTATTGAAGACTTATAGGTTAAGGGACTAATGTGTTTACGAGTGTACACAGGTCCATAAGTCTATGAGGAGTTTGATATTTACAGAGAAAGTCGACCCCTAAAAATGAAGTTCTTTGTCTGAAGACTTTGGATTTCTGAAGACTTTCTGAAGACTCTGAAAATGAAGAAATTGGTGTAACCCTGAAGACTTGGTATTCATACAAGGAACATGAAGCGTGAAGACGTTTGTTTTCGTAGTTTCATTTTCTCTTTCTTGAGTCATAGGAAACACTGTACTGTTAAAGGGGGTCAAGGAAATACTAAGGAAAAATTTCCAAGTGATGCTCAACTCAAAATCCTACACCTACAAATCCCTTCGAGTGAAGCCATTGGAAATCTCATACTGTTCAGTCATATTCTTCAGTGACAGAGACGAAGTTCTTCTGGTCTCTTAGGAATTTGTTCTGACTGAGGAGTTAGGTATTCGCCAGTGCGGATTGCCTACACAGTGAGGTACATGACAGCCCTGAGGAATTTGAGCATCAAATATCCGTCCGTTGCTGTGCTACGCGCTAGCTGTCCCAAAATATCTACCCACCTAATGGTCATACTATTGAAGGGCATTTATGTCTTGTCATGTCGGGCTGCTCCCTAGGCTATAAATAGCCTCCCCTACAACGACTAGCTGGTTGGCTGCTCTGAGAGAAACTGACACTTGTCATTTGAGAGCATCCCATCCTCCGAGGACTTTGAGCGAAAGTCATCGAGTGAGGAAACCCAAACACCTACAAACCCAAAGTGATTGAGCATCACTGAAGAGATTGATCCTGCATGGATCCGACGCTTGTTACCTTTGAAGACTGTGCTTCTTACAGACGGTTAGGCGTCATGGTCTAGAGCATCCAAGAGGAATTGTGGATCGCCGAGTGACCGAGTCTGTGAAGGTTTGGAAGTCACCTGAAGAGTTACCATGAGTGATTGGGCGAGGTCTGTGTGACCTTAGCTCAAGGAGAATACAGTGAGGACTGTGTGTTTGGGACTGTGTGTCCTCAGGTTTAAATACCTAGCCGCTCCAACCAGACGTACAACTGAGGCAGTAGTTGGAACTGGTCTACCAAATCATTGTCTTCACCAAGCTTACTGGTTCTATTTCCTCAACTCTTTCATCTCCTCATATCTGTGTTTGAAGACTTTGACTGAAGACTTTCTCAATTTCCTCAGTTCAATTTCTTCAGTCTGTGTGTCTTCATCCTGTGTTATCCTGTGTTTACGCTTTTTGTATTCTGTGCTTGTCTTCATTTCATCATGATGACCATGCTTGTGTTCTATTATGCTTACTTTTGAGTACTTATTCTGCTGCAAGTAGTTCTTCGCTAAGGAATTTCCTCACCCGCAAATTCCTCAGTGAAGAATTCATAAAAATCGCCTATTCACCCCCCTCTAGTCGATATAACGCACTTTCAATTGGTATCAGAGCGAGGCACTCCCTTGTTCTGTGTGATTTTGGTTTAACCGCGTGGAGTTTTAGTTATGTCGACCGCAGGTATGATCAAGGTCTCTGCTGGGTGTCCTACCTTCGATGGGACAGACTACCCTTACTGGAAGAATAAGATGCGGATGCATCTTGAGGCAATTGATAACACTCTCTGGTATGTTGTGAAAAATGGTGTTCCCTCAGTCACACCTTCTCTGAACGCTACTGATGTGAAGAGATTCGAGCAACTCGATTCTCAAGCGAAGAACATCATATGTGGTCATCTGAGCAATGGGCAGTATGGAAGAGTGAGTGCTTTGGAAACTGCTAAGCTTATTTGGGACAGGCTGTCCAAATTAAATGAAGGAGTCTCAACACAGTGTGACTCTCGAGTTGACGTTCTTCGCAATCTCTTCAACTGCTTCAAAAGACTCGACAATGAGAATGTTCAGCAAACCTTCGATCGCCTCACTAACATCTCAAATGAGCTTCAAGCACTTGGTGCCACTGACATCACCGACCATGAGGTGGTGAAGAAATTGCTGAGATCGCTTGATTCCTTATTTGATACTCTAGCACTGATGATACAAGAACGTGCTGATTACAAGTCACTTGATCCCGCCGATATCCTCGAGAGGCTAAACACTCATGAGTTCCAGCTTGCTGAGAAGAGAGATCTCTATGGTTTGAGCTATGGCAGACCACGTGCCCTGAAGGCCAAGGCTGTCTCTGAATCTGAAGGTGAAGATTCTGTTAGTAGCCTTGGTGATCCTGAAGAACTGAGCCAGGAGCTAGCACTGCTCGTGAAGAAATTTCAGAGGTTCTCAAGACGTGGTCGCTTTGGAAAATCCTCAAGGAGCAATGATTCCTCATCCAGTGACTGCAAGAAGAGGCTATGCCACAAGTGCAAGAAACCTGGTCGCTACATTCAAGATTGTCCTCAGTGGGAAAAGGGATCAAAGAAGAAGAAATACAAGGACTACAGTTCTGATGATGCGAAGAAGAAGAAGAAATCTTCAAAGTCTTCATCATCAAAATCCTTGAAGTCTTCGTCACACAAGAAAAGCAGCTCCAAGAAGGCTCGGGCATTCATTGGCAAGGAAATGGACTCTGAGGCTGGATCTGAGGAACATGAGGAAGAGGAGGCATCTGAGGAGTCTGAGTCTAGTGTGGCGAGTCTATCTCTCGCTACTCGTTCGTCAGCAAGTCTATCTTCAACTCTGAAGAAAATGGCTCCACCAACAAGGCTGTTGAAGGCAATGATGACTACGCTCCCACCTATTGCTTCATGGCAAAGGGTGCCAAGGTACTCAAATATACCTCCTCTGAATCAAGTGAGAATGAATCTGATGAAAACCTCAAGCCCAGCTACTCTAAACTTGCTAAGATTGCTGTGAAACAACAAAAGGCTTTTGAAAAGGTTCAAAACATGCTAGACAAAAGTGATGATATGTTGGGTGAAGAAATGGATCGCACTAAAACCTTGACTGAAAATCTTCAAAGACTTCAGACTAGGTTTGACAACCTTCAAGGCCATCATAACACTCTCCTATCTTATCATGAGAAGATTTCTTATGAATTTCTTCAAAGAAAGCAAGATCTTGAAAAGCTAAGAGTGAGTTATGAAGATCTTCGCAAGGAGCGCGATTCATTACTTGCTCAACAAATCAGCGCTACTCAGGAAGAATTTGATCCTCCATGTTTGAAGTGCATTGAACGTGAATTTGCTAATTCTTCACGTGAATGTTCAAATGCTTCTAATGCTACAAATTCTTCAACTGTCTCTGCTATCACTAATTCCTCATCTGAGGACATTGCTAGTATCACTGATGATGCAGGGCCAAAGGAATTGTACATGACATGCATGTACAAAAGCCTTAAAGGGCATCAGACTATTTGTGATGTGCTTAAAAAGCAGATCCTCAACAGGAACCCTAGGAAAGAGGGTATTGCCTTTGAGAGGAAACTCAATGCTGATGGTACTTATTGGAAGCCTGAGCAGTAACCCAAAACCTCATGGGTTGCTGCAAAGGAACCTCCAGTAGATCCATCTAATCTATCTGGCTTTACATGTGAATCTCCTCATTCATCTGATGAGTCATTTGACTCCAACTATAAACTGTTCAAAAATCAGAATGGTGAAGTATTTGCTAGTATGTTGGCACTAACTGCAGGAATGGTTCCCCTATGAAGAAAATCTGGGTTCCCAAAAGATGCCTTGGAAGTCTTCAGGTGAATGTCATCATGACACCACCTGTGAAGAATAGGAACCCCAGATCAAACTCTTCATATGGACCAAATTCTTCATATGGATCCAAGTCCTCATACGGACCAAATTCCTCACGTGGATCATATTCCTCAAAAGGATCAAAGTCCTCATATGATTATCATTATGCTAACACCTCTGTTTCGCAGGGAAGAGCTAAGGGCTATGAATATGAGCATTACTCTTCTAACCATTATGTTCATAAGTCCTCAAAGAATTTCTCTGCTTATTCATATGCTTACCCTATCTCCTCTTATATGAAACGAAATGGACTGGCTTCTATGCCACCTTTCTCATATGGAGCTTGCAGAGTGATGAACTCTTTGCCACCCCTTCAGATGTGGATGGTGAAGAAAAAGAACTAATCTCTTATGCAGGGTCAGGTCTCCAGATGTGCTTAAACGTCTAAAGAATTTGCTGGAGACCTGAAAATGCCTGAAAGGACGTGGGCTAATCATGAAGAAATGAACTTTCATTTCTCACGTCCTCATACTGATTTATCTGTTCTATTGCTTGATGAAATTGATCTGATGAATTGATGTCATATTCTTCACTGAGTATATGAGTTCGTAAGTTGCACTAATTCATCTGCAGGATGATCAACCCAAAGCCACTGAGTGGGTCCTCGATAGTGGATGTACAAACCACATGACTGGTGACAAGAATCTATTGATGGATGCTCCATTATCTCCATCGCATCTGAAGCATATCATCTTCGCTGACAAAGGCAAAAGTCAAGTATTGGGCCTAGGTAAGGCTGCGATCTCAAAGGATCGACACATGGACAAAGTCATGCTCGTCGAGTCCTTATGATACAACCTCATGTCTGTCTCAATGCTTTGTGATCTTGATATGGCTGTTGTCTTTGGCAAGTATCATTGTGTTGTGATCATGGAAGCTGACAATTCCAAAGTCTTCGAAGGCTTTAGGAGAGGAGACTTGTATATTGTTGATTTCTCTACAGGACCACAACCAGCCGTGTGCCTACTTGCAAAAGCTTCAGAAGGCTGGCTATGGCATCGACGACTTGGTCATGCAGGCATGAGGAATTTGCACACGCTTGCGAAGAAGAAGCATGTCATTGGCATTGAGAATGTCAAATTCCTCAAGGATCACTTATGCGAAGCCTGTGAAGCTGGAAAGATGACCAAGGCAAAGCATCCAACGAAGACTATCATGACCACTACTCGACCATTTGAATTTCTTCACATGGATCTTTTTGGTCCTAATCATTATTCTGCTATTTCAAATGATGCATCTCAATATGGCTTTGTTATTGTTGATGATTACTCTCGTTACACATGGGTACACATTGTTACTTACAAACATAAAGTGTAGGAAGTCTTCAAACGATTTTCTCCAAGGGCTTCAACCAACTTTGGTGTGAAGATCAAGCACATCAGAAGTGACAATGGAACCGAGTTCATGAACTCTGGTCTTGATGACTATCTTGATGAACTTGGTATTACTCATGAGTTATCTGCTCCTTATACTCCTCAGCAGAATGGCGTCGTGGAGCGCAAGAACAAGACTCTTGCTGAGATGGCTCGCACTATGCTTAATGAATACAAGACACCTCGTCGTTTCTGGATTGAGGCAATTGATACTGCATGCCACATCATCAACATAGTATATCTTCACAAATTCTTCAAGAAGACTGCATATGAACTCCTCACTGACAAGAAACCCAATGTGAGTTATTTCAAAGTCTTCAGTGCTAAATGTTGGATTAGAGATCTTCGTCACAATTCTAAATTTGCACTGAAAGCACATGAGGGTTTTATGCTTGGTTACGGAAAGGACTCGCACACCTACAGAGTCTTCAACAACATTCTTCACAAAGTTGTTGAAACTGTAGATGTGCGGTTCGATGAAACTAATGGCTCGCAAAGAGAGCACCTACCTTCTGTGATAGATGAACCAGCACCTAAGGAATCTATCAAGCTCAAGGCTACTAAGGATGTCATTCCTACCGAAGAATCTGCTGAAGAATTCATTCCAGAACATGAAGAACGTCGAGCTGATGCACCTGAAGAAAATGGTGCTGAGGAAAATGGTCCTGAAGAAAATGCTGATCAAATTCCTCGACGACAACCCGCTCATCCTCGCGTTGCAAACGAAGTGCAAATTGAGAAGATCATCGATGACATTGAAGCACCAGGTCCTCTCACACGCTCAAAAGCTTCCCATTTGTCTAACTTTTGTGGACACTTTGCTTTTGTCTCTATCATAGAGCCCACTAAGGTAGATGAAGCATCTCTGGAGCCCGAGTGGATTCAAGCTATGCAAGAAGAATTACATCAATTCGAGCTCAACAACGTCTGGGAACTGGTCAAACGTCCAGATCCTCGCAAGCACAATATCATTGGCACAAAGTGGATCTACCGCAGCAAGCAAGGTGAAAATGGCCTTGTGGTGAGGAATAAGGCACGACTTGTAGCTCAAGGCTACACACAGGTTGAAGGAATTGATTTCGATGAAACTTTTGCACCTGTTGCTAGACTTGAAGCTATTCGCATATTACTTGCTTATGCTAACCATCATGATATCACCTTATATCAAATGGATGTGAAAAGTGCATTCCTCAATGGTAAGCTTGAGGAAGAAGTATATGTTGCTCAACCCCCAGGTTTTGAAGATCCAAAGCATCCTGACAAAGTCTTCAGACTCAATAAGGCCCTCTATGGCCTCAAGCAGGCCCCTCGGGCGTGGTATGATACTTTGAAGGAATTCCTCGTGAAGAAAGGCTTCAAACCCGGTTCACTTGACCCTACTGTTTTCACTAAATCTTATGATGGTGATTTGTTTGTGTGCCAAATATATGTTGATGATATTATCTTTGGATGTACTGACCAACGTTACAGTGATGAATTTGCCTATATGATGAGTGAAGAATATCAAATGTCTATGATGGGAGAATTGAAATTCTTCTTAGGTCTTCAAATTCGTCAACAACGCAATGGCATATTCATATCTCAGGAGAAATACCTCAAGGATGTACTGAGGAAATTCGGCATGCAAGATTGCAAAGGGGTCAAAATTCCAATGCCCACAAATGGCCATCTACGCACTGATGAAAATGGTATTGACTTTGATCAAAAGGTATACCGCTCCATGATTGGTTCTTTATAGTACCTATGTGCATCTAGGCCATATATTATGCTTAGTGTTTGCATGTGTGCTCGATTTCAAGTTACACCGAAGGAATCACACCATAAGGCTGTGAAGCATATTCTTCGATATCTAGCTCACACACCAACACTTGGATTATGGTATCCCAAGGGCTAGGCTTTTGATCTCATTGGATATTCAGACTCAGACTATGCTGGTGATCGTGTGGACCGCAAGTCAACATCTGGCACATGTCATTTCCTCGGAAGATCTTTGGTCCGTTGGTCCTCGAAGAAAGCAGAATCACGATCACCGCTTCATCACTGAAGCTGACTACATTGCTGCTGGTTCTTGATGTGCTCAATTGCTGTGGATGAAGCAAACACTCAAGGAGTACGACGTCAACGTGAAGAATGTGCCTCTCTACTGTGACAATGAGAGTGCCATCAAGATTGCTCATAACCCAGTTTAGCACTCGAAGACCAAGCACATTCAGATTCGTCATCATTTTCTTCGTGAGCATGTGAAGACTGAAGAACAGCTAGCCGATATCTTCACAAAGCCCTTGGATGAGAAGAGATTTAGCAAGTTGCGGTGTGAGCTAAATATCCTAGAATCTTCTAATGCTCTTTGAAGAGGACACTCATCCTAACACTTATGCAAAATTGATGACTTAGATGTGCAACACATGAAGAAAAGTTTTCTTTAATCAATGAAGACTAACAATCTAAGTGTGAAGAAATTAACGAAGAATTTGATTCTCAGAGCCCTACGACAATTGTACGTGGTGTCTGAAATCATCATTCTTATACGGTGGGTCACGCCACCACCAAAAGTTGAAAATCTTCATTTGAGTTTTTTCCTCAGTTTTTTGAAATTCCTCAGTTGTTCATGTTCTTCAACTATGCATTATCTTCTCCTTTTCCGTCATTTTTCTTCATTGGCTATATATATATATATATATATATATATATATATATATATATATATATATATATATATATATATATATATATATATAGGGAAAATCCATCCTACCACCCGTGGTAGTTACCCCACTTGTCTCATATACTATCATATGGTACTATATATACTATTTTATTATTTTAAATATGTTCATATACTATATCTAAGCTATTTCAAAACAAGTTACATGAAAAAATTGCATATGAGGCCATACTTTTTGTTATATTTGTGTACGTATATTTATACGTAAAAAGAGCATACTCAGAAAATGGTACATACTACCTAAAATTAGTATATATACTACCTAATCATTGTTATATACTACATACTACACATACATACTCTCGGTTTGACAGATACTACATACAACATACAAAAGGCAAGTGGTGGTAACTACCATTGCTTGTAGGAAACATTTGTTCTATATGTGTGTGTGTGTATGTATATATATATATATATATATATATATATATATATATATATATATATATATATATATATATATATATATATATATATATATATGAGTTTAAGTCCTCTATAGCATTCACTTATAGCTATTTCTTCAAGTTGCTTTTTCTACTAAGTGAATGTGTCGGACCCTTCCTCCTCTATGCTAAACTCACCCAATCTATTCACAAATTCTTCATGTGCATTCTATTTGAAACTCGTTCAAAATCTTCACTGTGTCCTTGTCAGTTGAAGAATTTGCGAACAAAACTTTTAACTTATTTTATCTAAATTTTCGGCTTAGTTGCTCAAACCGTTCTGCATCCCATGCAAACACTTATCTATTCACTCACGATCTCCACTTCTCAGTACGTGGGTGACACATGTCAAGCGAATGAGAAAGGTCATAGGCACGTTCGTCCAATTTCTTCGGGCAAACAGTTTTTCACCGTGGCTATAAATACCCCTCCCCTTCCTCACATCACTTTTACTCCGCTTGACCTCTCTCCCGTTCGAGCTTCTCAAACCCTAGCGCCGCCGCTACTTCATCGTCGCTGGTGAGGAAGAGCTTCACTGCCTCGACCTCGTCGCCGTCGTACTCGCGCCGGCTGCGGATTTCTTCACTCTGCCGCCGCCATAGCTGTCTTCCTCAGCCAAGTTAGGGCGTGGAAGATCTGAAATGACGAACTTCACATCTACACCTCTCAGTTCGTCGTGTTCTTCGTCCAGGGTAATTAAAAGTTACTTTTACTACCCTCTTTGATTCGACTAATTTCTACAAAATCTTCAAAGGTGTTTATTCTTCAAATTCTTCACACACTAAACACCTCACATGTCATCTGTTCTTGATTCATTTCTCTAAGCTACGTTTTTCTTCAAGATTCCTCAGTTGTGTGGATTCTCAATCTATACAACTCTGGAACCTAAGACAAAGAACGCTTAGTGAAATTCTTCAAGACTCGTCTGGTCAAATTCCTCAAACTTGTTCATTTTACAAAACCTTCTGAGAACGCATATGACCTCTCCAATTTCCTCGCACCAATACTCTGTTCACAGGTACTCATGTCAGCTGCTGAATCACTAGGTTCTCATCAACTTAACTCATTTGCAGCGTTCCTCGAAGAAAAGTTGCATACATCTTCAGAGAATTCGATTGTCCAAATTCCTCACTTAAAGAAAATGGTTGATGGAAAGAAGCCACAGAAGGGAGGGAAGAGGCCTGAGGTCAACACTGCCTTTGAAATCCCCGATGACATATACAAGGATTACTGCACTCCTGATGAGGCCAAGTTTGGCAAGGAGGACAAAAATCAGCACAAGGTGCGCATCCAAAGGATAGAGAGGAGATGGGCACGGGAATGGAGGGAGTACAGGTATGTTACTCCCAAGTATATGAAGAAATTCGCTCTAAATCCTCCATGCCCAATACCTCCATTGGCACCTGGCCAAGAAGCAGATCCCACCAGCCTCAAGCACGGTGAGGATTATCCTAATGAATGGGCCAAGCGCCAGGCCTAATTGGCCAGACAAGCAAGAGAAGCAGTGAGGAAATTCAACGAAGACTCTGCTGCTGCTGCCACTGCTGAGGCCTCTGCTAGCAAGTCGAAGAAGGCCATGGCAAAGAAGCCTTCTCATAAGCCAAGTGCTTCACCCACAATGTCCTCACTGCCCAGTTCCTCAGCAATGCCTTCACGGCCAGAATCTTCAAAGACCTCACGGCCAACTCCTCACGCTGCTCCCGCTCCAAAGTCCTCAGCTCCTCCGCCAAAGTCCTCAGCTGCTCCAACCAAATCCTCTGCACCTGTGCACCTTGCCACGTGCCAACGGACAACAGGCATCTCTATTGCCTCAGGAGCTTCTGCTAGTTCCTCAGCTGCACCAAATTCTTCAACGTGACCCTCTCTGCTGAAGACAAAGGCCACTGCTGGACGTGGCTCTCACCCAAGTCCTCACAAGAAGCAGGTTGCCTTCCAAGTGCCGTCTGATGAAGACGAAGCTGATGATGAAGAACTTGCAGAAATCATCAGAGATAGGCAGGTCAAGGCCGCTAGAGCCAAAGTCAGCAATGTGCCTCTCCTTCTGGTACCGAAGCCGATCCTAGACTTCATTGATCTATGGCACAAGGATCCCAACACGCCTTTGACGGAGATGAACCTCACTCCTGGTCAAAGTCATGTTTCGACTGCCTTCATTGAAGAAGAGAAATGGAAATTTGAACAAGGAATAAGAGTGAAGAAAGCGCAGTACAAGAAACAGCGTTTTCTGAAGCAATATGTTCTGAAGCTTTCCCCCGAAGAACTCGTTCCTTGCAAGCTGAGATCAAGCAACTGAGTGATGAATTTGATCGTTACTACGCTGACTGGCTTGGAGCCAAAGTCAGGTTTGTGAACTTGACTGAGAAGTTCACATCCAAAGTTGCAGCTCCAACGCAACAAGAAAATCCTCAGGCTGAAGCATCTGCTTAGCCGACTGAAGAAAATGCCAGCACCGCTGATGACAATCAGGCTGCTGAAGAAACCCAAAACACCAGGGTTGGTGACTGCATTCCAGCCGCTGAAGAAATTGCCAGGGCATCCACTAGTGGTGCACCTAAAGAAAATGAAGAAGTCAGGGCAACTGCATCAGTTGTGCCTGAAGAAATTCAACCAAATTCCCCTGCTCCTCATGCGCCTACACCAACTCCGATCCTTCCATCTGCATCAGATGTGAAGAAGACCAAGGCTGCAGAGCATGCATCAGTGAAGAAAAGGAAGGCATCAACTTCATCAGATTCTTCAGCCCCGAAGAAGATGAAGCCATTGACTAGCTCATTTGACAACCCAATTGATGTTGTTCCTATCTCAACCATGCCATCAAAGGACCTTGTTCCTTTTGATGAAGATTATGTGATTCCAAGTGAATCCGATGAATAGAATCCTTCTGCTGCTTCGTCAGAGCAGTTGGATGAAGAAATTGAAGCGGATGCAATCCCTTCAACTCCAATCGTCTCCTCGTCCATGCCTCAGTTCACTGCTGAAGAGGCCGGCGTTGAAGAATTAGAAGAAGAAGAAGATGTGGACATTGGAAGCACTACTCCAGTGATGAATGATGACTTTTGGGAAAGTCAGCACCCCAACTCTCCTATGTTCACACCACTCCAACAAATTCCTCAGTCCCCTGTTGCTACTGAAGTACAAATGGGATCTGATGAACCTCGTAAGACTCCATCTGTCCATGAAGAAATTCCAGCCACTAGTGCTGATGAAAATGTAAATGAAGAATTGAAGACCCAGGCTGTCACTGAAGAAGAAGCTAAAATTCCTCATCCTGTGGAACCTGAGATTGCGATTCCTGAGGTGATAATGCAATTGACTGACACTGCTCAGCCCAAGCCAAAGGATCCATTCTCAAAGAAGCAGAAATTCAACGCTGATGACTTGTTTGGCGAGCACGTGTTCTTCACTGACTATAATTCCTATGATTCTGCTTGTCTTAGAAGGAAGCGCTTTTGGACCGCCAGCCAGGCCAACTTCTATTCTTCATTGCTCTTCAACAAGGACAAAGTCTTCGACCATGAGCATATTCCTCATGTGGACATGGAATCACTGCCATGCTTCTCACCTGTCCTCATTGTGCTTCATGATGCAGGCATCCTCAACTTTTGCACAGAAATAGTTGATTGGAATGAAGAGCTCATTCTTCAATTCTACGCAACACTGCACATCACAGGAGATGATGATGATGTGAACTCCTGGGTTTTGGACTGGATGACCGAAAATACTCAATATAAGGCACCGGCCTCTGAATTACTTCACGCCCTGCCCATCAGTCCTCCACCTGAAGGAGCTTGTTGCCTGTACCAAGAGCCTGAACTGACTGCTGGTACGTCTCCAACATATCTATAATTTTTGATTGCTCCATGCTATATTATCTACTGTTTTGGACCATACTAGGCTTTATTTTCCACTTTTATTTTATTTTTGGGACTAACCTATTAACCGGAGGCCCAGCCTGAATTGCTGTTTTTTGCCTATTTCAAAGTTTCAAGAAACGGAATATCAAACGGAGTCCAAACGGAATGAAACCTTCGGAACGTGATTTTCTCATCGATATGATCCAGAGACTTGGACCTCCGTCAAGAAAGCCACGAGGCGGTCACGAGGGAGGGCGCCCCTAGGGCGCGCGACCCCGCCTCGTGGGCCCCTCAAGCTCCACCGACGTACTACTTCCTCCTATATATACCTCACGCACCAAATGATCGATCTGGAGCCAAAACCAAATTCCACCGCCGCAACCTTCTGCCCACGAGATCCCATCTTGGGGCTGTTCCGAGCTCACCGAAGGGGAATCCACCACGGAGGGCTTCTACATCATCACCATAGCCCTCCGATGAAGTGTGAGTAGTTTACCTCAGACCTTCGGTCCATAGTTAGTAGCTAGATGGCTTCTTCTCTCTTTTGGATCTCAATACAATGTTCTCCCCCTCTCTCGTGGAGATCTATTCGATGTAATCTTCTTTTTGCGGTGTGTTTGTTGAGAGCGATGAATTGTGGGTTTATGATCAAGATTATCTATGAACAATATTTGAATCTTCTCTGAATTCTTTTATGTATGATTGGTTATCTTTGCAAGTCTCTTCGAATTATCAGTTTGGTTTGGCCTACTAGATTGGTTTTTCTTGCAATGGGATAAGTGTTTAGCTTTGAGTTCAATCTTGCGGTGTCCTTTCCCAGTGACAGTAGGGGCAGCAAGGCACGTATTGTATTGTTGCCATCGAGGATAACATGATGGGGTATTTATCATATTGCATGAATTTATTCCTCTACATCATGTCATCTTGCTTAAGGCGTTACTCTGTTTTCTTGAACTTAATACTCTAGATGCATGTTGGATAGCGGTCGATGAGTGGAGTAATAGTAGTAGATGCAGGCAGGAGACGGTCTACTTGTCTCGGACGTGATGCCTATATACATGATCATACCTAGATATTCTCATAACTATGCTCAATTCTGTCAATTGCTCAACAGTAATTTGTTCACCCACCGTAGAAATACTTATGCTCTTGAGGGAAGCCACTAGTGAAATCTATGGCCACTGGGTCTATTCTCATCATATCAATCTCCAATCACTTTATTATTGCTTTGCTTTTTTACTTTGCTTTTATTTTACCTTGCATCTTTATATCAAAAATACCAAAAATATTATCTATCTTCTCTGTCAGATCTCACTCTCGTAAGTGGCCGTGAAGGGATTGACAACCCCTAATCGCGTTGGTTGCATTGAGCTATTTGTTTTGTGTAGGTACGAGGGACTCGCGCGTGGCCTCCTACTGGATTGATACCTTGGTTCTCAAAAACTGAGGGAAATACTTACGCTACTTTGCTGCATCATCCTCTCCTCTTTGGGGAAATCCAACGCAGTGCTCAAGAGGTAGCAAGAAGAATTTCTGGCGTCGTTGCCGGGGAGTCTACGCAAAAGTCAACATACCAAGTACCCATCACAATTCCTTATCTCTTGCATTACATTATTTGCCATTTGCCTCTCATTTTCCTCTCCCACACTTCACTCTTGCCGTTTTATTCGCCCTCTCTTTTTCGTTTGCTTTTTTCTCGCTTGCTTTTTGTTTGCTTGTGTGTTGGATTGTTTGCTTGTCATTATGGCTCTACCTAGATTTGGTGATCTCCACCTTAAAAGGTTGGAAGAGATCGAAAGCAACGTTAGGAGTTTTATGGTTTTGCAATTTGAGCATAATAGTTTCTTCAGAAACGAGCTTAAGGAACAAATGAGCTTTATGAGTTATATGAATAAAGAACTCGATGATATGTCTAAAGAATTTGATGGTATAAGATCCCAAATTGCTCGTCTTGAGAAGTTGACTGCTGAAATTTCGGATATGCAGGCTACCTTAGTCAATAAGATGGCCGCTAAACCGAATCCCTATGAAAATCAAGATGAAGATCTAAAAGTTATTGATGTGTCCCCTATTAAATCTTTGTTTTGCAATATGAATCTTGATGAAACTGAATATGATCCACCCTTACCTAGACGGCGTTCCAAAAATTCGGAGTATTTAGATCTTGATGATGAAATTGATAAAAGTGGGGTTGAAAAGAATAAAACCCTAGATGTTGCTAAACCCACTATATTGGATTTCAAGGAGTTTAATTATGAAATTTGCTCTTTAATTTATTGTATTTCCTTGTTGCAATCCGAGCTAAATTCTCCTCATGCTTATAGTCAAAACAAAGCGTTTACCAAACATATCGTTGTTGCCTTGATGCAATCTTATGAAGAAAAACTGGAGTTGGAAGTTCCTATCCCAAGAAAACTTTGTGATGAGTGGGAACCAACTATTAGAATTAAGATCAAGGATCATGAATTTTATGCTTTATGTGATTTGGGTGCTAGTGTCTCCACTATTCCCAAAACTTTGTGCGATTTGCTACATTTCCATGATTTTGATGATTGCTCTCTAAACTTGTATCTTGCGGATTCCACTATTAAGAAACCTATGGGAAGAATTAATGATGTTCTTATTTTTGCAAATAGGAATTATGTGCCCGTAGATTTTATCGTTCTTGATATAGATTGCAATCCTTCTTGCCCTATTATTCTTAGTAGACCTTTCCTTAGAACGATTGGTGCAATTATTGATATGAAGGAAGGGAATATTAAATTCCAATTTACATTAAAGAAGGGCATGGAACACTTCCCTAGAAAGAAAATAAAATTACCATATGAATCTATCATGAGAGCCACATATGGATTGCCTACTAAAGATGGCAATACCTAGATCTATCCTTGCTTTTATGCCTAGCTAGGGGCGTTAAACGATAGCGCTTGTTGGGAGGCAACCCAATTTTATTTTTAGTTTTTTTTTGTTTTTGTTTATGTTTAGGAATAAATAATCCATCTACCTTCTGTTTAGATGTGGTTTTATCTTTTAGTTAGTGTTTGTGCCAAGTTAAACCTATAGGATCTTCTTGGATGATAGTTATTTGATCTTGCTGTAATTTCCAGAAACTTTCTGTTCACGAAAACAATTGTTCAAAATCACCAGAACGTGATAAAATACTGATTCCAATTGCTTATGATCAATAAACAAATTTCCTACGTCATCCTATTTTGGCTGATTGTTTGGAGTTCCAGAAGTTTGTGTTAGTCACAGATTACTACAGACTATTCTGTTTTTGACAAATTCTGTTTTTCGTGTGTTGTTTGCTTATTTTGATGAATCTATGGCTAGTAAAATAGTTTATAAACCATAGAGAAGTTGGAATATAGTAGGTTTAACACCAATATAAATAAATAATGAGTTCATTACAGTACCTTGAAGTGGTCTTTTTTTTTCTCCCGCTAACGGAGCTCACGAGATTTTTGTTGAGTTTTGTGTTATGAAGTTTTCAAGTTTTGGGTGAATTTTTTTGATGGATTATGGAACAAGGAGTGGCAAGAGCCTAAGCTTGGGGATGCCCATGGCACCCCCAAGATAATCCAAGGACACCAAAAAGTCAAAGCTTGGGGATGCCCCGGAAGGCATCCCCTCTTTCGTCTACTTCCATCGGTAATTTTACTTGGAGGTATATTTTTATTCACGACATGATATGTGTTTTTTCTTGGAGCGTCTTATATGATTTGAGTATTTGCTTTTTAGTTTACCACAATCATCCTTTCTGTACACACCTTTTGAGAGAGCCATACATGAATTGCAATTTGTTAGAATACTCTATATGCTTCACTTATATCTTTTGAGCTTTATAGTTTTGCTCTATGTGCTTCACTTATATCTTTTGAGCTTTATAGTTTTGCCTATGTGCTTCACTTAGATCTTTTAGAGCACGGTGGTGGATTTGTTTTATAGAAACTATTGATCTCTCATGCTTCACTTAGATTATTTTGAGAGTCTTAAAAAGCATGGTAATTTGCTTAATAATAATATGCTTGGTATTCAAGATTTGTAAAACTTTCTTTTGAGTGCGTTGAATACTAAGAAAAGTTTGATGCTTGATAATTGTTTTGAGATATGAAGATGGTGATATTAAAGTCATGCTAGTTTAGTAGTTATGAATTTGAGAAATACTTGTGTTAAAGTTTGTGATTCCCGTAGCATGCACGTATGGTGAACCGTTATGTGATGAAGTCGGAGCATGATTTATTTATTGATTGTCTTCCTTATGAGTGGCGGTCGGGGACGAGCGATGGTATTTTCCTACCAATCTATCCCCCTAGGAGCATGCGCGTAATACTTTGCTTTGATAACTTCTAGATTTTTGCAATAAGTATATGAGTTCTTTATGACTAATGTTGAGTCCATGGATTATACACACTTTTTCCCATCCTTCCACCATTGCTAGCCTCTCTAATACCGCGCACTTTTCGCCGGTATCATATACCCACCATATACCTTCCTCAAAACAGCCACCATACCTACCTATCATGGCATTTCCATAGCCATTCCGAGATATATTGCCATGTAACTTTCCACCGTTCCGTCTATTATGACACGCTCTATCATTGTCATATTGCTAGCATGATCATGTAGTTGACATCGTATTTGTGGCAAAGACACCATTCATAATTCTTTCATACATGTCACTCTTGATTCATTGCATATCCCGGTACACCGCCAGAGGCATTCATATAGAGTCATATTTTGTTCTAAGTATCGAGTTGTAATTGTTGAGTTGTAAGAAAAATAAAAGTGTGATGATCATCATTTTTAGAGCATTGTCCCAAGTGAGGAAAGGATGATGGAGACTATGATTCCCCCACAAGTTGGGATGAGACCCCGGATGGAAAAAAAAGGAAAAAAAGGAAAAAAAAGAGGCCATAAAAAGAGAAAAGGTCCAAATAAAAAAAATGAGAGAAAAAGAGAGAATGGACAATGTTACTATCCTTTTACCACACTTGTGCTTCAAAGTAGCACCATGATCTTCATGATAGAGAGTCTCTCATTTTGTCACTTTCATATACTAGTGGGAATTTTTCATTATAGAACTTGGCTTGTATATTCCAATGATGGGCTTCCTCAAATTTCCCTAGGTCTTCATGAGCAAGCGATTTGGATGCACACCCACTTAGTTTCTTTTGTTAAGCTTTCATATACTTATAGCTCTAGTGCATCCGTTGCATCGCAATCCCTACTCACTCACATTGATATCTTGATGGGCATCTCCATAGCCGTTGATACGCCTAGTTGGTGTGAGACTATCTTCCCCTCTTTTTGTCTTCTCCACAACCACCATTCTATTCCACATATAGTGCTATATCCATGGCTCACGCTCATGTATTACATGAAGATCGAAAAAGTTTTGAAAATGTCAAAAGTATGAAACAATTGCTTGGCTTGTCATCGGGGTTGTGCATGATTTAAATACTTTGTGTGGTGAAGATAGAGCATAACCAGACTATATGATTTTGTAGGGATAACTTTCTTTGGCCATGTTATTTTGAGAAGACATAATTGCTTTGTTAGTATGCTTGAAGTATTATTATTTTATGTCAATATGAACTTTTGTCTTGAATATTTTGGAGCTGAATATTCATACCACAATTAAGAAGATTTACATTGAAATTATGCCAAGTAGCACTCCGCATAAAAAATTCTCTTTTTATCATTTACCTACTCGAGGACGAGCAGGAATTAAGCTTGGGGATGCCTGATACGTCTCCAACGTATCTATAATTTTTGATTGCTCCATGCTATATTATCTACTGTTTTGGACCATATTGGGCTTTATTTTCCACTTTTATATTATTTTTGGGACTAACCTATTAACTGGAGGCCCAGCCCAGAATTGTTGTTTTTTGCCTATTTAAGTGTTTCGAAGAAACGGAATATCAAACGGAGTCCAAACGGAATGAAACCTTCGGGAACGTGATATGATCCAGGAGACTTGGACCCTCCGTCAAGAAAGCCACGAGGCGGTCACGAGGGTGGAGGGCGCGCCCCTGCCTCGTGGGCCCCTCGAAGCTGCACCGACGTACTCCTTCCTCCTATATATACCTACGTACCCCCAAACGATCAGATACGGAGCCAAAAACCAAATTCCACCGCCGCAACCTTCTATACCCACGAGATCCCACCTTGGGGCCTGTTCTGGAGCTCCGTCGGAAGGGGAATCCACCATGGAGGGCTTCTACATCATCACCATAGCCCCTTCGATGAAGTGTGAGTAGTTTACCTCAGACCTTCGGGTCCATAGTTAGTAGCTAGCTGGCTTCTTCTCTCTTTTTGTATCTCAATACAATGTTCTCCCCCTCTCTCGTGGAGATCTATTCGATGTAATCTTGTTTTTGCGATGTGTTTGTTGAGACCGATGAATTGTGGGTTAATGATCAAGATTATCTATGAACAATATTTGAATCTTCTCTGAATTCTTTTATGTATGATTGGTTATCTTTGCAAGTCTCTTTGAATTATCAGTTTGGTTTGGCCTACTAGATTGGTTTTTCTTGCAATGGGAGAAGTGTTTAACTTTGGGTTCAATCTTGCGGTGTCCTTTCCCGAAGGATGAGGGGCAGCAAGGCACGTATTGTATTGTTGCCATCGAGGATAACAAGATGGGGTATTTATCATATTGCATGAATTTATTCCTCTACATCATGTCATCTTGCTTAAGCGTTACTCTGTTTTCTTGAACTTAATACTCTAGATGCATCTTTGGATAGCGGTCAATGAGTGGAGTAATATAGTAGATGCAGGCAGGAGTCGGTCTACTTGTCTCGGACGTGATGCCTATATACATGATCATACTTAGATATTCTCATAACTATGCTCAATTCTGTCAATTGCTCAACAGTAATTTGTTCACCCACCGTAGAAATACTTATGCTCTTGAGAGAAGCCACTAGTGTAATCTATGGCCCCCGGGTCTATTCTCACCATATCAATCTCCAATCACTTTATTATTGCTTTGCCTTTTTACTTTGCTTTTATTTTACCTTGCATCTTTATATCAAAAATACCAAAAATATTATCTATCATCTCTGTCAGATCTCACTCTCGTAAGTGGCCGTGAAGGGATTGACAACCCCTAATCGCGTTGGTTGTGTTGAGCTATTTGTTTTGTGTAGGTACGAGGGACTCGCGCGTGGCCTCCTACTGGATTGATACCTTGGTTCTCAAAAACTGAGGGAAATACTTACGCTACTTTGCTGCATTATCCTCTCCTCTTCGGGGAAATCCAACGCAGTGCTCAAGAGGTAGCAACTGCCCATTGTATGCAAGTTCTTATGAAGCCTCTGAAACCTGGTCATGCCCCAAGGACCAAATTCCTCATAAGGGAATTGCTCATTGTGCCCAGAACAGTCTATCTCATCTTGACGAAGACTATGAGTCCAATCAAAGGCCACTACTCGAATGATGAAGACGTCGTTGGCATCATGAAGAATCTTATATTCAACATCATGCATGGCATCCCTGTCAACTATCATGATTTCTTCATGAGGACTCTGGCCAATGTTGCTCTCTCTCCGTTTGAGCTGAAGCCTTATGCTCCTTGGATTATGAGATTCCTCAGAACAAGATCTTCACTCAACTACAAGGCTGATTTTCAGAATCACCTTAGCTACTCACCCCCAATCGAAGTCCTCAAGCGGACCTATTCCTCAGCTGATGAAAAGGGCAAGGCACCAGCTGTTATTGATGAAGGCATTCGTCCATTGGATGGTCAGTTTCGCAAAGCTGCATCTTATTCCACCAATGATGACTCTGCCACACATGATTCTGCTGCCAATGCACCCAAGTCTACTCCTCAAGCCACAACTCCAAGAGTGATGACTGACCGTGAGCTTCTGCTTAGTCTTCACCAGAAGGTGGATCGAAACCATAAATGGGTTAAGCTTCAGTTTGGTTCTATTATTCACAACATGACTGCTACACATAATGAAGTGAAGAAAAACCATTACTACCTCCGTGAAGTCTTCGGTCGCACTTGGGCTATTCTGTCACATGTATATGGTGAAGAAGATCTGAAGAAAATGGGTCTCAAGGAAGATTTTGACTGGTCTGCTCCTCCACCGAAGAAATACAAGAAGGTCAAGGTTCCTTCCTTGGTGGCCAGCTCATATTCTTCATCGCGCGAAACCCACGAGCATGAAGACTTGGACGACACTGCGGCAAGCCCTACAACGACAAACGACCCCAACAACGTTGGCGCTCCTTCACCATCATGATATTCTTCAGGGGCGTTAGTCCTCATTTTCGATCCTTTTGGTCATACGATGACAAAGGGGGAGAAATTTGAGTTAGTCTTCAAGCGGGTCTATCTTATATGGGCATTTTTTTGCTAAGTTACAACTCCCGTTCTACTGATGACTTCGCTAGATCGAGTTGTAAACTTAAACTCTATGGTGGTCTGATACTTTTGCTATGTTTTCTGCATGCTTATTCCTCATATATGTTAATGCACGCATGCTGAATTACATCAATCACCATAATTCATCATGCATTTCAAATTCTTCATATTATATGAATTACAAATGCGTGTATGAATTACAAGATATAGGGGGAGACCTCCATGATTCTACTCTTCAAGTGTGCACTGCTTCAAAAGCAAATTCCTCACTATGCACATCTTCAGGGGGAGTTCTTCTATATCTTGCAATCAAATTCCTCAATTTCAGTATTTACACTTCATATGTTTATCCCCGTTGAAAACTTAACCTATATTGTCAATAATCACCAAAGGGGGGGGGGGGACTGTAAGTGCATCTAGTGCCCCTTAGTGATTTTGGTGTATTTAAGACTTATAGGTTAAGGGACTAATGTGTTTATGAGTGTACACATGTCCATAAGTCTATGAGGAGTTTGATATTTACAGAGAAAGTCGACCCCTAAAAATGAAGTTCTTCGTCTGAAGACTTTGGATTTCTGAAGACTTTCTGAAGACTTTGAAAGTGAAGAAATTGGTGTAACCACGAAGACTTGGTATTCATACGAGGAACATGAAGCGTGAAGACTTTTGTTTTCGTAGTTTCATTTTCTCTTTCTTGAGTCATAGGAAACACCGTCTCGTTAAAGGGGTCGAGGAAATACTAAGGAAAAATTTCCAAGTGATGCTCAACTCAAAATCCTACACCTACCAATCCCTTGAGTGAAGCCATTGGAAATCTCATACAGTTCAGTCATATTCTTTAGTGATAGAGACGAAGTTCTTCTGGTCTCTGAGGAATTTGTTCTGACTGAGGAGTTAGGAATTCGCCAGTGTGGATTGCCTACACAGTGAGGTACATGATAGCCCTGAGGAATTTGAACCTCAAATATCCGACCGTTGCTGTGCTACGTGCCAGCTGTCCCAAAATATCTACCCACCTAACGGTCATATTATTGAAGGGCATTTATGTCTTATCATGTCGAGCTGCTCCCTAGGCTATAAATAGTTGCCCCCTACAACCACTAGCTGGTTGGCTGCTCCGAGAGAAACTGACACTTGTCATTTGAGAGCATCCCATCCTCCGAGGATTTTGAGCGAAAATCATCGAGTGAGGAAATCAAACCCAAACACCTACAAACCCAAAGTGATTGAGCATCACTGAAGAGATTGATCCTGCGTGGATCCGATGCTTGTTACCTTTGAAGACTGTGCTTCTTCCAGACGGTTAGGCGTCATGGTCTAGAGCATCCAAGAGGAATTGTGGATCGCCGAGTGACCGAAGTCTGTGAAGGTTTGGAAGTCACCAAGACTTACCACGAGTGATTGGGCGAGGTGTGTGACCTTAGCTCAAGGAGAATACGGTGAGGACTGTGTGTCCGGATCGTGTGTCCTCGTGTTTAAATACCTAGCCGCTCCAACCAGACGTACAACTGAGACAACTGTTGGAACTGGTCTACCAAATCATTGTCTTCACCAAGCTTACTGGTTCTATTTCCTCAACTCTTTCATCTCCTCATATCTGTGTTTGAAGACTTTGACTGAAGACTTTCTCAATTTCCTCAGCTCAATTTCTTCAGTCTGTGTGTCTTCATCCTGTGTTATCCTGTGTTTATGCTTTCTGTACTCTGTGCTTGTCTTCATTTCAGCATGCTGACCATGCTTGTGTTCTGTTATGTTTACTTTTGAGTACTTATCCCGCTGCAAGTAGTTCTTCGCTAAGGAATTTTCTCACCCGCAAATTCCTCAGTGAAGAATTCATAAAAATCGCCTATTCACCCCCCTCTAGTCGATATAACGCATTTTCACTCGTCATGTCCGTGATCTCATCCAGGACTCCGAAGTACCTTCGGTACATCAAAACACATAAACTCATAATAACGATCGTCATCGAACGTTAAGCGTGTGGACCCTACGGGTTCGAGAACTATGTAGACGTGACCGAGACTCATCTCCGGTCAATAACCAATAGCAGAACCTGGATGCTCATATTGGCTCCCACATATTCTACGAAGATCTTTAGTGGTCAAACCGCATAACAACATACGTTGTTCCCTTTGTCATCGGTATGTTACTTGCCCGTGATTCGATCATCGGTATCATCATACCTAGTTCAATCTCATTACCGACAAGTCTCTTTACTCGTTCTGTAATGCATCATCCCGCAACTAACTCATTAGTCACATTGCTTGCAAGGCTTATAGTGATGTGCATTACTGAGAGGGCCCAGAGATACCTCTCCGACAATAGGAGTGACAAATCCTAATCTCGATCTATGCCAACTCAAAAAACACCATCGGAGACACCAGAGAGCATCTTTATAATCACCCGATTCGTTGTGACATTTGATAGCACACTAAGTGTTCCTCCGTATTCGGAGTTGCATAATCTCATAGTCACAGGAACATGTATAAGTCATGAAGAAAGCAATAGCAATAAACTAAACGATCATAGTGCTAAGCTAACAGATGGGTCATGTCAATCACATCATTCTCTAATGATGTGATACCATTCATCAAATGACAACTCATGACTATGGCTATGAAACTTAACCATCTTTGATTAACGATCTAGTCAAGTAGAGGCATACTAGTGACATTCTGTTTGTCTATGTATTCACACATGTACTAAGTTTCCGGTTAATACAATTCTGGCATGAATAATAAACATTTATCATGATATAAGGAAATATAAATAACAACTTTATTATTTCCTCTAGGGCATATTTCCTTCAAGAGTGTGTCCACGTACCCTCGTAGACCGAAAGCGGAAGCATTAGCTTAACGCGGTTGATGTAGTCGAACGTCTTCTCGATTCAACCGATCAAGCACCGAACATACGACACCTCCGAGTTCTGCACATGTTCAGCTCGATGACGTCTCTCGAACTTTTGATCCAGCAAAGTATCGAGGGAGAGTTTCGTCAGCACGACGGCGTGTGACGGTGATGGTAAAGTGATCCGCGCAGGGCTTCGCCTAAGCACTACAACAATATGACCGGAGGAGTAAACGGCTAAGAACAATTGATGTGCCTTAGAGGTGCCCCTGCACCCATATATAAAGGTGTGAGAGGGGAGGAGGCTGGCCTAGGGGCGCGCTAAGTGGGAGGAGTCCCACTTGGGCTCCTAGTCCAATTCGGCCCCCTTCCTTTTATCGGAGGGGGAAAGGGGGAACGAAAGGGAGAAGGAGAAGGAAAGGGGGGCCGCGCCCCCTCCCCTAGTCTAATTTGGACTCCTCCCTAGGGAGGGGGGGGGGGCGCCACCCTTGTGGGCTTCCTTTCCTCCCACCTATGGCCCATAGGGCCCATATCTTCCCAAGGGCTCCGTAACCCCAAGATCCGATCACGCACCGATACATTCCAAAACACTTCCGGTGTCCGAATACTATCATCCAATATATCAACCTTTACCTCTTGACCATTTCGAGACTCCTCGTCATGTCCGTGATCTCATCCGGGACTTCCAACAATCTTCGGTCACCAAAACACATAACTCATAATACAAAATCATCATCGAACGTTAAGCGTGCGAACCCTATGGGTTCGAGAACTATGTACACATGACCGAGACACATCTCCGGTCAATAACCAACAGCGGAACCTGGATGCTCATATTGGTTCCTACATATTCTACGAAGATCTTTATCGGTCAAACTGCAATGATAACATACGTCATTCCCTTTGCCATCGGTATGTTACCTGTCCCGAGATTCGATCGTCGGTATCTTCATACCTAGTTCAATCTCGTTACCGGCAAGTGTCTTTACTCGTTGCATAATACATCATCCCACAACTAACTCATTAGTCACATTGCTTAAAAGGCTTATCATGATGTGTATTATTGAGAGGGCCCAGAGATACCTCTCCGATACTCGGAGTGACAAATCCTAATCTTGATCTATGCCTACCCAACAAACACCTTTGGAGATACCTGTAGAGCATCTTTATGATCACCCAGTTACGTCGTGATGTTTGACAGCACACAAGGTATTCCTCCGGTATTCGGGAGTTGCATAATCTCATAGTCAAAGGAATATGTATAAGTCATGAAGAAAACAATAGCAATAAAACTTAACGATCATTATGCTAAGCTAACAGATGGGTCTTGTCCATCACATCATTCTCTTAATGATGTGATCCCGTTCATCAAATGACAACACATGTCTATGGTCAGGAAACTTAACCATCTTTGATTAACGAGCTAGTCTAGTAGAGGCATACTAGGGACACTGTGTTTTGTCTATGTATTCACACATGTATCAAGTTTCCGGTTAATACAATTCTAGCATGAATAATAAAAATTTATCATGATATAAGGAAATATAAATAACAACTTTATTATTGCCTCTAGGGCATATTTCCTTCACCCCTTCCATGCACGACGAAACCTCGGCCTCCAGCATGCTAGCACATCTTTGGATGAATCTGCACGAAGAGAAGATGATCACCCCATGAGTGAAGTTTGATTTCAACCCTAAGGTTGTAGAGCTCGTCAGAAACAAACCCCCACCTCCAAATCCATGAAGTTTGTACCCTATACTCTTCGATACTAGTTGTTTACAACCTCAAGGCTGTATCCAAACAAGAATTTTCAATGTGCCATGAAAAGCTGGGATGGATGGATTAGACAACACTTGTTGGTGTGTCCCACAAAATTGTGTGACTTTGCCATTGCTTGTTGTGAGCATGAGCTCCAATTTTTAGTGGTCGGGCTCAGATTTAGGAGAGTATGACGTCATGCGTTGCCATTGTGTCACTTTGCGATCATGAGCCGTGAGCCAGAGCTTGCGCGTCTCGATGATGTTCTCCAGGTTGCGCGGCAGCAGACATGGAGCTCGCTGGTCACTAGGGACGTGTTTGGTTGTCATCTTCAAAAATATCTACATTGCATACTTGTCCCACTTCAGCCTAGTTGAGCGGAAACAGGAAAAAAATCAACATCTGCACTTAGTTTGGTTGCCCACATCGAGGCTTCTTGCATTAGGGGATCGATTTTGGCACGGTGTTTGGTGTCCTGCATTGGCTCAATACACGCAACTACACTGTGTTTGGTTGTATACACGGGATATGATTAAGATTTAACATCTACACATAACACATAGTTAGTGGGACTACTTCGCCACCCCGTCGTTGGACTAATTTGTCGCGGGCACCATTAAACGCGCTATGCCTCCACTCGTTGCTTGTCTACTGGGACGTTAAGAGGCTCAAGCCCCCGGTGTCGACACGCTCACCGACACCTTCTACCAGGCCAAGGGCGGTGCGGCCACCAGCGCCACAGGCAGCGTCAAGATGGCCAAGCTGGAGGGCAGTGGCTTCGGCTTCACATCCACCGCCACCCCGACGACGCCTAGGACACCACCTTTGCCAAGGCCCTCAAGAAGACGCAGTACGACTTTGCGGTGCTGCAAATCTCGGCGCCCATCGAGTTCGATGAGTCGTTCTCCACCAACACTTTTCGAGCTTATGTAGCTTCTCTCAACTGATAACAAGTTTGTCGTAGTAATTTTGGCTCATTATTAATTATTGGTATGTACATGATACGTCTCCAACGTATCTATATTTTTTATTGTTCCATGTTATTATAGTATCAATCTTGTATGTTTTATATGCAATTATATGCTATTTTATATCATTTTCTGGGACTAACCTATTAACCCAGTGCCTAGTGCCAGTTGGTGTGTTTTTGCCTATTTTGGGTTTTCCAGGAAATCACTACCAAACGGAGTCCAAACGCTACGAAACTTTTTGGCGATTTTTTTCTGGACAAGAGATATCCTCAAAGCTTCAGGAGGAGTCCAAAAGGCAAACGAGGAGACGACAAGGCAACAGAGCGCGCCCAGGGGGTAGGCGTGTCCTGATGCCTTATGGGACCCTCATGGCTCCGTATGACCTAATTCCACCTTCACAAATTCTCTAAAATTGGGAAACCAACAGAGGGCCACCCAAAACACTTTTTTCGCCGCCGCAAGTTTTTGTTTTCCGCGATCCCATCTGGAGGCCTTTTCTGATACTCTGTCAGAGGGGGAATCGATCACGAAGTGCTTCTACATCATCCTTGTTATCCTCCGATGATGTGTGAGTAGTTCACCACAGTCCTACGAGTCCATTCTAGTAGCTAGATGACTTCTTCTCTCTCTTTGATCATTAATACAATGTTCTCCTCGATGTTCTTGGAGTTCTATCCGATGTAATCTTCTTTTGCGGTGTGTTTGTTGGGATTTGATGAATTATGGGTTTATGATCAGATTATTTATGAATATTAACTAAGCCTTCTATGAACTTTATTATTCATGATTGTTATAGCTTTGTATTTCTCTTCGATTTATCCATTTGGTTTGGCCAACTAGATTGATTTATCTTGCAACATGAGAGGTGCTTTGTGATGGGTTCAATCTTGCGGTGCCCTATATCCTAGTGACAGAAAGGGACAAGACATGTATTTGTATTGTTTCCATTAAGGATAAAATGATGGGTTTATTCATATTGATTGGGTTTACTTTGTCTATATCATGTCATCTTGCTTAAGACGTTACTCTATTTGATACTTAGTACCTTAGAGGCATGCGGGATAGCGGTCGATTGGTGGAGTAATAGTAGTAGATGCAGGCAGGAATCGGTCTACTTATCTCGGATGTCATGCCTATATACATGATCATTATCCTTGAATATCGTAATAACTATGCGCTTTCCTATCAATTGCCCAACAATAATTTGTTCATTGATAACCCACAAGTATAGGGGACCGCAACAGTTTTCGAGGGTAGTATTTCACCCAAATTTATTGATCCGACACGAGGGGAGCCAAAGAATATTTGAAAGGATTAGCAGTTGAGTTGTCAATTCAACCACACCTGGAGAATCAAATATCTGCAGCAAAGTGTTTAGTAGCACAGTAGTATGATAGTTTGACAGGAATGGTAACATTAGCAATAGTAATGGTAACAGTAACAGTAGCGGATTTGTAGTGATTGTAACAGCAGCAACAACAAAAGTAACTTAGCAAAAATCAATATGTGAAAAATCGTAGGCATGGATCGGTGATGGATATTTGTGTTGGATGATATCCACCATATAACATTCACAACCTAGACCGATACACAATAGCTCCAATTCATCAATGTAATGTAGGCATATATTCCATATATAGTCGTACATGCTTATAATAAGAACTTGCATGACATCATTTGTCCTATCCTCCTGTGGCTGCGGGGTCCATAAGGAAATCTAAGGGATATTAAGGCCTCCTTTTAATAGAGAACCGAAACAAAACATTAACACATGATGAATACCTGAACTCCTCAAACTATGGTCATCACCGGAAAGAATCTCAACTATTGTCACTTTAGGGTATGCAGATTATAACACGTAATAGGTGCATATAACTTGCAGGGTAGGATCAAGAACAAAAATATATTCATGGAAACATAAAGGGTTCAGATTTGAAATCATGGCACTCGGACCCTAGTGACAAGCATTGAGCATAGCAAAGTTATAGCAACATCAATCTCAGAACACAGTGGATACTAGGGATCAAGCCCTAACAATGGTACGATCACATGACAAATCTCATCCAACTCCATCACCGTCCAGCAAGCCTACGAAGGAATTACTCACTCCTAGTGGTGAGCATCATGAAATTGGTGATGAAGAAGGGTTGGTGATGATGATGGCTGATAACCCACAAGTGTAGGGGATATCGTTTGTAGCCTTTTTTGATAAATAAGAGTGTCGAACCCAATGAGGAGCTTAAGGTAGAACAAATATTCCCTCAAGTTCCATCGACCACCGATACAACTCTACGCACACTTGAAGTTTGCTTTACCTAAAACAAGTATGAAACTATTTTGCAAGAATAAAACTACGAGTACTTTGAGAGAATAAAACTACGAATAAATTGCAAGGTAATAAAAGTGGATAGCTTTTGTCAACAAGAAAGTCATTTGTCCCAAGGCAATCGATAACTAGACCGGTAATCATTCATGCAATTTTATATGAGGGAGAGGCATGAGCTAACATACTTTCTCTACTTGGATCATATGCACTTATGATTGGAACTCTAGCAAGCATCCGCAACTAATAAAGATCATTAAGGTTGTAAAACCCAACCATAGCATTAAGTATAAGTCCTCTTACCTCCCATATGCAACAACCCACTTACTCGGGTATGTGCTTCTGTCACTCACGCCACCCACCATAAGCGAATCATGAACATATTGTAACACCCTACAGCGGGGATCCCTCCGGTTGCGCGATACGGAGGGCACCGTAGGACAACACCATAAATAAAATATACACTCATACCAACCAAGATCACGATTAACACATAGGACAAAACGGATCTACTCAAACATCATAGGATAACCATATATCATGGGAAATAGTATATGGAGTTGAGCACCATGTTTAAGTAGAGATTACAGCAGGGAGAAGAGGTGTTACACTACTACATAGAGGGGGAGAAAGTTGGTGTTGACAGTAGCAAGATTGTTGATGTAGATCGTCGTCATGATCCTAGCCCCGGCGGCACTCTGGCGCCACCGGGAGAGAGGGGGAGAGAGCCCCCCTTCTTCTTCTTCTTCTTCTTCTTCCTTGGCCTCCCCCCTAGATGGGAGGAGAGTTCCCCCTCTGGTCCATGGCCTCCATGGCGGTGGAGGGGCGGAAGCCCCTTTGAGATCGGATTTGTCTCTCTGTTCTCTTCTGTTTTGCGTTCCTGTTTTCTGGTAAAAAACCGTTTCTTATATTCCCGAAGATCCGTAAATCCGATTGCGTTGAGATTTTAACACGATTTTTTTTCATATATAAGCTTACTTGCGCCTGAAGTAGAGATCCAACCAACATACGAGGTGAGCACAACCCACTTGAGCGTGCCTGGCCCCTGGGGCGTGCCCTGGTGTCTTGTGGGCACTGTGGGCCTTCGTTTGCATTGATTCCACCTCCCAAAATTCACATATATTCCAAAAGAATTCTTCGTAAAATTTATTGCATTTGGACTCCGTTTGATATGGATATTCTGCGAAACAAAAAACATGCAACAAACAGGAATTGACACTGGGCACTGGATCAATAGGTTAGTCCAATAAATCATATAAAATGTTGCCAAAAGTATGTGAAAGTTGTATAATATTGGCATGAAACAATCAAAAATTATAGATACGACTGAGATGTATCAGCAGCCCCAAGCTTAATTCCTGCTCGTCCTCGAGTAGGTAAATGATAAAAAAGACAACTTTTGATGTGGAATGCTACCTAGCATAATCTTGATCATATATCTAGTCATGGCATGAATATTAAGACACGAATGATTCAAAGCAATAGTCTATAATTTGACATAAAGACATAAATACTCAGGCATCCCAACAAACAATCATGTCTTTCAAAATATCAATGCTAAAGAAAGTTGTCCCTACAAAATCATATAGTCTTGTCATGCTCTGTCTTCTTAACACAAAGTATTTATCATGCACAACCCCGATGACAAGCCGAGCAATTGGTTCATACTTTTTAACGCGCTTCAGCTTTGTCAACCCTCACCCAATACATGAGAGCAAGCCATGGATATAGCACTATGGGTGGAATAGAGTATGATGGTAGGGGTAAATATATATAAGACAAAAAGGGTAAGAAAGTCTCACATCAATGCGACTAACCAACGGGCTATGGAGATGCCCATCAATTGATACCAATGTGAGGAGTAGGGATTTGTTGGGGAACGTTGCAGAAAATTAAAATTTTCCTACGGTTTCACCAAGATCTATCTATGAGTTCATCTAAGCAACGAGTTACGAGAGAGAGTTTGCATCTACATACCACTTGTAGATGGAGTACGGAAGCGTTTGAGGGAGTGGTGATGATGAAGACGTTCCCAACGTGATTCCGATCACCGATGACCAAGTGCTGAGCGGACAGCACCTCCGCGTTCAACACACGTGCGGGACGCGGCGTCTCCTTCGTCTTGATCCAGCAAGGAGGAAGGAGAGGTTGAGGAAGACAACTCCAATGGCAGCACGACGGCGTGATGCGGATGGAGTGTTGTTCTCCGGCAGGGCTTCGCCAAGCTTATGCGGAGGAGGAGAGGTGTTGGGAGGGAGGGCTGCGCCTTCAATGGTGTGTACAACCTCCCTTCACCCCTCTATTTATAGGGGAAGGAGGAGGGCAGCCCCCTCTAGATGCATCTAGAGGGGGCGGCGACAAGGGAGGGGGCTTGCCCCCAAGCAAGGGGCCCCCTTAGGGTTCCCCTCAACCCTAGGCGCATGGGCCAAGGGAGGGGTGCGCCCAGCCACCAGGGCTGGCTGCCTCCCACGCAGCCCAAGTGCCCCCGAAGGGTGGCCCCTCCCGTGGTCCTCCGGAACCTTTCCGTGGACCCTCCATAATACCGATATGATCCAAACTTTTCCGGTGTCCGTTTGACGACTTCCCATATATAAATCTTTACCTCCGACCATTCCATAACTCCTCGTGGCGTCCGGGATCTCATCCGGACTCAACAACATTCGGTAATCACATACAAGTCTTCCTATTAACCCTAGCGCCACCGAACCTTAAGTGTGTAGACCCTACGGTTCGGGAGACATGTAGACATGACCGAGACGCTCTCCGGTCAATAACCAACAGCGGGATCTGGATACCCATGTTGGTTCCCACACGCCTCGATGTTGTCATCGGATGAACCACGATGTCGAGGGTTCAAGCAACCCGTATGCTATTCCCTTTGTCGACGGCATGTTACTTGCCCGAGACTCGATCGTCGGTATCCCAATACCTCGTTTAGTCTCGTTACGCAAGTCACTTTACTCGCACCGTAATGCATGATCCTGACCGGACACTTGATCACTTTGAGCTCATTATGATGATGCATTACCGAGTGGGCCCAGTGATACCTCTCCGTCATACGGAGTGACAAATCCTGTCTCGATCCGTGTCAACCCAATGACACTTTCGGAGATACCTGTAATGCACCTTTATAGTCACCCAGTTACGTTGTGACGTTTGGTACACCCAAAGCATTCCTACGGTATCCGGGAGTTACACGATCTCACGGTCTAAGGAAGAGATACTTGACATTGGAAAAGCTCTAGCAAAACGAGCTACGATCTTTGTGCTATGCTTAGGATTGGGTCTTGTCCATCACGTCATTCTCCTAATGACGTGATCCCGTTATCAATGACATCGATGTCCATAGTCGAAACCATGACTATCTGTTGACCAACGAGCTAGTCAACTAGAGGCTTACTAGGGACGTATTGTAGTCTATGTATTCACACGTGTATTACGATTTCCGGATAATACAGTTGTAGCATGAATAAAAGACAATTATCATGAACAAGGAAATATAATAATAATGCTTTTATTATTGCCTCTAGGGCATATTTCCAACAGGATTGCCATGCAACGAATGCACTAAGAGCTATAAGTGTATGAAAGCCCAACATGAAAAGTAAGTGGGTGTGCATCTAATCTTATAATGGAAAATTCCCACTAGTGTATGGAAGTGACAACATAGGAGACTCTCCATATGAAAAACATGGTGCTACTTTGAAGCACAAGTGTGGAACTAGCATGCCCCTTCTCTTTTTTTTTCGTTTTTCTCTCTCATTATCCAGAGTCTCATCCCGACTTGTGGGGGAATCATAGTTTCCATCATCCTTTTCCTGACAAGGGCAATGATCTAATAATGAAAATTGATGATCATCACACCCTATTTGCTTACAACTCGATACCTATAACAAAATATGACTCTATATGAATGCCTTTGGCAGTGTACTAGGATGTGCAATGATCTAGCATAACATGAATGAAAAATGATGAACGGTGGTTGAGCAAGAAATACTATGTCAGCTATATGATCATGCAAAGCAATATGACAATGAATGCTCAAGTCATCAAAACGGAAGCGGTGGAAGTTGCCTGGCAATATATCTCGGAATGGCTATGGAAAGGCCATACTATAGGTAGGTATGGTGGCTGTTTTGAGGAAGATATAATAAGGCTTATGTGTAAGAGCCTATCATATCACGGGGTTTGGATGCTCCGGCGAAGTTTGCACCATGTCTCGAGCTGAGAAAGGGCAATGCACGGTATCGTAGAGGCTAGCAGATTGCGGAAAGATAAGAGTGTGTATAATCCATGGACTCACATTAGTCATAAAGAACTCATATACTTATTGCAAAAGTTTATTAGCCCTCGAAGCAAAGTACTACTACGCATGCCCCTAGGGGGATAGATTGGTAGGAGAAGACCATCACTCGTCCCCGACCACCACTCATAAGGAAGACAATCAATATTAAATCATGCTCCAACTTCATAGCATAACGAGTGACTATACGTGCATGCTTCGGGAATCACAAACCTTAACACCAATATTCTTACTAACCACAACCGTTTACTAGTACCTCCCACATATTTCATCTCTATATCGCAAAACTATTGGAAGGAATCAAACATATCATATTCAGTGATCCACAAGTTTTATGTAGGATTTTATGACTAACCATGCAATTGACCAATTGATGTTGACTCTCTAAATAGATATAAGTGAAGCATGAGAGTTTAATTCCAAATAAGGGTTTTCTATGTAAAAAGAAACAAGCAATCCAAACTTCAAATAATATAAGTGAAGCACAAGAAGCATTCTACAAAGCCATACTCAAAATATATAAGTTAAGTGCAATGAGCATTCTATAAATAAACCACGGACTATCTCATACCAGCATGGTTCATAAAAGAAAAGTGAAAAATAAACAAAAAAGACGCTCCAAGATTCACAAATATCACGTGAATGAAACAAAGACAAAAATATACCGATACTTGTTGAAGAAAGATGGGATGCCTTTCGAGGCATCCCCAAGCTTAGACGCTCGAGTCTCCTTGAATATTTACTTGGGGTGCTGAGGGAGTCCTGGACTAGGGGGTGTCCGGATGGCCGAACTATCATCTTTGGCCGGACTCCTGGACTATGAAGATACAAGATTGAAGACTTCGTCCCGTGTCCGGATAGGACTTTCCTTGGCGTGGAAGGCAAGCTTGGCGATACAGATATGTAGATTTCCTACCATTGTAACCGACTCTGTGTAACCCTAACCCTATTCGGTGTCTATATAAACCAAAGGGTTTTAGTCCGTAGGACGAACAACAATCATACCATAGGCTAGCTTCTAGGGTTTAGCCTCTACGATCTCGTGGTAGATCTACTCTTGTACTACCCATATCATCAATATTAATCAAGCGAGGGTAGGGTATTACCTCCATCGAGAGGGCCCAACACAGGGTAAAAACATCGTGTCCCTTGTCTCCTGTTACCATCCGCCTAGACGCACAGTTCGGGACCCCCTACCGAGATCCGCGGTTTTGACACCGACATTGGTGCTTTCATTGGGAGTTCCTCGTACGTCACCGTCGAAGGATGCCTCATCCGTCTTTAAAGACGATACTATCGCCAAAGGAGCCTTGGCCATCGGTCGACTCTTGGTTAGGTGGTTTTCTTATGACCGCCGGTTCGCCATCGCGCCGACGATGACTTCTCGGGTCATCGAAACCAATCTTCACGTTAACTCAGAACTTGCTGAGCAGTTAGATCCGATTGAGCTCTCCTCCGTAAACGAGCTCTGGGATCGCATCGCCGCCCTGGGAGTCGCCACAGACTACGACCAGATCGGGCCTAAAACCGATCTGAGAGAGATCAACTCTCCCCAAGCTACCCATCATGTTGCTGTGGTAGAGGAGCAATACGGTGATTCTTCTTCTATCTTAAGGACTAGCTACGTCCGGATTCCCGATCCCTCCATGCCAGATTCCCGCAGAGGGACGGATGTCGATCAAGCCCTGAACTTAAAGTCAGGCGGCGGGTTGGATTCATCGGATAGCATTCAAAAATCCAAACTTCCAAGTTCGGAAACTTCTCAGCCCCTGAGTCTTAAATTGGACGGGGTTCCGGATCTAGTTCCACCTGCCCACCCAAACATTAGCGATCTATCCCGAATTCGGCAAGAGTCCGCTGAAACAGTACATCATTACTGGGCCAGATTCCTCCTGGTTATGGACAGGATAAAGGACTGCCGAGAGGAGGACGCAATCTCACTTTTCTGCAATAATTGCACGGACAAGGGAATCCTAAACACCATAAGTCATCGCGAAATTACACGCTTTGCTGACTTGGTGACCATAGTACAAAAGTACTGTGCGATGGAGAGTGCTTGGAAAACCGAAAGTAAATTTTGGGATAATCCCCGGAATACAGCCCTAGTCCGAAATAAAAGGGTGCATCATCATCAAGCACCTGGGTTAAACATCAAAAAACAAAAACCCCGTAAAGGGCACGGAACCGTACTGGAGGGTTGGCTAAAAGGACCCTGCAAAATTCATAGAACAGAGGGCGCCACTCCAACTCATAGCCTTCGAGCATGTTGGATACTACGACAGGTGGCCAAAAGTGGCGAAGAGCTTCTAGCCTCATAATCCCAGCCCAAAGAACACCGAAGACGGTATTAACAGTCTTGAGACTTTCGCATCAAATAACACGAGAAACGAACACTCCATAACCTTGCGAAGTCTACCAAGTAGCAACAATAAATCCATGGAGGACAAGGCTATTACCTTTAATGCCGATGATTTAACCCAAATTCGAACAGCCCGAGCACCAGCCGCATTGGTCCTCGGTCCAATAGTGGATTTGCTTTCGCCTTACTAAGGTACTCATGGATGGCGGCAGCGGACTAAACCTCATCTACGAGGAAACCCTCCGAAAAATGGAAATAGACTGGAACCGCATTGAGCGAAGCAGCAGAACCTTTAGAGGAATAATCCCTAGCAGGGAAGCATGCTGCACAGGAAAAATCACACTGGACGTAGTGTTCGGCTCGCCGGACAATTACATGTCCGAGGAGGTCACATTTCAAGTGGCCCCATTCAGCAGCAGATATCACGCTTTATTAGGGCGAGAGGCATTCACAATTTTTCAAGCTATACCCCATTTGTTGGAAATATGCCCTAGAGGCAATAATAAATTGGTTATTATTATATTTCCTTGTTCATGATAATCGTTTATTATCCATGCTATAATTGTATTGATAGGAAACTCAGATACATGTGTGGATACATAGACAACACCATGTCCCTAGTAAGCCTCTAGTTGACTAGCTTGTTGATCAACAGATGGTTACGGTTTCCTGACCATGGACATTGGATGTCGTTGATAACGGGATCACATCATTTGGAGAATGATGTGATGGACAAAGACCCAATCCTAAGCCTAGCACAAAGATCGTAGTTCGTATGCTAAAGCTTTTCTAATGTCAAGTATCATTTCCTTAGACCATGAGATTGTGCAACTCTCGGATACCGTAGGAATGCTTTGGGTGTACCAAGCGTCACAACGAATCGGGTGGCTATAAAGGTGCACTACAGGTATCTCCGAAAGTGTCTGTTGGGTTGGCACGAATCGAGATGGATTTGTCACTCCGTAAAGCGGAGAGGTATCTCTGGGCCCACTCGGTAGGAAATCATCATAATGTGCACAATGTGACCAAGGGGTTGATCACGGAATGATGTGTTGCGGAACGAGTAAAGAGACTTGCCGGTAACGAGATTGAACAAGGTATCGGGATACCGACGATCGAATCTCGGGCAAGTACAATACCGCTAGACAAAGGGAATTGAATACAGGATTGATTGAGTCCTTGACATCATGGTTCATCCGATGAGATCATCGTGGAACATGTGGGAGCCAACATGGGTATCCAGATCCCGCTGTTGGTTATTGACCGGAGAATGTCTCGGTCATGTCTGCATGGTTCCCGAACCCGTAGGGTCTACACACTAAGGTTCGATGGCGCTAGGGTTATAAAGGAAGTTTGTATGTGGTTACCGAATGTTGTTGAGTCCGGATGAGATCCCGGACGTCACGAGGAGTTCGGAATGGTCCGGAGGTAAAGAATAATATATAGGAAGTGAGGTTTTGGTCACCGGAAAGGTTTGGGTTTTTTCGGTAACGCATCTGGGACCACCGGAGGGTCCGGGGTCCACCAAGTGGGGCCACCATCCCGGAGGGCTGCATGGGCTAAGTGTGGGAGGACCAGCCCGGGTGGGCTGGTGCGCCCCATGGCCCAAGGCGCAGCTAGGTGGGGAGAGGGGAAACACTAGGCGCAGATGGGCCTAAAGGCCCACCCTAGGGCGCCCCTCTCTCCCCTCTTGGCCCCCCCAAGTCCCATCTAGGGCTGCCGCACCCCTTGGGTGGGAACCCTAGATGGGGGCGCAGCCACCTCCCCTCCTCCTATAAATAGTGGGGGTTTTGGGGCTGCACAACACATGAGAACATCTCCCTCTTGGCGCAGCCCTACCTCTCTCCTTCTCCTCTCTCGCGGTGCTTGGCGAAGCCCTGCTGGATTGCCACGCTCCTCCATCACCACCACGCCGTTGTGCTGCTGCTGGATGGAGTCTTCCTCAACCTCTCCCTCTCTCCTTGCTGGATCAAGGCATGGGAGACGTCACCAGGCTGTACGTGTGTTGAACGCGGAGGTGCCGTCCGTTCGGCACTAGGATCTCCGGTGATTTGAATCACGACGAGTACGACTCCATTAACCCCGTTCTCTTGAACGCTTCCGCTTAGCGATCTACAAGGGTATGTAGATGCTCTCTCCTTCCCCTCGTTGGTGGTTTCTCCATAGATAGATCTTGGTGACACGTAGGAAAATTTTGAATTTCTGCTACGTTCCCCAACAGTGGCATCATGAGCTAGGTCTATTGCGTAGATTCTTTGCACGAGTAGAACACAAAGTAGTTGTGGGCGTTGATGATGTTCAATATGCTTACCGTTACTAGTCCAATCTTGTTTCGACGGTATTGTGGGATGAAGCGGCCCGGACCGACCTTACACGTACACTTACGTGAGACAGGTTCCACCGACGACATGCACTTGGTGCATAAGGTGGCTAGCGGTGCCGCCTCTCCACTTTAGTCGGAACGGATTCGATGAAAAGGGTCCTTATGAAGGGTAAATATCAATTGGCATATCACGTTGTGGTTTTGCGTAGGTAAGAAACGTTCTTGCTAGAAACCCATAGCAGCCACGTAAAACATGCAAACAACAATTAGAGGATGTCTAACTTGTTTTTGCAGGGTATGCTATGTGATGTGATATGGCCAAGAAGAATGTGATGAATGATATGTGATGTATGAGATTGATCATGTTCTTGTAATAGGATTCACGACTTGCATGTCAATGAGTATGACAACCGGCAGGAGCCATAGGAGTTGTCTTAATTTATTGTATGACCTGCGTGTCATTGAACAACGCCATGTAATTACTTTACTTTATTGCTAACCGGTAGCCATAGTAGTAGAAGTAATAAGTTGGCGAGACAACTTCATGGAGACACGATGATGGAGATCATGATGATGGAGATCATGGTGTCATGCCGGTGACGATGATGATCATGGAGCCCCGAAGATGGATATCAAAAGGAGCAAAATGATATTGGCCATATCATGTCACTATTTGATTGCATGTGATGTTTATCATGTTTATGCATCTTGTTTACTTAGAATGACGGTAGTAAATAAGATGATCCCTTACAACAATTTCAAGAAGTGTTCTCCCTAACGTGCACCGTTGCTAAAGTTCGTCGCTTCTAAGCACCACGTGATGATCGGGTGTGATGGATTCTTACGTTCACATACAACGGGTGTAAGACAGATTTACACACGCGAAACACTTAGGGTTAACTTGACGAGCCTAGCATGTACAGACATGGCCTCGGAACACAGAGACCGAAAGGTCGAGCATGAGTCGTATAGTAGATACGATCAACATGAAGATGTTCACCGATGATGACTAGTCCATCTCACATGATGATCGGACACGGCCTAGTTGACTCGGATCATGTAATCACTTAGATGACCAGAGGGATGTCTATCTGAGTGGGAGTTCATAAGATGAACTTAATTATCCTGAACATAGTCAAAAGATCTTTGCAAATTATGTCGTAAGCTCGCGCTTTAGTTCCACTGTTTAGATATGTTCCTAGAGAAAATATAGTTGAAAGTTGACAGTAGCGATTATGCGGACAGTAGAAAGCTTATGTTCTTAATGCACCGCTCAGTGTGCTGAACCCCAAACGTCGTTTGTCGATGTTGCGAACATCGAACATACACGTTTTGATAACTACGTGATAGTTCAGTTAAATGGTTTAAGTAGAGGCACCAAAGACGTTTTCGAAACGTCGCGGAACATATGAGATGTTTCGAGGGCTGAAATTGGGATTTCAGGCTCGTGCCCACGTCAAGAGGTATAAGACCTCCGACGATTTTCTTAGCCTGCAAACTCAGGGAGAAAAGCTCAATCGTTGAGCTTGTGCTCAGATTGTCTGAGTGCAACAATCACTTGAATCGAGTGGGAGTTGATCTTCCACATGAGATAGTGATGTTTCTCCAAAGTCATTGCCACCAAGCTGCTAGAGCTTCGTGATGAACTATAACATATCAAGGATAGAGATGATGATCCTTGAGGTATTCACGTTGTTTGACATCGCGAAAGTAGAAATCAAGAAGGAGCATCAATTGTTGATGGTTGATGAAACCACTAGTTTCAAGAAGGGCAAGGGCAAGAAGGGGTGCTTCATGAAACGGCAAATCAGCTGCTGCTCTAATGAAGAAACCCAAGGTTGAACCCAAACCCGAGACTAAGTGCTTCTGTAATAAGGGGAACAACCACTGGAGCAGAATTACCCTAGATACTTGGTAGATAAGAAGGCTGGCAAGGTCGATAGAAGTATATTGGATATACATTATGTTAATGTGTACTTTACTAGTACTCCTAGTAGCACCAGGGTATTAGATACGGTTCGGTTGCTAAGTGTTAGTAACTCAAATAAAAGCTACGGAATAAGCGGAGACTAGCTAAAGGTGAGTGACGATACGTGTTGGAAGTGTTTCCAAGGTTGATGTGATCAAGCATCGCACGCTCCCTCTACCATCAATATTAGTATTAAACCAGAATAATTGTAATTTGGTGATTATGTTGAGCATAGACATGATTGGATCATGTCTATCGCAATACGGTTATTCATTTAAGGAGAATAATGGTTACTCTATTTATTTGAATAATACCTTCAATGGTCTTGCACCTAAAGGAATGTTTTATTAAATCTCGATCGTAGTGATACACATTTTCATGCCAAAAGATATAAGATATTAATGATAGTACCACCTGCTTGTGGCACTGCCATTTGAGTCATATTGGTATAGAACGCATGAAGAAGCTCCATGTTGATGGATCTTTGGACTCACTCATTTTTGAAAAGTTTGAGACATGCGAACCATGTCTATTGGTGTATATGCATGAAGAAACTCCATGCAAATGGACCGTTTGGACTCACTTGATTTTGGATCACTTGAGACATGCAAATCATACCACATGGGCAAGATGACTGAAAGCCTCGTTTTTCAGTGAAATGGAACAAGAAAGCAACTTGTTGGAAGTAATACATTTTGATGTGTGCAGTCCAATGAATCTTTGAGGCATGCAGATGGATATCGTTATGTTCTTACTTCACGATGATTTGAGTAGATATTGAGTATATTTACTTGATGAAACACAATTCTGAATTATTGAATGGTTCAAGTAATTTCAGAGTGAAGTTAAAGATCATCGTGACAAGAGGATAAAATGTCTATGATATGATCATAGAGATGAGTATCTGAGTTACGAGCTTTGGCACGCTATTAAGACATAGTGGAAATTGTTTCACAATTAATACCGCCTGGAACACCATAGTGTGATGGTGTGTCCGAACATCATAGTTGCACCCTATTAGATATGGTGCGTACCATGATGTCTCTTATCGAATTACCACTATCGTTCATGGGTTAGGCATTAGAGACAACCACACTCACTTTAATAGGGCACCACGTAATTCCGTTGAGACGACCCTGTTTAAACTATGGTTTGGAGAAACCTAAGTTGTCGTTTCTTAAAAGTTTGGGGTTGCGACGCTTATGTGAAAAAGTTTCAGGTTGATAAGCTCGAACCCAAAGCGGACAAAATGCATCTTCATAGGACACCCAAAACAGTTGGGTATACCTCCTAATTCAGATCCGAAAGCAATAGGGATTGTTTCTTGAATCGGGTCCTTTCTCGAGGAAAAGTTCGTCTCGAAAAGTTGAGTGGGAGGATGGTGGAGACTTGATGAGGTTATCGAACCGTCACTTCAACTAGTGTGTAGCGAGGCACGAAGTTGTTCCGTGGCACCTACACCAATTGAAGTAGAAGCTTATGATAGTGATCATGAAGTTTGGGATCAAGTCACTAACGTACCTCGTAGGGTGACAAGGATGCGTACTACTTCAGAGTGGTACGCAATCCTGTCTTGAAGGTCATGTTGCTAGACAACAATGAACCTACGAGCTATGGAGAAGCAATGGTGGGCCCAAATTCCGAAAAATGGTTAGAAGCCATGAAATCCGAGATAAGATCCATGTATCAGAACAAAGCATGGACTTTGGTGGACTTGCCCGATGTTCGGCAAGCCATTGAGATGAATGGATCTTTAAGAAGAAGACGGACGTGGATGGTAATGTCACCATCTATGAAGCTCGACTTGTGGCGAAGAGTTTTTCACAAGTTCAAGGAGTTGACTACGATGAGATTTTCTCATCCGTAGCGATGCTTAAGTCCGTCGGAATCATGTTAGCATTAGTTGCATTTATGAAATCTGGCAGATGGATGTCAAAACGAGTTTCCTTACCAGTTTTTGTAAGGAAAGGTTGTATGTGATACAATCAGAAAGTTTTTTGTCGATCCTAAGGATGCTAAAAGGTATGCTGGCTCCAGCGATCCTTCTAAGGACTGGAGTAAGCATCTCGGAGTTGGAATGTGCGTTTTGATGAGATGATCAAAGATTTTGGGTTTATACAAAGTTTATGAGAAACTTGTATTTCTAAAGAAGTGAGTGGGAGCACTATAGAGTTTCTGATAAGTATATGTTGTAAACATATTGTTGATCAGAAATGATGTAGAATTTCTAGAAAGCATATAGGGTTATTTGAAAAGGGTTTTTCAATGGAAAACCTAGATTAGGCTACTTGAACAATAAGCGTCAAGATCTATAAGATAGATCAAAAACCGCTTAATGGTACTTTAAATGAGCATATACCTTGACATGATCTTGAAGGTGTTCAAGATGGATCAGTCAAAGAAGGAGTTCTTCCCTGAGATGTAAGGTATGAAGTTAAGACTTAAAGCTCGACCACGGCAGAAAAGAGAGAAAGGACGAAGGACGTCCCCTATGCTTTAGACGTAGGCTCTACAATATGCTATGCTAAGTACCGCACCTGATGCGTGCCTTGCCACATGTCTGGCAAGAGGGTACAAAGGTGATCAAGGAGTGGATCACCAGATAGCGGTCAAAATTATCCTTAGAGGAATAAGGATATGTTTCTCGTTTATGGAGGTGATAAAGAGTTCGATGTAAAGGGTTACGTCGATGCAAGCTTTAACACCTATCCGAATGACTCTGAGTAGCAAAACGGATACGTATAGTGGAGCAACCATTTGGAATAGCTCCAAGTGGAGCGTGGAAGCAACATTTACAATATGACTTAGAGATTTGCGGAGTACATACGGATCTGAATGTTGCGGACCCATTGACTAAAACTTCTCTTGCAAGCAAAACATGATCAAACCCAAGAACTCATTGAGACTTAATCACATGGTGATGTGAACTGGTTTAAGACACTAGTAAACTCTTTGGATGTTGGTCACATGGCGATGTGACCTATCAGTATTGATCACATGGCGATGTGAACTAGATTATTGACTCTAGTGCAAGTGGGAGACTGTTGGAAATATGCCCTAGAGGCAATAATAAATTGGTTATTATTATATTTCCTTGTTCATGATAATCGTTTATTATCCATGCTATAATTGTATTGATAGGAAACTCAGATACATGTGTGGATACATAGACAACACCATGTCCCTAGTAAGCCTCTAGTTGACTAGCTCGTTGATCAATAGATGGTTACGGTTTCCTGACCATGGACATTGGATGTCGTTGATAACGGGATCACATCATTTGGAGAATGATGTGATGGACAAAGACCCAATCCTAAGCCTAGCACAAAGATCGTAGTTCGTATGCTAAAGCTTTTCTAATGTCAAGTATCATTTCCTTAGACCATGAGATTGTGCAACTCCGGATACCGTAGGAATGTTTGGGTGTACCAAACGTCCACAACGTAATCGGTGGCTATAAACGTGCACTACAGGTATCTCCGAAAGTGTCATTGGGTTGGCACGAATCGAGATGGGATTTGTCACTCCGTAAACGGAGAGGTATCTCTGGGCCCACTCGGTAGGACATCATCATAATGTGCACAATGTGACCAAGGGGTTGATCACGGGATGATGTGTTACGGAACGAGTAAAGAGACTTGCCGGTAACGAGATTGAACAAGGTATCGGGATACCGACGATCGAATCTCGGGCAAGTACAATACCACTAGACAAAGGGAATTGAATACGGGATTGATTGAGTCCTTGACATCGTGGTTCATCCGATGAGATCATCGTGGAACATGTGGGAGCCAACATGGGTATCCAGATCCCGCTGTTGGTTATTGACCGGAGAACGTCTCGGTCATGCTCAAGATGGTTCCCGAACCCGTAGGGTCTACACACTTAAGGTTCGATGGCGCTAGGGTTATAAAGGAAGTTTGTATGTGGTTACCGAATGTTGTTGAGTCCGGATGAGATCCCTGACATCACGAGGAGTTCCGAATGGTCCGGAGGTAAAGAATAATATATAGGAAGTGAGGTTTTGGTCACCGAAAGGTTTCGGGTTTTTTCGTAACGCATCGGGACCACCGGAGGGTCCGGGGTCCACCAAGTGGGGCCACCATCCCCGGAGGGCTGCATGGGCTAAGTGTGGGAGGGACCAGCCCGGTGGGCTGGTGCGCCCCCCCCCCCACATGGCCCAAGGCGCAGCTAGGTGGGGAGAGGGGAAACCCTAGGCGCAGATGGGCCTAAAGGCCCACCCTAGGGGCCCCTCTCCCCCTCTTGGCCGCCCCAAGTCCCATCTAGGGCTGCCGCACCCTTGGGTGGGAACCCTAGATGGGGCGCAGCCACCTCCCTCCTCCTATAAATAGTGGGGTTTTGGGGCTGCCCAACACATGAGAACATCTCCTCTTGGCGCAGCCCTACCTCTCTCCTTCTCCTCTCTCGCGGTGCTTGGCGAAGCCTGCTGGATTGCCACGCCCTCCATCACCACCACGCCGTTGTGCTGCTGCTGGATGGAGTCTTCTCAACCTCTCCCTCTCTCCTTGCTGGATCAAGGCATGGGAGACGCCACCGAGCTGTACGTGTGTTGAACGCGAGGTGCCGTCTGCTCGCACTAGGATCTCCGTGATTTGAATCACGACGAGTACGACTCCATTAACCCGTTCTCTTGAACACTTCCGCTTAGCGATCTACAAGGGTATGTAGATGCACTCTCCTTCCCTCGTTGCTGGTTTCTCCATAGATAGATCTTGGTGACACGTAGGAAAATTTTGAATTTCTGCTACGTTCCCCAACACCATTATGGGTACATGAAGCTTAAAATGCCCGGACCTAACGGAATCATCACTCTCGCTAGTGATCCAACATAGCACTCGCGCTACCGAAAACAAGACAGCCGCACTAGCCCTCGAGGCATTATCCGAAGCCCTAGCGGCCGAGGAACTCACCGCGATGCGCTCCACGGTGAACAGGGACGATGTGATACTTGATAAAAGATCCAAGTCCACCTCTTTTAAACCAGCGGATGAAATAGTCAAATTCCAAGTCCACCCAACGGACCCTGCAAAGACGGCCTCCATTGGGGCACAATTAAACCCTGATGTAGACGCTGCACTACGAGAATTTCTACGAGAAAACTGGGACATTTTTGCCTGGCACCCTTCAGACATGCCAGGAATCCCACGTCGGCTGGCCGAGCACAACCTAAATACCCTAAAAGGATTCAAGCCAGTCAAACAGGCTCTTCGACCAGAGCGACCAGACCGAATGGATCAAGTCTCTGTGCTCGGTGTCATCCACGGATCGAGAATGCCGACACCACACAAGATTGAAGGATTTATTGCGAGTAGCAATCACACACTTATTACATCGTTGTCCACAAGGGAACTTATTACAATAATATGGCTTAAGGCCATCTAATAATAACAGCGAAGGCTTGGAAGATAAGCGAGTCCATCAACTCCAACGGCATCACCGAGTATAGAACCACGACCTAACACCTTACTGTCGTTCGAAAAGTCTCAACGTGAAAGTTGCAGCCCAAAACGGGTCAGACACATGGAATATGCCGGCAATGTAACACATAAAGAGCAATGAAAGAATAAGCCTATACTACATGCATATATGGCTGGTGGTAAGGCTCTCTGATTACATTTGCATAAAGCTGATTTTTCCCTACATCAAAGGAATAATTTATTTAACTATCATGGTGGTTGTTAAACATTGAGAATGGTTGACACATCCTCAATCCCAATTAAAAGTACTCATCAAAACCCAATAACTTTTATTAGAAGTAACATGTTGAGATTCACATGATATTCAATTACAGGATACTCAAATTGTCCATAACCGGGACACGGCTAATCATGATTAGTTTATACACTCTGCAGAGGTTTATGACTTTTCCCCACAAGACTCGATCGCCTCCGCTTGGTTCTCGTGACTACATGGTGTTTGAGAAACGGATGACCGAGACATAGTCTTTCGTAAGCGCTTAGCACCTTACATGTGGGTAGACCGTACCAACCTACATCCCCTACATCAGCTAGCCTACCCGTAAGAGTTCGCACGACTTAGTCAACTACGCCAGAGCCCATAATTGGCTTGTGGCTGCACACGGAAGTTTCCAGTTTGAATAATCTTATGATCCCTTAGAGCCCAGGTGGCGGTCCAAGAAATACAGTAAGTCTGATGGAAACCAGTGCCTCAATCCACCCAGATGTGTGTTTAGGTTGCCACCTTAGATAAACCATTAATTAACAATCTCACATCTGTCATGGATATTCACTCACCCAATCCACGTCTACTAGCATAGCATGGCATAATAAGCAAACGTAGAAGTAACTCCCAAGGTTTCATAAGTAAAACAGGTAATAGGTACTACCTCAATCTACTTCCCAAACCCACAATTTAATTAGATCCTAATCATGCAAGTATTTGAGGAATAGATCTAATGCATAAAAACTGGGTATGAGAAGAGTATGATCAAAGTGTTACTTGCCTTGCTGATGATCCGCGAGACCTAGAGATTCGAAGTAACAAGCGGCGCCCGGTGATCTAACGCAGACAAACAACAAGCATACAATAAGTACTTATCTAATGCACGGGGAAATCTCGAATAAAAGATCTAACCAGAAAGTTCAACTTAAGAACCCTGGTTGCAAAAGAATCGAATCAAAATAAACTCCGAAAGTCGAAACTCGAGAGAGAACGACTCGGTTTAGCAATCTGAAATTAGGTCAAAATTTCACAGTAGCAAAACTCTGTGAAAGTAGGTTAGTCGAACGGCGGTTTCACATCTAAACTCCAGCGCTTGAATCACCTGATTCCGATAAACGAGCGAGAAATAAAACAGTTTTGAAAATCGGATCTGAAATCAAATCAGAAAATTAACGGATTAAATCCGATTAAAAGAAAACGACGAACGGTTTAAATAGCGGACGTTTGTTAACAGAACGAATCCAACGAACGCGTTCATTGAAACGAACGGTTCGGTGAACGTTCGTTAAATAAGAAAACCGAAAAAAAGAAAAATAAAACCATTCTAGGTTTTAAAAAAAAACGGAACATATTTTTTTTTTAAAAAAAAACCGGATCGGTTTAGTAGGGAAAACCGGATCGGGCGCGGGGCTACCTCGGTGATCTCGCCGGGCGGGGCTCAGGCGAGGGGCGAGGGGCGGGGCGGGTCGGGAGGCGGCGAGGGGCGGGGGCTTCCGCGCCGGCGGGCGGAGTCCTTAGGCGGCGGGGTTCGGCGGGTCTGTGGGTTAGGCGGGCGGCGGTGAGAGAGAGGGGGCGGGTATTTAGAGGGGGGGGGGGCGCCGGGTGGCTTGGGGAGGGGCAGGGAGGCGGGTGGAGTCGGACTCGGCGGGGGCGATGGCGTCGGCGGCGGGAGTCCGCTTCGGCAGGCGAGGCGAGGGAGGAGAGGGAGGTGGGCCGGGGGCGCTGGGCCTGGGCTGGCTGGCAGGGCCTGGGCCTCGGCCCGCGCTAATTTTTTTTTAAATAAAAATTAAACCAAATGAATTAAAAAATTACCAAATGAACTCCAAATTAAATAAAACAAATTTCCCGACTCCTAAAATGAGTCTAACAAAATGAACTTTAAAAGCAGCAAACATGCATAAATTTTTAAAATGCTCATTTTGCCTAAGCAAAATAAATCTTCCAAAACCAAATTTGAGTTATTTATAATATCTTCATTTTTCCTAATTGTTGGGAAAGTCATATTATTCCCTCTCAAAATATTTTTATAGGAAAACTTTATGAAGATAATTTAAATAAATCAAATGATCCTATTTTCAAAATTTGGAAAATCCCAAATATGAAAATAATGAAACTTCCAACTCTCTCCGAGGGTCCTTGAGTTGCGTGAAATTTCTAGGATCGGAAAAATGCGAGAAAATATGATATGCATGATGACCTAATGTATAACATTCCAAATTGAAAATTTGGGATGTTACAAACCTACTCTTTAAGATGAATCTAGCCCTCGAGATTCGGGTTGGCTAGAAAATAGGTGAGGGTGGTCCTTACAAAACTTCCTCTCTTTCCCGGTGGCTTCATCCTCGGTGTGGTGGCTCCAATCGAACTTTGCAAAACTTGATAACCTTGCTGCGGTAACTCTGCTGGCATAATCGAGAATCTTAACCGGTTTTTCCTCATATGTCAAGTCATCCTTCAACTGAATTGCCTCCAAAGTGGCACTTGTGTCTCTTAACGGTACCTCTGCTATCTCGGGTGACATTTCTTCAATCGAGAAACATGGAATACATCATGAACTCCTGACAGTCCTCCCGCAATTCCAACTTATACGCAACTTCTCCCATGCGTTGCAAAATCTTATATGGTCCAACGAAACGGGTGCTAACTTTCCTTCACTCCAAAACGCTTAACTCCTCAAGCGGGGATACTCGAGATATACTCTGCTCCAACTTCATACTCAATCGCTGGCGCTTTGAATCGGCATAGCTCTTACATGTTCGACTGGGCTACCTTGAGCCTGTCTCGAATCAACTTAACTTTCTGTTCAGACTCCTTAATCAAATCTGGTCCAAACAACTGACGATCTCCAGTTTCGTCCCATGACAACGGTGTCCTGCACCTTCTTCCATACAGAGCTTCAAAAGGTGCCATCTTCAAGCTGGTTTGGTAACTGTTGTTGTAGGAAAATTCTGCATACGGCAAATTATCATCCCAACTAGATCCATAATCTAGTGCACAAGCTCTCAGCATGTCCTCCAAAATCTGATTGACTCTCTCGGTCTGTCCATCGGTCTGTGGGTGGAAAGCTGTCTTGAATTCAATCGGGTTCCCAATGTTTCATGCAACCGGTTCCAAAATTTCAAGTAAACTGGGTTCCTCTATCCGATACGATGCTCCTCGGAACTCCGTAAGCACACAATTCTGGTCATGTATATCTTTGCCAACTTAGCACTGCTATAGGTAGTCTTGACTGGAATGAAATGAGCTACCTTGGTCAAACGGTCGACTATGACCCAAATCGAGTCATATCCTGAACGGGTCTTCGGCAAACCTGTGATGAAATCCATGCCTAGTTTATCCCACTTCCATTCGGTATCGCAACGGTTGTAACAATCCTGCTGGCTTCGATGCTCTGCCTTTACTTTCGACATACGTGCAAACTGCTACATACTCGCAATATCCTTCTTCATTCCGTCCACCGAAAATATTCTTCAAATCCAAATACATCTTGGTATTTCCGGTGAATCGAATAGGGTGAATCATGGGCTTCTTGTAAAATCAACTTCCGATCTACGGGTCATTGGGCACATAAACACGGTCTTCAAACCATAGGGTATCGTGCTCATCCTCACGAAATCCTTTAGCTTTTCCTTTGCTCATTTTCTCCTTTATAGAGGCAACTTCCTTATCTGCCTTTTGGGCTTCTCTGATTTTGTCCATTAGTGTCGACTGAATCTCCAATGCTGCTACATAGCCTCTCGGAACTATTTCCAAACATAGCTCTCGAAGGTCCTCGGCTAACTCATTGGGTATTCCTCCCATCATTAGGGTATTGACGTGGCTCTTACGGCTCAATGCGTCTGCTACAACATTAGCCTTTCCGGGGTGATAATGCAATCTCATATCATAATCCTTGATTAACTCTAACCATCTCCTCTGTCTGAGATTCAATTCCTTCTGTGTGAAGATGTACTTCAAACTCTTGTGATCCGTATATACTTCACAATGATTTCCAATGAGAAAATGTCTCCACGTCTTCAAGGCATGCACAACGGCTGCTAACTCCAAATCATGAGTGGCATAATTCAACTCATGAGGCTTAAGTTGTCGTGAAGCATACGAAACAACTCTTCCTTCCTGCATAAGCACGGCTCCAAGTCCTCGACGTGAAGCGTCGCAATACACCTCATAATCCTTAGTTTGATCTGGCAATATCAAAACTGGTGAGGTAACCAATCTTTTCTTCAACTCCTGAAAACTTGCCTCACAGTCCTCAGTCCATATGAATTTGTTTTCCTTCTTCAACAATTCAGTCATAGGCTTTGCAATCCTTGAGAAATTTTCAATGAATCTTCGGTAGTATCCTGCGAGTCCAAGGAAACTCCGAATCTCTCCAACTGTCGTTGGTGCTTCCCATTTGGTTACGGTCTCAACTTTTGTGGGGTCAACTGCTATTCCTTCTCCGGATATAACATGTCCGAGAAATCCAACTTCCTTTAGCCAAAACTCACATTTGCTGAACTTGGCATACAACCGGTGTTCCTCGGTTTCTCAAAACCAATCGCAAATGTTCCTTGTGTTCCTCTTCATTCTTCGAGAAAATCAAAATGTCATCAATGAACACCACGATTAACTTGTCCAAAAATTCCATAAACACTTTGTTCATCGTGTTCATGAAATAGGCTGGTGCGTTAGTCAGTCAAATGACATAACGGTATACTCGTACAGTCCATATCTCGTGGTAAACGCTGTCTTGGGTATGTCTTGCTCCCGAATCTTCAACTGATGGTACCCTGATCGCAAGTCGATCTTAGAAAACACTTTGGCTCCTTGCAAGCGATCAAACAGATCATTTATCATCGGTAGTGGGTACTTGTTCTTGATTGTTACTTCATTCAATCCACGGTAATCAACAACCATTCTCAACGATCCATCCTTCTTCTCTACTAATAAAACGGGTGATCCCCAAGGTGAAGAACTTGGGCGAATAAAACCTTTATCCAATAGTTCCTTAATCTGCTTCTTGATTTCCGCCAAATCCTTTGCGGGCATCCTGTACGGTCGCTTCGATATCGGGCCTGTTCCTGGCAACAGCTCGATCAAAAACTCAATGTCTCTATCCGGCGGCATTCCCGGCAACTCTTCCGGAAATACATCAGGATAATCCTTTACCACTGGTACTTCTTCCTATACCACTCCTTATAAGCAATTAACTTGTGCTCTCCTCGGCTCGTGCCGTGATACGTACTTAATCCTCCTTCCTTCTGGTGTGGTGAGCAAAATTGACCTTGTGGTACAATCTATGTTTCCTCCATACTTTGATAACCAATCCATTCCTAATATCACATCCAATCCTTGGGATTCCAGAACTATTAGGTCTGAGGGGAAAACATAGGGTCCAATCCTTAGTGGCAGTCGATCACACCATTTACTAGCATGGGTGACCTAAGGGCTTGGGTTGGTAACTTGTACTTATCCACAAATCCCCTTGATATGTATGAATGCGATGCACCAGTATCGAAAAGAACAACCGCAGAAATGACTTAACCAAAAACTTACCGACATCATCGGGCTGATCTTCAACCTCCTCCACATCAATGTGGTTCACCTGTCCCCTGTTGAAAGGGTTGGGCTTCTTTCCGAGCTTCCATTGCCATTTCCGTTACGCCTTCGGGCAGTCATTTGCATAGTGCCCGCCTTGCGGCACTTAAAGCAAGTAATGTGACTCAGTCTACCTTGGATGGTGTTGACGGGTTGGTGCGATTCTGTCCGTTGCTTCCTCCATTCCGCTCCCATTCTTGATGCCATTATGGTTATGCGAATTACCTCCTCCATGGGTATGCTGAAACTGAATTCCTGATTTAGGGGTATAACGAGGCTTCGCTGGGATCCAGAGTTATACTTCCCTTGTCCATACTTCCGCTATGGTTCTCAATTTGTCTGCTGCTTCCTTCAATCATGAGAGCTCGGTCTACTAACTCCGGTAGTTGTTGAAACTTGCTACCATCAACGGCATGCTGAACTCATCATTCAGTCCTTCTAGAAACTTCTCCTGCTTAGTCTGCATCCGTAGCAACGCTATCCGGGGCATAACGTGCTAATTTGCTAAAGTCATCCACGATCGCCAACAGTCCTTCCTCCTTGGCGTAGGTTGCGAAACTCACGCTTCTTCATGGCCATAGCTCCTGCTGAAACATGGGCGGTCTGAAAGCTTGTCAAACTGGTCCCATGTGACGGTGTTCACGGGTAAGTGGCGTGAAATTCTCCCACCATGCTGCTGCGGGTCCTTCAAGCTGATGTGCTGCAAACTTCACTCTTTCACCATCTGTGCATCCTGCAGTGGTCAGCTCCTTCCTATCTTGCGGAGCCACCATCTGCTACAATCGGCTCGGTATCGGAATACACCGCGGTTCGATCTAAGGAAACGAGTCGATGATCCGCAGTGGTGGTGGTGGCGGTGGGTTGTTGTTGTTGTTGTTGTTGTTGTTGTTCGCACCAATGTTTGAATCAGGTATTCTCGCTGCTGGATCAATTGGGTGATCTCTGGCGGAAAACGAATCCGGGTCGCGTCTCGGAGGCATCGATGGGTTTAGAAAAGGAGAGAAATGTAGAATAGAATAAGGTCTAAGGGAATCACTACCCAAATGCACATGAGCAAATGCACACAAAATCACTTCATTCAATCAAACAAGGGCTTACAACGATCTAACTATCGCAAAAGTGCGTGTACTATAATGTTTACATGGAGGGAACACTACTAATATGTGGGGACTTCTACTAATTTGAACCGTGGAAGACTCCATGATGTCTGCTCCACTTCGTCTTCAAAGTCGGGTTCACTTGGATCCGAATCGGAGTCGTCGATGTTAATGTAGTCGCTTGGGTATTCGACATTCTGGTCTTCATTCCTGAGCGCCAACTTCTTCTTGAGTTCTTCGATCTCGTACTTAAGATCGTTATTGTGTCTTGCCAGAGCTACGATCTCGTCCATGTAGTCCTTGCGTGTAGTCTTTAGTTCTTCTTCCAGTTCGATGATCCTTCCTTTGTCTTCGCAACTCCAACATGTCATTGCACATTTGGTTCTCTGGCGCCGAATGTGCCGATTTAACTCTGGATGAAAGCTGCAATGGATCTATCCTTCTTGGTGTTGACGACGCCCCGCTTGTCATCTCGGCGTCCGCAAATCTGGTAGATGGTGTCCTTGAGGTCTTCTTGATAAACTTCTCCAATGCGTCCCATGGTGATGTGAGCTGCCATGCTCTTTCCCAGACTCCAAGTTGGTGCACTAAAAACACTATCTATAGGCTTGGTGATTGGGGCGAATGTCCTTCCTGGAACGTGAGCATGAATCTTCCAGCGCTCCTCTTCAGGCAGAGTGGCGTTGAAAGTCCCGGTGAAGCTTGGTAATCCAATGTTCAGGTACTTGGTAACTTCCTTCAAGTGAAATCCAAAAGGTGTGCCTTCATCCGGTTGGGTGTACTTGATCTTCGCGTCCGTCATCCTAAAGGGAGTAGAAAAGATGAGGAGTTAGAAAATGGGAAGAGAGTAGTGATCTATGGCTTTAACTTAGTGGTCGTGTCCTACAGTCAGCGTGTGCTCTGATACCATTCTCTATAGCGACCAGACCCGAATGGATCAAGTCTCGTGCTCGATGTCATCCCCGGATCGAATGTCGACACCACACAAGATTGAAGGATTTATTGCGAGTAGCAATCACACACTTATTACATCGTTGTCCACAAGGGAACTTATTACAATAATATGGCTTAAGGCCATCTAATAATAACAGCGGAAGGCTTGGAAGATAAGCGAGTCCATCAACTCCAACGGCATCACCGAGTATAGAACCACGACCTAACACCTTACTCGTCGTCTAAAAGTCTCTGCAACGTGAAAGTTGCAGCCCAAAACGGGTCAGACATGGAATATGCCGGCAATGTAACACATAAAGAGCAATGAAAGAATAAGCCTATACTACATGCATATATGGCTGGTGGTAAGGCTCTACTGTTACATTTGCATAAAGCTGATTTTCCCTACATCAAAGGAATAATTTATTTAACTATCATGGTGGTTGTTAAACATTGAGAATGGTTGACAAGATCCTCAATCCCAATTAAAAGTACTCATCAAAACCCAATAACTTTTATTAGAAGTAACATGTTGAGATTCACATGATATTCAATTACAGGATACTCAAATTGTCCATAACCGGGACACGGCTAATCATGATTAGTTTATACACTCTGCAGAGGTTTGCGACTTTTCCCCACAAGACTCGATCGCCTCCGCTTGGTTCTCGTGACTACATGGTGTTTGAGAAACGGATGACCGAGACATAGTCTTTCAAAAGCGCTTAGCACCTTACATGTGGGTAGACCGTACCAACCTACATCCCCTACATCAGCTAGCCTACCCGTAAGAGTTCGCACGACTTAGTCAACTACGCCAGAGCCCATAATTGGCTTGTGGCTGCACACGGAAGTTTCCAGCTTGAATAATCTTATGATCCCTTAGAGCACAGGTGGCGGTCCAAGAAATACAGCAAGTCCTCGATGGAAACCAGGTGCCTCAATCCACCCAGATGTGTGTTTAGGTTGCCACCTTAGATAAACCATTAATTAACAATCTCACATCTGTCATGGATATTCACTCACCCAATCCACGCCTACTAGCATAGCATGGCATAATAAGCAAACGAGAAGTAACTCCCAAGGTTTCATAAGTAAAACAGGTAATAGGTACTACTCAATCTACTTCCCAAACCCACAATTTAATTAGATCCTAATCATGCAAGTGTTTGAGGAATAGATCTAATGCATAAAAACTGGGTATGAGAAGAGTATGATCAAAGTGTTACTTGCCTTGCTGATGATCCGCGAGACCTAGAGATTCGAAGTAACAAGCGGTGCACTCCGGGTGATCTAACGCAGACAAACAACAAGCATACAATAAGTACTCATCTAATGCACGGGGAAATCTCGAATAAAAGATCTAACCAGAAAGTTCAACTTAAGAACCCTGGTTGCAAAAGAATCGAATCAAAATAAACTCCGAAAGTCGAAACTCGAGAGAGAACGACTCGGTTTAGCAATCTGAAATTAGGTCAAAATTTCACAGTAGCAAAACTCTGTGAAAGTAGGTTAGTCGGAACGGCGGTTTCGTTACGAAACTCCAGGCGCTTGAATCACCTGATTCCGATAAACGAGCGAGAAATAAAACAGTTTTGAAAATCGGATCTGAAATCAAATCAGAAAATTAACGGATTAAATCCGATTAAAAGAAAACGACGAACGGTTTAAATAGCGGACGTTCGTTAACAGAACGAATCCAACGAACACGTTCATTGAAACGAACGGTTCGGTGAACGTTCGTTAAATAAGAAAACCAAAAAAAGAAAAATAAAACCAATCTAGGTTTTTAAAAAAAACCGAACATATATATATTTTTTTTAAAAAAACCGGATCGGTTTAGTAGGGGAAAACCGGATCGGGGCGCGGGGCTACCTCCGGTGATCTCTCGCCAGGCGGGCTCTCGGGGCTCCGGCGAGGGGCGAGGGGCGGCGGGTCGGGAGGGCGGCGAGGGCGGCGGGCTTCCGGCGCCGGGCGAACGGGCGGGCGGCAAGGAGTCCTTGGGCGGCGGGGGGTTCGGGGCGGTCTGGTGGGTTGGCGGGCGGCGGTGAGAGAGAGGGGGGGGCGGCGGGTATTTAAAGGGGGGGGGCGCCGGTGGCTTGGGAGGGGCAGGAGGCGGGTGGAGTCGGACTCGGCCCAGGGGCGATGGCGTCTGTGGGAGGGAGTCCTTCGAAGCGAGCGAGGCGAGAGGAGAGAGGAGGTGGGCAGGGCGCTGGGCCTGGGCCCGGCTGGCTGGCTGGCCGGGCCTCGGCCTGAAGGGGGGATTTTTTAAAATAAAAATTAAACCAAATGAATTAAAAAATTACCAAATGAACTCCAAATTAAATAAAACAAATTTTCCCGACTCCTAAAAATGAGTCGAACAAAATGAACTTTAAAAGCAGCAAACATGCATAAATTTTTAAAATGCTCATTTTGCCTAAGCAAAATAAATCTTCCAAAACCAAATTTGAGTTATTTATAATATCTTCATTTTTCCTAATTGTTGGGAAAGTCATATTATTCCCTCTCAAAATATTTTTATAGGAAAACTTTATGAAGATAATTTAAATAAATCCAAATGATCCTATTTTCAAAATTTGGAAAATCCCAAATATGAAAATAATGAAACTTCCAACTCTCTCCGAGGGTCCTTGAGTTGCGTGAAATTTCTAGGATCGGAAAAATGCGAGAAAAATATGATATGCATGATGACCTAATGTATAACATTCCAAATTGAAAATTTGGGATGTTACATCGACGCTTTTCCGAACCCAGGAGACAGGCCATGGGAGAGGAGCTAGCCAAACTTCTGGAAGCCGGATTCATCAGAGATACAAAACATCCGGACTGGCTAGCAAATCTGGTGATGGTACCAAAGAAGGATAAATCCTGGCGCCTATGTGTTGATTTCAAAGACCTTAATAAGGCTTGCCCAAAGGATCCCTTCCCCCTCCCTCGCATTGATCAAATTATCGATGCTACAGCAGGACACGACTCGTTGTGCTTCCTCGACGTGTACTCCGGCTACCACCAAATCAAGATGGTGGAGCCAGACCAAGCCGCAACAGCATTCATCACTCCGTACGGCCCATTCTGCTTCAACACAATGCCCTTCGGGCTCAAAAACGCCGGCGCAACATATCAGCGCATGATTCAGACATGTGTGGCAAACCAGATCGGCAAAATAGTGGAAGCATATGTAGATGACGTGGTCGTCAAATCCAAGCATGTCGAAACTCTAGTAGACGACTTGAGGCTCACATTCGACAATCTCCGAAAATATGACATTAAGCTCAATCCGAAAAAATGCGTCTTCGGCGTTCCAGCCGGAAAGCTCTTGGGCTTCATTGTGTCCGGTAGAGGAATTGAAGCAAACCCAGCCAAGATCCGAGCTCTGTCACAATTTGATATTCCAAAAGACCTCAAACAAATACAAAAATTGACTAGCGTAGTGGCTCTAAGCCGCTTTATTTCCCGTTTGGGAGAAAAGGCGTTACCCCTTTACCGCCTCCTCCGGCGCACCGAACACTTCGAGTGGACGAATGCCGCCACGGCCGGACTCGAAGAAATAAAAGCCATATTGGCAACAAATCTGGTCCTGGCCGCGCCCAACATGGGCGAACCAATGCTATTATATATCGCCGCAACACATCAAGTTGTCAGCGCGGTGCTCGTCATCGAACGAGAAACGGACGGACACAGGTTCCCTCTTCAAAAACCGGTTTACTATGTGTCCACTGTCCTAACTCCATGCAAGTACCGGTACCCACATTATCAAAAGATAGCATACGCGGTGTTCATGGCATCCGGAAGCTGCGACACTACTTTCAAGAGTGTTCGATAACGGTAGCCTCCGGTACCTCTTAACGACATTATAAACAACGCGACGCGACGGGCGGATTGCTAAATGGGCCATAGAGCTCCTTCCATTCGACATAACCTATAAGCCACGACGAGCTATTAAGTCGCAGGTTTTGGCCGACTTCGTGGCGAATGGACCGCCGAACTCCCTAAAGAGTACGGCGATACTCCAATTGATCATGCACTTTGACGGCTCCAAAATGTTGGCGGCACGGGGCTGGCGTCGTCTGGACGTCCCCAACCGGGACACAGTCCAATACGCCCTTCGATAATGTATATGGACTCCAACAACGCAGCCGAATACGAGGCCCTTCGCACGCCTCCGGATGGCGTCTCCATGGGCATTAAACGCCTAGAGGTGCGCGATTCAACCTCGTGATATCTCAAATAAACGGAGACTTTGATGCCAAGATGAAAATGGCAGCGTATCGCAATGCGGTCCTAAAATGTCAAGACGGTTCAAGGGCTCAATTTCATCATATAGCCCGACAACAAACAAAGCGGCGGACGATTGGCACCCATCGGTGCAAAACGCGATGCCGCCCCGCCTAACATCTTCCCGGAATGGCTGTTCAAGCCATCCGCATTATGGGAAGGGAGTCCGAAATAACAATTCGGACCCAACCGCACCGCTCGACACCAAACACTCTGACACAATCGGAGGCTCTGCCAACGAGATAACACCCTCCGCCCACGAAATAATGGCGGTTATCGCCCCATGGACAGAACCATTCCTAGCCTACCTAACTAGGCAGGAACTCCCCGAAGACCAAAATGAGGCTCGCTGCATAGTACGGCGATCCAAAGCCTATAAAATCCATGAGGGAGAGCTCTATAAGAAAAGCACAACAGGAGTCCTTCAAAGGTGTATCTCTGAAGAGGAAGGGCGCAACCTCCTGGCTGAAATTCATGCCGGACTGGGTGGGCACCATGCCACAGCCCGGGCCCTTGTAGGCAAGGCCTTCCGTACAGGATTTTATTGGCCGACGGCCCGGGCAAATGCGCAGGATTTAGTCTAACGATGCGTCGGTTGCCAGCTTTTTGCTAACCAAAGCCACATGCCACCCACCGCCTCAAAACTATACCCATCACCGCCATTCGCGGTGCAGGGGCTTGACATGGTTGGACCCCTTAAGGAGGAACCCACAAGCAAAAATACCTATTGGTCATGGTGGATAAATTCACCAAATGGATAGAGGCCAAGCCTGTTAAAACGGCCGAATCCGGGCCGGTGATAGACTTCATATCAGGGGTAGTGCACCATTACGGCGTCCCCAGTATCATCACTGATCACGGCACCAACTTCACGGCCGATGAGGTCAAATTATGGTGCAAAAACATGGGCATCAAGCTCGATTACGCCTCGCCTATCACCCTCAAACCAACGGTCAAGTCGAGCGAGCAAACGGTCTAATCATGAGCGGCATTAAACCCGGACTAGTGCGGTCCTCAAGGAATCTAACACGCCTTTGGGTTGAGGAGCTCGACCAGACTGGGGCTGCGGACCACGCCGAATCGTACTACGGATTCACACCATTTTTATGGTGTATGGCGCAGAGGCGGTCTTGCCTGCGACATAATGCATGACTCACCTCGGCGTGCGCATGTATGAAGAAAGAGAAGCCGAGCTCGATCGGCAGGACAGTTTGGACGCATTGGAGGAGGAGCGCGACGTGGAAAAAGCTCGTTCCGCATTTTATCAAAAGCAGGCTCAAGATATCAAAGCAGGAAGTACGGCCAAAGCTTACAACGCTGGCGAACTAGTTCTATGCCTGCCGGACAAGAAAAAGGACAAACTCAAGCCCAAATGGGAAGGTCCCTTCATCATCGACCAGGTCCTGACCGGTGGAGCATACCGTCTGCGAAACGCATCGAATAACCGACTCGAGCCGAACCCATGGAACGCAGCCCGTCTCACGAAGATTCTACGCCTAAGCGCGGACTCGAGTTCGCCTCCTTCCTCCGCCCACATTTTCTATTTTTGCTGTCTTTTATTTCTCTCCTTCTTCCTCCTTCTTCTTGAAGCCTTTAGAGGCTCGTTTGCGCTTTGTTCGCATGATACTTGACGCGCTGTCCGCTCATTATACCTGGGGCTTCTTTAACAAAAGCTTATTTATACGGGCTTCATGCCCAACACATGTGTCAAACTTCCGCATGTACCTTTTACTCACCATTATATGCATCGATATGACTTAAGTTTTGGCCAAGCTGGGTTGCCTAGCTCCTGTGCTTACCCCTACGTTCCCGATTGTTCGGCTAGGTGGTAAAGGGAGCACCACTGCGATTGTTACTGCCGGTTCAGCCAGATGTGTACCTCAGACCGGGTGAAGCCGAAAGCTAGCGTTCTTAAGGAATATTCGGTCGGTGAACTGAAAGATGATTTTAACTATTTATCCATCTGCCCCGGATGATTTTCTGCTTTCTTAGCAGTTTGACATGCACTTTAGGGCATGCCTCCCAAGGAAAGGAACCCTTAACGGAACTATTCTCCTGGAAGATGTTTCTTACTATCCATGTAATATAACATAACTAGTTGGGCACTTGTCCGATACAACAATAATGACCCCTCGCCTTTGTCTCCATGCATGCCTGGTTCTTACATAACCGCGAGGGTATTCGGACACACTCCGGACTATTGGGTCCCGAGGTCGGCTTAAAAGGTCCGCTATGACAAACGATCTACAATCCGCTAGAAGACATTTTTCATGTCATATTCAATTACATAGTCAACTCGACTAATTGTATTCCTCCTCAATGTCATCTAATAGGCTATCTAATTTACAATCTTGTTGGGAATACTTGGCGGCCAATTCTACTTGGCCGTACACTAAACTTACAGGATCTCCTTCCCATCAGGCCCCACAGTCCGACCTCGGCCATGTGGTTTGGGTCAGCCTTCGTGTACCGCGTCTTTACCATGGCCCAGGCCTCCCTGGCACCTTGACGGCAGGTCGATATCTTCCATAGTCAGAAGCGCCGCCGTGCTCCTTTAAGCCACTATGTCAGCTCGCCAATGCCTTCGGGCAGGGAGATAGATGGCCACAAGGCCTGGGCGACGCCTTTCATCACCTGCCGAACTCGTTCGTGCAGCTGCCGTAGTTCGGGAAGAAGATCACCCGAAGAACTGGGCATCTCCTCCTCAGGACGACCTGTGAGCAAACCTACATACATGTTTATGTTAGTTGCCTTCCTTGCCGAACTCTTTCAAAGTTCGTTTAAGCACTTATTGAAAATGCCGTGACGAAGCCGTCGATTCTCCTTTACGGAGTCAGACAACTGGGCACGAACATCCTTTAGTTCCTCACCCAGTTGGGTGTTGGCATCTTGAGGTTATTTTTCTCCGCCGCACCTCGTAAGCACGCCTCGCCGCCTTTAGCTGGCGCAGAGCTGTTGCTTATTCGGATCCATCCCGGCGCTATCTGCAATGTTAATGTCGATTTATGCACACGCCGCACTTTGCAAAACTACTTTTACTTTGAAGGGCATATATTACCGAGGGAGTCTTCATGGCTTCCCGGTCATGCGCTGCTATGACCTCAAGTTGGGCCTTGCACTCTTCAAGCTCCCGGACAAACGGGTATTCTTTTCGTAAGAACCTACATTCCAAATGATCCTTAAATCAGTTATCCTAACTATTTTAAGTCTCGGGGGCTACTGGCATATATAAATGTCAAAATTCCTTACCCGTATGTCTTTCACATACTGCTCCGTGGCTCTGGCTAGGCCATCTTGAGCGGCACGGAGGTGCGCTTCTCCCGAACTAAAGGCGTCCAACGCCTCTTGGGAGAAACATGCGTCACGTAGAATAGTCCGGCGGCGCCTATGATTCATGGCGCTCTCCACCTCCGACTTGGTGGCGGACAGTCTATCGGCATCCTCCGTTGGAGGAGCATCCGACGCACGCCTCATGTTTGTACCCCCTTCCGGACTCGTCTTTTGAGCCTGGTTGGCGGAGGTCCGATTGGTAACTTCTCCAGACTCAGTCCGGCGAGCGCTCTTTTTCCTGAAAAAACCACGAGCGTCAGTGTGCCTCCCAGGAACCTCTCCTTAAAACACGATGGCACATCATACCGCTGCGGCGACGCCTCGAGTCGCACCGCACTTCTTTTTCCGCTTCTTTGGCCGAGCTGCCCTTGTTGGGCGGCCGCGGCGAGCTCGGCTTCCGCTCAAGGCACCCCTGCGAAACACCATCAAATATGTGGTGACTAGAAGTAAAGCACGGTGGGTCATGGCATCCGGACTTGGTCACGGTTACACGGGAGGCCGGAAATAATCCGGGTAGTCGGCGTAATGGCAACCAAAGCATCGTCGATGCTAAGTTGGTGGAACACCCGCCGATCAGCTCCACCTTTATATCCGGTCCTCTTGGAGGTCGGATCGAGGGACCGCTCCGGATCCTCGGTTGTGAAGCGGGCTGTGTATCTTCTCCACGGCCCGGCGCAGTTCCTGCGTAGAAACCATGAAATGAGATATTCAGCCACGGAACATGGATCGGACAGGCCACAAAGATATTTGCTTACCCAACTTCGAGGATTATTCAAGAAAACCTGCTCGATGGACCGACGCGAGAAAATCCTCCTCTTACCCTTTGTACATGGCGGACAAGGTCTTCACCAGTTCGGTGACCGATCCGGCCCTTTGCGGCCATGGCGGGTGGCATCGCCCTCCCGTTGAAGTCCCACATGGAGTGGCCCCTATATTGGGCGGCTGCACTCCCCTCATAATGCAGATTGCCATGACTCCAATCATGGTCAATCCGCATGAGCCGATAATCTTATTTGGCTCATCAAGTAAAGGACGTCGGTCATTTTCCCTCACGGGCTCATGGCGCCAGCTTAGGCGCTTCTTCGAGGCGCTGCTAAACTCCGAAGGCGATCCGAACAGGATCCGCAGCGGACGCCCTCCATGTAAAACCATTCCGAGGGCCAGTCCTCGGATGCCTTCTTTGGGGTTCCGGATAAGTATCCGTCCCGCGATGCACTATAGTTCGCTCCGCCCACTTGATATATTGACCCTTCGTGAGAATGAGGCACAAGGCAGAACAATCTCTTCCACAGAGCGAAATGGGCCTCAACGCCCAGAAACAGCTCGCAAAGGGCCACAAAGCCCGCTATATGCGAGATGGAGGCAGGCGTAAGGTTGTGCAGCTGGAGGCCGTAGAACTCCAGAAGCCCACGGAGAAACGGATGGATTGGAAATCCGTGTCCTCTCATTAGGTAAGAGACGAAGCATACCCGCTCTCCCTTAGAGGGATCGGGGACGCTCTCCGCCTGCTTCCGCCCTTATAAGTGGCGAGTCCGGACGCACCGAACCATGAAGGCTGGGAAGGAATCCCTTGGTTTGGAGCACCACCAATTCGCTGTCTTGGACTGAGCATCTCCCCAATCTCCGGCTGAGGGCTGGGAGCGTGAGAGGAGTAGCCGCGTCGACTGTCCATGGTGGAGTGGGTTTTTTGTCAAAGGCGCACTGATGAAGGCTCGCGAAGGGAGGATGGTGTGATACGGATCTGGATCCCCGTCTCTTTTATAGACGGCTCATTTGCACAGCAAGGGGGGGTAAATGTAAAGATACCCTGACATTTCACATTCGTTCGACACGTGGAAGATGGCCATTATTGGGCGTGGAAGCCGAGAAGCGCGATATTCACAAGAAAGCTGGACACTATTCAACACAGGATTCGGAGGGGAACCCGCCTTGCAATGTCAAGACAATCAACACGCCGGACTTATCATCATTGAAGCCTGGTTCGGGGCTACCGAGGAGTCTGGAGTAGGGGTGTCCGGATGGCGAACTATCATCTTTGGCGGACTCTGGACTATGAAGATACAAGATTGAAGACTTCGTCCCCGTGTCCGGATAGGACTTTCCTTGGCGTGGAAGGCAACCTTGGCGATACGGATATGTAGATTTCCTACCATTGTAACCGACTCTGTAATCAGAACCCTATTCGGTGTATATATAAACCGAAGGGTTTTAGTCCGTGGGACTAACAACAATCATACCATAGGCTAGCTTCTAGGGTTTAGCCTCTCTGATCTCGTGGTAGATCTACTCTTGTACTACCCATATCATCAATATTAATCAAGCAGGAGTAGGGTATTACCTCCATCGAGAGGGCCTGAACCTGGGTAAAAACATCGTGTCCCTTGTCTCCTGTTACCATCCGCCTAGACGCACAGTTAGGGACCCCCTACCCGAGATCCGCCGGTTTTGATACCAACAGATGCCTTGGGCCTCCCTAAGCTTTAGCTCTTGCCTATCCTCATTCTCCTCATATCGAGACCTCCTCGATCTTTGATCACTTCATCCACACAAAACTTGACCGAACCTTTAGTGGCAGGGTTAGTGAATATGCCAGCCAAATCCCATCATGTACTGATATAACATTATTGTATAATTATAATCAAACATTACCCACTGTATGCTATCACAATTCTATGGCCCCAAGTACAGGGGGCTCAACAAGATTTCAAACATACGCAAATAATGAAGCTATAATAGCAATCCGCGAAAACATGACAATTTGTAAAGATCTGAACATTCACCATACTTCTGTAACTCTAAAAATTCAAATTAGAAAAAAATATAAAAAATTATAGCAATACCGTGCAAAAAATTTCAGAACCTTTTGACGTTCCAATAAAAAAATGAAAATTCACGCGCTACAGCCAAAGTTTATGTTTCTGCACCGCACATACCAACAAGCAATCTAATCATCCTAAAGGAAAATCTTGGCACATTATTTTGATAATAAAATAGATTTGTACAAGGGGATAATTATTTTTTTGAGAAAATTCATGAAAAAATTACATTCTTTCCATGAGCATGAAAAGAAGTGTTCAAAGTCGACCCTGACTTCTCCAATGCATCACATTTCAATCGCTTCTCTTTTAGAAAAAGGTTTTTAGGTTCCCCTCAATATTTTTTGTTTTTACACTTTATAAAAGCACTCAACAAAAATAAATGACTCTCTAAAACTTCCGGGTTGTCTCCCTGGCAGCGCTTTCTTTAAAGCCATTAAGCTAGGCATAAAGTGCTCAAGTAAATGTTCCACCGGGGTCATAAGGTATATCAAAGCCAATTTTAATTAGCAATGATTTGTAATTTAGTAGTGAGCACAAAGCAACATATATCATGCAATGAAGAAGTCTAACTCTCTTCCTATGCATCAGTATGTCATACAAGAACAATTCATGCACATCAAGTAAAGGCCAATGCATAGTATACACAATTTCTTGCAATTCTATCGTGTTGCAAACATAGAGAGGCGGAGATGTAGTTCCTCTCTCATAATAATTGCAGGTAGGAGCAGCAAACACATACAAATTATATTTGTCAGTGTACTAAAGTTTGGGCCCTTTAGCACCCCATACTTGTGCGTGGGCAGTCGTAGCCCCACGCGCGGCGACGCATGAAGAAGGTGATCAAGGATAAAAACGAGAACAAGGCGAAGAGAAGCAACCGAGCCAAAGACAAGAGAATAGAGGACGAGCTAGACCCCCGGCAAGATCCTTGCCGGGATGGCTTGCGAGACCCCGGCAAGATCCTTGCCGGGACGATATGCAGATCACTAGCAATGGCATCCTTGAGATTGAGAGCTCTGACACCATCGACAACGTTAAAGCCGAGATCCAGGGGCACGCGCGTAGTGGCGTGCGATCTTTGTGAAGGCCAGAAGACGAGGCTCCGGCAAGATCCTTGCCGGGGACATTGGCAAGACTCCGCCACCCCGTCACCACTCCATCATAGTGGCCGGCTCGCCAGCCTGGCAAGCACCTGCGTGGTGACATGCAGATCTTCGTGAAGACCCTGCCACCTCTCCAGCGGAGCAGCTGGCCAGCCAACTTGGCACAGCATGCCTCGTCAGCATGCATGCGTGTTGGGATAGGGCGGGGCGGCGACGGATGGGACGAGCTCTATTCCCGTCCCCGATAAAGCTAGAGGGCACGTAAGCAGCACATTTAATGCGTTTGTCCTAAGACGCCGGTGATAAACATAGGCACTGTAGCAACTTTACACCTCCTGTATGCCATCGTGGCAGCCCCTTCGACATATAAAAGGAGGCCCACAACATACTGGAGGAGGATTCGCACTTTTGAATCGCTCGGCCCAGCTTGCATGCATAGCAGCTAGCCGAAGCTCTAGAACAGAGAATATACACTCAAGCAGGACTAGGGTTTTACGCTGCTCAGCGGGCCAAACCTGGGTAAATACCCGTCGGGTTGACCATTAGATCCGCTCTTTGCACCATCCCTCTTCCCTGCCAAACCGTAGAAGGGATCCACGTGATCCCGTAGGTGTCGTTCACGCCGACATCTTTGGCGCGCCAGGTAGGGGCAAAGAGTTTTGCAAACCTGATCCATGGGTTAGCGTGTTTCCTTGATCACCATGGCTCCCAAGAAGAAGGGGATCACGGTGATCAGTTCTTCTGGAGCCGAACTACCCGTGACAACGCGGATGGGTGATGGGGTAGTCGCGAATGGAGGCGGATGTGCAGATCTAGACCGTCCATGACACTTCAGCAACCGAAGCCAGGCGAGCAGCGTCGTTCGTGCCCGAGACGACGAGCCCCACGCCGCCGCGTCCAAGAGCGGAGCCGTGCCGCCTACGGGCGGCGCGAGGACTTCCAAGGGCAGAGTTGTACTGCCTACAGGCGGCGCGGCGACCTCCAAGACACCCCCGCCGGCGCCCGCGCCACGATCTTCTCAGGTCGTGTGCACGAGCAGCGCCGCGACGTAGGTGACCCCAGGAGCCGCCGGCGGAAGAGCCCTCTCCATCATTCCTGAGATGCGCAAGGCCGACATGCACACCAAGATGTTGGTCAAGATGGCGCACAACCGCCGGACCGTAACGGTGCTCCTTCTAACATGGTTAGAGCAACTCTAGCAGACCCCGCATCCCGCCGGCCCGCAAAACGCGTTTGCAGTTTGCGGAAAACGGTCTTTGCGGGCCGGAAAGGACTGCCACAGATGGAGACCCCCTAAACGGACCCGTATAAAAGTTTATTCGCGGAATATGCTTTTATACGGGTCGGCTTTGTGGTGTCTGCTCTTGCACCGCCGCATCCTGCATCTCATCGGCCCGCAAATACCAAATCCAACATAATACAACAAACGTAAGCAAACTAAATAATTATTCAAATACAACATAATACAACAATCATCCACATTACAAATAATTATTCAAATGACCGAATCAAACTTAAATAATGCAATACAAAACTTGTGACGAATACAAATACAAATGAATACAAAAATGAGTCACTGTCTAGACCTTTGCCAATGGTGCTTAATGAGATCCTCCTGGAGTTGAAAGTGTGTGTTTGCATTTTCAATCTCCTTGTATGTCTGAAGAAAAACTCTAATGCAGTTAGGGTCTCTAGCTGGTTTGACACACCTACCCACATTGTCGTAGAAGAATTCCAAGTTCATTCCTCTCTCATCTTCAAGAATCATATTGTGAAGGATAACACAACATGTCATGATATTTTTCAAGGTTCTCTTATCCCAAAAATGAGCAGGACCACGGACAATGGCAAACCTAGATTGCAAAACACCGAATGCTCTTTCAATGTCTTTTCGGGCTGCCTCTTGCACCCTTGCAAATTCACACAATTTTTAGTTTTGGGATCTTTGATGCTCTTGACAAATGTGCACCAAGGAGGGTATATACCATCTGCAGGATAGTACCCTTTTGTGTATTCATGCCCATTGATTGTGTAGTTGCAAGCAGGAGCATCACCACTAGCAAGCCTAGCAAACAAATGAGACCGTTGCAACACATTGATATCATTGAGAGTGCCCGTCATACCAAAGAAGCAATGCCAAATCCATAAATCCTCGGATGCTACGGCCTCTAGCACAATTGTTGCATCATGAGACTTGCCACAGTACAATCCTTACCATGCCTTTGGGCAATTTTTCCAAGTCCAATGCATACAATCAATGCTACCTAGCATGCCAGGCCAACCTCTCCTCTCATTATATGCCATCAATTTCTTTGTGTCATCCTCGTTGGGTGCCCGAAGATACTCAGGACCAAAGACACGGATGATCACTTTTACAAATCTACGCACTGACTCAATTGTAGTATCTTCACCAATGCGAAGGTACTCATCGACATAGTTAGCCGGAACGCCATATGCAATCACCCGCATAGCTATGGAGATTTTTTGACATGCACTAAATCCCTTTAAGCCCGCAACATTTCTTCTTTGAGTAAAATACCGACAATTTTCCTCGCAAGCTTGAACAATTTTCACAAATAGGGATCGGCGCATTCGGTACCTTCTTCAGAAGAGGTGCGGTGGATATGTAAGATTTTCCACAAAGTAGTCTTGCATCAACATCTCGTTCCCAAGATGGCGATTCTGAGGAATGCAAAGACGCCCGACGGTCGATCCTCGCCTCCTCTTCCGGTTCTCATTTTCGTGCTCCTTCACGGCAAATGCCATCACTAATGTCTGCTACCGAAAGGTCGCAAGCATGGTCTCAACATCCGAGTCATCCGAATCGGAGAGCAAGAACTTCTCGCACGGGCTCAATTCCATCTACATACATACTAGCGCCGGCGCGTCAATCAACTACGCCGCTCGCAAAAAACCACAAAACAAACACTAACCGGGGGCAGATACGGCGGGTGATCCTGGGGCGGCGATGATGGGCAGGCTCGACGGTGGTCGATCCCCGACGGCGGCAGCAATGAGGGGCGGCTCTTCTCGCCGGATCCGCGGAGGGGAGGGGGGGGGGTCGGTGCAGCGTCTCGGCGCGGGAGGGTGGGGGACGGCCCCGCGGCGTGATTCTGCCCGCAGATTTGGCCGGAATCACCGGCGATGGATGAGCGGAAGCAAGGGCGGTCGGCGGCGAAAGAGGGTGGGAAAGGGCGCGGGCTGAAATGTCCCTCCCGCCAACTGCTTCTATGTGATGCAGGGCACCGCCGAAGCGAGGGGGAAACACGCGTATTCGCGGGCTGGGGACAAGATTTTGCTGCGCCCCTCAAAAAAATTTGCGGGCCGGGGAGGGATGCGGGGTCTGATCGGGCAGGTTTTTCCGCCCCTACCCGCATTTTTGGTGGTTATTTTGCGGGTCGGGGCCGGATGCGGGGTCTGGTAGATTTTCTCTTAGAAGTCCGAGCACCTCCCGTTCCTCGCGCTTGTCGCTGCCACCTACGCCAGCAGAAGCATTTGCGCGAGTACAACTACTCCTCGACTTCCCTCCTGCCGCGGAGAAGCAAGAAGAGTGGAGGGCTGTTATCCAGAGCCTTATTGGCCACACCAATAAAGATCAATACTAGGAGGTAGGCCCCTCGCGGCGTTGGTCCACCGAGCCGGTGCGTGCTGGCGGCAGAAGGGTCGGAGGTGTCGCAACCATGGTGCACTCCCCTCCAACACGATAGCAACGGTCGCTAGCTCGGCGGGTCGACGCCCGTGAGGATGGATCCACGGCTTCATCCGATCCGCGGGCTCGCCGCAACCAACGTAAGTTCTTTGGGAGCGGGTTGAAGAGGATGCTCGAACTACCATCGAGCGGCAACGGGAAGCACGCCATCAGTCTGATAGGCGTGCAGGGCCCACTGCGTACATGCCTACACCGGGGGATTCTGGTGACCTGCCTTACGAGGTAGGTTGTCCAGCTTTTACCCGTGAGCTGCGGCAGTTCCAGTGGCCCACTACCCACACGTGCAAACCTGAGGTCCTGGAGAAGTATGACGGCAAGACCCACCCGTCCGAGTTCCTGAGCGTATACACCATTGCGATGCAAGCTGCCGGGGCTCGGGACGGCAAGGTGCTTGCCAACTACTTCCCATTGGTGCTCAAACCCAATGTCAGGTCGTGGTTGATCCACCTGCCAATAGATTCCATCTCCTCTTGGTTGGACCTGTGCCACGAGTTTGTCGGCGCCTTTACCGGAGGCCACCAAGCTCCTGGCCAGGCAAGTGACTTGCATCTCATCCCCCAAAAGGATGGCGAATCCTTGCGCAAGTACATATAGAGATTCAGCCGTGTGCAGTACAACATCCCAGATGTTCATCTTGCCGCTGTCATCAGCGCGTTCCATCAGAACATGCGCAACCGCAAGATGCATGAAGAGCTGGCCATGAACAAGGTTAGGGATGTTGCCGAATTGTATGTTCTGGCCGACAGATGTGCTCGTGCTGAAGAAGGAAGGAAGTACCCCGGTGAAGACGCCGGCTCGGGAAGCGATTCCGACGACGAAGACACCGTCGCCCCGGCAAAGAAAGGCTGATGGCGCAATAGAAAGCGCAGGGGCAAGAACGTGCTTGCCGTCGAGGAATCCGGCAACCCGGGCAGTGCCAAGAAGGACAAGGTTGACAACCCCGACAAGGAAGTTGCCGGGTGTGCCGCCTGCCAGGACTTGGCGACTGCCGACAAGCCGGAGGGCTCCGACAAGCAATATTGCAAGATCCATCGCACCAAGGGCCATGACCTCCAAAACTGCCGGCAAGTTGAGAAGCTTGTGGAGAGGCAGAAAGCTGAGTATGAAATACAGGACAAGGAGAAGGGCCAGGATGGTACCGAGGGGTCCGGCAAGAAGCGCGGTGGTCGAGGAGGGCGCCGCGGCAAGGAAAAGCAACAAGAGAGGCCTGCTCGAGGCCGCGACAGGAAAGAGGGGGATGATGACCACAAAGAGGATGACGAGTCTAGCGACCAAGAATTTCAAAAGGCCACAGAAGCCATGTGCATCGATGGTGGCGCCTCGTTGCATTCTTCTCACTGCCAGCTTAAACAGTGGGTGTGCGAGATCAACATGACAGAGCCATCGATCGACGCCCAGAAGCCACTGAGATGGTCCAACACGCCCATCATTTTCTACACCGAGGATCACCCTGATCGCACCACCGTGGTCGAATGCTTGTCGTTGTTTGTTTTGCCAACAATTCGCAACCTCAAGGTGACGAAAATGCTAGTGGACGGTGGGGCCGGTCTGAACTTGATCTTGCCACAGGTGATTAAGAGGTTGCAAATCCCCAAAGAAGATCTCGAGGAGACAGGCACGTTTCAAGGGATCAATCCAGGGAGAAGTCAGCCCAAGGGTAAGATGACACTACTAGTTACATTTGGAGGCGAGCTGAACTACAGGACCGAGAAGATCATTTTCGATGTAGCCAAGATCCCGTTGCCATATAACGGGATCCTTGGCCGTCCAGCACTGGCCAAGTTTATGGCAGCAACACACTACGCCTACAACACGCTGAAGATGCCCGGCCCGATGAGCATCCTCACTGTCGACTCCGACAAGAAGGACACACTCATCTGTGCCGACTAGCTCTACCGGAAGGCGGTGGTGGCGCCTGCCGCCAAGGCACCTGCTCCTACCACTGCGGCCCTCGAGGGGAAGAAGACCAGCAAGACCCCAGCCGCCAGCAGGGCTTCTGGCCCCGGCCAAGCCTCTTGCACCCACTCCGACAAGCGCGCCTCCTCGGGGTGCTGCATTTCTGTTGAAGACGTGCCAGAGAGCTCCACCGACAAGAGCAAGAAGTCCAAGGCTGCACCACCGAAAACCAAGAAGGTGTCCGTCAAGGAGGACGGCCCGGGCGGAGCTTTTACTATAAGCTCCACCCTCGACAACAAATAGGAAAGCGCACTCATCGCCTTCCTGCGGGTGAATGTCGATGTGTTTGCATGGAAAGAATCTGACATCCCCGGCTTTCCCAGGGAGGTGATTGAGCACCACCTTGTTGTCTGTCCTCATGCGCGGCCCGTCAAGCAGAAGGTCAGGAAGCAAGCTTTGGAGCGGCATGAGTTCATCGTCGAGGAGATTAGGAAGGTGGAGGCGGCAGGCTTGGTCAGAGGAGTGCTCCACCCGACATGGTTATCCAACCCGGCGGTGGTGCGCAAGGCAAATGGGAAATGGAGGCTGTGCATTGATTATACAGATATCAATAAGGCCTGCCCAAAGGATCCTCTCCCTTTGCCGCACATTGACCAGATCGTGGACTCCACTGCCAGGTGCGACCTGCTATCGTTCCTTGACGCCTATTTGGGATACCACAAAATCTTTATGACGAAGGAAGACAAAGAGAAGACCGCCTTCATCACCCCAGGTGGTACGTATTGTTTTATATGAATGCCTTTCGGGTTGAAAAGTGCTGGTTCGACATTTGCAAGAGCAGTTCAGATTGCGAGCCCTAGCTCCATAGAAATATGGAGGCTTACATGGATGACATAGTGGTCAAAACCAAGGACATGGCAACACTTGTGCAAGATTTGGAGGAAACATTTGCAAATTTGCGCAAGGGCAATCTCAAGCTCAACCTTGAGAAGTGTGTGTTCGGTGTTCCATCCGGCAAACTTCTTGGGTTCTTTGTGTCTCAGTGCGGGATCAAAGCGAACCCCGACAAGATCAATGCAATTGAGCATATTGAAGCACCGAGGCGAGTCAAATATGTGCGTCGGCTTGCTGGCTGCGTTGCTGCTTTGAGTAGGTTCATCTCCAAATCTGCTAAGCGCGCCCTCCCCTTCTTCAAGATTTTAAAGACGGGGGGGGGGGGCATGAAATGGACCCCGGAGGCCGAGGCAGCACTGCAAGATTTGAAGAGGTACCTCTCCTCTACACCAATACTAGTTGTGCCTAAACCACAAGAGCCGTTGCTGCTATATCTAGCGGTAGCAAATCAAGTGGCCGGTGCTGCACTAGTGGTGCAGAGGGAAGTTGGCGAAGAGGCGGTAGTGGCGTCAAGACTGTTGGATGATGAGCCAGAGCTCCCCCCGGCAGGGTCTGGTGCCGGCAAGGCAGGACCTCTGGCAGAGTCTGGCATTGGCAAGACAGGAGCCCCGACAGAGTCTGGCGCCAACAAGGCAGGATCTGCACAAGCAAACGAAGTGGTACAAATGAAGAAGATGATGCAGTACCCAGTTTACTTTGTCAGCTCCCTCTTGCGGGGGGCTAGATCAAGATACTCTTGTGTGCAGAAGTTGCTCTTCGGCCTCCTTATGGCCTCGAGGAAGCTGCGTCATTATTTTCAAGCACATTAGATCACCGTCGTCACTCGCTTCCCATTGCAACGGATCTTGCACAACCCAGATGCAACCGGAAGGATTGTGGAATGGGTGTTGGAGCTATCAAGATTTGGCCTCAGGTTTGAAAGCACTTCGACAATCGAGAGCAGGGTTTTGGCGGAGTTCATTGTAGAATGGACCTCAACGCCCGACGAAGAAATTCAAGAGACCACTCTCCCCGGCAAGGAAACAAGCCGCAACTGTATTATGTACTTTGATGGGGCTTTCTCGCTACAAGGTGCCAGTGCCGGCGTGCTGCTTGTCGCGCCCACCGGAGAGCACCTCAAGTACGTGGTCCAAATGCATTTTCCCCGGGAGAGATCGACGAACAACACCGCAGAGTATGAGGGGCTGCTTGCCGGTCTCAGGATCACGGCGCACCTTGGGATCAGAAAGTTGATCGCCCGTGGGGATTCGCAACTCGTAGTGAAGCAGGTGAGCAAGGATTATTAGAGCCCACTCATGGAAGCTTATGTTGATGAAGTGAGGAAGTTGGAAGAGCATTTTAATGGTCTACAAGCAGAGCATGTTCCTTGAGCGGATAACAGCATTGCTGACGACCTGTCAAAACGTGTTGCCCTCATGTTACCTGTGGAACCAGGGACCTTTGTGCTCTAATTGACTCAGCCATCCGTTGAACCGTCGGCAGGATAGAATAAGCGAAGAAAATCAGGCCCCCGTAAGTACTTTCCCACCGAGCTCCCAGTAGCCGCCAACAAGGATGTTGCCGGGGACGCCAAGCTTGTTGGGGAACGACAGGCTCCGGCAGGGCCTCAAGCCCCTGCCATAGAAACAACCGCTCCCACGGTAGAAGCACGCCTCTAGTCCTTGCCGTCGATCCTGAGGCACCGGCATGGGCGCGACACACCGTTCAGTTCCTCCAAACAGGGGAACTCCCTGAGGAACAGGAAGAAGCGGAGAAAGTAGCCCGTCGGTTTGCCATGTACCAGTTTGTGGACGACGTCCTGTACCGGAAAAGACCGAACGATGTGTAATTGAAGTGCATTCCCTGGGAGGACGGACTGGAGCTGTTAGCAGAGATACATGGAGGCATATGTGGCTCTCAAATAGGATCAAGAGCCCTTGCCGGCAAGGTATTCTGGCAAGGTTGGCGCACTTCTCTCCAGGATGCAACTGCATTAGTAACCAAGTGTGAACCGTGTCAGTTCCATTCGATCAAACTCCATCAACCAGCTCAAGCTCTTTAGACAATACCTCTTTCCTGGCCATTTTCGGTCTGGGTGCTCGACATACTAGGCCCCTTCCCCCATGCTGTCGGGGGCTTTGATTACTTGTACGTTGCAATCGACAAGTTCACAAAGTGGCCCGAAGTGGAAGAAGTGAGAAAGGTGACATCACAATCAGCCGTCAAGTTCTTCAAAGGACTAGTTTGCTGCTTTGGTGTGCCAAACAGAGTCATCACCGACAACGGCACGCAGTTCACAAGCCGCACCTTCATGCGATACGTCCAAGACCTCGGCAGCAAGATATGTTTTGCTTCTGTTGCACATCCACGAAGCACCGGCCAGGCGGAAAGGGCAAATGCCGAAGTGCTGCGGGGCCTCAGGACGAGGAATTTTGACAGGCTACACAAGTGCGGAAGATGATGGATTGACGAGTTTTCGGCGGTTCTTTGGTCAATCAGAACAATGCCAAATCGAGCCACCAGCCAGACACCCTTCTCCCTCGTGTACCGGGCAGAAGCAGTTCTCCCCATGGAACTCACATACGGGTCACCTCGAGTGCTCGCTTATGATGAGCTTGAGAAAGAGCAGTTGCGGCAAGATGACGCCACGCTCATTGAGGAAGATAGTCTTCAGGCTGCTGTGCGAGCTACGCGCTACCAGCAAGGCCTGTGCCGCTACAATAGCCGCAAGGTTCATGCCCGAAGCTTTGAGGAAGGCGACCTTGTTGTTCGGCGCGTTCAGTCGGCCAAGAATTCCAGCAAGTTGACGCTAAAGTGGGAAGGCCCTTATCAGGTTATACGGGTCACCAGGCCTGGCGCAGTCCACCTGGAGACCGAAGATGGTATCCCGGTGAGCAACTCCTGGAACATCGAACATCTTCGCAAGTTCTACCCGTGAGGCATAGTTGCCGGGCCCCCCGGCAGACCACCTTTTGTACAAGCCTTGACGGCAAGGCATGTGACCCTTTGTACAAAGCCAGGCGCAGACCCTAAGCGACAGATGAATAAACGAAGCGCTGGCGCCCTTAGAATTAGCATGCATGTTAGATTGAGCTTCTCTCTGGTAGGATTGATAGTTTTTAGTGGCAACTAACCCCTAGCATAGAGGTCGAGCATGTCTTTTTTCCCCTTCCAGTCCTTTTTGGTTCGCAGGCTGTAAAACCCCGGAAGTAACTTTCCATATTTGTAACTCCAACTCTTGCCATTTTCGGCATTGTGATATGATATTCCCTCCGTGGTTGGGTTTTCTTCATTTTGCATTTTGTCCATGTCATGCATTTTTTATCATGTCATCATGTGCATCGCATTTGCATACGTGTTCGTCTCATGATTCCGAGCATTTTTCCCGTTGTCCGTTTTTGCAATCCGCACTCCTATCTCCCCGGCGGCCCCTTTTACGTTTTTCCGTGTGCGGGTACTAAACCTTCTCGGAATGGACCGAGGTTTGTCTAGTGGCCTTGGTATACCACCCGTAGACCACCGGTCAAGTTTCGGGTCATTTGGAGCTCGTTTGGTACTCCAACGGTTAACCGCACTCTCGCAAAGGCCTCTTTTAAGTTGCAGCCCAACACCCCTAAAACAACCCCATAACACATCTAAGTCACTTCCATGCTCTCCGTCGTTCGATCACGATCGTGTGGGCGAAAACTACACCTCATTTGGACTCTCCTAGCTCCCTCTATGCCTATTTAAACACCTCCCCATTCCAATCCCGGATCATCCTCCCCGAAACCCTAGACGATTCCCCCTCCGCGCCGCCGGACGTGTCCGATTCAGGCCGGACACGTCCCACCGCCGCCAGCCTCTCTCACAGCGTGCACGTCGCCGTCATCGCCCCCACTTCGCCGCCCAAGGCCATGGGCCTGGGGAGGGCCCACGAGCCCGCCGCCTGCCTCCCCGCCTCCCGAGGCGCCCGACCTCCGCCTCCGCCGGCCGGTCCTCGCCGCCGCCTGGCCACGCCCGCCGCCGTCGCCTCCCGCGTTCCTGCCTCCTCCTCCTCCCCTCCGGCCGGCCGCTCCTCCCGCTCCTCCGGCGAGCTCCTCCACCGCCGGCCGCGCCGGATCGGGACCGGATCTGGATCGGGCCGTTGGGTTGACTTTCCCCCCCTTCGTTTTCATCTAAGTTTTTCGTTCTGAGGATATTTTGTGCCATTTTCTTCATGCTATATCTTTGCATCTGTAGGTCCATTTTGCGCGTATAATATATCAAAATGTTCGCCTCGAAGAGTAGATCATTTCATCTCATTGCATCATTTTCATTTGAGCTCATATTGATGCCCGAAATGCTGTTAGAAGAGTGCTATGTGATGTTAGTTTCTGTTTCTTAACAGAACTTGCACTTTTGTTATTTTTGCCATGATTAATGTGTGCACCCTATGTATTTGAGTCCTACATGTGTTTTGTAATAGGCCATGCCATATTTCCAGGGGTGTATGCCATGTATTTTTGTGATCTATGTGGTGACTAGCACAAGCATGCAAAGTATGTGTCCTGATGTTGCTGTTTTCAGCCCTGTTTAGCTGATATTTTGATGCCATGTTAACTTGATGCTACCGAGAGATCCATGCATATTTTGAGATACTTCAGTAAGGATGTTTTGTTAAACATGTCTTGATCTATCCATCCATGCCCTTGTTTGCAATTATGGAGTGCCATAGCTTGAGTCAATCGAGCTCTACTTTTGCTATCAAATGTTTCCTGGCAGATTGTATACATGTTATTCAATTTTGCCAAGCTTGTTGTGGTTGATCCGTATATGCTATGTTATTGTTCTTGCCATGTATGTCTTCTATGACATGTCTTCTTGATGTATGTATGCTTAGTTTTTCATATAAGGCTCTGTAGTGAGTGCATTGAGCTTGTGAACATGCCTACTTGTTATCAGTTTTTGACATGCCATGTTGCTGAATCTGTTAACGAAACTTTCGATATTGACATGGGTGTTACTATATTTTCTGATCCTTTTTGGCTTATGGTCAGTAAGGGACTTTTGTTCTATGCTTTGAGTAGATTCATGCCATTCCATATTTTGCTATTTTAAGTTCCTGTAGCATGTAGTTTTGTTGCTCTGAACATTGCAACCTGATGCTGTTTTTGTCATGTCCAGCCTGATATTTTGTGCACTTTTGCCATGCTTGTTTGAACCTGTTATGATGTGATCTAGCCGTAGCTCAGTGCTCATTTTTGTCGAGCATCTCGTGTATCACTGCCATGTACTTTGTTGATACGTTTGGGTGCAGTAGCTTAATTAATTGTTGCTTGCTAAGTGGCATCATGCTGTTAATGGCAGATTTGTGCCATTCTTGTTTTGCTTGTCATTTCCAAACCGTGCATCCGATTCCGGTGATCTTTATATCGATTTCAACCGAAATCATCTCATCTTTCCAGTGGCATACTTGGTTTGCCAAGTTGATGCCTGGTTCATCATTTTCCTTCCGGGCGCGCGATACGCATTGCATATCACATCCCGCATATCATGTCATGTTTTGCATCATGTTGATTGTGCATTGCACCGTGATTTATTGTGGTTCCTTTGTTTGTGTTGTTGCTTTGGGTAGAGCCGGGAGACGAGTACGTGAACGAGGAACCTGTTGAGAATGCTTACGAGGATCAAGCTTTCGACAACTCTGAGAACATTGCAGGCAAGATGACCATACCCTCGAAATCACTTCTATCTTTGCTATGCTAGATGCTCGCTCTTTTGCTATGCCTATGCTGCGATGCCTACCACTTGCTATATCATGCCACCCATGTTGCCATGTCAGCCCCTAACCATCCTTTTCCTAGCAAACCGTTGATTGGCTATGTTACCGCTTTGCTCAGCCCTCTTATAGCGTTGCTAGTTGCAGGTGAAGCTGAAGTTTGTTCCTTGTTGGAACATGGAGATGTTGTTCCTTATTGGAACATGTTTACTTGTTGGGGATCAGTCGAACCCTCCACCTCCACCTCCGCCTCCGGAGGCCTGGCAAGCTATCATGGCAGCCACCAATGCCAATGCTCAGATGATTTTGCAGCTCTTGCAAGAACGTACTCAGGGGCAAGGCAATCAAGGGAATCAAGGTCAAGGCAACAATCAGCCACACTTTGCTACTCTCAGTCAGTTCCTCGCTAATCAGCCGAAGTCTTTCAGTTTCTGTGTCGAGGCCACAGACGCTGACGATTGGCTTGTGGACATCTGCAAGCATCTTGATTGTAGCAATGTCGGACCGAGGACTTTGTCAAGTTTGCATCGTTTCAACTCAAGGATCAAGCTGCCGAGTGGTACCAGCAATACAAAGATTCCAGAGGAGGTCGATCATTACAGGATGAGTTCGCCGTGATTTGAGCTCATCACATTCGAAAAGTGTTGTTGAGAGCAAGCGTGAGGAGTTCCGCAATCTCAAGCAGGGCAACATGTCTGTCTATCAATACAATATCTAGTTCGAGTAAACTCGCTCGTTTTGCTAAGCAAGACGTGCACGATGAAAAGAGTATGATCTATCAATTCGAGGTGGTCCGAGAGAAGATCTGCAATTAGCTCTTGTGCTTTTGAGCGGATAAGTATGATGATTTCTACAACATGGCATCAAGCAAGAAGCTGCCCAGCTCAAATGTGAGGCTTCTAAGAAGAGAATCAGGGATGCAGTTCAGTCTTCTTCTTCCTCTCAAGTGGCAGCTAAGCAGCGAAGTTTTACCTTCCTCCTCCTCCGTTCCGTCGGCCTTATCGTGAGAAGAACTCGGTGGCCGTGGATCTTCCCACCCACCCAGCCCAAGCTATCGAACAAGTCTAATTCTCAAGCTCCAAGGTCAAGTGCTCCTTACCACCGTCCGCTCTCGAGGTGACTTGCAACAAATGTCGTGAGAAGGTCACTATGCGAACAAATGCTTCAACCAGAGGCGCCTTCCGCCTCCTCCTCTGTGAAATCTTCCAGCAATGCAAAGGTCAAGCATAATCCAAAGCATGCCAAGGTCAATATGATGAATGCAGCTCAAGCAGAGGAATCTTCCGATGTGATAATGGGTAATCTCTCGCTTAATGATATTCCTGCAAAAGTCTTATTTGATCTTGGTGCATCGCATTGTTTCATGTCAAGACCGTTTTTGCCAAGCATGAATTCACTTCTTCTCATTTGGGTAAACCCATGGATGTCATTTCTCCGGTAAACGGTTGAGCTCCAGCTTGGTGGTTCCGGATGTTTCTATCAAGATGGGCGATTATAGATTTCGGCTAAACCTATTGTCCTTGGTGACTCGGATATTGATCTTATTCTCGGAATGGATGGCTTTATCGGCACAAAGCTCAGCTTGATTGTGCTGCTGGGAAATTCAATTGACTCACTCTTCTAATGATGTGATCATCTATGCCGCTCGTGATGAAACCATTCGGTTGTTTTCTCTCAATGAGAAGGGCGAACTGAATGCTATCTCTCGATTCGATCGTTTGTGAGTACCAAGATGTCTTTCGGAAGAGCTTCGGGTATGCCTCCTCATCGGCCAGCTTGAGTTCGTTATCGATCTTGAGCCCGCATCGAACCCGCTTGCAAGCGTCCATACAAGCTTGGACCTGATGAGCTGAAGGAATTGAAGAAGCAGCTCGATGAACAAGAGCGTCTGGTTTGATCGGACCGAGTTCATCTCCTTGGGGTTGTGGTGTTCTTTTGTCCGAAGAAGGATGGCACGGACCGACTTTTGCGCCGATTACCGTCCATTGAATAAGAAGACAATCAAGAACAAGTATCCACTTCCCAACATCAATGAGCTTTTCGAGCAACTCAAAGGTGCTAAAGTGTTCTCCAAGCTTGACCTTCGTATGGGGTATCATCAGATTCGCATTCGTGAACAAGATATTCCCAAGACAGATTCGAACAAGTTTTGGTTCTTATGAATATCTTGTCATGTCTTTCGGCCTCGTCAATGCTCCTCCAACATTCTCTCGGATGATGAACTTCATATTCAACCCCTACACCAATGAATTCGTCTTGGTCTATCTTGATGATATTTTGGTCTTCTCCAAGAATAAGAAGGATCATGCCAAACATTTGCGATTGGTGCTAGACAAGCTCAGAGTATCAATTCTATGCTAAGTTCTCCAAATGTGAATTTTGGCTTGATGAAGTGCTTTATCTTGGTCATATCATCTCCGCCAAGGGCATCGCTGTTAATCCCAGAAGGTGTCCGCAATTGTGAATTGGGAACCTCCTCGAAATGTCAAGCAGCTCCATGATTTTCTTGGTCTTGCAAGCTATTGCGAAGATTCGTTGAGAACTTCTCCAAGATTGCAAAGCCTCTTTCCAACCTCCTCCGAAGCATGTGAAGTATGTCGGTCTCCCGAGTGTGGCGTTGCTTTCAATACCCTCAAAGAGAAACTCGTCACAGCTCTGTCTTGACTCCTCTGATGAATCCAAGCCATTTGAAGTTTTACGTGATGCTTCTCTTCAAGGTCTCGGTCTTTGTGTTAATGCAAGAGAAGAGAGTTGTGGCTTATACTTCTCGCCAGATTGAAGCTCAACGAAAAGAACTACCCCACTCACGATCTTGAGTTGGCGGCGATTGTCCATGCATTGATAACATGGAGACATCTCTTGTTGGGAAGGAAAGTGGACATTTTCACCGATCACAAGAGTCTCAAGTACATCTTCACTCAACCCAACCTCAACCTCGAGGCAGACTCGATGGGTGAAATGATTCAAGAGTACAACCCAAGTATTGAATATACTCCGGCAAAGCCAATGTCATTGCAGATGCTTTGAGCAGGAAGGCTTATCGCAGCCTAATCCTCAAGCCCTTTCAGCGGATCTCTGTGAAGCTTTCCATAAGCTGAATCTTCAAGTTGTTCCTCAAGGCTTTCTTGCCAACCTCATAGTCTCTCCTACTTTGGAAGATCAGATTCGTGAGGCTCAACTTCTGGATGCCATGGTGAAAAAGGTGAAGCGTGGTATCGACAAGGGCATTTCAAGTACAAGTGCTTCCACATTGATGACAAAGACACTCTTTTCTTTGAGGACCGATTGTGGTTCCTAAGGGTGATCTGAGAAAAGTCATTATGAGCGAGGCTCACAATTCGCTTCTATCCATTCATCCCGGAAATGCGAAGATGTACCATGACCTCAAGCAGTCATATTGGTGGACTCGAATGAAGCGAGAAATTGCTCAATTCGTGAATGAGTGTGATGTCTGCGAGAAGAGTGAAAGCAGAACACCAAAGACCAGCTGGTCTCCTTCAACCTCTTGCTATTCGGAATGGAAGTTTGATCATATTGAAATGGACTTCGTGACTGGATTTCCAAAGTCCAAGCGTGGAAATGATGCTATCTTCGTTGTCATTGACAAGCTTACTAAAGTGGCTCATTTTCTTCCTATCAAAGAATCTATCACAGCAGCTCGGTTGGCGAGCTATACACCTCGAGGATTGTCTCCTTGCGGCATTCCTCAAGTGATCTCTTGAGACCGTGGCAGCATCTTTACCTCCAAGTTTTGGGATTCTTTTCGAAGGCCATGGGCACCAACATTCGTTTCAGCACAGCTTTCCATCCTCAAACAAGTGGCCAAGTTGAGCGAGTTAATCAAATCCTTGAAGATATGCTCGGGGCTTGTGTCATTTCTTTCGGTATGAAGTGGGAAGATTGTCTTCCATATGCGAGTTCTCCTACAACAACAGCTTCCAAGCGAGTTCGGGCAAGGCCCCATTCGAAATTCTCTATGGCGAGAAAGTGCCGTACTCCTCTCAATTGGTGCGAGACAGGTGAGCGCCAACTTCTTGGCAATGACTTGATCACGAAGCGGAAGAAATGTGCAAAGTCATTCGTGAGAATCTCAAAGCCGCATAATCGCGCCCGGAAGACTATTATGATGATAAGCACCGTGATGTGGCTTTTGAAATCGGAGACCATGTCTACCTCGCGTCTCTCAATGAAAGGCACTCGTCGCCCGGTATCAAAGGGAAGCTTGCCCCTAGATCGTGGGTCCTTTCAAGATCATTGGCAAAAGGCGATCTAGCCTATCAACGAGCTTCCATCCAACTTTGCAAGCGTGCACGATGTGTTTCACGTGTCACAGCTTCGCAAGTGCTTCAAGACTCTGAACGCACTATCAACTTCAAGAGATTGACCTTCAAGAAGATCTCTCTTATCATGAGCACCCGTTGCTATTCTTGAAGAAACCGGCGCAAGACTGCAACAAGTCAATCAAATTCCTGAAAGTGAAGTGGTCACACCATTCCGACCGAGAAGCTACACGGGCGCGAGGATCACCTCCGTTCGAATATCCGGAGTTCTTTCAGTCCTAGATCTCGGGGCGAGATCCTCTTGTAGTGGTGGAGTGTTGTAACACCCGGAAGTAACTTTCCATATTTGTAACTCCAACTCTTGCCATTTTCGGCATTGTGATATGATATTCCCTCCGTGGTTGGGTTTTCTTCATTTTGCATTTTGTCCATGTCATGCATTTTTATCATGTCATCATGTGCATCGCATTTGCATACGTGTTAGTCTCATGATTCGAGCATTTTTCCCGTTGTCCGTTTTGCAATCCGCACTCCTATCTCCCCGGCGGCCCTTTTACGTTTTTCCGTGCGGTACTAAACCTTCTCGGAATGGACCGAGGTTTGTCTAGTGGCCTTGGTATACCACCGTAGACCACCGGTCAAGTTTCGGTCATTTGGAGCTCGTTTGGTACTCAGCGGTTAACCGCACTCTCGCAAAGGCCTCTTTTAAGTTGCAGCCCAACACCCTTCAAAACAGCCCAATAACCCATCTAAGTCACTTCCATGCTCTCCGTCGTTCGATCACGATCGTGTGGTAAAACTACACCTCATTTGGACTCTCCTAGCTCCCTCTATGCCTATTTAAACACCTCCCATTCCAATCCGGATCATCCTCCCGAAGCGATTCCCCCTCGCGCCGCGGGCGTGTCCGATTCAGGCCGGACACGTCCGCCCCCGCCGCCACCTCTCACAGCGTGCCACGTCGCCGTCCGCGCCCACTTCCCCCGCCCGCATGGCCCAGGAGGGCTCCAGCGAGCCCGCCGCCGCCCGCTCCCCGCCTCCCGGGCAGCGCCCGACCTCCGCTCCGCCGGGCGGTCGCCGCCGCCGCCATTGCCCCGCGCCGCCGCCCGCCCGCCCTTGCCGCCGCCTCCGCCGTCGCCTCCCCGGCCTGCCTCCTCCTCCTCCTCCCCTCCGGCCGGCCGCTCCTCCCGCTCCTCCGGCGAGCTCCTCCACCGCCGGCCGCGCCGGATCGGGACCGGATCTGGATCGGGCCGTTGGGTTGACTTTTCCCCCCCTTCGTTTTCATCTAAGTTTTTCGTTCTGAGGATATTTTGTGTCATTTTCTTCATGCTATATCTTTGCATCTGTAGGTCCATTTTGCGCGTATAATATATCAAAATGTTCGTCTCGAAGAGTAGATCATTTTATCTCATTGCATCATTTTCATTTGAGCTCATATTGATGCCCGAAATGCTGTTAGAAGAGTGCTATGTGATGTTAGTTTCTGTTTCTTAACAGAACTTGCACTTTTGTTATTTTTGCCATGATTAATGTGTGCACCCTATGTATTTGAGTCCTACATGTGTTTTGTAATAGGCCATGCCATCTTTCCAGGGGTGTATGCCATGTATTTTTGTGATCTATGTGGTGACTAGCACAAGCATGCAAAGTAGGTGTCCTGATGTTGCTGTTTTCAGCCCTGTTTAGCTGATATTTTGATGCCATGTTAACTTGATGCTACCGAGAGATCCATGCATATTTTGAGATACTTCAGTAAGGATGTTTTGTTAAACATGTCTTGATCTATCCATCCATGCCCTTGTTTGCAATTATGGAGTGCCATAGCTTGAGTCAATCGAGCTCTACTTTTGCTATCAAATGTTTCCTGGCAGATTGTATACATGTTATTCAATTTTGCCAAGCTTGTTGTGGTTGATCCGTATATGCTATGTTATTGTTCTTGCCATGTATGTCTTCTATGCCATGTCTTCTTGATGTATGTATGCTTAGTTTTTCTATAAGGCTCTGTAGTGAGTGCATTGAGCTTGTAAACATGCCTACTTGTTATCAGTTTTTGACATGCCATGTTGCTGAATCTGTTAACGAAACTTTCGATATTGACATGGGTGTTACTATATTTTCTGATCCTTTTTGGCTTATGGTCAGTAAGGGACTTTTGTTCTATGCTTTGAGTAGATTCATGCCATTCCATATTTTGCTATTTTAAGTTCCTGTAGCATGTAGTTTTGTTGCTCTGAACATTGCAACCTGATGCTGTTTTTGCCATGTCCAGCCTGATATTTTGTGCACTTTTGCCATGCTTGTTTGAACCTGTTATGATGTGATCTAGCCGTAGCTCAGTGCTCATTTTTGTCGAGCATCTCGTGTAGATCACTGCCATGTACTTTGTTGATACGTTTGGGTGCAGTAGCTTAATTAATTGTTGCTTGCTAAGTGGCATCATGCTGTTAATGGCAGATTTGTGCTATTCTTGTTTTGCTTGTCATTTCAAACCGTGCATCCGATTCGGTGATCTTTATATCGATTTCAACGAAATCATCTCATCTTTCAGTGGCATACTTGGTTTGCCAAGTTGATGCCTGGTTCATCATTTTCCTTCCGGGCGCGCATCGCATTGCATATCACATCCCGCATATCATGTCATGTTTTGCATCATGTTGATTGTGCATTGCACCGTGATTTATTGTGGTTCCTTTGTTTGTGTTGTTGCTTTGGGTAGAGCCGGAGGCGAGTGCGTGAGCGAGGAACCTGTTGAGAACGCTTACGAGGATCAAGCTTTCGACAACTCTGAGAACATTGCGAGCAAGATGACCATACCCTCGAAATCACTTCTATCTTTGCTATGCTAGATGCTCGCTCTTTTGCTATGCCTATGCTGCGATGCCTACCACTTGCTATATCATGCCACCCATATTGCCATGTCAGCCCTAACCATCCTTTTCCTAGCAAACCGTTGATTGGCTATGTTACCGCTTTGCTCAGCCCTCTTATAGCGTTGCTAGTTGCGGTGAAGCTGAAGTTTGTTCCTTGTTGGAACATGGAGATGTTGTTCCTTATTGGAACATGTTTACTTGTTGGGGATATCACAATATATATCTGCTATAATTAATGCATCTATATACTTGGTAAAGGGTGGAAGGCTCGGCCTTATGCCTGTGTTTTGTTCCACTCTTGCCACCTAGTTTCCGTCATACGGTGTTATGTTCCTTGATTTTCGCGTTCCTTACGGTTGGGTGATTTATGGGACCCCTTGACAGTTCGCTTTGAATAAGACTCGTCCAGCAAGGCCCAACTTTGGTTTTACCATTTGCCACCTAAGCCTTTTCCCGGGTTTCGCGAGCCCGAGGGTCATCTTTATTTTAACCCCCCCCCGGACGGTGCTCCTTGAGTGCTGGCCCGAACCGAGCAACTTCTTGGGGCCACCACGGGAAACTCGAGCCTTGGTTTTACTCGTAGCTTGACTTATCCGGATGTGCCACGAGAACGAGATATGTGCAGCTCCTATCGGGTTTGTCGGCAATCAGGCGGCTTTGCTGGTCTTGTTTTATTCTTTGTCGAAATGTCTTGTAGTCCGGGATTCGAGATTGATCGGGTCTTCGGTAGAAGAATATCCTTCGTTGACCGTGAGAGCTTATAATGGGCTAAGTTGGGACACCCTGCAGGTATTATCTTTCAAAGCCGTGCCCGCGGTTATGAGGCAGATGGGAATTTGTTAATGTCGGTTGTAGAAAACCCGAAGTTGACCTCAAATAAAATACACATCAACGGCGTGTGTAACCGTGATGGTCTCTTCTCGTGGAGTCCGGAAGTGAACACGGTGTTGGAGTTATGTCGGCGTAAGTAGTTCAGGATCACTTCTTGATCGCTATTAGCTTCACGTCCGTGCTTTGCTTCTCTTCTCGCTCTCTTTTGCGAAGTAGCCACCATACATGCTAGTCGCTTGCTGCAGCTCCACTTTACTACTCTGTCCTTCCTATAAGCTTAAATAGTCTTGATCTCGCGGTGTGAGATTGCTGAGTCCCGTGACTCACAGATACTTCAAAACAGTTGCAGTGCCGGCGATGCGGTGCAGGTGACTCAACCGAACTCAAGTGGGAGTTCGACGAGGAACGTGGTTGTTACTATGTGTCTTTTCCTGATGATCAGTAGTGGTGCCCAGTTGGGAGGATCGGGGATCTGTGTAGCATTTGGGGTATCTTCTTTTATTTTGGTTCCGTAGTCGGACCTTGAGTGTACTCTGTATGATGGATGTTTATTCATGTACTGTGTGAAGTGGCGACTATAAGCCAACTATGTATCTCCTTCCCTTAATTATTACATGGGTTGTGTGAAGATTACCTCACTTGCGACATTGCTTTCAATGCGGTTATGCCTCTAAGTCGTGCCTCGACACGTGGGAGATATAGCCGCATCGGGGGCATTACACAGGCCGCATGGGCACTTCAGCGGAACCCTTTGGAGGAAAGGATATGAACTGACACCCCGACCCCGATACGCTAAGGATGCCGAGGGCAGCAGATCTAGATAAGCCTTTTTCCCGCTCCATACTTCCGTATGAAACTTGAGCGTATGAAACTTCGCTCAATCCCAGGCCATCGTGCTCCCTCCTTCCTATGCCCAACACCCCTTTTGGGCTGGGATTTGGTCGTAGTTGCGGTGGAAGGGGGACGAACGAAGGGCCTAATCCTACTTTGCTCCAACCTATGAAGCGGGAGGACGACAAGGCCTGTTTCCGGGTGGCGTTGTTTACTCAAGAAGATGACAAGGACTCGCTCCTTGGTGTGAGCCTCGCTCACGCACAAAAGAACCCGACAAAAAACCTTTTTTTCATTAATACGTTAATAAACAAGTACAATTCATACGGAATGTAAGCATAAGCTAGGGGTTATAGAGTTTAAATTCGACAAGTGCCTGCGGGCTTAAGATCTAAGAAAAACGGTAAGATGCTCATAATCCCTTTCTTGTCCCTCTCCTGAGGAAGCGGATCAAGATAGCGGGAGGGTAAAAGGAGTTCCTAGGCGAGGTACACGCGGCAGAAGACACCAAGAGAACATCCCGGCAGCCATCCAGAAGAAGGCTGGTGATGACTGTGCCGGGGGAGAAGCCGAAAGATGAGGCAGCGTGCCGGCAATACGCGACGAAGGCGTCGTCGCCATCGTCCTCCGACTTGACGGCCCGCCACCCACCTTCTTCGTCTTCTCCGGCCTTCCAACACCAGTTGCCAGAAGCGACAACCCCGAGAAGTTCAAGGAGCTGGCTTGAGGAGCCACCGCCAAGAACTACCCCCGGCAAATCGCTCTGCCAGGAAGAAGGCCAGGTGCAGATGGTGGTGCTACCGGCGTCGCCTGGTGACGGGGTGCCCAACGTCTAGTCAGACCCATTGAGGGACTCTTAGACTAAGGGGTCCTCGGGCGTCCGGCCCGTTGGACATGGGCAGACTAATGGGCTATGAAGATACGAGACCGAAGACTCTCTCCCGTGTCCGGATGGGACTCTCCTTGGCATGGAAGGCAAGCTGGGCGTTCGGATACGAAGATTCCTTCCTGGTAACCAACTTTGTACAACCCTAGTCCCCTGTGTCTATATATACCGGAGGGTTTAGTCCGTAGAGGACACACAATTATAGTTAGACAGGCTAGACTTCTAGGGTTTTAGCCATTACGATCTCGAGGTAGATCAACTCTTGTAATACTCATATTCATCAAGATCAATCAAGCAGGAAGTAGGGTATTACCTCCATAGAGAGGGCCCGAACATGGGTATACATTGTGTCCCCCGTCTCCTGTTACCATCGACCTTAGACGCACAGTTCGGGACCCCCTACCCGAGATCCGCCGGTTTTGACACCGACATTGGTGCCTTCATTGAGAGTTCCACTGTACCGTCGTTGAAAGGTTTTGATGGCTCCTTCAATCATTTGTAATTATGCTGTCCAATGAGAAGTCTTCCTTCCCGGACAGATCTTTGTGTTCGGCGGCTTCGCACTGCGGGCCAACTCGCTTGGCCATCTGGAGCAGATCGATAGCTACGCCCCTGGCCGTCAGGTCAGATTCGAGAGCTTGAACTACGTCGCGGATATCCGCGGAGACTTGATCTTCGACGGATTCGAGACCCTGGCAGCCGCTCCCCACCACCACGATGAACATGACCTAACTCTGTCATCAGACCATACCCAGGAAATAGCACGTGTAACCGCTCTGGCCTTAGATATAGAGCAGATCGCGCCATCCGAAGACGGGAAGCTCAACTCCGCCATAGATGCAGCAGTCCCAATGGCGTCAGAGCCGCACACAGACCTAGCCTCGAGTGGAATCTGTGTCACCGCAGCCGCGGACTCGTTTCCAGCTACAAGCTCCAAAACATGTGCGTCCACAAGCGTCGAGCTCGATCAGTCATCGCTCGTTGAATTCAGCTCCGCGGAAATTTATCGGCACTAGCCTTTGGGCGATGTGTTAAACTCGTTAAGAGCACTATCCTTAGCAGGGGGCTCATAGCCAAACACTATCCAGTTCAAACTGGAGGCTGATGACGGAGAATTTTGCTTCCCACCCACCGCCCACTTCATAGCCATTGTCGAGGACCTAACTGACATGCTCGCTTACGGCTCCGAAGATATTGACGGTATGGACGACGATGCCGGGGAAGAGGAGGCCCGAAGCCCGCCATTTACCGGATGTTGGACGACCACCTCCTCGTATGACGTATACATAGTGGACACACCTGAAGAGAACAAGGGCGACAACAAGAAGGATCCAGTTGAGGATAAACCTCCCGAGATACCACCAAAGCGCCAGCGTCAACGACGCCGCTCAAAATCACGCCGCAGCAAAGATAGTAACACCGGCACTGGAGAAGATAACACTCCGGACGGTGCCGAAGGTAATGAAGACCCCATTGAAGAAACTTCCAAACAAGAAGAACGGGAAGATGGGCAAGTTAGCCCTGAGGAACAGGCCATAAACAAAGACTCGGTGGCAGTAATTGTCTTCCGCTCTCCGAGGAGGAGGCGAGCCTCGACAACGAGGATTTTATCGTGCCTGAGGAACCTCTCGAGCAGGAGCTCTTTAAGCGCCAGCAAATAGCCACTACAAGGAGCCTGAAAAAGAAGCAGCTTCAAGCTGATCAAGATCTACTAAATGATAGATGGACTGATGTCCTGGCAGTCGAGGAATACGACCTCAAACACCCAGCCAAAACCTACCCGAAGCATAAATTGCTACCTCAGTTCGACGATGAGGCACTGGAGCCCGTACCATCATCGTGCAATGCGGCTAACCGACCACCACGCGGTCGGGACAAAGCGGCAACTCAAGCCGAACACCAGCCCGCTCCACCTCACCATAAAGGCAGAGATAAAACAACTCGGGGACATACCTACGACCTGCGGCAGAAACTAGACAGTAGAGCAGGACATACTAGATCAATCTACGGATCGCGAGGACGTGCCCCGACACGTGATGACGGCTACCCATTCGGACGTGACAAGCCTAGTCACGCCCGAGCCGAAACCCGCAGACGGACTCCATCGGAGCTACATCGCGATGTGGCCCGATATAGAGGCACCGCACACCCTCTTTGCTTCACTGACGAAGTAATGGACCATGAATTCCCGGAAGGGTTTAAACCCGTAAACATCGAATCTATGCTGGAACAACAGACTCCGCGGTATGGATTGAGGATTTGCTTCTCCATATTCATATGGCCCGTGGTGATGATCTCCACGCCATCAAATATCTCCCACTAAAACTCAAAGGACCAGCTCGGTACTGGTTGATCAGTCTGCCCGAAAACTCCATTGGCAGCTGGAAGACTTGGAAGAAGCCTTCCTTGACAACTTCCAAGGAACATACGTCCGACCTCCAGATGCAGATGACTTAAGTCATATAGTCCAACAGGCCAGAGAGTCAGCCAGGAAATTCTGGACTAGGTTCTTAACTAAAAAGAACCAGATCGTCGACTGTCCGGATGCCGAAGCCCTAGCGGCCTTTAAACATAGCATCCGCAAAGAGTGGCTCGCCCGACATCTCGGGTAGGAAAAGCCGAAGTCCATGGCAGCCCTTACGGCACTTATGACCCGCTTCTGTGCGGGTGAAGATAGTTGGCTAGCCCGTTGCAATAATAACGCAAGCGAACCTGGCACCCCTAAAGCCAAGGATAGCAATGGCAAGCCCCGACGCAATATACATAAGCGTCGAAACAATGGCAACCATGCCGATGACACAGCGGTCAACGCCGGATTCAGTGGCTCCAAGTCCGGTCAGCAGAAGAAGCCATACAATAAGAACAATTCGGGCTCATCCATCCTGGACCGCATACTCGAACGTCCGTGCCAGATACATAGCACCCCAGAAAAACCAGCCAACCACACCAACAGATATTGTTGGGTTTTCAAACAGGCCGGCAAGTTAAATGCCGAGAACAACAAGAAGGGGTCACAAAGCGAGGATGATGACGAGCAACCTTGGCCACCGAACACAGGGGGACAGAAGAAGTTTCCCCCTCAGGTCAAAACGGTGAACATGATATATGCTACCCACATCCCCAAGAGGGAACGCAAGCGCGCACTAAGGGACGTCTATGCCATGGAGCCGGTCGCCCCAAAATTCAATCCATGGTCTTCCGGTCTGATCACCTTCGATCCCGGGATCATCCGACCAGTATCCATCATGGCGGCTCAGCCGCATTGGTCCTTGACCCAATAATTGATGGATTCCACCTAACGCGAGTCCTAATGGACGGCAGCAGCAGCCTGAACCTGCTCTATCAGGATACAGTGCGCAAAATGGGCATTAATCCATCACGGATCAAGCCCAGAAAGACTACCTTTAAAGGAGTCATACCAGGTGTAGAGGCCCACTGCACGGGCTCAATCACACTAGAGGTTGTCTTCGGATCTCCGGACAACTTCCGAAGCGAAGAGTTAATCTTTGATATCGTCCCCTTTCGCAGCGGCTATCACACACTGCTTGGACGAACCGCATTTGCTCGATTCAACGTGGTGCCACACTATGCTTATCTCAAGCTCAAGATGCTCGGACCACGCGGTGTCATAACAATTAATGGAAACATGAAACTCTCCCTCTGCACCGAGGAGCACACAGCTGCCTTAGCAGCGGAAGTACAGAGCGACCTTTTCAAGCAGAACCTTAATTCGGCGGCCGAGCTCCCGGGCACTATCAAGAGAGTCTGGACAATTCTGCAGCAGGGCAGCTCGGCTTGTCAAGAGCTTGACTAGCAATTCGGCCTCCGTCCCAGCCCTGATCAAGTGGCAGCACTCGTGCCGCGCGTACATAACTACTCACTTAAAATACCATGGGCATAGACAGAGGCATAACTAGCTTGTGATCCAAAATATGGCTCGACCGCCCCCGGACACACATACTTTCACTGTTTCCTTTTTCTCTTTTTCAGGTTTCTTTTTTACAGGCCTTCCTTGATGGCCTGATCACAGGTCCTTTCGAAGGATAAATGCACCAAGACAGCGGTAAGCATGGACATATAGGAGCATTTCTAGGTGGTCTCTTTAACGATCACTCTACCTGTTTCCAAGACCCACATGCAGCTCTCCCATGGTTGTGGCATACTAAATAGCCTTTTGCTTATCGCACTATTTGTATGAATGCGCTTGGACGTATTACCAAATTATAATGGAAACAAAGTCCGAAAACTTATTATAGTATAGTTCGGCACCCCGAATTTAGCACTATATGCATCGGCTCCGAATCATGTCTTTGGTCAATAGTTGGGTTGCCCGGCTCCTGTGCTTACTACCTTACGTTCCGCTATACCGGCTAGGGTAGTAAAGGGAGAACTACTGCGGTTGTGCCCTGGTTTACCCGGATGAGCACCTCAGTAGAGAAAGTCGAAAACTGACTGTCATGATGTGGCGAGAGCTAGTCAGCTCTTCGGAGGTCTCAGATCTTTAGAGATTTTTTCCGCATTACGTGAGGGATTGGTACTTGCCCGATCAGGTGTTTACAACATCCTAGTTCGGATACTAGGGGCTACGCCTAAATTTTTTATTGTCAAACTCCTATGGCTAAGTGAGGGTGTTCAAGCCGCATAGTCTGATTGTCTCGTTCATTGCGCTAAACACCTCCTTCAAGGACCAAACAATTGGATCAAGAGTGTTTAGATTCCAACCCAAACACCCCTGTACTACCTACGTGGGGGCAGAAGCCGACGACTGGCCAACTCTCAGATTTCATATGAAACGGCCGCACAAGAGGTAATTTTTAAAAAACAAACAAACATTATATTACATAACAACTTTCTTTCATCATACAAGGCAGAGAAAACATGAATATATTCATTCAAAGATAATGTCTTGCGCACATTGCATCGCCACAATGCGAGACCCGTCCAGGACGTCTTCAAAATACTGCTCGGGCATTCGGTGCTCCTTGCCTTCAGGCGGCTGAGGGAGTCCTGGATTAGGGGGTATCCGGACAGCCGGGCTATATACATCGTCCGGACTATGGAAGCGTGAAGATACAAGACTCAAGACTTAGACCTGTGTCCGGACGGGACTTTCCTTGGCGTGGAAGGCAAGCTTGGCGATCCGGATATTATATTTCCTTCCTTGTAACCGACTCCATGTAAACCCTAGCCCTCTCCGGTGTCTATACAAACCGGAGAGGTTGGTCCTTAGAAGGCCGATCACAATTACAATCATACCATCATAGGCTAGCTTCTAGGGTTTAGCCTCTATGATCTCATGGTAGATCTACTCTTGTACTACCCATATCTTCAATATTAAATCAAGCAGGAAGTAGGGTTTTACCTCCATCGAGAGGGCCGAACACAGGTAAACATCTGTGTCCCTTGCTTCCTGTTACCATCGGTAGATGCACAGATCGGGACCCCCTACCGAGATCCGCGGATTTGACACCGACATTGGTGCTTTCATTGAGAGTTCCTCTGTATCGTCGCTGCAGGGCTCGATGGCTCTTTCAACCATCGTCAACAACACGGTCCCGGGTGAGACTTTTCTCCCCGGACAGATCTTCGTGTCCGGGCGGCTTAGCCCTGCGGGTCAATTAAACAGCCATCTGGAGCAGATCGATAGCCACGCCCTAGCCACCATATCGGTCGAAAACCTGAACTGCACGGTGGACATCTGCGGAGGCTGGATCTTGACGGATTGAGACCTATGCAGGAGCACGGACGATCCACGGCGAGCACGGCTTAGACCTGTTTGTCGGACAAAGCAGGGTATCAACCCGCGGTAGCCTCGTGCCTAAATCCGGAGCAGGCTCGTTGCCCAGGGCGGGGGCTGGATCCGCCCGCAGTCAGCGCACTCGCGGGCGGTGGAGCGAACACGGCCTTACCTTTGTGGTGGCACGTGAATCCGGACCCGGTTCGTATTCGGATGTTGGTTCGGTCCGCGCCTCCCGACCCGGTCGAGCGAGGTTGGGCTCGGTAATGGAGTTCACGCTGCGGATATCTTCGGCACTTCGCCCTTGGCGACATGCTGGACTCATTAAAGTCTCTCTCTTTGTCGAGGCTCTTGGCGAACTATGTCCGGCTTTCGAGTGGGAAGCGAGGCAATGAAGGTCGTTGCCCACCACCACCACTTCATTGCCACGATCGATGATTTAACGGCGTCTTGGACTTCAACTCTGAAGACATCGACGGAATAGACGACGATGCAGGAGAAGAACATGAAGCATCGCTCATTGGGCAGTGGACAACCGCCTATCCCTATGATATATATGGCGGACACTTCGAAGGAAACCAATGGCGATGAGGCAGCGGAGGATAATCCCTCAGGGAGAAAAGCAAAGCATGGGCGTCATCGGCACCGCTCCAAGCCCCGCCACAGGAATACCGGCCCAGAAGACGAAAACAATCCGGATGGCGCCGAAGATAACACTAGTCGGCTTGCCTTTCAGAAGGCCGGACTGGCCACTGCGGGATACTTGGAGAGGGACAACTATACGCCCCCCTCCGAGGATGAGGCAAGCCTCGGCAATGACGAATTCGGCGTGCCTGAAGATCCAGTGGAACAAGCTCGCTTAGAGCGACGGCTCATGGCCACGGCAAAGAGCCTGCAAAGGAAGCAACATCAGCTTACAGCTGACCAAAATTTGTTGGTGGACAAATGGACCAAGGTCCTGGCCACCGAAAGATACGGACCCGACCGCCCCGACAAAGGGCACACAGGGCACAACCGGCCACCCCAACCTAAGCAGGAGAACCCAAGGCACATGCCCCAACGTCAACACACCACTACGGTCCAAAACAATACGAAGGACACAAGAAGAAGCATCCTCAAGCCTCGGTGCAATGGTCATAAGCGTCAAGTCAGGAAAGATGGTGCTAATTCTAGCAACTCCCAGTCCGGTCAGCGGACAAAGAACAACTCAGATCTATCCGGCCCGAGCCACACACTCGATCAACCATGTGAAATTCATGGTACTCCTAGAAGAATGACAAAGCATACCAATAGAGAATGCGGGATCCTCAAAACAAAGCGGCTGGTCGCGTGCGGGAAACAATGAAGGGCGTCGGTCAAAGCCCCCCCATAGCATAAAAATCGGCCGATCGCCCCGGCCGCATTAACCTAACAACTCAATTGCAGTACCTCTGGACATAGCAAGCCCAGGGGCTCCATAACACATAAAACCCCGCGGTGTGAAATCACAAACAACATCTCTAAAAGATGCTAGGGGCAAAGGCCAAGTTTTTACGGCCCATCACTCTAAGCAGTTGTCTTGGATCACCAAAAATGCTACGCCAAAGAATAAATCTTGGCACCTTCCCACCATGCGGTAATTTACCGTATGATAGCAGAGACGAACCACGTTGACTAGATTCCACGTGGTAAATCACTCGAGCCAACACCGGTGATGCAATCACACCTATGGACAAGGCGAACCCGCCCTCGGTAGGAAATCATCTGAGCTGCCGGAGTAGCGAGTCACGCATGCCTATCAAAATTTTGATATGACAGCCAACTATCCGGACACCAAGCCCGAGGAGTCCGCTACCAGCGGTATAATGGCTGGGTTTACCAGGGTCCGATCAGGAGCCCTCGGACCAACCACAAGAGGACGCTCAGCTACCTCCGAGTATTTGCCTTATAAACTAACTTTGACGCGGAACATGATTGGTGACGTGGAATCGGCCAGGACACACAAGGAGCCCCCCTAAAATGAAGGCAGTCCAGATTCACTCTTGATCCACTCACAACTCCCTCAAGTCCGGCCACCACAGGTTCCGCCAAAAAATACCTCTTTTCATAATCATACATCGTACTCATATGCATAGACATATCATCTTACTACAATGTGTAGACTTAAATAACACTTACCGGCCGTCGCTTTTCATCGACAACTCATGTTACGCCCGATTATGCGGGGGCTTCCGCGATCTGACAATAAAGTCCGACCACCTTCTCGATCGCTCGGCACCCGAACTTATAGCACTATATGCATCAGCTTGAATCATGTCTTGGGTCATTCGTTGGGTTTGGCTCCCTTGTTTGGTACCTTACATTCCGTTATATCGGCTAAGGTAGCGCAGGGAGAACTCTGCGATTGTGTCCGGATCTGCGGACGAGCACCTCGATGAAAGCGAAAACCGAATGTCATGATACAGCGAGCTAGTCAGCTGTTCGAGAGGTTGTAAAATCCTTAAAATTTATTCCGCACAATGCCATTATAAATGCAGAGTCGACGGATCGATCTTGATCGAGCCAATAGAGCCCCTAGTTGACCTTCGAACACTAGGGACTCTTGCTGACTCATACTCAATTCCTATGGCTAAGTGAGAGTAATAAAGCCTTATAGTCCGATTGCCTGGTTAGGTGGTGAAAGCGCCCGTAAAAGGACCCAACTATGGGATAAAGAGCGTTCGAGATATATCCGAACACCCCGTATTCTTTTTACGTGGGGGCAAAAGCCGACAACTGGCCAACTCTCAGGATTTACATACAATAAACAGCCGCAGAGGAAGAACATATATTCAAACAAAACGGGCAATATATAAACGCCATAATCCCATATTACAAAAAGTGGCATGAATGCCCTCGGGAAATATAATGTCTTTGGCACGATTATCCCCATAAGCGAGCTCCCTTGATACACCTTCATAGTATAGTTCGGACTTGCGGTGCTCCTTACCCTCTGGCGGCCCCTCGGTCATCAGCTTCTCGCGTCAAGCTTCCCCAATGCACTTTTGCACGAGCAAGCGCCATCACAGCGCACCCTCTATGCAGTGATAAACTTAACAGCATCAAGCCAGGACAGGCGCCCACAATCCGCTTCACGAGCCCTAAGTAATTGCTCGGAATTGGCTCTGCCGCCGGTAGGGACAAGCAAATACTTCATGGCTAGTTCGGCCGCTTTGGTGCGGTTCGACCAAGCTGCTTGGTGATCGATAAAGGGCACGGATAGTTCGATTGCCAAATCTGCGACCGAGAGATCCCTCTCGCAGACTTCTTCTCCTCGGTTGGGTATAATTGGGCGGCATCGATATGCTGCGAGGAAGATCCATAAATGCCCTGGAAAAATAAGAATTCAGCTTGCTTTAGAATTCTTCCATTATCATGAACAAATGGCTAAGAATACAGAAGGCTTTACCAGCCGCAACTTTCTGGGCCTCTTGAATGTCCCGTATAGCACCTCGGGCTTCTTCCCGAGCATCTTCCGCGGCTTGGAGCGCTTGGGCGAGTTGGATTCTTTCCCTATTAGACTCTGCTCCAAGCCCTCACTTTTCTTCACAGACCTCTGGAGCTCCCGCTCCATTGTGACAACCACAACCTCGTGTTTTCACGAAGTGCCTATTCGGCAAGCAACCTTCTCGTTGGCATCATCCATAGCCTTCTTGATTGCCTCATATTAGGCACTTTCGCTCCTAGGGCATACAACACAAATACTTTTCAATAGCACAATTACTTATTCGTGCCTAATGCAAGACAATGTTTCAACATACCTTGCTTATCTTCTAATTGCTTCCTCCACGCGGCCAAGTTCTTCCTCGACCCGTTCGAGCTCCGCTTCAGTTTGAACACTTCCGCATTATGGCGGCCATCTTCTCCATGACGCCTATGTTCAAACAAAAAGGTACGTCATTAACATAAGTTCCCACGAAAAGAGATTTGATCCCCTACCGGCTCCCTCTCTTTCAGCGGGCCGATGTATCGGGGCTACTACTCATATTATGCGATTCCTCAAAGGTTTCTTAGAAACATACCTCAAAGGCCTTTATAAGGCCAAGGCATGACTTCGTTCAGCCCGCTCTCGATGGTGAATCTTTTCAACCACCGCACCATAAGGGTCCGATGTTCATCGGCGATAGACGCGTTCTTTAACTGCTGTCGATGAACCGCTGGCAACTCTGCTGAGCAGAGGTTGCGGCAGAGTAAATGAGCCTCCCACCGTTGAAGGTGGCTGCTCGCCCGATCCGGGAGCCTTAGAGGTCTCTTGGACCTTGTCCGGCTCTGGGCCGAACCCAAGATCGCCCTCGCTGATGGCACACTCAGGGGCCATGGCTCCCGTGTGTCCGGCTCCAGTGATATGCCCCTGGTCAGGCCAGTTGAGGCGACACCTCGGTGTCGCGCGGGACTTTGGGAAGGGGCCTCTGGAGGCGTCTCGCTCGCCAAGGCGTCCGAGCTTAGCGAATCCTCGGATGAGGACTGTCCGGCGCGAGACCGTGCCGGACTGTGCAAAATATAGCAATTAAAACTACTATACCCAAAAACAATCTCGGGCGCATATGCATGTTTAGATTTTGTATACTTACGACTTCTCCGAGGCTGGGCCTGGGATCCCCTACAGGCTGCTGTCGGCAGCCGTGGTGGATCCCTCACAGGGAGGAACCTTTTTCCCTCTTGGGCGATCGGCCTCGAGGGGCGAGGAAGCTACGCTTCTTCCACCTTGAGTGAGGCTCGTCCTCCTATGCTTCTTCCTCTTCGTCTTACGAAGAAGGCGTCGCTTGAGTCTTGGATTTTGCGTCCGAAGCCTCGCGATGTGACGGAGCCACTCAGGTCTTCTGACCTTCTTGGAGGCCTCCTTCTTTGGCGCCTCGTAAGGAGGCGGGGACCACATCTTCGTCGAGAAGAGGTCCGGCCAGTTCCTCGGCGTGAGGGCGAACAATGAATCCGCTCCACCTTCTTTATCGGCAGGCTTGATAGCGTGAAGGCGGAGCTTCTCTTGCAACCTCTCATGAAGCATGCTCCCGAGCTCTGGAAGAGGCCCGAGAACGCCGCCCTTGAGGCAGCGGAGAAGCGCGTGGGAGCTCAAGCCCTGGGCGCCTCCTTGGGCAACAAGTGGGTAGCGTAGAGCCACCTCGCGTCGTTGAGGCGCCTGCCGAAGAGGAAGAGATCCGGAAGCGCGAGGAGGCATTGACGCCGGAAGCCGTGGAGCGTAGCCTTGAGTTTGAGCAACTAGAGACGAGGGAGCGTGAGGTTGCCCAAGCGGAGGACGCTGTTGGCCCGCGCGACGCCAGGGCCCAGGAGGAGGTTGATCACCGAGTGGTCGAGGCTCGCGTGGATCTTGAGGGTAGGTATGACCTGGTGCTGAAGTGAGTTGAAGACGAGGTTGCGGTCAGGACTGCCGCCCTCAAGTCTAAGCTGTCTAAGGCGGAGAGGCGGGAGGAGGCCGCTGCAGCCGCTCTGGTCTCGATGCAGGCCGAGCTAGCTTCCGCCCACGCCAAGCTGCTCCCTCTTTAGCAGCGGGTTATCGACGTCGAGGCCATTACACGGCAGAACAGGGAGGAAGTGCTTCAGCAGCGGACATTGGAGCGCGTGCACGCCCCCATACTCCAGGGTCTCAGGAACAGGGCCAACACTGCGCTGAGCCATATCTGCGACAAGAATGCCCCTCATCCCCACGCGGACGACTACGCCAACCATGTTCACTTCTTCACCGAGGTGGTGACGCGCCTGGAGAACCGTTCTGAGAGGGCTCGCCAGCTTGTCGAAGAGAGGAGTCGCAGCTTGCTCGGGCGCGCGTTCTCCCGTGTCTTCAGCCATCTCCAGAACACCTACCAGGACGTTGACTTTGACGCCGCCATCGCTCCAGTTCCGCAGGCCATCCGGGGCGACCTGGCGTGGTGGGTGGATGACAATGTGGACGTGCTGGTCAGGGCCTTCGCTTCCGAAGACGATGCAGTGGTGGTCGCGGCAGACGAGGGCGACGTGGTCGACGGTGATAGTGGCGCTGTCGGAGGTGATGATGATGCCGGCGGAGGTTACGATGATGCTAGTGACGCGTCCGAAGGCGATGCGGTGAGCGACATGTCCGACTGATCCCCACGTTTCCCAGCTGTTTGTCCTGCATGTAGAGACTCGGGCGTGGCCCCAGAGGTTGTAAGAGCATTTTTTGGAGGGGAATCCCCTCATGCAAATATATTACCGCCCCTATCTTTTTAAGCCGAGTAGAACACGCGTCTTCATGATCTCATGTATCCCGGGGTAAGTCTGCTGTTGTCGCATTTTACCTTAGCGTCGACGAGCCCCGCAGCAGTTCAGGAGGTTGCGCGCCCTGGAAAGCTCCTAGAAGCCCGTCGTTACGCCCGAGGGAGCCGCGTGATGGGCAAGCGCTAGCCGTGCGTCATGCGCGTGGCGTGTGTGCGCCGTGCCTAGCCCCGTTCGCGAGGAGCTCATGAGGGGGAAGAGACAGGCGCGAACCCTAGATTAAAGCAAGAACCAGATAGCAAGAAATTGCTTGAACGAGAAAAGGCACCCCTCGCACGCATCAATGAAAATTCAACTTCAACTCAAATACAAATCCAGAAGGCAAGGCTACAGAAAAGAGATCCAAAGCAAATGGCCGCGTCCGGCGCCTAGTCTAGTCTTCTTGTCTTTGAGTCTTCTCACCAGCGCGGAGCTAAGTGCTGCCACTAGGACGTGGGAGGGAGCCCCCGAGGCCCGAGGGCGGCACTCCTGAGGCTCCGGGGCGTGTACATCCCCACTCGTTATTACATGAGAGTGTCATGAGCGGAGACCTTCACGGGCATGAGCCTTACTTCATATCGCCAGACGAGGGTCCCGCCTTGTGCCTCCCTCGGCCAGCGTCGGGGGCAGGCTCTGGAGCACCTCCCCGGCAGAGGGCCTACCTCCGGGGGACGCCTTGCTCCGCGTGGCGCTAGGGAGGGCCTTCGTCCTGGCTTCCTTCCTGCAGTCCCCTTCCTGCCCCCCTGGCGGGAGGGAGGCCGACGAGCTGGGACCGCCATCTGCTGCTGCGACCTGATCCTCCTGCACACCATGGTTAGCTTAAGCATGCTCCTGAGGAATTAGTGGTACCATGTAGCTGTTGTCGCCGGCGCGGTCGGTGAAGCTTCCGGATGGCTCCTGAAAGGTGCCGGCTTCTGGCGCCTCCTCCTCCTCCCATCCCGGCTCGAGGAACGAGCCAGAGTCGTCTTCCAGCATGTACTCCTAGTCCACCATGCAGGGCACATAGGCCTCCGAGGCCGCCGCCTCGAAGACCTCGCCGTAGTGCCCCACGCTCCATGTCGCCCGACCTAGCCTGCCGTCTTGAGGATGGTAGGGTTGCATCCCGCCCAGACCGTAGGTGGCAGCGCTCATGACCATGCCCAGGGGGTGGCGTAGGCGCGAGCGGGCGTACAACTCCGTTGGTTGCGCCGGTGTCGATGAAGCCTGGTGGTGCGCCTGTGGGCACGCGGGCGCGACCCGGTCCGCCATGCGACCCAACCGCAGCTTGTGGCGTGACCAGAGAGCAGAAGGGTGGCGCTCCTGAAGCTGCGGCGTCCAAGAGCTCGACGATGCACTCTAGCAAAGCATCCCGACCGCTCTCCATTAACTGGCATCGCAGCAGCTCTCGATCCACTGTAAGCGCGGCCCTCGTGTTTGCCTGCTCCCGCCGGGTGTGTGGCGCCGTTGCCGTGGCGTGGCTTGCGGCCCTTGCGGCAGCTCGCGCTTTTCGTGGAGTAAGGGTGGACGGCGCCTGGTGTCGGTGTGGAACGACACCTATGGGATCACAAGAATACCTACTACGGTTGCCGGGCGCAGGGTTGCAAGGAGAGCAGGGCTAGTAGACAACACAAGGATCGTTTAGCTAGGTTTTGGCCGCGAGGATGCGTAAAACCCTAGTCCTGCTTTGGTGGGTGTATTTCTGGGAGTTCTTGAGCTCTCGAACTAGCTATGGTCAGCGTGCGGATCAAAAGAGCCGAATCCTTCTCCTGGTCGCCTCGGGCCTCCTTTTATAGGAAAAATGGGTTGCCACAGTGGCACACAGGAGGTGGAAAGGTGTACAGTGTTGCGAGGTTATCCCTCGTATTACAGGACAATATGCATTTAATGCCTCGCTTAGGTGTCCCCTTGCTCTATTGGGGACGGGGGCGAGGCCCGTCCCGTCCGTCGCCGCTCCTCCTCGCTTCGACACGCGCCCTGGCCAGCGATGCGTGCGGTATCATGTAGGCAGGTAGGCAGCTGAGTTGGTGCGGTGGTGGAGCCTTCATGAAGATCTGCATGCCGCCACGCAGGCATTTGATGAGTTGGCCTGGGGGCTAAATGTTGCCACGCAGGTGCCCACCCAGCTGGTTGGGCTGGCAGCTGCATGTGATCAGCGGTGGAAGCTTGGTTGACGTGGGCTTGGCGGTTGCCTCGCCGGCGTCTTTGGCGAGGGCCTTGCCGGGTGGCCCGACAAGGGTCTCGCCGTGGCATGCTTTGTCGTCCCCGCAAGGATCTTGCCGAGTGCAGTAACCTTCCTCGGCAAGGATCTTGCCGAGAATCGTCGTCTTCTAATCTTCATCTGGTCTTGAATATGTCTTCACAAAGATCTGCATGTCACCACAGAGGTGCCCTCCGAGCCACAGGCCCCACGTTGATGATGGTGGCTGGGGCCGTGGGCTCAAGGGTGGCTCACTCTGTTAGTCTTGAGGCGAGCTGTCTGGCAAGGGTCTTGCTTGGGGCCGCTGAGCCGCCCGGCAAGGTCTCTCGAGGGGAACCTGCCGTCCCTCTGCTATTTGTGGTCTTGGCCTTGGCGTTGCTTTGATCGTCTTGGGCCGGTCTTACCTCGGCTCACCTTCCTCGTTACGCTTGGTGTGGCCGTGGGCGGACTCGACTGCCCGTGCACTTTGTAAAGGGTACAAAGATCGCCCCTATTTTTGTACACCGACAGGAGCCCCGTGCTGGGCCACACATAAGCGCTGACGTTGGTGGGCCAGGCCCAAAAGCGGTCTTGTGGCAGGTGGGCGGTTTTACCGTGGTAAGATTCTTCGCGCGCTCCGCCTCCCACGACCCGCACGCGTGGCGCGGCGTGGAGGGGTGTGCGTGATGTGGGCGGCATGCGTGGGGCGGTTTCCGCACGCATGCGTCACATCGCAGTAAAGAGGCGGCTCGCGTCTTCCCCGTAAAGAGAGGAAGGCGTGGAGGCGCGGCTCATTTACTGAGCGGGGTCGGGGAGCTCTCCGAGGCCAACAACTTCATTAAGGACCTCAAGCTGAAGCTGGAGGGTCTCGAGAAGGCGCTAGAGGAGGCCAAGACCCGAGAGGGGACTGTCGGTGTCAAAACCGGCGGATCTCAGGTAGGGGGTCCCGAACTGTGCATCTAGGCGGATGGTAACAGGAGACAAGGGACACGTTGTTTTTACCCAGGTTCGGGCCCTCTCGATGGAGGTAAAACCCTACTCCTGCTTGATTAATAGTGATGATATGGGTAGTACAAGAGTGGATCTACCACGAGATCGGAGAGGCTAAACCTAGAAGCTAGCCTATGGTATGATTGTTGTTAGTCCTCGGTTAAAACCCTCCGGTTTATATAGACACGAGATAGGGTTAGGGTTACAGAGTCGGTTACAATGGTAGGAGATCTACATATCCGTATCGCCAAGCTTGCCTTCCACGCCAAGGAAAGTCCCATCCGGACACGGGACGAAGTCTTCAATCTTGTATCTTCATAGTCCAGGAGTCCGGCCAACGGTGATAGTTCGGCTATCCGGACACCCCCTAATCCAGGACTCCCTCAGTAGCCCCCGAACCAGGCTTCAATGACGGCGAATCCGGCCGCATATTGTCTTCGACATTGCAAGGCGGGTTCCTCCTCGAATACTTCATAGAAGATTTTGAACACAAGGATAGTGTCGGCTCTGCAAAACAAGTTCCACATACCACCGTAGAGAATAACCTTTGCAGATCTGCTGACGTATTCCGCGGCGTGACATCACACCATGGCGAGGCCTTTATACGAATCGTTTTTACTATCCCACCTCAGCACGTTTAGCGAGGCGGTTTCTTCGGCACGACTTATCAGAGCGGAGATCGTGCCCCCCTTATTCTGGGATCCTCATCAATACGGGCGTGGGTAACCCATTCGTGCCCGTTGGCACGCCTCCTCCATCGAAGGCGAGTCCCAAACGGTCACGGGGAGGGCTCTTGGTATTCAACCTCTTTATAACGAGACCAAGGCCCACTCTATCTCTCAATCTCAATTGAATCCGCCCCTCGCCTCGAGTTCCAACACCCAAAGCTCCAGATTTAGGCGCTTCGGACCTTCAACGATGTCCGGCTCCAACCTGCACGACCGATGGATGTCTTCGTCACGGAAGAAGATGTGCTAAAGCTGAGAGAAGCCAGGTATCTAACCGGCGAAATTTCACATAGGCTGCCTGCCCAAGGGCAGGTTATTCCCACTCCTGAGCCTGGTGAGAGCATGGTATTCGTGTCTCACTTCCTTCGGGGTTTAGGCTTCCCGACGGACCCCCTTGTGAGGGGGCTCATGTTTTATTATGGGCTGGAATTCCATGACTTGGATCCGAAGTCCATCCTCCACATCTCGTCGTTCATTGTCGTATGTGAAGCCTTCCTCCCCATTACTCCTCACTTGGTTGTGGCTCAAGACCTTCAAAGTGGAGCGAAGATGATCAAGGGCATCGGCGAGTCTTGGAGGGGCTGTTATAAGCAAGAATCTTGGCGCTCCATGGCCGAGGGCTCTTTTCAAGAGGAGCTCAATTTATGGCAGCAGGGTGGTTTTATATCACGCTCGGGGGGCACCAAATGGTGGCGCCACCTGCCTTCCTCGGGTTCTCCACTGCGGCGGGCATCATGGGTCAATAAAGGGCTCGGCCGGGGACCGTCAGGGCGTACCTCTATTGCAGGGCCGTGTTCGAGACCTCAGAGAGAGATGAATCTGGTCGTAGTAAGCGTAGGTCATGCTGATTAAATCGCACCTTGCCTGCAAATGCCACCCCTCCGCTGTGGGAGTTTAATCCGGAGGGACCACGAGCTCTCCAACATTTTATGGGCGTAACGCCCGTGGAGATGTACCAACTGTTCTTGGATCACAAGCAATGTGTTGGACTTAACCGAGGGCCTGAGTCTGAGCTGCAATCGCCGGATAATCAAGTAAGTAGTCCTGTACCCGGACATGCTATCCGCATATTTATCATAAACTTGCCCTTAAAAGAGCTATCCTTTAAACAGGAGTGGATAGCAAAAGCAAAACTGATCAAGTGTCCGGCCCCCCTCCCTGAGACCACGCCGGATCCTGTATTAACCAAGATGCTAGAGGTTGTGCCCTTTGAAGAAGACGAAGGGGGAACAAGGGAACTACTACCTCCTTGAAGGAGGCTATCAAGAAAGGGGATCGAGAATCCCTCCTCCAAGGGAGAAGAGGACCGCTTACGAAGATCCGGAGACCAAAGCCTCGAGCGGGGAAGAAATCTTCACCGAGAGGGTCTGCGGCGGGAGATGCCTCGGCGCACTATTTCCCCAAGGAGATCAGCCCTCCAATGAGCCGTAAGTAAAGGGGCGTTTTTTAAAGAGACATCCCGTTTTATTTCGAAGGTAACGAAAGTTTACCTTTTAGTTCGGATCTCAGCCCTTCACATGAGCTTGTCTTGAGGGATCTTGGTCGGAGATGATGGAGAGCGAAAGCGCCTCCGCTGCCGTACCGTTATGCGAGGTGGGCGACCCTGAGGTGTCGTCGCGGAGGGTGTCTCCGAATCCGGCAGGGCCAGAAGGCAGTCGTGTGTCCCCTCAAAGCCCTCCGTGTCCAGCCTTTGAAAAAGGCCACCGGACGAGTCCGGCACCAGCAGGTGTACGGTCGGAGGAGCTGAAGGATCTGCTCGGGCGAGCGCCTATCTCGAAAGATCACCGTACGTTAATGGGTACGGTGATTGAAAGGATTTCATCCGCTGAAAGCGGATTACATAAAGCCGTCGTAAGTTTACTAACGGGTTTTGAGTGCATAAAATGATGTACCTTCGACAGTTTTGCATACAAAATCGCCTGTGTATAGATAGTAGCCCACGAGACTTGGTGCGGTGTCAAAAAAATGGCGGTGCGCCGAGGATCATAACCCAGTATAATATCGCTCTTCCTATGTAGGTGGCGAAGCATCCGGTGGCTAGCCGGCTGATGAATTTGCCGAAGGCGGCAACAGCGTGGCGGATCACGGACATCACGCTTGTTAATAAAGCGGCAGCGAGTCACAAGGTATGCAACTTCTCCGGGACACCTGGTAAGGGAGCTTGGCGCCCATGCCTTACAACATGTATGCTTAATGCAGATGGTGTCGCTGCTATGGAGAACCTTGGTAGACTCACCGAGCCAAGGAGCAAGCTAGAAAAAGTGATCGGCGGCTACCTTAAAAGCGGCCGTGAGAGCTAAAAGCGAACAGGCTGCTCCTTTGCCAAGCAAAGAAAGAAATGGCGAGATGGCCGTGAAATTGAAGAATGCTCTTGACCGTTGCGAGCTTTTTGAAAAAGAAGTTCGAGCGAAACAAGAGGACCTGAAAAGGCCGCCACGAGGCCAAGGATACTCGCTCTGTGATGAGAGCTATGAAGGAGGAGCTCGTCGGGCGGAGGTATTGCGGCTGGAAAGCAATTTCTAATGCGGAGAAATTCACGGATCCTAAATGCGCTCAATTGGACCGGCTGTGGGGTGCGGAGGATGCTTATCTGGACTTGGCGGCGAGTGCATGACAGCGACGAACACTTCCGAGTCAAAAGGATCACGGAATGGAAGAGCTTTTTGGTCGCAGTTCCATAGTCGGGCGTCAATTTCATTAACCGATCGTTTGGCGAATGGGCTGAGCTGAATAGGTTGTCGGACTTGCCATGAAGGCTGTCGTGACTCATTTGTGGCGAAAAGGCCCGAGCGAAGAGTTATTTTGGCTTGGTGCAGCAGTTCCTTGATGCGGTGCCGCATATCGATGCAATGAAGCGGTCGGCATGCATAGAGGTGCGCGGATGGCTCTTGCCTGTGTCAAGACATCTTGGGCGGAGATGAAGGCCACCGACGTTGCATCCCAAGATTGGACGAAGCAGTACTGCCGATCAGTATTTTGAGGAAGTCCTTGAGGCTCGTTTAATAGAGGCGCAGTGCTCGAAGGATATTATGTTTTAATGACATGTATGATTTGTGAAAACAATGTTTCAATATAATATAAGAGCTTTTTATACTTGTGCGTTCAAGTATTAAAACACCTCTGTCTGACCATTGATGTATATGTGTATATAACACGAAAGATGGCAGTCTTGACTTCACCCCCACACACATAGTCTTGAAGTGTTTGCAAAAAGCGCATTTTCACACTAATCCAACGTCTTGGTCTGTAAAGGAGGTGATAGCGTAGCAAACTAGGCAACGGACTATAATGCTTTATCACTTTCACTTAGCCATAGGAGTTCGATGGTGGGGCTACTATATAGCCCCTAGGGGCACCGCGCTCTCGAATTGAGGCGTATGTGCTGACAGGAAAGCAGTCCTTCGCTAATGAGAGAATTCTAAACACTCCGGTGGGTCATCAGTGGTTGACCAGTCTCACGCTATATCATGACAGTCAGTTTTCGGCTTTCTCTCTTGAGGTGCTCACTGGCGAACGGGGCACAATCGTAGTAGTTCTCCACGGTGCCGCGTTAGCCGATAGGGCAGAGCGTAAGGCAGCAAAACACGAGGCAGGTCAAACCCAACATTTGACCAAAGACATGATTGAGCTGATGCATATAAGGCCTAACTCGAGATGCGAACACTCCCTAAGGTATCCGGTCTTTATAAAGCAGGCAGAATAATGCACTAAGCCCTGGTGTCTGATGCGTGCAAAAATTCTGGTGCGGCCGATGCCAAAGCGCCAGCCTCCTCCTCGGTTATAGCAAGAAACCGGGGATGTGTATCAACAAGAGACAGTAAAAAGGTTTACGCGAGGTCTTAATCTGAAAAGAATCCTTGCAGCGGGTCCCTCTTGCGTCTGCGCTGTGTCTCCGTTGTGCAGCCGTGTCACGGGCGGGTGTAGCATGGTGTTCATCTGTAAAGAGAAGAACTAAGTTGAAAAGAAAAAAGATCGTCTGAAAAATGTACTTTATATTAAATAAACAGAGTACGGTTCGAAAAGTGAATAAAATTGAGCTTTATTGTCTCTTGTTGTACATCGTGCAGCCCTTATGCGAGGTATGCCGCTAGTAAGCGTTTATATGTTTACGCTGATTATAACGCCCGGATTCGATCGCCCAGTGTCCGTCGATTATTCGCCGTCTTTGCCATGTCATTTGCTTGCGTGTTGCACTTTGCCATGTCATCATATGCATTTCATATCATGTCGTCATGTGCATTTCATTTTGCATACGTGTTCGTTTCATGCGTCCGAGCATTTTCCCCGTTGTCTGTTTTGCAATCCAGCACTCCTATGTCTCCGGCGCCCCTTTTACCTCTTTTAGGTGTGCGGGTGTTAAGCGGTCTCGGAATGGACGAGGTTTATAGCGGCCTTGGTATAGCACCGATGAACCGCTGTCAAGTTTAAATGCCATTTGGAGGTCGTTTGGTACTCAGCAGTTAGCAAGGTAACCGCAAAAGCCTCTTTGTTTGCAGCCCAACACCCCTTTCAAAGTGGCCCAAAACCCACCTAACTCCCTCCATGCTCTCGATGCGTTCGATCACGATCGTGTGGTAACCGCTCCTCATTTGGACTCTCCTAGCTCATTCTACCTATATATATGCACCTCCCGAAATTCGGTCTAACCTAGCTTCTTCCTCCTCCGTAAGGCGGACCGTCCACCGCCGCCCGGACATGTCCGCGGACACCTCACCCGCCAATCGTGGGCGCCACGTCATCACCGCCGCCGTCTCGAACCGTGCGCGCCACCTCACCTCCTCTCACCTCCCACGCGCGCCGCCCGGCCAGATCCGCCCGCCCGGACCCGAACCGGGCGCGCCGGGCCCGTGGCGCCAGCGCCGCCACCAGCGCCAGCCGGGCCGCCTCGCGCCGTCGCCGGCGTGCCCGCCGCCAGCAGCCTCCTGCGCCTCCGGCAGCGCTTCGCCCCTCTTCTCGCCCTCGCCGCCCGCTCCATCGCCTCCTCTGCGCCTCCCGCGCCGCCGCTCGAGGAGCCCCTCGACCCGCGCCCGCCGCCCGGTCGGCCGGCCACCGCTCCGGCAGCGCGGCTTCGCCTCCGCCCGGCGCGGTGGGTTCCTCCGTAGCGCCCTCGTCCCTGCCGGCGGATCCGGTCGGGCGGACGGATCCGCCCTCCCGACCCTCTCCGTGAGCCTCGCCTCCTTCCCGCCATCTCCGTGAGCCCGCTCGCGAGCCTCGGTTCCGTGCGGTTGACTTTCTTCCCCCAAATCTGCCTAAGTCCCGAGCGTTTTGATATTTTGTTGCATTTTCGTCATGTCATAACTCCATGCTCACTGCTCCGTTTTGTGCGTATAATATGTCAAATTGTTCGTCTCGACGAGTACATCATTTCATCTCATTCCATCATTTTCATTTGAGCTCATCTTGATGCCCGAAATGCTGTTAGAAGAGTGCTATGTGATGTTAGTTTCATTTCTTATGAAACATGCACTTTGTCATTTTGCCATGATTGATGTGTGCATCCTATGAACTTGAGTCCTACATGTGTTTTGTAATATGCCATGCCATCTTTACAGGGGTGTATGCCATGTATTTTTGTGATCTATGTGGTGACTAGCACAAGTATGCAAACTAGGCTTCATGATGTTGCTGATTTCAGCCCTTGTTCTGCTGATATTTTTATGCCATGTTAACTTGATGCTACAGAGATATCCATGCTTATTTTGAGATACTTCAGTAAGGATGTTTTGTTATACATGTCTTGCTCTATCCATCCATGCCCTTTTTTGCAATTATGGAATGCCATAGCTTGAGTCAATCGAGCTCTACTTTTGCTATAAAATGTTCCTGGCAGATTGTTTACATGTTATTCAATTTTGCCAAGGTTGTTGTAGTTGATCCTTGCATGATATGATGTTGTTCTTGCCATTTATAGCTTCTATGACATGTCTTCTTGCTGTTTGTTGCCTTGCCATGCCATGTATTGCTCTGTAGTGAGTGGTTCAAGCTCACCAACATGCCTACTTATCGTTGTTCCTGCTATGTTTAAATCTGTAATATAACTTGCCATGTTTACATGGGTGCCATCATATTTTCTGATCCTTTTTGCCTTATGGTCAGTAAAGGACATTTGTTCTATGCGATTAGTAGATTCATGCCATGCCTTTGTTTGCCATGTTAAGTTCCTGTAACATGTTGTTTCATAGCTCTAAACATTGCAACCTGATGTTATTTTCTGCTAAAGTCTGAAACTGTTATTATTTGCAATCTTGCCATGCCATTTTGAGCATGTTCTAGTTGTTTCTGGAGATAGCTCAGTGTTCATGTTTTGTCATGCTTTACCTGTACATCATGACCATGCCTTTTGTTATTATGTTAAGATGCTGTAGCTTGTTGTTTTGGTGCTTGCAATATGCCTACTTGCTGTTATGGACAGATTGTTGTCATGACTTGTATTGTGTGTATGTGTTGAACCGTTGCTCCGTTTTGAGTGTGCTCTATATGAAACTTGCTTGATTTTTGCATGTAGCTTCATATTATCATGTTGCATCCTTGTTTTGAGGTGTTTGCTTGATGTTTGTATGCATTTTGCATCAATGCCATGTTTAACTTGTTTTGCTCATATCTTCTAGGCCGTAGCTCCGAATCTAATGAACTTTATATGTAACTTGACTAGAATTTTGTGTAGATCATCTTGGTGCATCTTAACTTGCTGTTTAACAACTTGAACATAAGGTTTATTCAGATCTGGACCAATTTCGAAATTTGCATATGAGGACTTACTGGAATTGTTATATGTTGTTCGGCCTCATTTAAACTTGCTTTGATGTGTTGTTCTTGTTTGCATCATCTCTTGCCATGAGTAGCTTCATGTAGTATTGTCATGCATCATGCTTGTTTGTGCATCATGCCTTGTTCATGTGTGGTGTGTTTACTATGTTGTGTGCTTCTTCTTGTTAGTTCCCGTTTCGTTGCGATCGTGAGGATTCGTTCGTCTACGCTTGGTTCGTCTTCATGGTTTCATCTTCTTCATGGACTCGTTCTTCTTCTTTGCGGGAGTTCAGGCAAGATGACCGCTACCCTAGATCACATTACTATCATTGCTATGCTAGTTGCTTCGTTCTATCGCTATGATGCGCTACCTATCGCTTGCCCTGTCACTTGCTGCTCAAGCCTACCTAATTGCCATGTCAGCCTCTAACCTTTTGCACCCTTCCTAGCAAACCGTTGTTTGGCTATGTTACCGCTTTGCTCAGCCCCTCTTATAGTGTTGTTAGTTGCAGGTGAAGATGAAGTTTGTTCCTTGTTGGAACATGGAGATGTTGTTCCTTGCTGGAACATGTTTACTTGTTGGGATATCACAATATATGTTATTTAATTAATGCATCTATATACTTGGTAAAGGGTGGAAGGCTCGGCCTTATGCAGGTGTTTTGTTCCTCTTGCCTCCTAGTTTCCGTCATATCGGTATTATGTTCCCGGATTTTGCGTCCCTAACGCGGTCGGGTGATTTATGGGACCCCTTGACAGTTCGCTTTGAATAAGACTTTTCCAGCAAGGCCCAACATTGGTTTTACCATTTGCCTCACCTATTACCTTTTCCCTTGGGAGTCAGCGCTCTCAAGGGTCATCTTCATTTAGCCCCCGGCCAATGCTTGTCTAAGTGTTGGTCCAAACCAGAACCACTTGCGGTGCCGCCCCTAGGCAACTTGGGGTATCGTCGGTTGCCGTCGTAGTGTTCATCCGGTCGTGGCCTGAGGCGAGATCTGTGCAGCTACTATCGAGGTGTCGGCACGCGGGAGGTCTTGCTGGTCTTGTTTTATTCTTTGTCGAAATGTCTTGTAGCCGGATTCGAGACGATCGGGTCTTCCCGGAGAAGGAATATCCTTCGTTGATCGCGAGAGCTTATCATGGGCTAAGTTGGGACACCTGCAGGTATAAACTTTCGAGAGCCGTGCCTGCGGTTATGTGGCAGATGGGAATTTGTTAATATCCGGTTGTAGTAAACTTGAAGCAAACTCTTCTAAAATACACCAACCGTAGCGTAATCGTGAGTGTCTCTTTTCGGGGTTGATCGAGAGGAGAACACGGTTTCTGTGTTATGTCTGACGTAAGTAGGAGTTCAGGATCACTTCTTGATCATTACTAGTTGGTGACCGTTCCTTTGTGTCTCTTCTCGCTCTCATTTGCATATGTTAGCCACCATATATGCTTAGTCGTTGCTGCAACCTCACCATTTTACCCCTTCCTTTCCCGTTAAGCTTTGCTAGTCTTGATACCCATGGTAATGGGATTGCTGAGTCCTCGTGGCTCACAGATTACTACACCACCAGTTGCAGGTACAGGTTTGCGATGATCATGACGCGAGAGCGATGCTTGCTTGTCTTCTTCTTCTGCTTCTTCTTCGATCAGGGGATAGGTTCCAGGTCGGCAGCCTGGGCTAGCAGGGTGGATGTCGTTTGAGTTTCTGTTTATGTTTCATCCATAGTCGGATGTTGAGCTTGTATATGATGTTGATGTATTCTTGTGGCATTTGTGCCTTATGTATGTATCCCCATCTATTATGTAATGTTGATGTAATGATATCCACCTTGCAAAAGCGTCTCAATATGCGGGTCTATCCTTGGTGGGACCGTCGAGTTCCTTTTGGATAGGGTCGCATATTGGGCGTGACAGCCGGACTCGTCTAGCCATGTCCGGGGTCCGAATGACCTATTCAGGTGCTTTGATTAGCGGAGCCGGATTAGTGTGGGGCTGTCAAGGCAGTCTCACGTTCTTCCGTGCTTTCGAGTAACACTTGATACTCCTTTTAATGAGATGATGCCGCGTGGACGGGCATTTTAAGTGTAAGAGATGCATAATGCGGTATTGCGTTAAAGCGGTAAAGCTTCACGTCCCAAAGAGTGCTTGATAGCTACTTTCGAATGGGGCGATATGGAAGGTTAACTTTTCTCGGCGGAAGTTGTCGGGTGAGCCGAACACAACTTCTAGCAGTAGGGAGCCCGTACAATGGGCATATAGGCCTGGCATTACCCCTTTGAAGGAGGAGTTGCTATGGCGAATTTTGGTTGGGTTTATCCCCATTTTGCGGATTGTGTCACGATATAGCAGGTTTAGATCGCTACCTCCGTCCATTAGGACTTGTGTAAATTGGAGTCCATCGATTATAGGATCTAATATCAAGGCAGTCCATCCTGCGTTCGGATACTTCCGGAATAATCCTGATGATCGAAGGTGATTGGTTTTGACAACCAACGTTGGGACTCTGCTGGGATAGACCGTGCGACGCGTGTTTCTATGGGCACCGCTCTGTTTTTCCCTTTTGTCACTTGAAGTAAGTTCACTGTTTTGACTTCATGTGGGAAATTCTTTTGTTTTCCGGTGCTCTGCTTGTGGGGTTCGTCATCGTCCTCGCTTGGTGTGTCGAGCCCCTTGTGTTCGACATTGAGTTTGCCGGACTGCTTAAAGACCCAACAATCTCTGTGGGTATGGTTTGCAGGCTTCCCGGGAGTGCTGTGGATTTGGCATATTTTGTCCAAGATTTTGTTTAAGTTGGATAGCTCGTCGCTGTTATCCTTGAGGGGCAGCTTTTTATGATTCTGTCGGGAGCTTCTGAATCCAGCGTTGACTGCCGTGCTCTTGGGCTGTTTCCCTTTGTCGGCGCTGGTCCTTGCTGCGTCGTGGTTTTCCATTTCCATCCCTGACTTGGATGTACTTGGGTCGCTGGTATCGCGCATCTTGCCAGCCAACTATCCTGTCCAGCATAAGCGGGTCATGAGGCTTGTTAATGCAGCCATTGTTCTCGGCTTCTCTGGCGAGATGTCTGGCGAGCCATTCGTCTCGGACGTTGTGTTTGAAAGCTGCTAAGGCTTCGGCGTCCGGACAGTCGACTATTTGGTTCTTTTTGGTGAGGAACCTGTTCCAGAATTTGCGGGCTGACTCTCCGGGTTGTTGAGTTATGTGACTTAAATCGTCTGCATCCGGAGGGCGGACATAAGTCCCTTGAAAATTTGCCCGAAAAGCATCCTCGAGCTCTTCCCAACTTCCAATGGTATTTTCGGGGAGGCTTTTGAGCCAATGTCGGGCTGGCCCTTTGAGCTTGAGGGGTAAATATTTTATGGCGTGGAGATCATCTCCTCTAGCCATGTGTATGCGGAGGATGTAATCCTCAATCCAGACTCCAGGGTCTGTTGTTCCATCGTATGCCTCTATGTTTACGGGTTTGAATCCCGCGAGGAATTCGTGATCCGGCACCTCATCGGTGAAACACGGGTGTCGGCACCCCTATATTTGGGTGTGCCGTGATGTTGGATATTTGGCGTGTTGCATTGCTTGGAAGAGCTTGCTTTCGGCCCATAGATGGACCTAATGGGCCATCCTTTTATCTTGAATCCGTATCTTGGATCGCGTCGGCTTGTGTGCGGTGCCGCTTGCGCTCCATGTTTGCCATGTGGTTGTCTATCCGACCGGCGGCCTCTTTGTTCTTTGATTGCGGGGCTCTCGGCCTCCTCATCGAATCAGGCAGTAATTTGCGCTTGGGTAGCTCTTTGTTTGGCGGTATCGCCGTATTTCTCTGCGGTGTTGAGTACTTTGCTCCATCTAATTCTGAGTGCATCTTCCGCTGTTTTGAGCTTCGCTCGCTTTTCAGAGCTACAGCGATGGCGGCGAGCCTTTTGTGGAGGTTCTTCTGCTCGAACAATTTGTCCGGCATGAGATCGTCCGGACTGTTATCTTCGCCGGGGATGGGTTGTTTATCCAAGTTGTCCTGTTTAGACGGTTGCTCGATAGCATGTTCATCGTCCACCGGTTCGCCCTGCTCTATGGATGGGTCTGTGTGGCTGTCGTCTTTTTCGAGGCGGGACTTGGCGCGGTGTTTACGTTGCCGTTTTGACTGCTTTTCGAGGGATTTATCCTTCATAGTGTCCCGTTGTTCCTCGTGTCACTTCCTTTAGGTGTATCCACCATGTATACATCGTGGGATGAGGTGGCTGTCCAGTATCCTATAGGTGCTGGTTCATGGTTGTCTCCTACATCGTCTTCCATACGGTTGATGTCTTCGGAGTCGAAATCGAGCACGTCGTTTAAGCTTTCGACAGTGGCTACAAAGTGGGTGGTGGGTGGGCGTTGAATTTCTTCGTCGTCCGCATCCCAACCTTCCTGACCGTAGTCGGCGAGGCTCTCTGATAAAGAGAGAGACTTTAGTGAATTCAGGATGTCGCCAAAGGCGAGTCTTGAAAGATGTCATGACAGTGAACTCCATAACCGGCGCCCAATTGGATTCGATTGGCAGGGGCGCGGAGGGTTCGGAGTCCGGAGAGGAGTCCGGCACCTTGGAGTCACGGTCTTCACAAAGGACATGGATGGAGTTCGGCTCAATCGCCGTAGAGATCGTAGCCCCCGAGGCGGTGTCCAACCACTCGTCCTCGATTGGCGGAGTTGGCTCCGAGCTAAGGGTTGGGCGGACACCGGTGCGGACCTCGTGGCAATGTTCGCGGCGAGCTAGATCGTGCCCTATCGAGGCGGTCTGCGGCGCTTGGCTGTGGCTCGAATCCGTCGAAGATCAAGTCTCCGCGGATGTCGGCCGTGTAGTTCAAACTCCCAAACCTGACCTGATGGCCAGGGGCGTAGCTTTGATCTGCTCCAGATGACCAAGTGAATTGGCCCGCGATTGCAAAGCCGCCCGAATCTGAAGATCTGTCCGGGGAGAAAAGTCTCACCCTGGACCGCATCGTCTTTGACGATCGGAGGAGCCATCGGGCCTAAGGATGACGACACAGAGAAACTCTCAATGAAAGCACCAATGTCGGTGTCAAAACCGGCGGATCTCGGGTAGGGGGTCCTGAACTGTGCATCTAGGCGGATGGTAACAGGAGACAAGGGACACGATGTTTTTACCTAGGCTCGGGCCCTCTCGATGGAGGTAAAACCCTACTCCTGCTTGATTAATATTGATGATATGGGTAGTACAAGAGTGGATCTACCACGAGATCAGAGAGGCTAAACCCTAGAAGCTAGCCTATGGTATGATTGTTGTTCGTCCTACGGACTAAAACCCTCCGGTTTATATAGACACCAGATAGGGTTAGGATTACACAGAGTCGGTTACAATGGTAGGAGATCTACATATCCGTATCGCCAAGCTTGCCTTCCACGCCAAGGAAAGTCCCATCCGGACACGGGACGAAGTCTTCAATCTTGTATATTCATAGTCCAGGAGTCTGGCCAACGGTGATAGTTCGGCTATCCGGACACCCCCTAATCCAGGACTCCCTCAGGGACCCTGGCCAAGGAGCTGGAGGGCGAGAAGTTGTTGCGGAAGAACGAGGGCCTCAACTTCGCGGATCACGTGGCGGGCGATAAACGTTGGCTCGATCGCCTCGCCACCGTCGCTAACCAGGCCGCCGCCCAGCTTCCCATCATGGGGATGCCAGACGTGAGGTATGTCCTGGAGCGGAGCGTGAGCGCCAACTGCAGCCTGACCTTGTTCTTTGAGAAGGTCGTCAGTGCTTTGGAGCGGCTCCACGCCAACCGGGCGGCCTCGGCCGAGAGTCCCGGAGGCTTTGCCGAGCTGCCATGACCAAGGTTCTCACCAGGTGGCGCCTGGTATCCCGACCTAGACTTGACGCTTGCTACCGAGAGCTTGCCGAGGGTGCCGACCTTGCGCCCGCTTCGAGGAGCGATCGAGCCCATCATCGGCGGGTCGGCGGAATTACGAGGTGGAGGCGGCGCGGGATTAGGCATCCCATTCTTTGCCGGCGCTGCAGGTTCACAACCAAGACAATTGCTATCTTTAGTTTAGAACTGCAGCAACAATTTGATGTAATATAACTCTGCAGCACTTTCAGTATTATGCATGTTATTTTCCTGTTCGGTCTTCCTTTGTATGTCCACCCTACGTTATTGGGTAGGCTTGCCTGCGCGTAACCCAAGGCGGCGTCTTGGGGACGGATCCCCATTGTCCTGCCGGGTGTGCTTGCTGCTGGGCGAACCACCTTGCCGGCCATAGCGCGGCCGCCCAAACTGTCGAGTTTGACTCGGATCAGAGTTGGGAGCGTTGCTAGGTGCGGTGACGCGGCCGCTTTGAGCTGTTGAGCGGACTCGAAATAGAACAAGCGCGTTGCCAATCGCGGGAGGGCCCCTTTGCGTGCAGGTTTCTCATACACAAGCGAGATCTCCGAGGACGATAACCTCAAGTGTAAAAAGGAAATAATCCGAGGCTCTGAATAACTTAGCTTTTCTGTTGCCGAGTCGGTGTCGTTCCTCCAGCCGCCTTCTTCTCCAAAATCGAGAGCGAGGAAGAACCGCTAGGCTGGCTACCAGACCAGATTCTCACAATCGCGCCCCCTACCTAGCGTGCCAAAGATGTCAGTGTGGAACGACACCTATGGGATCACAAGAATCCCTACTATGGTTGTCGGGGCGCAGGGTTGCGAGGAGAGCAGGGCTAGTAGATAGCACAAGGATCGTTTACCCAGGTTCGGGGCGCGAGGATGCGTAAAACCCTAGTCCTGCTTTGGTGGGTGTATTTCTGGGAGTTCTTGAGCTCTCGAACTAGCTGTGGTCAGCGTGCGGATTGAAAGAGCCGAATCCTTCTCCTTGTCGCCTCGGGCCTCCTTTTATAGGAAAAGGGGTTGCCACAGTGGCACACAGGAGGTGGAAAGGTGTACAATGTTGTGAGGTTATCCCTCGTATTACAGGACAAGATGCATTTAATGCATTGCTTAGGTGTCCCCTTGCTTTATTGGGGACGGGGGCGAGGCCCGTCCCATCCGTCGCCGCTCCTCCTACGCTTGACCACGCGCCGCCAGCGATCGTCGTGCGGTGCCATGTAGGCAGGCAGGCAGCTGAGTTGGCGCGATGGTGGAGCCTTCACAAAGATCTGCATGCCGCCACGCAGGCGTTTGATGAGTTGGCCTGGAGGCTGCATGTTGCCACGCAGATGCCCGCCCAGCTTGTTGGGTGGCAGCTGCATGTGAGCGGCGGTGGAAGCTTGGTTGACGTGGGCTTGGTGGTTGCCTCGCCGGCGTCTTTGGCGAGGGCCTTGCCGGGTGGCCCGGCAAGGGTCTCGCCGTGGCATGTTGTCGTCCCCGGCAAGGATCTTGCCGGGGGTCTGGTGGCCTTCCTCGGCAAGGATCTTGCCGAGAATCATCGTCTTCTAATCCTCATTTGGTCTTGAATATGTCTTCACAAAGATCTGCATGTCACCACAGAGGTGCCCTCCCGAACCCTGGCCCCACGTTGATGATGGCGCTGGGGGCCGTGGGCTCAAGGGTGGCTCACTCTATTAGTGTGGGGCGATCTGTCCCGGCAAGGGTCTTGCCGGGGCCGCTGAGGCCGCCCGGCAAGGGTCTCGCCCGGGGAACCTGCTTCGTCCCTCTGCTCTTTGTGGTCTTGGCCTTGGCGTTGCTTTGACCGTCTAGGGCTTCGGTCTTACCTTGGCTCACCTTCCTCGTTCTGCTTGGTGTGGCCGTGGGCGCGGCTCTGACTGCCCGTGCACAGGTAAAGGGGTACAAAGATGCGCCCCTATTTTTGTACACCGACACCTGGCCGCACCGCCCGCGCCCAGCTGCGTTAGGTGGCGCACGTGCCGCCTGGAGCACGGGGTTGAAGTTTCCCTGGGCAGGCGGCGCCGCCCGGGCTAGCTAGGCTGCCAAGCGGTCGGCGTCAGCCCTCGGGTCGCCGGACATCGGAACCGCGGAGCGTTGGTGGATCAACTGGCGGGGAAGAGGCTCCGGCGCACCCCTACCTGGCGCGCCAAATGTCGGATCTCGGGTTCCGGCAAAACCCTCTAGGTTTGAACACTGGGGTGCGCATGAAGATATCCCCCTACCGATCAACGTCCTAGCTTTGCTAAGATCTCTAGGGCTAACTCGACGAACTCGCAACACAAAGGGCACAAGATTTATACTGGTTCGGGCCACCGTTGTGGTGTAATACCCTACTCCAGTGTGGTGGTGGCGGATTGCCTCTTGGGCTAAGGATGAACAGTACAAGGGGAAGAACAGCCTCCTGAGGAGTTCTTGTGCTTGGTGGGTGTGATGATGAACTGAATGAGTTCGAGACCAGTTGCCTCCTACTGTGGTGGCTAATCCTATTTATAGAGGCCCTGGTCCTCTCCCCAAATATCGAGCGGGAAGGGAGCCAACAACGGCCAATTTGAAATCCTAACAAAAGCAGTCTTTGCCTGCAAAAGGATCTGGTGGTGACGCTGCCTTGGGCTCCTCCATGGCGACCTCCGTCTTGCCGTCCTGCTAGTCTTGGTCTCGTTGCACCGATATGGAAACCTTTGCCTTGACGCCTCGGTACTCCACACCTGCGCTTGCCTCCTTAGCACCAAAGAGGAAACAAGGACACTGCGCGCGCTGGCGCCCGCCTGGTCTCAATCATCATGGCTCACGTCACGAGAACCTCGCGAGGTTTGCCTTGCCTTGATCTCTTCGCCCCTCGCGAGCCAACCTGGTGCGGCCGCTCCCCAGGAGGTCTTGTGACATCCGCCTTGCGAGGCTTGGCCCCTCGCGAGGGTCTTGAGCGCTTGTTGGTGAAGATGGGCCGTACGGGCCCGCTTGCAGAGCCACACCGTGGGCTGCACGCAGGCAAGTCTTGGGACCCCCGTTCCCAAAACGCTGACAGCTGAAGCCTATGCCGGCGACATTGTGGTGAAGTCTCGGGAGATGAGAACTTTAATTCAGGACCTGGAGGAGACCTTTGAAAGCCTGCACCAGGTAGACTTGCGGCTTAACCCGGAGAAATACATGTTCGGCGTCCCTTCCGGCAAGCTGCTGGGTTTCCTCGTGTCCCACAGAGGGATCGAGGTGAACCCGAAGAAGGTCAAGGCAATCGAAGACATGAGTCCACAACAAACCCTTAAGGAGATGCAGAAGCTCGCCGGTCGCGTGACTGCGTTGGGGCGTTTCATCTCCAAGCTGGGAGAGCGCGCCCTGCCGTTCTTCAAGCTGATGAAGAAAAAGGGCCCATTCGAGTGGACTCCAGAGGTCGACCAAGCGTTTCAAGACCTCAAGAGATACCTGACCAGCCCTCAGGTGATGGTAGCGCCCCGACCTCTCGCGCGCCTAGTGATGTACCTTGACGCCACCCCTTACTCCGCCAGCGCAGCTCTGGTGGCGGTCCGGGAGGAGCGGCGGGTCACGGATGCGTCGCGCCAAGCCGCTCCCTCAGCCGGGGCAGCGCAAGACCCAGAGGGCTCCGCGAGGGCTGCAGCGACGCCAGCAAAGGACCAGGCTCAACAAGACGGCGCACTTGGGCCCGCGGAAGCCCCAACGAGTGACCAGGCTTTGGGGGCTTCGTCGTCTCAGGAGACGCCCCAATCTCCGGAAGCCACGAGCCTCGTCAATGCACCCGCCCTTGTCGAGCACCCTATGTATTTTTTCAGCACGGTGTTGCGGGACGTGAGGGCGCGGTACCCCATGCCTCAGAAGCTCCTGCTCGCGCTCTTGGTGGCCTCACGCAATCTGCGGCACTACTTTAAAGGTCACCCCATCAAGGTCGTCTCGGCCTACCCGTTGGAGAGGGTGCTCAGGAGCCCCAACTCCGCCGGGAGAGTCGCTTAGGGGAACATCGAGCTACAGGCATTCCAGTTGGAGTTGAGTACAACCAGGGTCATCAAGGGAGCCGCGCTCGCTGATTTCATGGCAGAATGGATGGACACCCCGGGGCTTGAAGAAGGCGTGGATCGGTCCCTCTCACCGTGGAGTGAAGCGCCAGACGGCTGGGTTATGTATCTTGATGGCGCCTTTGCGCGCCAGGGCGTGGGGGCTGGAGCAGTGCTCATCTCACCCACTCAGGCAAGCTTTACTACGCCATGCAACTCTCCTTCTAGTAGGGCGAGAAGGTCTTCAACAACATAGCAGAGTACAAAGGCCTCATAGCAGGCCTCAAGGCTGCGGTGGCCCCGGGGGTGAAGCGCCTCACCATCAAGGGTGATTCGCAGCTCCTCGTCAACTTCTCCAACAAGGTGTACGAGCTGAAGGACGAGCACATGGAGGCGTACCTCGCGGAGGTGCTCAAGATGGAGAAGAAGTTTTTGGGCCTGGAATTGCAGCATGTGCCCCATGGCACCAACAAGGGAGTCGACGACATCGCCAGGAGAGCATCCAAGCGGCTACCCCAAGAGCCTGGCGTCTTCGAGGAGCTGCTCTTCAAGCCATTCGGCAACACCGCCACTTTCAAGAACAGCGCTGCCTCGGGAGGAGCTCCCTCAACCACCTGCCTTGGGAGCCCTGGCCTGCGGCCCGACCTCGGGAGCACGCTTACACTTGGCACTCAAGCCTCAGGAGGGGTGCTGGACTCGGGAATTCAAGAAATACCTGATGCAAGGGATGCTGCCGAAGAAGGAGGAGGACGCGGAGCATGTGGCCCGACAGGCCACTACATACTGCGTCCAGGATGGTGAGTTATACAGGAAACGACCGAATGATGTTTCCCTGTGTTGCATCTTCAGGGAGCAGGGGAAAGAGCCGCTGGCCGACATACACGGCGGGGACTGCGGGCACCACTCGTCGTCACGGACCCTCGTCGGCAAGGTGTTTCGCAGCGAATTTTACTGGCCTATGGCACTCAACAACGCGACCGAGCTGGTGAAGTCCTGCGAGGCCTGCCAGTTCCACGCCAAGCAGATCCATTAGCCGGCTCAGGGCCTCCAGACCATCCCACTCTCCTAGCCATTTGGGGTCTAGGGGCTGGATACCTTGGGCCCGTTCCCTCGAGCGCCTGGGGCTACCGCTACCTCTACATCGCCATTGACAAGTTCACCAAGTGGTCGGAGGTAGAAGCCGTTCGCACCATCCCGGCCGGCTCCGCGGTCAAGTTCATCAAAGGTCTCATGAGCCGGTTTGGGGTCCCCAACCGCATCATCACCGACAACGGCTCGCAGTTCACTGGAAATCTCTTCAAGACGTATTGTGCTAACCTTGGAACACAAATCTGCTACGCTTCGGTGGCGCACCCCCGGAGCAATGGCTAGGCCGAACGCGCCAACGCAGATGTCCTGAGAGGCCTCAAGACCAGGACCTTCAAGAAGAAGCTTGAGGCCTGTGGCAGGGGCTGGCACGACGAGCTCCAGTTCGTGATGTGGTCCATCCGCACCACCGCCACCAAGCCAACGGGAGAGACCCCATTCTTCCTCGTCTACGGAGCAGAAGCGGTTCTCCCTCACGAGGTCAAGCATCGCTCCGCGTGGGTCCTCGCATTTGAGGAGGCGCAGTAGGATGCCATGCGGGGGATGGACCTCATGCTGGGGGAGGAATGCCGCCGTGAAGCCATGCTACGGGCGGCAAGATATCAGCAGGCGGTGCGACGGTACCACTGTCGCAGCGTCCACTCCAGGACGCTCGAGGTGGGTGACCTCGTCCTAAGGCGGGTGATCTCCAGGGAAGGGTTGCATAAGCTCTCACCCATGTGGGAGGGCCCATTTAGGGTTGCCCACGTCTCCAGACCTGGCGCCGCGCGCCTGGAGACGCAGGACGGGGTACCCATCCAGAACGCCTGGAACATCTAGCACCTCCGGAAGTTCTACCCATGACGAAAGGCCCAGCGCCTGTGAAGAAGGCCCCGTGCCTGTGAAGGTCTCCGCTCGTGACACTCTCACGTAATAATGAGTGGGGCCGTACATGCCCCGGAGTCTCAGGAGTGCCGCCCTCGGGCCTCTGGGGCTCCCTCCCACGTCTTAGTGGCAACACTTAGCTCCGCGCTGGTGAGAAGACAAGAAGACTAGACTAGGTGCCGGACGCGGCTTTTCATTTGCTTTCCGTAGTTGGCTTGCCCCTATTTAATGGAAATTTTCTTTCTGGTGTTACTTAATAATCTTGTTCCATCGACTTCTGCCTCTGTTTCTGCCTTCGGTTCTTTGTTTGACCTGTAGCCTCTCTCGCGTCCCTCGCGAGGGGGCTGGACAGGTGCCCTCGTGAGCGTCTTGTCTATTTTTCGCAGGGCACCTTCGTTCGAGCCGCAAGCTGGCGCACCTCTCTCAATCTGTGCCCCTCGGGTACCGTGATACGAGGCGCTGGGTCGTGGCCAGAGGCGCCTACGACCAAGGCTCAGATCTCCTAACAAATTTTTGCAGTTCCTCCTTGCCAGGTACTGAGAAACGCGCGCCTCGTGAGGCAGAAACTACCTCAAGCACGTCAAGCTAAGTTATTCCTACGTGTCTATATAAAACATTGATATTGCGACACGGCACAGGAAAGATAAACACATCATAACAACTTGGAAATCATAGTTTGTTGCATGCTCCCACGGGGCCCCATACTTGTCTCTCTCGATGCTGGAAGGAAAAGAAGAACGAAACAAAAGCGGCGTGTGCCTTGCAGCAGTTCGCGAGGAGGGATCCATGATGCCCTCCTGGGCTCAGCCAGACCCCACCTCGCGCTTCACCGGGGAGCGACGATGAGATGACCCGCTGCCGCCCTCGAAGCGGGCACGGCGGCGTGGCGGCTGGTCATAGCCGCCGCTGGTGGAGCTGTCGCCGGAGAAAGAGCCGTCGTAGCTTGACGAGCCGCGGTCGGTGCCGATAGCGGGTCCGCCTTCGCCCTCATCGCGACCATCGCCAAGACCGAGCACCTCGTCGCCGTCGTTGTCCTCAGGGCAGCACCCGACGCGGTGGCCATGTTCTCCTAACACCCTCACGTAGAGGGTCGCGTTGCCGTCGTACTTGAAATGGAGGGTGCACCACCTGCCCAGGCTGCACGCGCGGGCAAACGTCTGCCAGCCGCGGCCCAGGGCAGTGTTGCCCGCGACGAAGGCCTCGACCGCAACCCAGGAAGCTTTGCTACAGCAGCCGTCCGCCTGCAGCCAGAGCCCGCCTGGACCTGCGGCCGGTAGCTCGTCGGCGAAGAAGCGCGGGAGCTGAAGCCAGTTGCCGGCAATGTTCTCCGACCACACCACAAACTCCGGCAGCACCTCCGCCGAGTGGAAGCACGGCTGGGGAGGCCGCGCGACCGTGGTGTGCCTCCCTTCATCGACGGGGCTGCCTCGACATGGGCGGCTCCCACCACGCGAAGGGGCACCACCGCGGCCGCGAGGGGCTGCGGCGGGGGTCGCGGAGTGCTTGCGAGGACGACCGCGTCCACGCTTGGGCGGCGGAGAGCGGGGGCCCTCCTGACGAGCCTTCCCCTTCTCCGCGGTCGAAAACCTCTTTGCATGCGCCATGGGAGTTGCTACTGGCAATGGAGCAAGGGAGGAGAAGCGAGCGGAATGGGAGGAGATGGGCAACGGGGGCTCTGCCCCCCTCCTCATTTATAGCAGGAGAAGGCCAACCGACAATCCCCACGATCACATGTAATGAATGTTTTTCCTTGCATGCAGTAGGGACTCGTCAAGTGTGACAGTTGCCGAGGCTGCGTGGGGAAGCGGAGACGCCCACGTCCAATCACTCGCCACACATCGACCAAGGCCGCAGGCTGTTGGGGCCCGCGGTGCTGTGCACTTGACCTTTGGCTTCGCCTCGAAGCCAAGTCCGAGCGCCTTGGGCACAGGGTTTCTTGTCGGCGTTCTGGAACGGGGGTCCTGACTTGCCTACCTGCAGCCCACAGCGTGGCTCCACCCATGGCCCAGTACGACCGTCTTCACCAGCAAATGCTCAAGACCCTCGCGAGGGGCCAAGCCTCGTGAGGCGGACGACACAAGACCTCCTCAGGGACAGCCTCACCAAGCTGGCTCGCGAGGGGCGGGGAGATCAAGGCAAGGCGAACCTCGCGAGGTTCCAATGACGTAAGCCATGACGATCAAGGCCAGGCGAGCGCAGTGCGCACAGTGTCCTCGTTTCCTCTTTGGTGCTAAGGAGGCAAGCGCAGGCGATGAGTACCGAGGCGTCGGGCAAAGGTTTCCATATCGGTGCAACAAGACCGAGACCAGCAGGACGGCAGGACGGAGGTCACCGTGGAGCCTAAGACGGCGTCACCACCAGAGGCTTTGGTAGGCGAAGACCACCTTTAGTCGGGATAGCTTGTACTAGTTGTCTCCCTTCGAATTTGGCCGTTGTTGGCTCCCTTCCCGCTCAATATTTGGGGAGAGGACCAGGCCTCTATAAATAAGACTAGCCACCACCATAGGAGGGAGGGAACTCGGCCTGAACTCATCTTGGACTGGATCCACTCCATCCTCACACCCACCAAGCACAAGAACACCTCTCCTCAGGAGGCTGTTCTTCCCCTTGTACTGCTCATCCTTAGCCCAAGAGGCAATCCACCACACCACACTGGAGTAGGGTATTACACCACAACGGTGGCCCGAACCAGTATAAATCTCGTGTCTCTTGTGTTGCGGGTTCGTTGAGCTAGGCTTTGAGATTGCGGTGAGGCTGAGGGCGTGATTAGGTAGGGGGAAATCTTTGCGCGCACCTAGTGTTCGAACCTCAAGGGTTTTGCCGGAACCTAAAATCCGACAGAAGGCAAGCTGGGCGTCCGGATATGAAGATTCCTTCCTTGTAACCGACTTTGTACAACCCTAGTCCCCTCCGATGTCTATATAAACCGGAGGGTTTTGTCCGTAGAGGATACACAGTTATAGTCGGACAGGCTAGACTTCTAGGGTTTTAGCCGTTACGATCTCGAGATAGATCAACTCTTGTAATACTCATATTCATCAAGATCAATCAATCAGGAAGTAGGGTATTACCTCCATAGAGAGGGCCCAAACCTGGGTAAACATTGTGTCCTCCATCTCCTGTTACCATTGACCTTAGATGCACAGTTCAGGACCCCCTACCCGAGATCCACCGGTTTTGACACCGACACCCATCCCCGTCGTCCTCCCCACTGGCCTCCTCCTCGTCTCCATTGCTCGAGGAGGAGCTTTCATCCAAGGACAAGCTCTCCACGCAGCACCCTAACCGGATTCCCGAGCGCCCAAAGACCTTGACGAAGAGCGGGTCGGCCTGCACTAATTTGAAGCGGAGGACGTGCCCCTTCATCAGGCAGTGGGCGCATGCGAAGGTTTTCCAGCCGCGACGGAGAAGCATAACAGGAGGGACGGGGAACTTTACGTTCGCCCACATGTCGCCATTGCAACATCCCTTCATGTGAAGCCTCAACCTCGACGGCTGGTCGACCTCCAGCACCCTCGCGAACAGCTCGGGAAGGCGAAGACGGCTACGCGGCGGTTCGCGCAGCTGCAAGATGAACCCCAACACTATGTCCCCGACATGGCCGCTTGGCGAAGTGGGAGGAGATGGCGGCGCCGCAGGTGCTCCCCTTCCGTGCCCACTTCTGCCTCGACCACCTTGCCGACCGCGACACTGTCCAGCGCCTCCGTCTTAGGCATCTGGCTCTTCCTTAACTGCCACGGCTCTCTGGCGAGAGGAAGATCTCGTCGCCTCTGCACGGGGATGACCGCGGCCACGCCCTCTCGGCATGGTGGTGGATGAAGAACAAGGAGAAGAGAAGACACGAAAGGATGCCCCTCCTCCTCCTTTCGGTTCCCCTTTTATAGCCAAGCAGGAAGGGCCGGGGCTGGCTCTATACCTTCTCTGAAGGGCCCTTTCGAGTCCAGCTCATTAAAGCCATTGGCAACAAGCGTGGTCGTCGACCGCCCTCCCCGCGCCAATCAAAGGCGCATGGGTATCTGCCATGGCGTACCTTCCTGTATCCCGCGCATCCGCCACCTACCACGCGTCGGGCATGCGGCGTACTTGGCAAAAAAGGTAGGCATAGTGGGAAACGTGAAACGGCGATTACCATCCCATGAATAAAGGCTATTCACGGGCCGCTGCGAGCACGACTGACGAGAAGATTATATCAGTTATTCCCTGCCACGCGTGCCCGCGCACTGTTTGGGCCTAGCCCAACGTTGCTTCGCGCTCGTGTGTGGCCTAGGACCGGGGGTTCCTGACGGTGTACTAAAGTTCGGGCCCTTTAGCACCCCATACTTGTGCGCGGGTCGTCGTAGCCCCACACGCGGCGAGGCGTGAAGAAGGCGATCAAGGATAAAAACGAGAACAAGGCGAAGAGAAGCAGCCGAGCCAAGGACCAGAGAACAGAGGACGAGCTGGACCCCCGGCAAAATCCTTGCCGGGACGGCTTGCGAGACCCCGACAAGATTCTTCCCGGGATGATTTGCAGATCACTAGCAAAGGCATCCTTGAGATTGAGAGCTCTGACACCATCAACAACGTTAAAGCCTCCGGCGGTGTACCGGGATATGCAATGATTCATAAGTGACATGTATGAAAGAATTATGATCGGTGGCTTTGCCACAAATACGATGTCAACTAAACTATCATGCTAAGCAATATGACAATGATGGAGCGTGTCATAATAAACGGAACGGTGGAAAGTTGCATGGCAATATATCTCGGAATGGCTATGGAAATGCCATGATAGGTAGGTATGGTGGCTGTTTTGAGGAAGGTTTATGGTGGGTGTATGATACCGGCGAAAAGTGCGCGGTATTAGAGAGTCTAGCAAAGGTGGAAGGATGAGAAAAAATGCGTATAATCCATGGACTCAACATTAATCATAAAAAACTCATATACTTATTGCAAAAATCTACAAGTTATCAAGGCAAAGTATTACGCGCATTGTCCTAGGGGGACAGATTGGTAGGAAAAGACCATCGCTCATCCCCGACAGCCACTCATAAGGAAGACAATCAATAAATAAATCATGCTCCGACTTCATCACATAACGGTTCACCATATGTGCATGCTACGGGAATCACAAACTTTAACACAAGTATTTCTAAAATTCACAACTACTCAACTAGCATGACTCTAATATTATCACCTCCATATCTCAAAAAAATTATCAAGCATCAAACTTTTCTTAGTATTCAACACACTCAAAAGAAAGTTTTACAAATTTTGAATACCAAGCATATTATTATTTTAAGCAAATTACCATGCTATTTAAGACTCTCAAAATAATCTAAGTGAAGCATGAGAGATCAATAGTTTCTTTAAAACAAATCCACCACCGTGCTCTAAAAGATATAAGTGAAGTACTAGAGCAAAACTATAAAGCTCAAAAGATATAAGTGAAGCACATAGAGCAAAACTATAAAGCTCAAAAGATATAAGTGAAGCACATAGAGTATTCTAAAAAATTACAATTAATGTATGGCTCTCTCAAAAGGTGTGGACGGCAAGGATTATTATGGTAAACTAACAAGCAAAGAAGCAAATAATACAAGACGCTCCAAGCAAAACACATATCATGTAGTGAATAAAATATAGCTCCAAGTAAAGTTACCGATGGAAGTGGACGAAAGAGGGGATGCCTTCCGGGGCATCCACAAGCTTTAAATTTTTGGTGTCCTTGGATTATCTTGGGGGTGCCATGGGCATCCCCAAGCTTAGGCTCTTGCCACTCCTTGTTCCATAATCCATCAAAAGATTTCACCCAAAACTTGAAAACTTCACAACACAAAACTCAACAGAAATCTCGTAAGCTCCGTTAGCGAAAGAAAACAAAAGACCACTTCAAGGTACTGTAATTAACTCATTCTTTATTTGTTTTGGTGTTAAACCTACTGTATTCCAACTTCTCTATGGATTATAAACTATTTTACTAGCCATATATTCATCAAAATTAGCAAACAACACACGAATAACAGAATCTGTCAAAAACAGAACAGTCTGTAGTAATCTGTAACTAACGCAAACTTTTGGAACTCCAAAAATTCAGACAAAATAGGACGACCTAGGAAATTTGTTTATTGATCAGTAGCAATTAGAATCACTATTTTATAACGTTCTGGTGATTTGTAACAATTGTTTTCGTGAACAGAAAGTTTCTGGAAATTACAGCAAGATCAAATAACTATTATCCAAGAAGATCCTATAGGTTTAACTTTGCACAAACACTAATTAAAACATAAAACCACATCTAAACAGAAGGTAGATGTATTATTTATTCCTAAACAGAAAGAAAAATTAAAAATTAAAAATAAAATTGGGTTGCCTCCCAACAAGCGCTATCGTTTAACGCCCCTAGCTAGGCATAAAACAAGGATAGATCTAGGTATTGCCATCTTTAGTGGGCAATCCATAGGTGGCTCTCATAATAGATTCATATGGTAATTTTATATTCTTCCTAGGGAAGTGTTCCATGCCTTTATTTAATGGGAATTGGAATGTAATATTCCCTTCCTTCATATCAATAATTGCACCAATCTTTCTAAGGAAAGGTCTAGCAAGAATAATAGGACATGAAGGATTGCAATCTATATCAAGAACGATAAAGTCTACGGGCACATAATTCCTATTTGCAACAATAAGAACATCATTAATTCTTACCATAGGTTTCTTAATAGTGGAATCCGCAAGGTGCAAGTTTAGAGAGCAATCATCAAAATCACGGAAATCTAGCAAACAAAGTTTTGGGAATAGCGGAAACACTAGCACCCAAATCACATAAAGCATAAAATTCATGATCCTTAATCTTAATTTTAATAGTTGGTTCCCACTCATCATAAAGTTTTCTAGGGATGGATACTTTCAACTCAAGTTTTTTCTCACAAGATTGCATCAAGGCATCAACGATATGTTTGGTAAACGCTTTATTTTGACTATAAGCATGCGGAGAATTTAGCATGGATTGTAGCAAGCAAATACAATCAATTAAAGAGCAACTTTCATTATTAAATTCCTTGAAATCCAAAATAGTGGGTTTAGCAACATCTATGGTTTTACTTTCAATCCCACTTTTATCAATTTTAGCATCATAATCTAAAAGCTCCGAATTTTTTGAACGCTTTCTAGGTAAAGGTGTCTCATATTCAATCTCATCATTATCAAGATTCATATTACAAAACAAGGATTTGATAGGGGACACATCAATAAATTTTAGATCTTCATCTTGATTTTCATGGGAGTCAGGTTTAGCAGCCATCGTATTGACCAAGGTAGCTTGCTTATCAGATATTTCAGTGGTCAACTTCTCAAGACGAGAAATTTGGGATCTTAAACCTTCAAATTCTTTAGACATATCATCGAGCTCTTTATTCAAATAATTCATAATTTTTTTTTGTTCCTTAAGCTTGTTTCTGAAGAAATTATTATGCTCAAATTGCAAAACCATAAAACTCCTAACGTTGCTTTCGATCTCTTCCAACCTTTTAAGGTGAAGATCACCACATCTAGGTAGAGCCATAGTGACAAGCAAGCAATCCAACACACGAGCAAACAAGCTAACGAGAAAAAGGCAAACGGAAAAGAGAGGGCGAATAAAACGGCAAGGGTGAAGTGGGGGAGAGGAAAACGAGAGGCAAATGACAAATAATGTAATGCGAGGGATAAGGGATTGTGATGGGTACTTGCACTACAAAAAAAAGACACATCCGTGACATTTTGGGCCGAACGAATTTTTTTCTGTCATACATATGACACTTCTATGACGATAATTGTGACAAAACCCGGTATCATCATAGATGTGGTGGGCTCCTACTTCTTTGACAAAAAATCATGACAGAAAATGGGCTTTTCGTCTTGGGCGGGCCGGAGACGCAGCTGCATGACATTCTTTGGGCCATCCATGACGGAAAAACCGTGGTAGAAGCAAGGGGAGGAAAATTTGAGGGAGTTGCGGTTACGGTGGGAGGTCGGGGCGAGCGATCGCATTTCTCTCGTCGTCGCACGCGTCATGCGGGCGTTAGCTATCGCGAACCCGAGCGGGCGTTGGGCTCTAACTGAACCCGGCGATTACCTTTGCGAGGCTACATTCACGAACCCGGCGATCGATCGATGGCTGTTAATCGAACCCGACGGAGCGATTCCTTTGCTCTGCGCTAATCAAGCCGATCGATTGGATGAGCAGTGGCGTTGCGGGGGGTTGGATGAACAATGGCGATGGCGTTGCCTCTGGATGAACAGGACCTCGTGGTGTGGAGGGCTGGATGAACAATAGGCGGTGGAGGGTGGTTGAACAGGACCCGTGGTGTGGAGGGCTGGATGAGCAGTGAGCGGTGGAGGGGTGCCCGTGGAGGGTGGTTGAGCGATGGCCGGTGGAGTAGCGCCGCGGTGGAGGCTGGAGGAGGTCGACGGTAGCCCGTGGAGGCTGGAGGAGGTCAGCGGTGGAGATGAGCAGGTATCCGTGGAGTCCGTTTTGCGATGCGCCACACCCTCCCGATGAACAGGACCCCGTTTATTTGTGGCGCTCCAACACAAGTCCGTTTTGCGATGCGCCATACCCTCCCGATCAATAGGACCCCCGTTTCGACCGTAGGAGGTCCGTTTCCTCCGTTTTGCGGTACGCCACACCCCTCCCGGTCAACAGGAGCCCCGTTTCGACCGTAGGAGGTCCGTTTCCTTCGTTTTGCGGTACGCCACACCCCTCCCGATCAACAGGACCCCGTTCCGAACATAGGAGGTCCGTTTTCCTCTGTTGTGCGGTACGTCAGGCCTCGTTTCCATCGCTTGTTCCGTCCAAGCCCTCCCGATGAACACGACCACGCATTCCGTTCCGACCAGCCGGTTTGGCTCCCCATGAACACGACGACGATGCTATTTCTCCGTTCCGACCTAGCCATGTACACGAGCCCTCGCCGTACGTATGCGCGAGTAGGCGTTCGAGACCCCACCCGTATGTACACATACGTGGCCATATTTTCTTTCTTGCACCCTGGCGTTATGCGTGCGTGTACATGCTACGTCGGCGCCTCTACTATGACACGTCGCGCGCTCTACAATGACCGGTATGTACGTACCGTTCGCGACCAGAATGACAACGCTCGTGCGCTTGACCAGGTGGGTCCCGATCGCCGGCACTTCCTTGCTGCGAAGATGTAGCTGGTGGGTCCCGATGGTCGGCGAATCGTTTTGGTTTTTGCGGGGACGCACTTCCTTGCGTGCGAAGATGTAGCTGGTGGGTCCCGGCAATGTCGGGCGAATCGTTTTTTCAAACGCGCCGTTACGTGCAAAGATGTAGCTGGTGGGTCCCAGCGAGCGGGGAAATGTTTTTTTGCGAAATCGGTGGCCCGTCCGGTGGGTCCCCGCTGTCAGGTGGAGGAATAATTATTTTGCGCGTAATAAGGAGGCACTTCCTTGCTGCAGTCGTGGACCCAGCTGTCAGCCTCTCCACGTACAGTCCATGTCCGATGGAAGCCATTCCTTGACCACCTTCACCACGCCGTGCCGAGAGCACCAGGGCGGTGGACGACGGCCAGGCCTAGGAAGGGGACAACGCGGAACCGGGGAAGACGCGGCAGTGGATGCCCATGCGTAGAGGAGTATGAGGGTTCACTCGTTTGGTTGCGGTGTGAGGCTGCCGTCGCCGCAGAATAACAGGGGGTGTGGGTGCGTAGAGGGATGGCCTGGCCAGCGGTGGGAGCAGGCGGCACGGCCGGCGCTGCTTTGGGCGGCTGGAGCAAGAAGACCAGAGGTTGAAGAAGCACTACGGCCGTTGGATGGACATCGTACGGTCACTGGAGCTAGAATCGTTCATATATTGACTAAAGTTGACAAAGGCCTCCATCCCATTCAACATAGTAGGCCCACAAGTCAGCCTCCCACCAAGGTTGGTCCCAGCTAGCAGGGGGTATTCATTTTTTTTGTGCGTAATAAGGAGGCACTTCCGGTGGATCTGAGCTGACAACGGGGGAACGTTTTTTTTGCGAAATACGGTGGCCCAACCTATGGGTCCCAACAGTCAGGGGGAAACGTTTTTTTCACGAAATACTGGTGGCCCGTCCAGTGGGTCCCAGCTGTCAGGTGGAGGAATAATTATTTTCCGCGTAATAAGGAGGCACTTTCTTGCGGCAGCCGTGGGCCCAGTATCGGCCTCTCCACGTCTGATGCTCTTCGATGGAAGTCGGTCGTTAGCCACATTGACCACGCCGTGCGAGAGCACCACGACGGTGGGCGACGGGAGTCCTAGGAAGGGGCGGCGGGCCGGGAAGACTTCGGCAGTGGAAGCCAGCGGAGAGAATACGAGGTTCACCGGTTGGCTGCGGTGTGAGGCTGCCGTCGCCCTGAGAATAACAGGGGTGTGTGTGAGTAGAGGATGCCCGGCCAGCGGTGGGAGTAGTAGGGGCACCTTTGAGGCCTGCACAAAGCAAGACAGACCCGCCACGGAGGCGGAGCGGCGGTCCCGCGGCGCTGCTTTGGGGCTGGAGCAAGAAGATTAGAGATTGAAGAAACCACGGCGGCGTTGGATTGACATCCAGCGTTCGTCTACTAGAATCGTTGTTGGCGTAGTATATAATAACTAAAAAATCTTGCATACGCGTCAACTAAACAGGCCCACAAGTCAGACCACTACCTCTTTTTTAATAATTTATATATAGCTCATGGCAACTTCTTATGCAATTTATTGCGATCGTTTTTAGTTGGCGGGGCCAATTTCGCATATTTCTGTGTGTTGCAAACTACTTTTAATACCGAAATGTCGAGCCAGATTTAAAGTACTTTGAAGATATTTTTGAATTAGGTTAATGCCCAGTGAAATAGGAATCTGAAAATGTGAAAAAAAATCAGAAATTATAAAGTAATTGCCAATTTGTCATCTGTTTTATATTTACAACCCATTTCATATTACTTTCAAGATTTGCAGCGTCTTGAAAGAGTTGCAGCCATGAGGCGTAGAAAATAAGTAGGCATGGATTGGGTATTCTTGAAAAAATAAACTGGGCTCATTTTCACAAAGAAAAAATAGCTGGGCTGGTCACATGGTGAACATAAAATATAAGCACAGGCTAGACGGGCCACAACCCGTTCAAACCCTGCTCCGCCTCAACAATACCAAACAAAAAATACTGCTTTCGAGTAGCTCGTCCCGTGTCGGCCGATCTTGTGCTGTTCTCTTGTCTATTGACTATATACGCTCACAATGCCGTGGGTCCCGGATGTCGGAAAACACTAGGAGGAAGCATTTTATTTTTCCATACTGTTGACGTGGTGGGCCCCTCCGTCATCCACTCCACGTAATTCTGCCGATTCCTGTTGTTTGTTGACCATGTTGACAACGCGAGAGGGCGGCGCTGTGGCGAAGCGCACCATGTGGAGGGCGTCGGCGTTAACGATTTAGGAGACGGTGGGCGGCGATCGTCTTGTTGGCGCAGCCACCGTGGGAGGCGGAAGCGGCGGCTACCGGGCGCTGGTTTGGTTTTGGCGGCCGGAGGAAGGCGGGATGAAGAAACACGACGATCAGTAAAAGCAGCAGGAGTACTTAACAACCTTAATCAAACCAGCAGGGCACTTAACAACCAAAGATGAAAGCAGTATGAGTACTTATACAGTTCAACCGTACAAAGCACGCCTCGAAAGGCTACTTTGCCTCTGATTAACCAAGGGTGAGGCCGCCAAGGCCCAGCGCCACCAGCGCATCCACAACCTTCTCGAAAGCGGCTTCATCTCGCAACATGGTCAATAAACAGGATATTAACTTTAGAGCCATGGTAAAGCATGAACATAATCTTCTATCCTATTCTCCAAGATGGGCGGGCCTTCATTATACGAGACCACCCACGAATAAGTATCTTTTCACCTCCAAGGGAATTGAGTAGGTCGACATAAACATCATGTTGTGACCAAGCGCAAGTCTGACCCGACCATGGTCAGGCATCTGTATAGGGACAATAGAATTCGACAGTTATTGTTTCAAGAAGATCACAGCTGTAAAATTGTGTATAAGCAATAGTTTATGAACAACATATATAACAGAAAACAGCTCGTACCATAAGTTTCTCGACACAGTTGGACCTGTTCAGCGAGTGCAGAATGGCACACATATCCCACGTGGCCTTCCACCATTGAAACGCCCCACAAGGACCTCAAGGCGATCAATAAAGTGTAGGAACTTGTGGATGTCGATCGATCAACTTCATTGCCATTAGTAACAGCGAGTTATTACAGAGTAACAAGCGAAAGCGGGCCGCTTAACTCGAAAAAACCTACACGTGCCACCAATTATAAGAAAATATTAGTTAGAAGTAGCATCTTCATGAGAGATTCGTTGCTACTTCTAAAGTTAAATTGTGATTAGTTAGACAGAATAGGTGGATTAAGAAGTAATCGAGGCAACAAGCAAGAACCATATACAAAACTAACATGGATGAACAATTGGAACGACCTCGGGGTGGAAGATCGCAGTGAAGATGGGAGCAGGTTCTGCTATTTCCATCAACATTCGTGCGCCAACTTTTAGTCCCTAACACTTGAGAAAGTTTATCCAAGTTCGGCCAAAGCAGCGATCTTCTTGGTTCATGAACCCAACTCGGAAGTAATACCCATGGCTTTTCTTCACTATGACCATTTAACTAGTGTATTAAGTTATGGCAAGGCCGAGCATCTTGAGTACATGTGTTCTGGCAGAGCAAATAATACACTGCAGGAAAAATAATATGACAACATAGCATGTTTAAAACAACCCCACCCACCCGGATAGAGAAGAGGATTCTAGGAGCATACTGTGCGTGTTCCAAAATGTTGTGGTAGGATGAGAAGGAACAAGTGTGGCGTCTCGCCGAGGGCGCAGAAATCTGTAGGGTACTCACACTTTGGGCACTGCAACTGAAACACACTAGATTTAGTACGAAGAAAAATGCATCAACGGCGGCGGCTGCCATCCTAGGATTACCTGCGACCAAGAGACTTGGATTTATCGGGGATGGATGAAGAATTCGTACCTGGTTCTCCATGAGAAAACCCTATGCAATCGCCAAGCAGGGTTTTCTCTGAACAAGCGAGCGAGGAGAGGGGATTCAGGCCCAGTGAAATATTGCCGCTTCGTCCGTCCGACTTCTTCGCTAAAGCTTGAAAGGGGGTTGTGATTTGACGGCTCATTGGGCATTCTTTGCGGCCTTCTGACGGGTTGTGTCTACCGTGAAGTTGTGCACTCTAATTTGTGCATATGGCACGTGGACCCGTTGCGGTTGCCCCACATATCAGCGAAAGGAAGTAGAAAGACAGGAGTAACTAGTTACACATAAATATATTTTTGACAGAGAGATACTCCTCTTTAAAGAAATATACAAATCTTTTATATCACAGGCTCACCTTGCCGAGAAATATACTCCCTCTGCAACACATGGGCATTATGGGGGTTCAACTTTTTTTATGGGGGTTCAGCTGAGAATATAATACTCAGATATTTTTTTTACTCAGATAGGCTCATGGTTCTGGACTTTGGGCCGCAGGCCGACCCTGCATGTTTGGGGGCCCATGTGTTCTACCTCAGCGCTTTTCATATTGCAAGCGATCGATGCTGCGCTGGTTTTAGATCTTTGTCATAAGGCGAATACACAAACTTGAATAAAGCACGGCAGCTGTTGGAATGAAATCGAGCAGCAGTTCCTAACCAGCAATCGAGTTGCAATTCTATCAATGATATACCATGTGATAAATAATCTTGTCGTACTACTTATACACACAGGACACTTGTTTCACCATGCAGTTATTACATCAAAATCTCTCGGAGGATAGATCAGTTCGGCAGTTGCGTGCTGCTACTGAAGAATTTCAAAGTTGATTTGGACCAGCTCTCCTTGCCGAGAAAGTTCGATTTTGACATCATCCCCTACCGCAAGATATGATTTAGATTTGAACCTTGACCATACTTTAGCATCAATCATCATGCGACCATCCTTTGTACTTACGGTATATTGACCAGGTTCATTCACACCAAGGTTGCGCATGGTAAGAGAAACTTGGCCGCGGTCGCCTGAATAGTTGAACGACTCCCTCGTTGCTCTAGGAATTCTCTGTTTGCAAACAAGAATACATATCCAAACAGTTAGATCAACACAGTGAATCATGTGAAACAACATGGAAAAAAAATAACGAAGCACTTGGGCGGCCAATGCTTACCAAGAAGGTGGATGAGGGAGTCCCGGATTAGGGGGTGTCCGGATAGCCGAACTATCACCATTGGTCGGACTCCAAGACTATGAAGATACAAGATTGAAGACTTCGTCCCGTGTCCGGATGGGACTTTCCTTGGCGTGGAAGGCAAGCTTGGTGATACGGATATGTAGATCTCCTACCATTGTAACCGACTCTGTGTAACCCTAACCTATCCTGTGTCTATATAAACCGGAGGGTTTTAGTCCGTAGGACAGAACAACAATCATACCATAGGCTAGCTTCTAGGGTTTAGCTTCCTTGATCTCGTGGTAGATCTACTCTTGTACTACCCATATCATCAATATTAATCAAGCAGGAGTAGGGTATTACCTCCATCGAGAGGGCCCGAACCTTGGTAAAACATCGTGTCCCTTGTCTCCTGTTACCATCCGCCTAGGCGCACAGATTCAGGGACCCCGACCGAGATCCACGGTTTGACACCGACATTGGTGCTTTCATTGAGAGTTCTTACGTGTTGTCGCCATCGGTAGGATGCCTCATCTCGTCTTTAAAGACAATACCATCACCAAAGAAGCCTTGGCCACTGGTCAGACTCTTCGGCTAGGCGGTTTTCTCATGACCGCTAGTTCGGCCGCCGCGCCGACGGTGACCTCTCGAGTCATCGAAACCAATCTCCATGTCAGTTCGGAACTTGCCGAACAGTTAGATCCAATCGAGCTCTCCTCCATAAACGAGCTCTTGGATCGCCTCGCCGCCCTGGGAGTCGCTACAGACTACGACCAGATCGGGCCTAAAACCGATCTGAGAGAGATCAACTCTCCCCAGGCTACCTATCATGTTGCCGTGATAGAGGAGCAATGCGGCGATTCTTCTTCTATCTTAAGGACTAGCTACGTCCGGATTCCCGATCCCTCCATGCCGGATTCCTGCAGAGGGACGGATGTCGATCAAGCCCTGAACTTAAAGTCAGGCGGCGGGTCGGACTCATTGGATAACACTCAAAAATCCAAACTTCCGAGTTCGGAAACTCCTCGGCCCCTGAGTCCTAAATTGGTCGGTGTTCCGGATCTAGTACCACCCGCCCACCCAAACATTAGCGATCTCTCTCGAATTTGGCAAGAGCCCGCTGAAACAGTACATCATTACTGGGCCAAATTCCTCCTGGTTTTGAACAGGATAAAGGACTGCCGAGAGGAGGACGCAATCCCAATTTTCCGCAATAATTGCACGGACAAGGGAATCCTAAATGCCATAAGTCGTCGCGAAATTACACGCTTTGCTGACTTGGTGACCATAGTACAAAAGTACTGTGCGATGGAGAGCGCTTGGAAAACCGAAAGTACATTTTGGGATAATCCGGCCCCGAATACACCCCTAGTCCGAAACAAAAGGGTGCATCATTATCAAGCACACGGTCAAATATCAAAAACCAAAACCCCTAAAGTGCGGAACCGTCTTGGAGGGTTGGCTAAGCGGACCACAAAATTCATAGCACGAGGGCGCCACTCCACTCATAGCCTTGAGCATGTTGGATACTACGGCGGTGGCCAAAAGTGGCGAAGAGCTTCTAGCTTCGAATCAAGCCCAGCAACACCAAGACGGTGTTAATAGTCTTGAGACTTTCGCATCAAATAACATGCAAAACGAACACTCTGCAACCTTGCGAAGTCTACCAAGTAGCAACAATAAATCCATGGAGTGACAGGGCTATTACCTTTAATGCCGTGATTTAACCTAAATTCGAACAGCCCGAGCACCGGCCGCATTGGTTCTCGGTCCGATAGTGGGCGGCTTTACGCCTTACTAAGGTACTCATGGATGGCGGCAGCGGACTAAACCTCATCTATGAGGAAACCCTCCGAAAAATGGAAATAGACTGGAACCGCATTGAGCGAAGCAGCACAACCTTTAGAGGAATAATCCCTAGCCGGGAAGCGTGCTGCACAGGAAAAATCACACCGGCGTAGTGTTCGCTCGCGGACAATTACAGGTCCGAGGAGGTCACATTTCAAGTGGCCCCGTTCAACAGCGGATATCATGCTTTATTAGGACGAGAGGCATTCACAATTTTTCAAGCTATACTCCATTACGGGTACATGAAGCTTAAAATGCCCGGACCTAACAGAATCATCACTCTTGCTAGTGATCCGAACATAGCACTCCGCGCGGAAAACAAGACAGCCGCACTAGCCCTCGAGGCACTATCCGAAGCCCTAGTGGCCGAGGAACTCACCACGATGCGCTCCACGGTGAACAGGGACGATGTGATACTCGATAAAAGATCCAAGTCCACTTCTTTTAAACCAGCGGATGAAATAGTCCAATTCCAAGTCCACCCAACGGACCCTGCAAAGACGGCCTCCATTGGGGCACAATTAAACCCTGATGTAGATGCCGCACTACGAGAATTTCGACAAGAAAACTGGGACATCTTTGCCTGGCACCCTTCAGATATGCCAGGAATCCCATGTCGGCTGGCCGAGCACAACCTAAATATCCTCAAAGGATTCAAGCGAGTCAAACAGGTTCTTCGGCGCTTTTCCGAACCCAAGAGACAGGCCATGGGAGAGGAGCTAGCCAAACTTTTGGAAGCCGGATTCATTAGAGATATAAAACATCCGGACTGGCTAGCAAACCTGGTGATGGTACCAAAGAAGGATAAATCCTGGCACCTATGTGTTGATTTTAAAGACCTTAATAAGGCTTGCCCAAAGGATCCCTTCCCTTCCCCGAATTGATCAAATTATCGGCGCTTCTGATGGACCACGACTCATTGTGCTTCCTCGTGCGTACTCGGCTACCACCAAATCAAGATGGCGGAGCAGCACCAAGCTGCAACAGCATTCATCACTCCATACGCCCGTTCGCTTCAATACAATGCCCTTTGGGCTCAAAAACGCCGGCGCAACATATCAGCGCATGATTCAGACATGTCTGGCAAACCAGATCGACAAAATAGTGGAAGCATATGTAGATGATGTGGTCGTCAAAACCAAGCACGTCGAAACTCTAGTAGACGACCTGAGGCTCACATTCGATAATCTTCGAAAATATGACATCAAGCTCGATCCGGAAAAATGTGTCTTCGGCGTTCCAGCCGGAAAGCTCCTAGGCTTCATTGTGTCCGGTAGAGGAATTGAAGCAAACCCAGCCAAGATCCGAGCTCTTTCACAATTGGATATTCAAAAAGACCTCAAACAAATACAAAAATTGACGGGATGCGTAGCGGCTCTAAGCCGCTTTATCTCCCGTTTGGGAGAAAAGGTGTTACCCCTTTACCGCCTCCTCCGTCGCACCGAACACTTCGAGTGGACGGATGCCGCCACGGCCGGAGTCGAAGAGATAAAAGCCATATTGGCAAAAAATCCGGTCCTGGCGAACCAATGCTATTATATATCTCCGCACACATCAAGTTGTCAGCGCGGTGCTCGTTGTGGAACGAGAAACGGACGGAAACCGGTTCCCTCTTCAAAACCGGTTTACTATGTGTCCACCGTCCTAACTCCATGCAAGTCCCGGTACCCACAGTATCAAAAGATAGCATACGCGGTGTTCATGGCATCCCGGAAGCTACGACACTACTTTCAAGAGTGTTCGATAATGGTAGCCTCCGAAGTACCTCTTAATGATATTATAAACAACCGCGATGCGATGGGGCCGGATTGCTAAATGGGCCATAGAGCTCCTTCCATTCGACATAACCTACAAGCCATGACGAGCTATCAAGTCGCAGGTTTTAGCCGACTTCGTGGCCGAATGGACAGAAGCCGAACTCCCTAAAGAGTACGACGCATACTCCAATTGGATCATGCACTTTGACGGCTCCAAAATGTTGGCGGCACGGGCTGGCGTCGTCCTGACGTCCCCAACCGGGGACACAGTCCAATACGTCCTTCAGATAATGTATACGGACTGCAACAACGCAGCCGAATATGAGGCCCTTCTGCACGGCCTCCGGATGGCAGCCTCCATGGGTATTCAACACCTAGAGGTGCGCGGGGATTCGAACCTCGTAATATCTCAAATAAACGAAGACTTTGATGCCAAAGATCCGAAAATGGCAGCATACCGCAATGCGGTCCTAAAAATGTCAGCACAGTTCAGAGGGCTCGAATTTCATCATATAGCCCGGGATAACAACCAGGCGGCGGATATATTGGCACGCATCGGTGCAAAATGCAATGCTGTCCCACCCAGTATCTTTCTAGAACGGCTGTTCAAGCCATCCGTACTATGGGAAGGGGAGTCCGGCAATAACAATCCGGACCCAACCGCACTTCCTAGCGCCGAACACTCTGACACAATCGGAGGCTCTGCCCCCGAGATAACACCCTCCGCTCACAAAATAATGGCGGTTATCGCCCCGTGGACGGAACCATTCCTAGCCTACCTAACTAGGCAGGAACTCCCCGAAGATCAAAATGAGGCTCGCTGCATAGTATGGCGATCAAAAGCCTATAAAGTCCACGAGGGATAGCTTTATAAGAAAAGCACTACCGGAGTCCTTCAAAGGTGCATCTTCGAAGAGGAAGGGCGCAACCTCCTGGCTGAAATTCATGCCGGACTGGGTGGGCACCACGCCGCAGCCCGGGCACTTGTAGGCAAGGCCTTCCGTACACGATTTTATTGGCCGACGGCTCGAGCAGATGCGCAGGATTTAGTCCGAAGATGGGTCGGTTGCCAGCTTTTTGCTAACCAAAGCCACATGCCACCCACCGCCTCAGCCTCCGGACCTGGCTTTGAAGCCTGGCCGGTGAAGGTTCGATTGGCAACCTCTCCGGACTCAGTCCGGCGAGCGCTCTTTTTCCTGAAAAGAGCACCTGCATTAATACGCTTTCCAGGAATCAATCCTGGGAGTATGGTGACACGCCATATCGTTGCGGCGGAGTTTCGATCCGGACCGCACTTCTTTTTAGTCTGCGGGGCCGCACTGCCCTTTGTTGACCAGCCACCGCGGGCTCGGCTTCCTGCCTCGAAGGTTCCCCTGCGAAACACCATTGGTGTACGGTGATAAAAAAAATGCATGGGTCGGTCATTATCAGGATTTTGGGACCTCGGTCTTAGTTACCTGTGAGGCTGGAAGTATTCCGGGGTAATCGGCCGTAATGGCAACCAAAGCGTTGTCGATGCTAAGTTGGTAGAACACCCCATCGATCAACTCCACCTTTATATCCGGATCCTCTTCGGAGGTCGGATCGAGGGACCGTTCCGGATCCTCGGGTTGTGGGGGCGGGCTGTGTATCTTCTCCACAGTCCGGCGTAGTTCCCTGAAAACCATGAAATGAGATATTTAACCACGGGAACATGGATCGGACAGGTCACAAAGATGTTTGCTTACCCAGCTTCGAGGATTATTGAAGAAAACTCCTTGATGGATTGGCGGAGGAAATCCTCCTCCTCCCCTTTGTACATAGCGTACAAGATCTTCACCAGTTCGGTGACCGATCCCGCCCTTCTGCGGCCATGGCGGGTGGCGTTGTCCTCCCGTTGAAGTCCCACATGGGTGGCCCCTATATTGGAGCGGCTGCACCCCCCTCATAATGCAGATTGCCATGACTCCAATCACGGTTAATCCGGCATGAGCCAGTAACCTTATTCGGCTCATCAAATAGAGGACGTACTTGTCATCTTCCCTCCGGGAGCTTCGAGGGCGCCAACTTAGGCGCTTCTTCAGAGGAGCATTGCTGAACTCCGGAAGGCCGATCCGAACAGGATCTGGCAGCGGGACGTCCTCCATACAAAACCATTCTGAGGGCCAGTCTTCGGACGCCTTCTTTGGGGTTCCAAATAGGTATCCGGTCCCGGCGATGCGCCATAGCTCGGCTCCGCCCACTTGATATATTGACCCCTCATGAGAACGGGGTACTAGGCAGAATAATCTCTTCCACAGCCCGAAATGAGCCTCGACGCCCAAGAACAGCTCGCAGACGGCCACGAAGCCCGCAATGTGCAAAATGGAGGCAGGCGTAAGGTGGTGCCACTAGAGGCCGTAGAACTCCAAGAGCCCCCGGAGAAACGGATGGATTGGAAATCCGAGTCCTCTTACTAGATAAGAGCTGAAGCACACCCGCTCTCCTTTAGAAGGATCGGGGACAGTCTCCGCTTGCTTTCCGCCCTTGTAGGTGGCGAGTCCGGCTCGAACCGGAACCATGAAGGCCGGGGAAGAAATCCCTTGGTTTGGAGTATAACTAGCTCGCTATCGGGACTGAGCATCTCTCCCAATTTCCAGGCTGAGGGCTGGGAGCGCGAGAGGAGGAGCCGCGTCGACTGTCCATGATGGAATGGGCTTTGGTCAGGATCGCTCCGATGAAAGCTCGCAAAGGAGGGATGATGTGACTCAGATCTAGATCCTCGCCCATTTTATAGGCAGCTCATTTGCGCAGCTAAGGGGGTAATTGTAAAAATACCCTGGCCTTTCGCATTCATTCAAACACGTGGAAGATAGCCATTATTGGGCGCAGAAGCCAAGGAGCGCGGAGTTTATCAGAAGCCGGACACTGTTCGGCAGGTATATGTAATTTGGAGAAGAACCCGCCTCGCAATGCCGAAGATAATCAACGCGCCGGACTCGTCGTCATTGAAGCCTGGTTCCGGGGCTACTGAGGGAGTCCCGGATTAGGGGGTGTCCGGATAGCCGAACTATCACCGTTGGCCGGACTCAAGACTATGAAGATACAAGATTGAAGACTTCGTCCCGTGTCCGGATGGGACTTTCCTTGGCGTGGAAGGCAAGCTTGGCGGTACGGATATGTAGATCTCCTACCATTGTAACCGACTCTGTGTAACCCTAACCTATCCGGTGTCTATATAAACCGGAGGGTTTTAGTCCGTAGGACACAACAACAATCATACCATAGGCTAGCTTCTAGGGTTTAGCCTCCTTGATCTCGTCGTAGATCTACTCTTGTACTACCCATATCATCAATATTAATCAAGCAGGAGTAGGGTATTACCTCCATCGAGAGGGCCCGAACCTGGGTAAAAACATCGTGTCCCTTGTCTCCTGTTACCATCCACCTAGACGCACAGTTCGAGACCCCCTACCCGAGATCCGCCGGTTTTGACACCGACAGTGGACATGTCGGTTTGTGTAAGGACTTTGGTATATGAAGTGCGAACTGCAGCCTAGTCTGTTGCCGGTGCAACTCCACGGGCCGGACCAAATGCAAGTGCAAGTGTTGGTGCTGGTGCCGAAGCCGCTGCTGCTGCCAGAGATGGTGCTCCTTGTAGAGCTGGTGCCGGTGTCGATGCCCGATCCTCCGGTGGATCGGTGATCCATCGACGCGGTCGGTGCCCAATCCTCTCTTTGGATCGATCGAGCTACTGCCGTTGTCGATGCTAGAGCAACTGCCGGTGCTCGATCTGTGCGAGACAATGACCATCGTGTCTGATCTGCTATGATCAGCTTTCTAACTTGACTAGGATCCGTGACCGTGATCCAGTTTTTTCTTCATTTCTTTTAAGCGAGAAGGACTAATTGTGGCGTTTTGTTAAACCAAACTGCAGTTCATCATAGGGATTCAGCTTGTACTCGGACAACGGTCGATCCAATTTTTCCAATAATATAAGTGATGGACGAGTGCCTTCGTTACATGAATACCGACATAAGAAGTGAAACCTGCAAAATAGCCATCGAGAGCAAACCAAGCGGTTTATTCTGTGATGAATGTCACATGGCAAAACCTGCATCGTAAAATTGCAGGAAAAGAAAGAAAACATGACATTAAATCAATAAAATTTAGACAATAAATCAATAAGATTTACTTGATGTGACACGAGTGAATCCTTACCAGAAATCACTATGTTGAAGTACTAAATGTAAGATTGATCGTCCAACTATGCGTGGCATGCAGGGGCCCTGCCTACTCCCACAAGCAGGACAGTCCAAAGGTCGTGACAAATCGTATGGACCGAACATCCATGGGACTGGAAATCCTGGTGGGTGCGATAAACCCTGCAATGCAGGGGGGCATGCGAGCAGACCGCTGTGCAGACTCACCGGGAGGCGAGCCCTTTGACCAGGCTCCGCCGCCCACCGTCGTCCCAACTACTCCTACTTTTAATGTCGCCAGCGCCGCAGTTTAAATCAACCCCGCACTACCCGGTATCGTTACAATCCTCTCTCTTCCTCTCCGATTCTCCTGTCGTCTACCTCCAACTAGCCTGACCTAAATGTACGCCATGCCGCATCACAATGGTCTGCCCTTAGTGTTCCAGTTTCATGAGGAAGACACCCAACCGGAGTCTCAAGAACATAAGGCGCTTTGGGACGAGCTTGACTGGCCTTGCGGGAAGACGCCACGCCTGTCCCCGCTCCCGTTCCGGCTCCCATCGCCCCGACTGCGCCAGCGCCCATCCCCGTGGCATTGATGGGCTGGGAGCCGCACATTGTCGCCGAGCTTGATGCCACGGGGTTCCAGGAGTTCCTCGCCGACTTTCACGCGCCGTGCACCTGCCAACAAGATGCGCCCTGCGCGTGCAGCAGCGACGCAAGACGCCCGTCTTGGTGCCGTGCACTGCCAACAAGATGCGCGCTGCGACTGACGCGTCGCGCGCCGCGTGCGGTGCCCGTGCACCCGAATGTCTCCGCCGCGCTATTGACAGCGCCTGTCCCCGCGTGGGTGCCAGTGCCCCCCTCAGCAGCATGGATGGCCGCCGTAGACCGCTTCCTTGCACCAATGCCAGTCGCCTCCTCCCGCTAGTTGACTCGCTCCGAAGTCCAGAACATTTTGGCCTTCCTTGAAGCTAGGCCAACATCCAGGAGTACGCCAACAACGGCGCAAGACGCCGCCGTCGCCGTCGGTCAGTGGCCCAACGACACACCGAGCACGGCAGAGGAGCCGCTTCCCACCGCGAGACGCCCCCGCCGCCACCGCGTAATCTAAATTTGCCATGAAAAATGTTCGGATCGCCATGATTAAAATCTGAACGTTTATCATTTCCGTTTATTTTATATCGTTCGTCGTATAATTTAAAGTCGGAGTCAGACTGAACAAAATGTATGGTTTGATCGAATGAATGTTCTGCTAGATCCGTATCAAATTAAATATGAAACGTCATCAAGCCACATGTATTCCTTGTCATCCAACGACCTAGACTGCTTCAATGTCGAGCGCTCAACACGTTTAGCGTGCAGTTAATTTCATGCCAAAAATAGTGCTAATCACATGACAACACGCAAATAATATCCTAGTAGTTAATATCCGCATGCACTTAATATACTTCCAAATTAACGTGCATTGCACGTACACACTGACTAGTGCTGCTAGTACGTGAAACTGGTGTCGTGACTTGTGAACGCGTCCAGATATGGTCAACGGCAACATCGCCCATGAAGTTCTTCCTATTTGCCCGCGGCTAAACACGAAGGGAGGAGAGAGAGAGCACATGGAACCCACCAGAAGTGAAGGCTAATAGTACTAAAAATAAATTACATGTTATCCATTAATTAGGCTGTGTTAATATAAAAACATTATGTGAACAAAGGGGGTACAACAAACATTGCTACTCTACGTATGTTGCCTATTGACGTGCGGCTTGAAGGCCCGGTCACATGTTCGATCCTCGTCCTTTATTTTTTAATTTGTATATGGGTCCAAATTTGTTTCATGACATGTGGGCCCCTCGGTGTGTAGTTTGTAGCACTTTAATTTGTGGGTCAAAATTTGTTCAATTCCAAGTGGACTATCAGTGTGTAGTTTTGTAGCTTATTTATAATAATTAAATAGAACAACATAGTTTCTTCAATAATACCATGGTGCGATGTTGAAGGCTAGAAAGGACGTGCAAGAGAGCGATGACCGAGCCAGAGGGAAATCAACTAGGGGAGTTGCGTGGGTTGCAACGGCGTTTGGAGTAGTTGTGGGCCGAATGCTACGAAAATATAATCTAAACCGACCGGAATAAATGCCTACACAAATTAATCCAAGGTTGGAGTGCCCCTCGCAATGTAAATAGCCCCGGCTTTGCGAGGGATGGAGAGGTAGTAGCTTCAACGCATGGAAGATACGGTATGAGAAAGCGAGGTCAATCAAGAGACATATAGATAGAGAGACAAAGTGAGTGTGGTCCGACATTCATTGAACAAATATGTATGCTCCAGAGAGATATTGTCCGATTGAGCTTTTGGTAAGGGTGAGGGCTATAAGATAGAGCTTGAGAGATGATCAGTCACAGACGTGTAGATATATTTTGTGCATGGGAGGAAGCAAGGTCAACCGATCACATAGGGTCGCCGTGTGATCGAAAGAGTGAGACGGGTTGGAGAGAGTGACCTAGATAGACGATGTGCGTGAGAGAGTATACAATGTGAATAGGTCGAATTGGGCTCAAACATGGTGATATATCGTTTTTGTCCGAGAAAGAGCGAGGTAAATAGAGACATACGGAGAGAGAGAGATAGAGATAGATATATATATAGAGAGAGAGAGAGAGAGAGAGAGAGAGAGAGATTGAGTGAGCGTGGCCCACCATGAGGTCGAAAGGGTGGCGGCGGCTTGGATGGACTGACCTAGATAGACAATCTGCGTGAGAGAGTATAAAGTGTGTCGATCGAGGCCCGAACAGGGAGATATATCATTTGTGTGTGAAAGAAAACGAGGTTAAACGAGACTCAGATAAAGAGAGCTAAATTGAGCGAGTGTGGCCCGTCGTGCGGAAGAAAGAGTGAGACAGTCTCGATGGAGTGACCTAGATATACAACGCGCGTTCGTGTGCACGAGAGGTTGGGGGGCTAGATAGGCAATGCATGTAGTTAGCGTGAGAGGGTGAGAGGGAGAGGGGGGGGGGGAGAGAGCTCGGCATGGGGTGAAATGGCGGGTGTGTGAGGTAAATACATTTGGTAACAGGAGTGGAAAAAGGGGTTGTGTAGTTGAGAGAGTTAGAGATCGAAACATGGAGAGAAAGAATGAACTTGTGTTGGAAACGGTAGCTTGCTAAGGTGGTTAGGAGAGAAAGATTGACCGATACAGGAAGTATGTAGCGTTTGTGCGCGGGGGTCTAAAAACAACATTTGAATGTACATAGTACGAGACTTAATATCGATGCTTCAATTTGGTGTACATTATAGGATTTGAACCGAGGACCAGGCATACGGGTAATTATTTCGAATTCGTGCCATACTAAGTTTCGAAAAGTTAACATTGGCTCAATTTGTTGTGCTATTTTGTAGGTCATATGTTTGAATCCATCCGAAAGTTTTCTCACTACCATGGTGTTCATCATATACATATGAATTTGTATTAAAAAAGTAGCATGGATACAGTGAAATGCGAAATCCACGTTAGAATTGGAGACCGCTACGTGACACACACTCTAATTCAAATAACTAACTACGTGATACACACTCTAATTCAAATAACTAAATATGTGACACACTCTAATCCACGTTAGCGTGGGTACCGTTTCGATTTTTTTTCAAATAACTCCTCATTAATTAATTTATAGTACTCCCTCTGTTCAAATTTATAAGACCTTGAAGACATTTCAGTCAATGTGCAAAACAGTTCATTTTAAGTTGTCTAAAACGACTTACAAAAGTGAACGGATGGATGATACGTCTCCAACGTATCTATAATTTTTATTGCTCCATGCTATATTATCTACTGTTTTAGGCAATATTGGGCTTTATTTTCCACTTTTATATTATTTTTGGGACTAACCTATTAACCGGAGGCCCAGCCCATATTTGCTGTTTTATGCCTATTTCAGTGTTTCGAGGAAAAGGAATATCAGACGGAGTCAAAACGGAACGAAATCAACTGGAGAAGTTATTTTTGGAAGGAAAGCAACCCATGGAACTTGGAGTGCACGTTAGGGGAGATACGGTCTGCCCACGAGGGTGGGGGGCGCGCCCACGCCCCTAGGGCGTGCCCCCTACCTCGTGGGGGCCCCCGTAGCTCCACCGACATACTCCTTTCACCCATATATACCTACGTATCGTAAAACTTCCAGAACAAAAGATAGATCGGGAGTTCCGCCGCCGCAAGCCTCTGTAGCCACCAAAAACCTCTCGGGAACCCGTTCCGGCACCCTGCCGTAGGGGGAACCCATCACCGGTGGCCATCTTCATCATCCCGGCGCTATCCATGACGAGGAGGGAGTAGTTCACCCTCGGGGCTGAGGGTATGTACCAGTAGCTATGTGTTTGATCTCTCTCTCTCTCTCTCTCGCGTTCTCTCTCGTGTTCCCTCTATGGAACGATCTTGATGTATCCCAAGCTTTGCTATTATAGTTGGATCTTATGATGTTTCTCCCCCTCTACTCTCTTGTGATGAATTGAGTTTCCCCTTTGAATTTATCTTATCAGATTGAGTCTTTTATGAGAACACTTGATGTATATCTTCACGTGTTTATCTGTGGTGACAATGGGATATCATGTGCCACTTGATGTATGTTTTGGTGACCAACTTGCGGGTTCCGCCCATGAACCTATGCATAGGGGTTGGCACACGTTCTTGACTCTCCGGTAGAAACTTTGGGGCACTCTTTGAAGTACTTTGTGTTGGTTGGATGAATCTGAGATTGTGTGATACATATCGTATAATCATGCCCACGGATACTTGAGGTGAAAATGGAGTATCTAGGTGACATTAGGGTTTTGGTTGATTTGTGTCTTAAGGTGTTATTCTAGTATGAACTCTTTTATAGATTGATCCGAAAGAATAGCTTTGAGGTGGTTTCGTACCCTACCATAATCTCTACGTTTGTTCTCCGCTATTAGTGGCTTTGGAGTGACTCTTTGTTGCATGTTGAGGGCTTGTTATATGATCTATCTATGTTATTATTGTTGAGAGAACTTGCACTAGTGAAAGTATGAACCCTAGGCCTTGTTTCAACTCATTGCAATACCGTTTACGCTCACGTTTATCACTTGTTACCTTGCTGTTTTTATATTTTTCAGATTACAAAAACCTTTATCTACCATTCATATTGCACTTGTATCACCATCTCTTCGCCGAACTAGTGCACCTATACAATTTACCATTGTATTGGGTGTGTTGGGGACACAAGAGACTCTTTGTTATTTGGTTGCAGGGTTGTTTGAGAGAGACCATCTTCATCCTGCACCTCCCACGGATTTTTAAACCTTAGGTCATCCACTTGAGGGAAATTTGCTACTGTCCTACAAACCTGTGCACTTGCAGGCCCAACAACGTCTACAAGAAGAAGGTTGCATAGTAGACATCAAGCTCTTTTCTGGCGCCATTGCTGGGGAGGTGAGTGCTTGAAGGTATATCTTTAGATCATGCAATCGAATCTTTTTGTTTCTTGTTTTAGCACTAGTTTAGTTTATAAAAGAAAACTACAAAAAAATGGAATTGAGTTTGTCTCACACTTCATCTTTTTAGTATCTTTCGTGAGTATGGTGGAAAGGAAAATTGTGCTCAAGTACTAGAAGAAGAATTACATAGAATTCTTGGCATAAAATATGTGAATGATGAGCATGATTGCAATTTTGTTAGTATGAATTCCTTGAATATCCATGATACTAATGATATGCAAACCCACAAGCTTGGGGAAGCTATGTTTGATGGAGATGATATTTTTTGTCCCCCAAGCTTTGATGAGAAAATTTACTATGATGAAACCATGCCTCCTATCTATGATGATTATTGTGATGACACATATGCTTTAAAGAATAATGATAACCATGAAACTTGTCATCTTGATCTTGATTTTCGATCACATGATAGTCATTTTTTTGAGTTTGCTCCCACTATTATTCATGAGAAGAAATTTGCTTATGTGGAGAATAATAAAAATTCTATGCTTGTAGATCATGAAAAGAATGATTTATGTGCTGGTTATATTGTTGAATTAATTCATGATGCTACTGAAAATTATTATGAGGGAGGAACATATGCTTGTAGGAATTGCAATAATATCAAGTTTCCTCTCTATGTGCTTAAAATCTTGAAGTTATGCTTGTTTTACCTTCCTATGCAAGATGATTCTTGTTCCCATAAGTTGTTTGCTCACAAAATCCCTATGCATAGGAAGGTTAGACTTGAAAGTGCTAGTCATATTCTTCTTGATGCTCTCTTTAAGTTCCAATTCTTATCTTTTATGTGAGCATCATTGAAATCATCGTGCCTAGCTAGGGGCGTTAAACGATAGCGCTAGTTGGGAGGCAACCCAATTTTATTTTAGTTTCTTGCTTTTTGGTTCTGTTTAGTAATAAATAAATCATCTAGCCTCTGTTTAGATGTGGTTTTGTGTTTTAATTAGTGTTTGTGCCAAGTGGAACCTTTGGGAAGACTTGGGTGAAGTCTTTATGATCATGCTGTAAAAAACAGAAACTTTAGCGCTCACGAGATTAGCTAGAAATTTTTACTGGAGAGAGCTATTTAGTTGATTCTTTTTGAAGATGATTACTAGACAAATTCCTCAGGTCCACCAATTTATTTTAGAATTTTTGGAGTTCCAGAAGTTTACGTTAGTTACAGATTACTACAGACTGTTCTGTTTTTGAGAGATTCTGTTTTTCGTGTGTTGTTTGCTTATTTTGATGACTCTATGGCTAGTAAAATAGTTTATAAACCATAGAGAAGTTGGAATACAGTAGGTTTAACACCAATATAAATAAAGAATGAGTTCATTACAGTACCTTGAAGTGCTGTTTTGTTTTCTTTCGCTAACGGAGCTCACGAGTTTTCTGTTAAGTTTTGTGTTGTGAAGTTTTCAAGTTTTGGGTAAAGATTCGATGGACTATGGAATAAGTAGTGGCAAGAGCCTAAGCTTGGGGATTCCCAAGGCAACCCAATGTAATATTCAAGGACAACCAAGAGCCTAAGCTTGGGGATGCCCCGGAAGGCATCCCCTCTTTCGTCTTCGTTCATCGGTAACTTTACTTGGAGCTATATTTTTATTCACCAGATGATATGTGTTTTACTTGGAGCGTCATTTTCTCTTGTTAGTATTAGCTTGCTGTTATTTATAATAGATGTTTTGCATCTTTCGTTTCAATAAAAAAGTCAAGGATAGCCTTTATCATGCTTATTTTGCTAGTATACATGTTGCTGTTTGAAAACAGAAAGTTTACCGCTGTTGCAAAAATTCCTCAGAAAAGTCAGAGAATGGTATAATGTTGAATATTTTTGCATATTGAGCTCTGATAAATTTATTATAGTGGGAATTTTATTTCATAATTTTTGGAGTCAGGTAAGTATGATGAATCTTGCATTCTTTACAGACTGTACTGTTTTGGCAGATTGCTGTTATGTTTGCATTGTTTGCATATGTTTGCTTGTTTAATGATTCTATTTGATGATAGGAGTATTAAATATGCAGAGGCATTTATTATGAAATGTTGAATAATAATGTTAGTGATTTATTACAGTAGAAAATGATAAGGTTTTGCATTGGTTTATACTAACCTATCTCACGAGTTCTTGTTGAGTTTGTTGTGAATGAAGCTTTTAATAAAAAGAGAAACCATGATATGAAAGGAATTAAGGAGACACAAAAGTTCAAGCTTGGGGATGCCCAAGACACCCCAAGATAACATTTCAAGAAGTCTCAAGCATTTAAGCTTGGGGATGCCCCGGTAGGCATCCCACCTTTCTTCTTCAACAACTATCGGTTAGTATTGGTTGAGCCTAAGTTTTTGCTTCTTCACATGAGTTGTGCTATCCTTGCAATGTAGTTTTATTTAGCTTTGCTTGCTGTTTGAATAAAATATCAAGATCTGAAATTATTAAATGGGAGAGTCTTCACATAGTTGCATAATTATTCGACTACTCATTGATCTTCACTTATATCTTTCGGAGTAGTTTTTGTTATTGCTCTAGTACTTTACTTATATCTTTTAGAGCATGGTGGTAGTTTTATTTTGAAGAAATAGATGATCTCTCATGCTTCACTTAGATTATTTTGAGAGTCTTAAATATCATGGTAATGTGCTTAATTCTAACATGCTAAGCATACAAGATTTGTAAGGATTCTTATGAGTGTGTTGAATACTAAGAAAAGTTTGATACTTGATAATTGTTTTGAGATATGGAGTTAGTGATATTAAAGTCATGCTAGTTGGGTGATTATGAATTTAAAAAATGCTTGTGTTGAAGTTATCAAGTCCCGTAGCATGCACGTATGGTTAAAGTTGTGTAACAAATTTGAATCATGAACTTGTGCATCCTTATGAGTGGCGGTCGGGGACGAGCGATGGTCTTTTCCTACCAATCTATGCCCCTAGGAGCATGCGCATAGTACTTGATTTTTGATGACTTCTAAATTTTTGCAATAAGTACATGAGTTCTTTTGACTAATGTTAAGTCCATGGATTATACGCACTCTCACCCTTCCACCATTGCTAGCCTCTTCGGTACCGTGCATTGCCCTTTCTCACATTGAGAGTTGGTGCAAACTTCGCCGGTGCATCCAAACCCCGTGATAAGATACGCTCTATCACACATAAACCTCCTTATATCTTCCTCAAAACAGCCACCATACCTACCTATTATGGCATTTCCATAGCCATTCCGAGATATATTGCCATGCAACTTTCCACCATTCCGTTCATCATCATCGTGACATACTTTACTTTTGTCATATTGCCATTGCATGATCATGAAGTCGACATCGTATTTGTGGCAAAGCCACCATGCATTATTTTTCATACATGTCACTTTCGATTCACCGCACCATCCCGGTACACCGCCGGAGGCATTCATATAGAGTCATATCTTGTTCTAGTTTTGAGTTGTAATCCTTATGTTGTAATCAATAGAAGTGTGATGATCATCATTATTAGAGCATTGCCCAAAAAAAGAGAAAGGCCAAAAAAGGCCCAAAAAAAGAAAAGAAAAGAAAAAGGGCAATGTTACTATCTTTTTTCCACACTTGTGCTTCAAAGTAGCACCTTGTTCTTCATGTAGAGAGTCTCATATATTGTGCTTCAAAGTAGCACCATGTTGTTCATATAGTGAGTCTCATAAGTTGTCTTTTTCATACTAGTGGGAATTTTTCATTATAGAACCTGGCTTGTATATTCCTACGATGGGCTTCCTCAAATGCCCTAGGTCTTCATGAGCAAGCAAGTTGGATGCACACCCACTAGTTTTCTTTTGTTGAGCATTCATTTATAGCTCTAGTGCATCCGTTGCATGGCAATCCCTACTCCTCATGTTGACATCAATTGATGGCATCTCCATAGCCCGTTGATTATCCTCGTCAATGTGGGACTTTCTCCTTTTTTTGTCTTCCCCACACAATCCCCATCATCATATTCTATTCCACCCATAGTGCTATATCCATGGCTCACGCTCATGTATTGCGTGAAGGTTGAAAAAGTTTGAGATTATTTAAGTATGAAACAATTGCTTGGCTTGTCATCGGGGGTATAGAAGTTGGGAACATCTCTGTGTGACGAAAATGAAGCATAGCCTAACTATATGATTTTGTAGGGATGAACTTTCTTTTGCCATGCTATTTTGAGATACGGGCTGCCCACGAGGGTGGGGGCGCGCCCCCTGCCTCGTGGGGCCCCGTAGCTCCACCGACGTACTCCTTTCACCCATATATACCTACGTATCGTAAAACTTCCAGAAAGAAGATAGATCAGGAGTTCCGCCGCCGCAAGCCTCTGTAGCCACCAAAAACCTCTCGGGAGCCCGTTCCGGCACCCTTCCGGAGGGGGAAACCATCATCGGTGGCCATCTTCATCATCCCGGTGCTATCCATGACGAGGAGGGAGTAATTCACCCTCGGGGCTAAGGGTATGTACCAGTAGCTATGTGTTTGATCTCTCTCTCTCTCCTGTTCTCTCTCGTGTTCCCTCTATGGCACGATCTTGATGTATCCCGAGCTTTGCTATTATAGTTGGATCTTATGATGTTTCTCCCCCTCTACTCTCTTGTGATGAATTGAGTTTCCCCTTTGAAGTTATCTTATCAGATTGAGTCTTTTATGAGAACACTTGATGTATGTCTTGCCGTGTTTATCTGTGGTGACAATGGGATATCATGTGCCACTTGATGTATGTTTTGGTGACCAACTTGCGGGTTCCGGCCATGAACTATGTATAGGGGTTGGCACACGTTCTTGACTCTCCGGTAGAAACTTTGGGGCACTCTTTGAAGTACTTTGTGTTGGTTGGATGAATCTGAGATTGTGTGATACATATCGTATAATCATGCCCACGGATACTTGAGGTTAAAATGGAGTATCTAGGTGACATTAGGGTTTTGGTTGATTTGTGTCTTAAGGTGTTATTCTAGTATGAACTCTTTTATAGATTGATCCGAAAGAATAGCTTTGAGGTGGTTTCGTACCCTACCATAATCTCTACGTTTGTTCTCCGCTATTAGTGGCTTTGGAGTGACTCTTTGTTGCATGTTGAGGGCTTGTTATATGATCTATCTATGTTATTATTGTTGAGAGAACTTGCACTAGTGAAAGTATGAACCCTAGGCCTTGTTTCAACTCATTGCAATACCGTCTACGCTCACGTTTATCACTTGTTACCTTGCTATTTTTATATTTTCAGATTACAAAAACCTTTATCTACCATCCATATTGCACTTGTATCACCATCTCTTCGCCGAACTAGTGCACCTATACAATTTACCATTGTATTGGGTGTGTTGGGGACACAAGAGACTCTTTGTTATTTGGTTGCAGGGTTGTTTGAGAGAGACCATCTTCATCCTACGCCTCCCACGGATTGATAAACCTTAGGTCATCCACTTGAGGGAAATTTGCTACTGTCCTACAAACCTGTGCACTTGCAGGCCCAACAATGTCTACAAGAAGAAGGTTGCGTAGTAGACATCAATGGAGTATCTCGTTTCGAATGACTAATTATTGCAAGGAAAACACGGGCATGGTAATACATATAGATTCGTTTGCAAATGAAAGAAGATTCGTTTGCATTCTCAAATGTAGGCGCACCAGTGCAGACCAGTGGTCGTGTCGGGTGGACGCCGCTTGGTGCCTTAAAGGCAACTGCCCTTGGATCGACATGTGGGCCAGCCACCTGTTGGGCCCACATGTCATGGACACAAAGGTAGGTGCCTTAAGGCACCAAAGCATAGTCTGTCGGGGGTGGTCGCGTGTGTCGGACGACGCGTAGCACCCAGCCACCAACCCTCCCCCAAAAAAGGGCGTCGACAATATAAGTTCGCCTTCCACGCTTTGGATTGAAATATCCGGCGGCCCCAATTCCAGCCCTGCAAAATCTCTCTTCTCCACCGTCCCCTTCCGCACCTGAGATTGCTCAAATCCCTAATTCACGCCATCCCTCGAATCGCCCCTCGCCTCGTCTCTTTCCCCACCGCTTCCCCACCTCATGCGGATGACAAAGATGAAGACGACGGTCGCGCTTCACCACCGCACCGAGCTACCTCATCTCGCCTCGCTCACCGCATCGGGTGGTCCACCGACAACGTCGGCCGCCCATAACCGACGTGCCTCACAGACACCGAGTTCCACCGCATCAGGTGCGCTTCACCGATGTTGTCTCCCAGCTCACCAGGGCTACTTCACCGAGCACATCGTCGCACCTCCGCCCCGAGGCCGTTGGGGCTTCACCAATGGTCTCGTCCACCGCATCAGAAGGCCTCGCTGCCACTCAAGATCTGCATCCGTCTGCTACCCAACGCCAACAAGATCACCCTCAACGGCTCAAGTGACCCGCACTCTAGCTAGGCGAGCATGCCCAAACGCCGCCCGAACTAGGTATCCACACATCACTCCCTTGTGCACTGTTCCGACGATGTTTGGATATCCTTTCTCTGTTCTCTTAGCTTACACTCCTATGCAACTCTAACTTTAACTCTTATTTCTTCTGGAGATATCATCTCAAACAAGCAAATCCATTTTTAGCGAAGCATGATGGGGCTACGGATCTGGTACACATCCTGCACACCGTATAACCTTGTAAGTATCATCCTCCCACAACATCAAGGTCGATTCTCTCTTATTTGATCAACCATTCACCGTGTCAAAATGTAGAGGGGATGCAAGGAGCACAAGGCCTGCACATCCAAGCAAGTGGTAACATGGACTTGTACATGGAACATCCCAAGCGCAAGTAGAGCTGTAGTGAGCCTGTACAACGAGCTAGCGTAAGTTACCAGGGGCGAACATTTAACTTAAAAAATATGAAGGCACTTGCACTCCGGAAATCAACATAACTTGAGAAATGTGAAGCTACATGCACTTTGAAAACCAGCTAATGATCCAAAGTAGTTCAGATTATAAACACTAAATGATGCAAGCACCAAAAAATGCAAAATGCAACATGGTGTACAAGGACTACAAACATGGGCTGTACCTTCTTGAATTATTCGTTCTCTGGCTGAAAATATCGAAGTGTAATTGCACGTATAACCAGTGCGCAAACTGCATATTAATATATCTATCCTGCACACGTATGCCAATAGTTTCAAACAACAGATTAGAAAAGTATTTATGCTATGTTGTCATGATATGGGGACTTTCTGGTAGATGGCCTCGACATTTCCTCAAGCTATGAAAATGCACTATAATTTGCTTGTCATCAATGCCTGCAAATCTCTGTCTCTCTCAACATAGTAGATCATCATTAGACACTAAATCCTTCAATGAGCTTGCAAAATGCTTGCATTAGATTCCTCATTAGACACTATATGTTCATCACCGTGAGCATGTAAAATGTTTGCATCAAATCCTTCATTAGCAATCTGCTCATTAGACACTTCGTGCTCAAGAACAACATGAGCTTGTATGTTTGCACCGAAACTTGATTAGATACATCAGATTCAGTTAGTTCAGTATTGATTGGGGGAGTTATAAAATATGTAGAAATTGGTTTCATTTTCTCATAGATTCCCTACATACAAGCAGTTTTACAACACCGTCAGGTTTATCTATTGGCCAGAAATTGAAGAGTTGAATTAGATATAATCAGGGATGTGATGTACCTGCTCGTTGCGCATACTACTCTTGCAAGCTGCGACTGTCCGTTTGCGCAAGCTCGATGCCATGCCCGTACTGCCGCCGCTGCCTCCCACGCAGGCTACACTCAGGGTTGGATCTTCATCTTCATGTACTTCCGTTCGCTTGAAGCCCGGCGACCGCCCTCCAACGAGGGCGCGAGGAAGAGTTGTGTTGGTCTGTCCAGCGGCGGCTAGGTTAGGAGCGAACCAGACTGGAGGCTGGAGCGAATGAATTGGGATTTTTTCCTGCTATTGATCGATATGGGAGGCGCTCGTTTGGGCCGCGAGCCTGCTATAGGGCCTGCCTTGCACTTATGTTATTGGCGCATCCAAATTGAAACATTTTTCTTCATTTTTTACATTGCCTGCTCGTGCGTTGGGACGAACAAAACTAGCGTGGGCCAACCTGGACGACTCAAACTAGGTGCACACTTTCCAGCCACAGGCGGCCGCCCATACCAGCCCCTATGGTGGCGCCGCCCTTTTATGTATGATTGGATAGTGAAAAATATTCCAGGGTGCTTTTGATTTACCCACGAATGGTTGAATTGCTTGTTTCTATGAACTGAGTTCGCAAATAATGTGAAGGATGCCAGTCTTTTCATCCTATTGTAGATTGCTTAGATCTCGATATGCCAAAAGTAATCGCATGAAATATACAAGTAAAAGCCAGTGTGATGTGTTTGGCTACAACTAGTCGACTACATGTCCTCATATAACATATCAAGGACGCACCATCTTACCAGATTAACCATTCGACTTACCCATGCAAAGGTGGGAAGAAAGAAGTATTGGGACTGCGTATCCAAGCAATTGATGCCATGGACTCCTTTGTACAACCTTGTAGCGAAAAAGAAGTTGCGGTGTGCTGTACAAAGAACCAACGTAAGTTCGCCATTACGCTTCTCGAATTTTAGTTAGCCACTTATTGCAAAATTGTTCAATTATGTTGCTTGGCTTAATTTAGTTTGCTACTGTTTACATAATGGCACAGCCTATTAATCATATTGTAGATCTACCTATCTATGTGTTTGATACTTACTGTTAAGAATTACCTGTTTGCCTTAACTTAAATATCTACTTGTTTGTTTAACTTCTTTGCTGCTGCAACAGCGGGTTACAATGATGTTAATAACTAGTACTTTTCAGCATCCAATTGAAACTCTTTAATTCCTTGTTTGTTTAACTGGTTTGCTGTTATAACTCCCAGTTGAGATGTTTTGCTAACTTCAACTTTTCTGAATCCAATCGGAACTTTAATGGAAAAACAGGTTAGCCCAATATCAAAGAGCGAGGTCCCCATGGACGTTGCATCATCCCACGGCAGTGGCACCGGCCCAATCGTGCATTATGAATTGCCAACTGCTGATGCTCTAGAGGCTAAACTAGTGGTAGAAAGAGATTCTGCTTCTGCACTTAGAGATGAAGTTGACATGTTGAGCAAGCAAACAACACAATCACAAGCAGTACTCAAGACAACCATTAAATATTTGGTGGATTTCAAAACGAAGCAAGCTGAGACTGACCAGATTGTTAAGGTCCTGAAGGAAAAAAGGAAATTATATTCCTACATTGTAAATCATAGGTGAAATGTTCTTTCCATAGTTGAATAACCTTTGTGTTGTCTATTCATGTAATCAATCAAACCATTTGTTTTAGAGCTCATGTAATAATTGTTTTTTTTGTTTTTTGGTTTGTAATTTTATTTGAGCACAAGTCTGTATTAATTGATAAGACTCAGAGACATTTCATTTGGATTGCTGTGCCAGACCTTCAAATATGCCAATCGGGCTGAATGTGCATTCAGCAATAGTAGTGGTATAGATGGACCATAAGTGGCACGCATCGGAAAGGGCCAAGATGCTGGCTAAAAAAAGGATGATGTTGTAGCCAAAAAAAAGTACAATGACTGGCTTATGTATGTTAGTTGATATTATTGATCCATATACTCTATAAGTGTTTATATGTCATTAGTTATGTACATTCTTGGTTGATTGACTCGGTATTTGAATCTTGATACATCACTTGTGTACATATCTAAATGGGAGTACACATTATGCTGCGTGACATTTGAGTTGGACATGAAGTGTTCCAAATATTCAATTCACCTTAAACTGGATACTAGTTTCGAATTTGAGTATCGGCATTTGTAACCCATATTCATATATGACAGTGGAATACATCTTTGTCATCCTTTTGAAGATATATAAAAACACATAGAATGATTTATAAAGATTCATATAGGAATACAAAATGGATTCGAATTTAGTTGCCAGGGTAAATGTGGATGCTTATTGTCCCAAAATTCGAAAGAAGCAGCAAAATGTCCACTCCCACGTCGGCTGCCCGACGCCAAGTGTTTGGGAGATGGAAATTACTGTCTATCCATTACACGGACAATCCATCGACCCGATTTCCACTGCTCTAAATAGGGGTAGGTTAGTAACTTCAATTAGACGTGACACGACCGCCTCTGAGCCCATTCCGACACGGTGGGCATCAAACATGGGCGGCAAAACACTTTTGATTCAAGCTCGTCCGAAAGACCTTGGTTTCTCCCTCCATTCCCCATTCATACACGGTGGGCGGCAAACAAAATCGACTCGGCCGAAATCGATGTAGGCAAATATTTTCAGTAGGGGCAGGTTTGTAACTTCACTCAGACGTGGCACAACCGCCCTACTCGTCAGCCCCGTTCATACACCGTGGGCACCAACCATGGGCGCCAACTACCCTCTCCTCGCCCGAAATCGCTCTGGACAAATATTGGCGAGATGCGAGATTACCGTCCTATCCCCAACCGACGAGACGTCCAAATTTTAAACGGGGGATAAGTTCGTAACTTTCCCATATTTCAGACAGGCGCGTCCCAAAAAAATGGTTCCCCGTACCTCTTCCTCCATTTTCCCATTCATACACCGTCCGCGCTAGAACACCGTATCCCCACACCAGCCTCCGTCCGCCACCCCATCCATCGCCGCCGTCCTCCACCACATCCATCGCCACCATCCTCCACCATGCCGGAGCGCCTACCAAGACCACGTCGTCCACTGCTAGAGATGGACGTTTCTCATCCACGGCGACGGACCAATAGCCTTGCATCGCGTCCTCTCGCTTCATCGGCATTGTCGTCCTCTTTGCCGGGGCCACTCACACGACCTTCTCTTCCACCGCAACGGGACTTATCCCCCGATGCACCCGTCTACCGTCGCAGATCTGCTTCAACGCCACTGACAGCCATCGCACCCCCGATGCCTACACGGCGCCGCAAGAGAGGTGGTACTTCATATCTCCTCAACTTTTTGATCTCAAGCAGAAAATAGATCTTAACTTGGTTACTCTACTTTCTTTTCAGCTCTTAGAATTTAGTTCTTAGTTCGAAGCAAACAATGGATGCTAAATATCATTTCTCCGGTTTGCAGCTTCAAATCTACCATGGCACAGCCATAATACGGTTTAATTGATCATGCTTAGGGTTTAATTGATCATGTTGGTTCCGTGGTGGTTTCTTTAATAGAAATCGGAGGGGAAACCCTCTTTTGCTAAAAAAAAATATGCTTAGAGTTTCCCCCTTTTATGATCACTATACGATCAGAATACGTGCTTCGTGTCATAATAAAACTGCTCCACACATCAAGCTAAACAAGCTTAGATGTTCAAATACGAATATGATATTATTAAAACAGAGTTGTTTAATTGGTCAGCTAAATGTTCATAAATTAGTTTTGAAAATACATGTTCACCGCTCGGGTGTGTATCTCTACAGGGTGCCCACGGTGGGCCGGCCCACCCTGGGATTTTGGGTCATCCCAGCCCCGATTCCCTTTGTTCTGCTGCGGCTTCGATCTCTACTGCCTCACCGCTTTGCCTGCTTGGCGACTTCCCGTCCCGGATGACATGACTCTAGGAGGAGACGCGGACTAACAGGAGGCCAGGAGCCGCCGCCTAACAAGTGTCACCGCTGCCAAGGCGCCGCCGTGCCTACCTTCCCAAATCCGTTCAGGGCTCGGGCATGCAGCACCCACCAAGCCAACCCAATTTATCCCGAGATACGTCCTCAACACTCAAGAGCCACTCCTCATCACCCATTTTCTAATTGATTCATTACTCATTAGGCAGGACTGTCATCGGGTTTGTTGTGTGCTCGATGCTACCTACACTTAATGGTTCATATGTATTTCGATAATCTTTAGTACCTCTAAAGTTCACGGGGTTTTCAAAATTCGCCCTCGTAATGTAAACTAGTCATTTTGGATTGTTGGTCGTAGTGACATTGACCCAGATTACTACTGCAAGCCAGATTTGTTGACAATTTTACTTGTCTTTTTTACTCATTCGATATAATATCCAATTATTCACGTCGATTAGTTGCAAACAATAAGTGCTAGACAAACTTCTTCATTCAGATTTTGGACGGTCTCTTACTGCACTTACAATTCTGCATACTTGTCCTAATAAGCTCACAATTAAATGATTTATTCACTACATCTATGCTTGCCTTGTCATATTTGTTGTCAATATTCCTTTAGGGTGGACCACCGTGTTTCTAAATACTGGAACCGTAGACCTGAGTGAATAGTATTTCTCTATGTGATCTCTTCCATCATGTGTGGGTGACGAACACTGCATTGTATAGAAAGAAAGTGTCATTTCTAGCTTTTACATAGGTTTCGATCTTTACATGGAATACAATCTGCCTACTTGCTTTGTGTCGCACTACCAACACTCCACCCTTGAAGCTAAACATTACGCCACTCATAATTGCTTAGTTTATTTGTTCAAATACGAATTTCATATGATTCTAATGTTCCTACTTCAGATTTGAAATGTGTGCCTGCACATATAGAGACATAAGGGTTTGTATTTACGTGTGTGTCCAGTCAAGACGGTTGGGGAGGTGAACTTTGCATATGCAGGGGTTTATAGGGAGACACTCTCCGAGTTGAATCCATAATGCATTCCATAGATAATCTGACTACTTTTATGTTTTCATGAATCTCAGATTCGGACAGCATCATAATGATTATGAGCTTGCGGCATGAAAAGAATAAAGCGTAACAATGCCATGGCTGTCAAACTTGGCATTAAGGGACTGAAATCAAGTCTGGATGCAATGCAATGCAAATGCTCTCCACCTCTGATTCATGCTCGAGAATATGATCCTAACAGTGATTACGAGCTAGAGGAGACCTAAGTCAATGTAGCTCCTAGTTGAGGAGTCGAGGAAGATGCCCTATCTTATTCACCCATCAAGGTACTTGCTCTAACTTTCCAAGGTTACATTGCTCGCACATATCTTGCAACTGATGCTTTGCATTGCTTCTACTTTGTTGAACTGCCATTAGCTTAGTTTACACATCGTGTATGTGAATACGCCCTGCCTATCCATTTTCAGTACATATTCCATCTATCATTGAGGGAGTCCTGGATGCCAGACTGTGTACAATGTCCGAACTATTGAAGCGTGAAGATACAAGACTCGAGACTTCGGCCCGTGTCCGGATGGGACTTTCCTTGGCGTGGAAGGCAAGCTTGGTGATCTAGATATTATATTTCCTTCCTTGTAACCGACTCCATGTAAACCCTAGCCCTCTCCGATGTCTATATAAACCGGAGAGGTTGGTCCTTAGAAGGCCGATCACAATTACATTCATACCATCATAGGCTAGCTCCTAGGGTTTAGCCTCTACGATCTCGTGGTAGATCTACTCTTGTACTACCCATATCATCAATATTAATCAAGCAGGAAGTAGGGTTTTACCTCCATCGAGAGGGCCCGAACCTGGGTAAACATGTGTGTCCCTTACTTCTTGTTACCATCAGCCTTGACGCACAGATCGGGACCCCCTACCCGAGATCCGCCGGTTTTGACACCGACATTGGTGCTTTCATTGAAAGTTCCTCTGTGACATCGCCATCAGGCTCAATGGCTCCTTCAATCGTCATTAACGATGCTGTCCAGGGTGAGACTTTCCTCCCCGGACAGATCTTCGTGTTCGGCGGCTTCGCGCTGCGGGCCAATTCGCTTGGCCACTTGGAGCAGATCGATAGCTATGCCCCCGGCCATCAAATAAGGTTCGGAAACCTGAACTACAAGGCGGATATCTATGGAGACTTGATCTTCGACGGATTCGGGCCAGCGCTAGAAGCGCGGAACAGTCGCGATGAGCACGGATTAGACCGGCTATCAGACGTCGCTCGGGATATCGTCCCGGCAGAAGCCTCGGATATAAATCCGGGACAGGTTGCTTCGCCTAAGGACGGAGGGCTGGACCCCGCCCCGCAGGCCGTACCTTCATCGGCGATGGAGCCGAACAAAGGTTTCACCTCTGAGGGAACCTGTGACTCCGGACCGCCGGATTCATATCCGGACGCAGGTTCCAGTCCACGCGCTCCCGAGCCCGCCGAAACTGGTTGGGCTCCGGTGATGGAGTTCACTGCGGCGGACGTTTTTCAGCACTCGCCCTTTGGAGACATGCTGGACTTATTGAATTCTCTCTCCTTGTCAGGAGACTCCGGGCCGAACTATGTCCGGCTCGAGTGGGAAGCAGACAACGACAGAATTCGTTGCCCACCCACCACCCACTTCATTCCCACGATCGATGATCTAACCGACGTGCTTGACTTCGACTCCGAAGACATCGATGGTATGGACGACGATGTAGGAGAATCACAAGAGCCACCGCTCACCGGGCGGTGGACGGCCACCTCATCATATGATATATATATGGTGGACACTCCGAAGGAAACTAATGGCGACGAGGCAACGGAGGACAACCCCTCGGGAAGAAAATCAAAGAATGGGCGTCGTCGGTGCCGCTCCAAGCCCCGCCATAGCAACACCGGCCCCGGAGGCGAAAATAATCCGGATGGCGCCGAAGAAGAATATGACCCTGATCAGCCCGCCTTTGAGCAGGCCGAACAGGAAGACGAGCAGGTCATCCCAGAAGAACAGGCGACAGACGCATACCCGGAGGAGGACAACTACATGCCCCCTCCGAAGATGAGATCATCCTCGGCGACGACGAGTTCGGCGTACATGAGGATCCTGTGGAGCAGGAGCGCTTCAAGCGTAGGCTCATAGCCACTGCAAGCAGCCTGAAGAAGAAGTAGCAACAACTACAAGCTGATCAAGACCTGCTCACAGATAGATGGATTGAAGTCATGGCAGCCGAGGAATATGGACTCGAATGCCAGACGGCTGACCGGCCACCCCGTGGCCGGGACAAAACGGGATACCAGGCCGCACCCCCACGCCGATACACTACGGCTTAGGGCAACAGGCACGACCTGCGAGATATTTTGGAAAATAAAGCAGGAGAACCAAGATCGATCTACGGATCGAGGGGGCGCGCCCCAACGCGTGACGATGACCGTCACGCCGGATACATCATCAATAAATACGGCCGGGCCGAACATAGCAACCCAGACCAATCCGACCTGCGTAGCCACATAGCCCGGCACAGAGGCGCCGCACACCCCCACTGCTTCACGGACGAAGTAATGGATCATGAATTCCCAGAAGGGTTCAAACCCATAAACATCGAATCATACGATGGCACAACAGACCCCGCAGTATGGATCGAAGATTTCCTTCTCCACATTCACATGGCCCGCGGAGATGATCTACACGCCATCAAGTATCTCCCCCTTAAGCTCAAAGGACCTGCCCGTCACTGGTTAAACAGCCTGCCAGCAAATTCCATTGGCAGTTGGGAAAACCTGGAAGATGCATTCCTTGACAACTTCCAGGGCACATATGTGCGACCACCAGACGCTGATGACCTGAGCCACATTACTCAACAGCCCGGAGAGTCAGCCCGGAAATTCTGGACTCGGTTCCTCACTAAAAAGAACCAAATAGTCGACTATCCGGACGCCGAAGCCCTGGCGGCTTTTAAGCATAATATCCGTGACGAGTGGCTCGCTCGACACCTCGGCCAGGAAAAACCCAAGTCTATGGCAGCTCTCACAACCCTAATGACCCGTTTTTGTGCGGGTGAGGATAGCTGGTTGGCTCGTAGCAGCACCACGCCACATTCCGGCACTTCGGACGGCCGCGATGCTAACGGCAAGCCACGACGCAACAGACATAAGAGACAGAACAACGACGACAGCATGGAAGACACAACAGTCAACGCAGGATTCAGCGGACCTAAATCCGGACAGCAGAAAAAGCCGTTCAAAAGAAATAATCAGGGACCGTCCAGTCTGGACCGCATACTAGAGCGCTCGTGCCAGATTCATGGCACACCAGACAAACCAGCCAACCACACCAATAGAGACTGTTGGGTGTTCAAACAGGCCGGTGAGATAAACGCCGAAAACAAGGACAAGGGGCTGCACAGCGACGATGACGATGAGCCCCGGCGTCCGAATCGGGGGGCAGAAGAAATCCCCGGTGAAAATGGTCAATATGATCTACGCCACCCACATCCCCAAGCGGGAACGGAAGCGGGCACTACGGGACGTCTACGCGATGGAGCCAGTCGCCCCCAAGTTCAACCCATGGCCAGCTTGTCCGATCACCTTTGACCGTAGGGATCACCCTACCAGCATCCGTCATGGCAGCTCAGCCGCATTGGTCTTAGACCCAATCATCAACGGATTCCACCTCACGCGTGTCCTTATGGACGGCGGCATCAGCCTGAACCTGCTTTATCAGGACACAGTGCGCAAGATGGGCATTGATCCTTCAAGGATCAAGCCCACCAAAACCACCTTTAAAGGTGTTATTCCTGGAGTAGAGGCCCACTGCACGGGTTCTATAACATTGGAAGTGGTCTTCGGATCCCCAGACAACTTCAGGAGCGAAGAGCTGATCTTCGACATCGTCCCTTTCCGAAGTGGCTACCACACACTGCTCGGGCGGACCGCATTCACAAGATTCAATGCGGTGCCACACTATGCATATCTCAAGCTCAAGATGCCGGGACCGCGCGGGGTCATCACTGTCAATGGAAATATGGACCGCTCCCTTCAAACAGAAGAGCATATGGCAGCCCTCGCGGCAGAAGTACAATGCGGCCTCCTCCGACAAACCAATCCGGCGACAACTTCAAGCACTGTCAAACGAGTCCGGAGCACCCCACAACAGGATCAACACGAATATCAAGATCGTGATTAGCAGTCCGGCCTCCGCTCAAGCCCCTCCAAAGCAGCATTCGTGCCACACGTACACAATTACGCACTCAAGATACCTTGGGCATAGGCGGAGGCACATCAACGACTCAGTCGATAATGCGGGTAACCGCTAAATACCTTCATACTCTTTCCCTTTTACCTTTCAGGACACCGCGTTAGTGCAGCATCCTCAGAAGTGCCGAATTGCCGGACTCATATGGAAGAGACACTCAAGGAGGCAACAGACATTGTGCACAGAAGGAAATACCCAGGTGGAATCTATTTACGATCATTATACCTGCTTCATCTATCTGCACACGGCTTGCCCCTGGATAGGACATGTCAAATGGTCTTATTTTTGTTTCTGCCTAATACATCCATTGTAAACATATGCTTAAACGTATTTTTCGTCAAATGGAGATTATATATAGCGTCAGCTTATTATCCTTATTTGAGTATTTTTCTCTTATAAATATTTATTTGGTATTACATCCGTACACCTTGGTACGACCAGTTCGCCAGGGGCTTCTTATGACGCCCCGTAATATGGCAACTAAAAGTCCGAACACTTTCAATAGTGCGGCACCCCGAACTTATAGCACTATATGCATCAGCTCCGAATCATGTCTTGGGTCTACAGTTGGGATAGCCCGGCTCCCTTGTTTTGGTGCCTTACGTTCCGTTATATCGGCTAAGGTAGCGCAGGGAGAACTACTGCGATTGTGTCCCGGTTCTTCCGGACGAGCACCTCAGTAGAGAAAGCCGAAAACTGACCGGCATGATATGGCGAGAGCTGGTCGCTATTTGAGAGGTACTAAAATCCTTAAAGATTTTCTGCTTTAGGCGATAAATCGGCTTTGTTCGACCAGGGCGTATATAGCGCCCCAATTTGGCCTTCCGGATTCTAGGGGCTTCGCCAAAATTTCAAATTGTAGACTTCTATGGCTAAGTGAAAGTTATAAAGCCGCATAGTCCAATTGCCTCGTTCGCTGCGCTGGACACCTCCTTAAGGGACCAAATATTTGGATAAAGAGTGTCCGGGTTTTCCACGAACACCCCAGTGCTAGTCACGCGAGGTCGGAAGCCATTTAACGCCTACTTTCAAGATTTTATAAACAGCCGCATGTAAGGTAATATTTTAATAACAAAAGCGCTAGATAGCGCAAGTAACTTCGCCCTTAAAATACAAACATGATGACGAATTCATTCAAAATGGTGTCCTTGGTACATTCGTCAGCCACGAGACGAGCACCCTTCATAACGCCATCATAGTACAGCTCGTGATGGCGACGCGCCTTGCCCTCCGGCGGTCCGTCCTTGACCAGCTTCTCCGCATTCATCTTGCCCCAATGCACTTTGACGCGGGCAAGGGCCCGGCGGGCACCCTTGATGCACACGGATTGCTTGATCACCTCAAGCTGCGGGCAGGCGTCCACCATCCGCCTGATCAGGCCGAAGTAGCTACTGGGCACGAGCTCACTAGGCCACATCCGGACTATGAACCCTTTCATAGCCAGTTCGGCCGCCCTGTGGATTTCGACCAACTGCTTCAGTTGGTCACTCAGAGGCATCGGGTGTTCGGCCCCAGCATACTGGGACCAGAACAGCTTCTCCGTTGAGTTCCCCTCCTGCGCATGGTAGAACTCTGCAGCGTCTGATACGCTACATGGCAGATCTGCGAATGCCCCTGGAGAGCTCCGAATTCGAGTAAGTAATAGAAACGCCTCCTCCACATGTTTGCTTTGCATAAAGAACTTCTTACCCGCTGCTATCTTCTTGGCCTCCTGGATCTCCTGCTGTGCTTTCTCGGCTTCGGCCTTGGCGTCTTTTAAGCTCATAAGGGCCTTCGCAAGCTCGGCCTCTTTGGCCTTCAGATCATGCTCCACTGACTCTCATTTCTTGTCGAGGTCCTGGAGCTCTTGCTGTACCTCACCTACCCTAGCACTTTGCTTTTCGTGCTCCTTACATTCCGAGGCTGCCTTGTCTTCGGCCGCGGACAGCGCCTTCTTCAGGGACACCACCTCGGCGGCGGCCCCTGTTACATGGTCACGACACTTAGGTGTTAGACTCATTAATTTTGCCTAACCCTAAACGTTTAAGAGCGGGAATTATTTACCCTTGTTCTCTTCGAGCTGCCTCTTCGTGAGGATTTAGCGCCTCGCGCTTTGCTCGAGTCCCGCTTTGTTTGGCAACCTCGGCAGGTCGGGCGGCGCAGCAGCAAGCAAGACACCGCTTATTCACAACAATACTTATTGTTAGAATCCTGTGGATTATAATTGACCCTCCGTTTGGCTTTTCTTTCCGAACACCAAACATAGTATCATGGGCTACTACCTATCGGGTGGTAATTTCATACATTTTTTACTTACCTCAAAGCCCGTCAGGAGGCTTGTGCAGGCTTCGGTCAGTCCGCTTCTGGCGGACAGAACCTTCTGAATCACTGCACTCATAAGAGTACGGTGCTCTTCTTCCAGGGAGGCGCCTCGGAGCGCTTCCACCAGGCTATCCGGCGCCGTGGATGCGCCGGAAGTCCTCGGCACGGGTGGCTCGCCCTCCCTAACGGGGGGCTGCCCGCCCAAGTCCGGAACCGTTGGCGGTTCCAGAGCAGTGTTCGGTCGAGAGTTCGCCCTGCTGCAGCTCTCATCGACGCGATCCGCAGGGATCTTGAACCCCGCATGCCCAACATCTGGAATCCCATGTGGGGCGTCTCCAGAGTCACCTCCCCCTGCTCTGAGAGTCTTCGGGACAACACCTCCGTGTCATCCGCGTGTGGAGGGGTAGTGGTCGTCCGGAGCGAATTTATCGCCGAATCGCTCACGGACCCGGAGGAGGATTTCTCGGGGTGAGCCCTGGCCGGACTGCATATATGTTCGCACTATAAGTATAAAAACTACGAAGTGAAACCATGATAGGATGCAGACACTTACGATCGCACCGGGGGCTTCCCCCGGGGCAGCCTCCCCTCCTCGCTGTAAGCTGCCGTGGTGGAATAGTCTGGAAGGGTTACCTTCCCCTTCTTGGACGCCCCAGCCTCCCCCTCCGGGGTGGCTTTTCTCATCTTCTCCCCCTAGTGCAGGGAGGTGGAATTTCTTCTTGATTCCCCCCGCCTCCGCGGGAGGAATGTGTCTCGTTGTCATCGGACGGCAGAGGAATAACAGCCTTGCGCCGAGGGCCTTTTCCGGCCCCCTGGCCCGCTTCGCCGGGCCCCTCATCCTTCCCGGATGGGGCGTCTTCTTCTTCTTCCTCCTCCCCTTCGTGCGAGGAGTCCGCCTCATCGTCTTCGGACGAGGCTTCGGACGCAACCTTACGCCGGAGACCCTTCCTGGTCCCCGGGGCCTTCTTTTCGTCCTTCTTCTCCGGCACCTTGTACGGTGCCAGGACTAGCATCTCCGTCAGGAGAGCATCCGCTGGATCTTCCGGCAACGGAGCCAGACAGTCAACCTGCTCCGCTGTCTTCACATAATCCTGAGGCAAATATATATAAATACTTAAAACTACCCCCATGAATGTATTGGGAAAAAACTAAACCCGGTGGTGGTCCCAAAACTCACCGGATTCGGGGGCCGCACTGCATGAAGTCCGCGGTCCTCGGATGTGGGAGGAGGTACTTCAGAGGCCTTGATCAACACTTTCCATGCGCCTTTGTGCGTCATGCCATAGAGCTTCCAGAGCGTCTGGTATTCGGCCGGGACGAACTCCCACAGATTTATCGCCTGCCTTTGGTAGGGCAGGATCCGGCGAACGAGCATGACCTGGATCACATTGACAAGCTTGATGTTCTTGTCCTTCATGCTTTTGATGCATGTCCGAGTCCGCCAGCTCCGTGGAATCGCCCAGACAGACCCTTCTTTTCCTGTGAGGTGAGCCGCATATGGATTCCAGATCGAACTTCGGGGCGCCGCCCGCTTGGCGCCAGCGGCTCGGTGATGTAGAACCACCCGATTGCCATCCTTTTACGGTCTCCGCAAAGGAGCCGCCCAGCCAGTGACGTTAGGCATCTTCCCACCATGGCCCCTTCAAGACTCCGCTTGTTGGTCACAGACAATCCTCGGCTTCACGCAGAAGACTTGCAGCCACAGCCTAAGTGAGGCGGATGCGGAGGAAAGCCTCGCAAACGATTTATGAATGCCGAGCTGTTGAGGATTTGAATTGGGGCTAGATCATGGAAATCTAGCCCATAGTAGAACATGAGCCCGCGGACGAAGGGATGGAGTAAATCCCAGTCCACTGGACGAGGTGGGCGGCGAACACGACTCTCTCGTGGGGTCCCGGGTCGGAATGACCTGCCCAGTCCGGTAGCCGGCGTTATGGTTGCGGCCAAGTGTCGGCGCCAAGATCTATGATGTGCTTCTCCTTGACGGTGGAAGCCACCCACGTGCCTCCTGCCCCGGACATGTTTAGCTGTGCGGGGAAGACTTGGGCTTGGGCGCTGGAGCTCGAGGGGGCAAGAGTGGCCAAAGGAGGAAGAAGGCGTGGGTGAAAATGGGGGAATCTTATCCCTTTATAGAGGCGCCGGAAGCGGTGCGCCTCCCCACTTGCCCGTTGGAAATCGCTTGTTTCCCAAGCGCCACGATTAATGGCACGATTAGATTACCCATGCCCATATTGATGAGAATCCCGTGATAAGGGGACACGATCTCTGCTTTGACAAGACGTGTCACAGAAACCGCCTCGTGATATGCGTTGTAGCTGGTTGTGTGGAAACGGTTCGGATAATGGATCCGATCATAATAACGTGTCACGTCGCATTGCTTGAAAAGTTGTCAGAAGATTGCATTTGCGAAACGTCATTCTCTTTACGGTGGCATACGAAGATCATCTTGTGGATTCGGACACGGTTTGAGTGTTCGATAATTACCTTGGAGTATTCGGAGGAGGAACCCGCCCTGCAATGCCGAAGACAATACTGCGCGCTGGACTCATCATCATTGAAGCCTGGTTCAGGGGCTACTGAGGAAGTCCTGGATTACGGGGTATCTGGACAGCCGGACTGTGTACAACGTCCGTACTATTGAAGCGTGAAGACACAAGACTCGAGAGTTCGGCCCGTGTCCGGATGGGACTTTCCTTGGTGTGGAAGGCAAGCTTGGCGATCCGGATATTATATTTCCTTCCTTGTAACCAACTCCATGTAAACCCTAGCCCTCTTCGATGTCTATATAAACCGGAGAGGTTGGTCCTTAGAAGGCCGATCACAATTACATTCATACCATCATAGGCTAGCTCCTAGGGTTTAGCCTCTATGATCTCGTGGTATATCTACTCTTGTACTACCCATATCATCAATATTAATCAAGCAGGAAGTAGGGTTTTACCTCCATCGAGAGGGCCCGAACCTGGGTAAATATCTATGTCCCTTACTTCTTGTTACCATCAGCCTTGACGCACAGATCGGGACCCCCTACCCGAGATCCGCCGGTTTTGACACCGACAGTCATCATACCATATTTAGCCATTCAAATGTTGTTCTTGTGTATCAGACATTCAAAAGGAAGAGGGCAATTGCTGATCATGGAGGAGCACAAGCAAAGTATTTGGAAAAGGTAGTGGCACCTGATAAATCAAATAGCTCATTAGGTGTAGTTGCAATATCACCTGACCCACAAAATATCCCAACTCTAGCAGACTCTAGCCCTACTACACTGGTCATTTCTGATGCCCCAACTCAGCAGATCCCAACCGCAGCAACCAAGATGATTATGCCATTGACATAGCACCGATTGTAATGACGCAAAACCCCATTCCAAAGAAAGAGTACACCAAATCCAGCCCAAATCCTTTTCGAACTTGAGAGAGCCCCAATTGCAGCAAATAGGACCCCTGCTCCATTTCTTCCCGATTTAGAAGACGGCTTATGTTGTTGTCAGAACTTTGTGCGATCTTTCCTTCATGGAAAGATTATACCGCAGAACCACGAACAATTTCCGGTCTTCCTCCGCAACTTACGCTGTAAGTAATGTACTAATGTTATTCATGGTCATTATCGCATATGTTTCGCCGACGTAAGACACAAGATTTCATTCTTTTAAATAGGTGAGGAGCAAACTGGATTGTGATGACGAGCAAGAGTTGGTTGCGCTTTTCAAGCACTCGTTGATGAAGTATCGCTCCTACCGAGGCAAGCGCGCTTCGATGGAAAGCCTCGAACGAAATTTCTGTAAAGTCTCCGGTGCTACATTTATCCGACGGTGACTGGAATAATCTTTTTAAACATTGGTCTCGGCTGTGATAACCCACAAGTATAGGGGATCGCAACAGTTTTCGAGGGTAGAGTATTCAACCCAAATTTGTTGATTCGACACAAGGGGAGCCAAAGAATATTCTCAAGTATTAGCAGCTGAGTTGTCAATTCAACCACACCTGGAAACTTAGTATCTGCAGCAAAGTGTTTAGTAGCAAAGTAATATGATAGTGGTGGTAGCAGTAACAAAAGTAAAGACATCAAAAGTAATGTTTTTGGTATTTTGTAGTGATGATAACAGTAGCAACGGAAAAGTAAATAAGCGTAAAGCAGTATATGGAAAACTCGTAGGCACCGGATTAGTGATGGATAATTATGCCGGATGCGGTTCGTCATGTAACAGTCATAACATAGGGTGACACAGAACTAGCTCCAGTTCATCAATATAATGTAGGCATGTATTCCGAATATAGTCATACGTGCTTATGGAAAAGAACTTGCATGACATATTTTGTCCTACCCTCCCGTGGCAGCGGGGTCCTATTGGAAACTAAGGGATATTAAGGCCTCCTTTTAATAGAGAACCGTAACAAAGCATTAGCACATAGTGAATACATGAACTCCTCAAACTATGGTCATCACCGGAGTGGTCCCGATTATTGTCACTTGGGTTGCGGATCATAACACATAGTAGGTGACTATAGACTTGCAAGATAGGATCAAGAACACACATATATTCATGAAAACATAATAGGTTCAGATCTGAAATCATGGCACTTGGGCCCTAGTGACAAGCATTAAGCATAGCAAAGTCATAGCAACATCAATCTCAGAACATAATGGATACTAGGGATCAAACCCTAACAAAACTAACTCGGTTGCATGATAAATCTCATCCAACCCATCACGGTCCAGCAAGCCTACGATGCAATTACTCACGCACAGCGGTGAGCATCATGAAATTGGTGATGGAGGATGGTTGATGATGACGACGAAGCGAATCCCCTCCTCTCGGGCCCCGAACGGACTCGAGATCAGCCCTCCCGAGAGAGATTAGGGCTTGGCGGCGGCTCCGTGTCGTAAAACGCGATGATTTCTTCTCTCTGATTTTTTTCTCCCCGAAAGCCAATACATGGAGTTGGCGTCGGAGGGCCACCAGGGGCCCCATGAGGTAGGGCGGCGCGCCCAGGGTGGAGGGGCGCGCCCCCCACCCTCATGGACAGGGTGTGGGCCCCCGTTCTTCATCTTTGGCGAGGATTTTTTATTATTTATTCTAAGATATTCCGTGGAGTTTCAGGTCATTCCGAGAACTTTTGTTTTCTGCACATAAAACAACACCATGGCAATTCTGCTGAAAACAAGCGTCGATCCGGGTTAGTTCCATTCAAATCATACAAGTTAGAGTCCAAAACAAGGGCAAAAGTGTTTGGAAAAGTAGATCTGACGGAGGCGTGTCAGGCTGTGGCGTAAGGTACCGCTCTATGATATCACATCACAATTTGAACTACATTTCTGCATTTGCCTTAATGTCTCACTTGTATGAAAACTGTTAGCGTAAGAACATTCTTTCTCAAGGGACCACGTAATCTCGCAACTATACTCGCATAATCGCATTGCTCTTGTGAGTACCTCTTGCTGTATGACCATACTTACTTTCATAACTGTTTGATTATGTAGCATCACTGCACATGTTAGCCTTGTAATCGTCCATTTGGTGGACATTATAAGATCCATATGGACTCTTACACAAATTTAGAATCAACCCAATGCTTTTGAAGAGGTTTAGCTCTGCAGTCCTCTTGTAAGGACTGAACGTGGTCTATCACTGTACTTACATTAACAGCTAGTCCCTCCGTCCCATAATATAAGAACATTACATACAAGACACCACGGTGTTCAAAACACTCTTGTATTATGGGAAGAGGGATTGGTTCATTGTAGCATTCTCAATCTCATCTCCCTCGCCCACCATTTACTAAAAAGATCAGATCTATATTTAATCTTACCAACAAGTAGAATACATGAGACAATGCCAAAGGTCTTTGAAGTGTAGCCCATTGCTCTTGTCAAGACATTTTGTCCTGTAACGCTTGTACTTCGAGGATTGGTAGTTGATTATGTAGCATCAATCTGCATCTTATCTTCATTATCCTCTATCCCTTCGGTATTATCATATCTATAATTACTCTCTACAAAATGTAGAGTACAGGCAATGCTTATGAAGAAGATTCTGTGCTGAAATTCTTGAGTTATCCTTCCCTTGACATGGAGAAGGGCATTATAAAGCCGGTGTTAACTGTTAATGTAAGTCAGTCCTTCTAAAGCCTTTATCCTCAACTGCTATTTAATTTTCTCTTACTCCCTATCGTTACTGCTGTTTAGTTTGCTGTTTCTACCAAAATGCATGTTCGTAAGAACCGTAAGTTCTAGGTTTTACTTGTAAAACCAAATTTGTTATTCATACCATGCACATTACATAATACTCCCTATATGTATGCTTGGTTTTGTGGATCTATAATCCGATGTGTGGTGAAGCAGCCCACGTTTGCACCTTGTCATCTCCTGTTTATCTTCTTGATGTGGTGATGATATGAACAAAATGCCATGCACATTATCCAAAATAGATACAATGATATTCTTTGCCCTTCATCTATGCTTGTTATGTTGACATGGTAATCCAGTAGTGTGGTGAAGCTCCCCGCATTATGAACAATGCCAAATTATGTTATTGATTTTTTGAACTTACTCTTTATTTTCTAATTTGAAATTGGATAGAATTGACAGAACAGTTATCATCTTTGTTTATACACGTGCAAAACCTGTCATCTCTCTGCTTTGTTTCAGGGTGATATGCCTGATGGCATGCACAAGTCTGCTGAAGGCTGTGAGACAAACCCTACACATATTGCAGCAAAGAAGGCAAAACATCTTGAAGATAGCGAGACAACCCCAAAGTCTTGTCTTGATGCAGTGTTCAAGTTACTTGAGACTAACAATCGACAAGCTCACGAAATTCGTTATGCGAATCGGTTAAACTTCTTGGCCTCAAGTTCTAGCGAAAAGGCATTCGCAACTCAACTTCGACTTGAAGTCCTATCTCTAAGAAAGATTGCGCAGAACACCAATGAGAACCTCATCGCTAAACAGCTACACACAGAAGCTATGACCGACATGCTAGGCTGGTCTCACAGCCTTGCTCAAGACTTCTGCAGCAGTTCCCCAGCGGCTAACCTTTCTTGAACTGTCTTGAAGTGGTCTCGGTTCAAGATTATTTTGTTATGCTGCAATGGTGCCCGCTTTGTAATCTGCTTCTTCGTTGCGCTTTATGATCACCGGTGGTGAACTTGATGCCCAAAGGGATGTAATATACCTTAAATCCTTTATTGTATAGTGTAGGTTTATTCTTAGTTACTATGCCGTAATTTCTTTATTGTATAGAGTAGGTTAGTTCTTAATTCCTACTAGTTACTGCCATCATTCGCTATCTGAAAAAATCAGATGTAGTCAACCGGTCAAACATTCGATAACGCCGCTTTTCTAGCGGCCACAATTGGGCGACCTCACGCCTTTCTTGGGCCCGAATGATTGGGGCCTTCACACATTGCGCCAGCCCAAACTTACACCGCCTATATTTTAGTTGGGCCTTTTGTCAACCCAAAGGCTTAGTTTGGCCCGTGTACCGTTGGGCCATTAATGTGCTGAATATTGTATCGGCTTTATTACGGCGAGATGAAACCACGGGCCTTTAGCAGCCAAAATGCATGTTGGGCCTCAATTTTCACTAGTCGTCGACGGGCCTTCAGCAGGCCGAAATGTAGAACGGGTCGTTATGGGCCCAGTTAGCTCACGGGCCATTACCAGGCCAAAACATATCTCAGGCCTTAGTTGGCCCACTGATATCATGGGCCTTTAAGAGGCCGAAAGCTTAGTACAGGCATCAACGGGCCGAATTACGCGACAGGCCTTTAACAAGCCCAAAGTCACGTTGGGCTTAACTATTGCCACCTTTAACATGGGCTGTTAGTGGGCCCGGTGTCCCGTCGGACCATATATGGCCCATGGGCAGCATGTGCCATTCCGAGGCCGAAAGTCACACCGGGCTGAAATGGGCCCATGTCTACATCAGGCCTCTAACAGGCCGAAAGTCACTGGGCTGTAGTTGGGCCCGAATATTCGGCGAACAATTAACGGGCCAGATCTGGCTTCGGGCCGTAAATGGGCCCAAATATTGGGCGAACAATTAACGGGCCAGATCTGGTTTCGGGCTGTAAATGGGCCTTTATTAAGCAGGCCGTTATTGGGCTGGCCCACTAGTACCTGATTAAGTTCTACAGGCCTTTGACTGGGCCGGCCTTTTTAACCTATATGGGCCTCTGTTGGGCCCAGCCACGTGTCGACGTACCATAGGCATGTCTCCTCGAATGGACGGGCCACATCTGGCCCACTGACGGCCAATCAGAATTTTACACATGGAAATTTCCCATTGGTCGGGCCTGTTAACGGGTTATCGGATCCAAAATCTGACCCGATAGCTTAACGGTGTTCTGTTACGGTGGATGCCACGTGTCGGTCACCCTTGACAAAAGCACTTCTGTGACACGCGATTTATCGTCATCGAAGTGGACACTTCCGTGATGATAATTTTGGTAATGTCATGGAACACTTCTCGACAAAGTATTGGTATGACTATCTTGATTACATCATAAATTTGTCATGGATGTACATGCATGACAAAACGCGACCTCTTGTGACAAACACGTATCATCACGGAAGTGTAGTTTTTTGTAGTGTTGGTATGTTGACTTTATGTAGACCCCGGCAATGGCGCGAAAATCCTTCTTGCTACATCTTGAGCTTGCGTTGGTTTTCCCGAAGAGGAGAGGATGATGCAGCGAGTAGCGTAAGTATTTCCCTCATTTTTGAGAACCAAGGTACCAATCCAAAGAGGAGGCCACGCGAGTCCCTCGTACCTACACAAAGCAAATAACTCCTCGCAACCAACGCGAATAGGGGTTGTCAATCCCTTCACGGTCACTTACAAGAGTGAGATCTGATAGAGATGATAGATAATATTTTTGGTATTTTTTGGTATAAATATGCAAAGTAAAATAAAAGGCAAAGTAAAAAGTAAAGCAATAATAAAGCGTAGGAAGATTAATATGATGAAAATAGACCCGGGGGCCATAGATTTCACTAGTGGCTTCTCTCAAGAGCATAAGTATTTTACGGTGGGTGAGCAATTCTTGTTGATCAATTGATGTAATTGAGCATAGTTATGAGAGTATCTAGGTATGATCATGCATAAAGGCATCACGTTCGAGACAACTAGACCGACTCCTGCCTGCATCTACTACTATTACTCCACTCATCGACGCTATCCAGCATGCATCTAGAGTATTAAGTTAATGAAAACAGAGTAATGCCTTAAGCAAGATGACATGACGTAGAGGAATAAATTCATGCAATATGATAAATACCCCATCTTGTTATCCTCGATGGCAACAATACAATACGTGCCTTGCTACCCCTACTGTCACTGGGAAAGGACACCGCAAGATTGAACCCAAAGCTAAGCACTTCTCCCATTGCAAGAACTACCAATCTAGTTGGCCAAACCAAATGAATAATTCGAAGAGACTTGCAAAGATAACCAATCATACATAAAAGAATTCAGAGAAGATACAAATATTGCTCATAGATAATCTTGATCATAAACCCACAATTCATCGGTCTCAACAAACACACCGCAAAAAGAAGATTACATTGAATAGATCTCCACGAGAGAAGGGGAGAACAATGTATTGAGATCCAAAAAGAGAGAAGAAGCCATCTAGCTACTAACTATGGACCCGAAGGTCTGAAGTAAACTACTCACACTTCATCGGAGAGGCTATGATGATGATGTAGAAGCCCTCCTAGTGGATTCCCCTTCCGGCGGAGCTCTAGAACAGGCCCCAAGATGGGATCTCGTGGATACAAAAAGTTGCGGCGGTGAAATTAGGTTTTTGGCTCCGTCTCTGATCTGTTGAAGTACGTGGTATATAGGAGGAAGGAGTATGTCGGTGGAGCTTGAGGGGCCCATGAGGCAGGGGGCGCGCCCTCCACCCTCGTGGCCGCCTCCCTCCTTTCTTGACCGAGGGTCCATGTCTCCTGGATCTTATCTGATGAGAAAATCACGTTCCCGAAGATTTCATTCCGTTTGATATTCCGTTTCTTCGAAACACTGAAATAGGCAAAAAACAGCAATTCTGGGCTGGGCCTCCGATTAATAGGTTAGTCCCAAAAGTAATATAAAAGTGGAAAATAAACCCCCAATATAGTCCAAAACAATAGATAATATAGCATGGAGCAATCAAAAATTATAGATACGTTGGAGACGTATCACGCTGCATCCCGCATCTCATCGGCCCGCAAATACCAAATCCAACATAATACAACAAACAGAAGAAAAATAAATAATTATTCAAATCCAACATAATACAACAATCATCCACATTACAAATAATTATTTGAATGACCGAACCAAACTTAAATAATGCAATACAAAACTTGTGATGAATACAAATACAAATCAATAAAAAAACGAGTCACTGTCCAGCCCTTTGCCAATGGTGCTCAATGAGATCCTCCTGAAGTTGAAAGTGTGTGTTTGCATTTTCAATCTCCTTGTATATCTGAAGAAAAGCTCTAATGCGGTTAGGGTCTCTAGCTGGTTTGACACGGCTACCCACATTGTTGTAGAAGAATTCCAAGTTCATTCCTCTCTCATCTTGAAGAATCATATTGTGAAGGATAACACAACATGTCTTGATATTTTTCAAGGTTCTCTTATCCCAAAAATGAGCAGGACCACGGACAATGGCAAACCTAGATTGCAAGACACCGAATGCTCTTTCAATGCCTTTTCAGGATGCCTCTTGCACCCTTGCAAATTCACACAGTTTTTTAGTTTTGGGATCTTTGATGCTCTTGACAATTGTCATATCCCTAGCTTTACCTTGACCTTGGTCTAGCTTGGTTGTTGCATCATGTTTAAATTTCAAATGAAATTTGAATTGAGGAATTTTCATAAGCCTCAGAAAAACCTCTAAAAATAACCAACATTTAAATCTCATCAAATGGGTCCAAGAAAATGTTCCTGTTATTCTGTGAAAATATTGGCATGAGATAAAATTCAAACCAATATTTTTGGAGTCACAGAAATAATTTATTTTGGGCCTTTGATTTAAATCAATAATGTATTTGGGTTGGAATTATTTCTGCTATATAAGAAATAATGTTCAAATAGTTTTGTAAATTTGCATGTGGCCTTGGAATATCCCTCCGAGCTCACACAAAATTTACGAAAGTTTTAAAATGATTTAGTTCTCAAACTAAATCAAAACAAAATAATGAGAAAATAAAATAGGAAAAGAACAGAGGCTCACGACCTTACAGCCTCCTTTGTGCAGCCCACCTATGTCGGCCCAGTGTGGCCCAAGCCGAAGAGAGCCCAGCCCACCACCCACACGTCGTCTTCCTCCTCCCGGTGGGAGCAGCTCACATTTGTCATGTGGCAGCACACCTGGCCACCTCCTGCTTGCCACCAAGGCGCCCCGACGCGTCTGGAGACGCCCCGCAGCCCCCTCTGCCTCTCCCCTCACTCTTTGTTCTCTTCCTCGCTCTCTTGCTCCTTCCCCGAGTGCGACCGAACGCCACCGCCGCCGCCGTTCGCACCACCCCGGCCACCGCCTCTTCCTCGCCCCTGGAGCTGCCCACGAGCTCCGCCTAGTCCCTGTCCTCCTCCTCACCGAGCCGCCCGATGCCGGACGCCCTGCATCACCCTCCGCCCCGCCATTTCGCCGCCTCTGCCCGGAGATTGCCGTCGTCAACGCGCCGTCGCAGAAGCTTCCCCGAGCCCGTCGAGCTTCTCTCCCGACCCCTTGTGAGCTCCCGGTCACCTTCCCCCTTTCCCCGTGGTCTATCTCTCTCCGTAGACGCCGATTCGAAGATGACCGAAGCTTGCCGCCACCATGCCTCCTCGCCGTCATGGGCAGAGCGCGAACTACCCACGCCTGTGCACTCAAACGTGCTCATGGTGCCCCCATGAGGCCAACGCAGCCGCTAGCCGGCCCCCTAGCGCATCGCAGCCTCGTGCCCGCATGTTCCCGAACTTCGGCCGCCGCAAAAGTTGCCGCCGCCGTCCATTTAGTCAACCCCGGCGCTAGGTTTTTCCACCGCTGGATGCTCGAGTCTCCCAGCTCGCCGTAGCCGCAAACCACGAGCGAAACGATGCTCTGTAGCTCCGTCCTAAGCAACGCCGTCGAGCCACCGCCGCGGGATGTGGTCACTGGCGGCCGAACGCCGTTCGCTGACATGGTGCGGGTTAGGTTAGCACTAACCACAACCCCTTGTCACTGACAGTGGGCCCCACACCCAAAATTAACCATAGTTTAATTCCTGTTTAGTTTTAACTAATCACCCTGGCCCCACGCGTCAGCGTTGACCATGCTGACGTGGCCCTTGACCGACCCCACCCGTCAGTGACCCAAGCCAGCAGTGTGACACTGACCAGTGGGCCCCATTGTTCAGGTTTGACCCGGACCAGCCCTTTGACCTGCTGACGCCACGATGACACAATGCTGACGCAGTTAATCGTTTTCTGGATTAAAGATAATTCAGGAAATTCCAGAAAATGTTTAAAACTTGTAAAAATCATAGAAATTCAACCGTAAGTCCAAATGAGATAAATTATATATGAAAAATGATCAGGAAAATCCAATCTATCCATCTGTACCACTTTCATGTATGTTAGAACAACTTATAGCTGCTGTTTAGCACAAATCATATAAATGGCATTTAAATATCCACATATGGAGTTTGAATTTGAATCTTGGATTCAAACCAACTTCATTTAATCTGGTTGCTAGTTGCATTAGCTCAAACCACATCATATTGCCATGTCATGATAATGCATCATATTGTTGCATAGCATTGATTGTGTTCTTCGTTGTTTGTCGGTATTTGTCCCCTCTCAGTAGACGTTGTTCCGACGATGAGTTCGATGACACCGATGAAGAACTATTACTATCTTCAGAAGTGCCAGGCAAGCAAGACCCCCCTTGTTCATTCCGATACAATCCCACTCTCTCGCTCCTGCTCTCTTTTACTGCATTAGGACAACAACGATTCATCTCGTACTTGCTGCGGTAGCTGAACCCCTTTATCCTCTGCATGACCTGTCATTCCACAGTAATTAGCTGAAACCCAATAGCATGAGTAGGAGTTGTTTGAGCCTAGTTGTGCCTACTCATTCATGCTTGATTGTCATGCCTGCTACTGCTTAGAGTTGAGTCAGGTCTGATTCATCGGGAATGAATTGGAATGGTGTGTGAACATGTCCTACTGTGTGTGAGCTAAATGTGTGAACACGATTTGGTGAAGGTAGCGGTGAGAGGCCATGTAGGAGTACATGGTGGGTTGTCTCATTGCAGCCGTCCTCAGGAACTGAGTTCTGTGTTTGTGATCCATGAAACAGTTACTACCACACATTGGGATCCTTAATTGACTCTCTCGGCTTCTTAACCACCCTTGTTCTCTGTCCAGGAGTTGCAACTAGTTTCTGGTGTTTGTAGGATATGTGTTGGAGGCCGTGCGTAGCCCTGACCCTAGGGGTGGGCTATGATGCCGTGGATACACCATGGCCCGGTGTACCGATTCGCCCGTTTGGTGTCTCGGGAACCCTGCACACATCGTTCGGGGCCGTTAGTGGAAACCTCGGCCGGACTCCCTGCGGATGGAACCCGAATAGGCGATAAACCTGGACTAGGGACTTGAGTGTTTAGGTAGGTCGTGGCCGACACCCTCGCCAGGCTTCCGCTTGAAGGTTGCCGAGATACATGACGTGTACATGGCGGTAAGTGGCGAGAGCGTGTGTGAAGAAGTACACCCCTGCAGGGTTAATATGATCTATTCGAATAGCCGTGTCCGTGGAAAAGGACTTCTGGGTTGCCTATAACAGTTCATAGACAAGTGAAAGTGGATACTCTAAAATGCGCAAGATAAGCGTGAGTGCTATGGATGGCGTTCTCGTAGGGAGACGGGAGCGGATCCATAGTGGTGTATTGATATAGTGAATATGTGGACTCGTGTGCGCCACCTCAAAAGAGTTACTTGCATGTCGTAGTTCAGGATAGCCACCGAGTGAAAGCTGGCTTGTTGAAGTCAAACTCCACCACCCCCTTTCTTGATAATGATGCATATGTAGTTAGTTCTGATGTAAGTCTTGCTGAGTACATTTGTACTCACGTTTGCCTATTTTATGTTTTGCAGAGAGACTCCAGTCTCGCTAGTAGTTCCGCGTGGACTTCGATGTTTAGCTTGTTATCTCAGCTACGATCTTGTGCCCTCGGCAGGATCTGGTAGATAGTCAGGCTTCTCAGTTTTTTTCATTTGTAGATGTCTGTACTCAGACATGTTAAGCTTCCGCTTGTGCTTGTTGCTTGTATGCTCTGTATGTTGGGTCATGAGACCCATGTTTGTAATATCTCGCTCCTCGGAGCCTAGTGAATAAATACTTGAGTCGTAGAGTTATGTTGTGATGCCATGTTGTATTTACACATATCGAGCATATTGTGTGTATGTTTCAAATGCTTGGTACGTGTGGGATCCGACAATCTAGTTGTTTATCCTTGGCAGCCTCTCATATGGGGAAATGTAGTCTAGTGTTTCCTGAGCGATAGTAGTCCGCTACAGCCCAGTTCACCAGAGTCCTGCTAGCCCAGCACTACTGCTCTAGACACTTGACTGGCCGGCATGTGTTTCACTTCGTTCCTGTGTCTGTCCCTTCGGGGAAATGTCACGCGGTGACATCCGGAGTCCTGCCTAGCCTGCTACAGCCGGGGTTACCAGAGTCTTGTTAGCCCAGTGCTACAGCCCGGATTCACACGTTGATGACTGAGTGAGTCCTGGAGTAGGGGGTGTCCGTATAGCCGGACTACCATCATCAGCCGAACTATCATCTGCCGGACTATCATCATCAACCGGACTCCAAGACTATGAAGATACAAGATTGAAGACTTCGTCCCGTGTCCGGATGGGACTTTCCTTGGCATGGAAGGCAAGCTTGGCGATATGGATATGTAGATCTCCTACCATTGTAACCGACTCTATGTAACCCTAGCCCTCTCCAGTGTCTATATAAACCGGATGGCTCTAGTCCGTAGGACTATCAGAACAACAACCCTTACAATCATACCATAGGCTAGCTTCTTGGGTTTAGCCTCCTTGATCTCGTGGTAGATCCAGTCTTGTAAACATCCACAATATCAATATCAATCGAGTAGGACGTAGGGTTTTACCTCCATCAAGAGGGCCCGAACCTGGGTAAAACATCGTGTCCCTTGTCTCCTGTTACCATCCGCCTAGACGCACAGTTCGGGACCCCCTACCCGAGATCCGTCGGTTTTGACACCGACAATGACCGACATGCTCGATGTGATTCATGTATGCCTGTCCCCATGGGTTAGTGCCGCTTTGGGTTCACAACTAGCCATGTCGGCCTGGGTTCTCTGTCATATGGATGCTAGCGACACTATCATATATGTGAGTCAAAAGGCGCAAACGGTCCCGGGCCATGGTAAGGCGACACCTGTGGGAATACCGTGCGCGTGAGGCCGCAAAGTGATATGAGGTGTTACCGCTAGATCGATGTGACTTGGAATCGGGTCCCGACAGCTTTGGTATCGAGCGTGATCGCTGTAGTATTACCAAGCCAAACTGGTCAAGTTGTGTCTAGAAATGCTTTAGTTATGTAAGGGAATTGATTGTGGAAGGGAACGTAAGGCTCTTTTTACTCCTTATACCTCATGGCCTTCTGATCTGAGTCATCCTCTTCTCTTCTATGGGGAATAAGAACTAGGCCTTCTCATCTATCTATCAGGATGACGTGTTACTAATCCATAGACTTACAGAATTGATAGTTTCAAATCTAAGTTCAGTTTTTACTACTTCCGTATGTTCATAGCTGGTCTCAGAACCTTGATGTTGTGATGTTGAGTGGTCATGCCACCATTTTTGCAGGATGTCTCAAATCATTTTGAGCATTTACAGCCGTTATGCTGTCCGAGTCATCCCAGGTTTCTAAACAGGCTGATGCATTTGCAAATCCCTTCCTCCCGTTCCTGATGTCCTTTTGGGCCAGAATAAGCACACTAATCGGTGAGTTGAGGTACTCTATTGCCTCAACATATATGTTCGAGTTAGTATTATGACCCTAGGTGTTTTAGGGAGTCACCTAGTAATCTAGCTATGTTTTGTGTTCCCAGTGTGATGATTCTGGCTATCATTCTCGAAAACATCCCGTGATGCCATTTAGTAGTAGGTATTCTACTCCTGGGTTCTTGAACCCGAGATTCACCCTACTTACTTCATGTTGATAGTGTTGCTCGTACCTTTATGTTATTAGTAACTTTGCGTTAGTCCTCGAGGTTTGTGGTATATCGTTCTTCCAATACCATGAACCATTTTGGCAGAAGTTCTCTTGAACCGAAAGATCACAACCAGAGTGCTCTTGACGAGTTCTCGATTCTATGTTGTTATTCTGCCCCTTCTACCTTTCTGCATGGGTTATCCAGAAGAAACCTATTGAACTTGGTTTGGCACATTAATCTATGCATCCACAACTCAGAAAGATATATGTTCCCTTGAGTTGTCCCTCTTCATTTGTATTCCGACCATCGTCTATCAATTGATAGTCAAGAGTATGCGTGCATTCGTTTATCGATGCCTACTACCCTTGTGGTCCGTCAAGCCATTCTATTCCGGAATGACTAGGAGAAACAAACTCCAGTACCTTATCCATATCTAGGATTGGGTCAAAGCAATTGTATTCCGCGGATCAAAATGCCAATCCAGCTTTTGATACTGTTCCACCTGGAGTGTTACCATCTTTATGTCAAGAATGTCATGAGAATTGCACCACCTCTTATGGATTCTTGATGTAGTGATACTTCTTGAGGGAGTTCCGGACTAGGGGGTGTCCGGATAGCCGAACTATCATCATCGGCCGGACTCCAAGACTATGAAGATACAAGATTGAAGACTTCGTCCCGTGTCCGGATGGGACTTTCCTTGGCGTGGAAGGCAAGCTTGGTGATACGGCTATGTAGATCTCCTACCATTGTAACCGACTCTGTGTAACCCTAGCCCTCTCCAGTGTCTATATAAACCGGATGGCTTTAGTCCATAGGAAGAACAACAATCATACCATAGGCTAGCTTCTAGGGTTTAGCCTCTTTGATCTCATGGTAGATCCACTCTTGTAACACACATCATCAATATTAATCAAGCATGACGTAGGGTTTTACCTCCATCAAGAGGGCCCGAACCTGGGTAAAACATCGTGTCCCTTGTCTCCTGTTACCATCCACCTACACGCACAGTTCGGACCCCCTACCCGAGATCCGCCAGTTTTGACACCGACATTGGTGCTTTCATTGAGAGTTCCTCTGTGTCATGACCGATAGGCTCGATGGCTTCTTCGACCATCATCAACGACGCAGTCCAGGGTGAGACTTTTCTCCCCGGACAGATCTTCGTATTCGGCGGCTTCGCACTGCGGGCCGATTCGCTTGGCCATCTGGAGCAGATCGAAAGCTACGCCCCTGGCCGTCAGGTCAGATTTGGAAGTTTGAACTTCACGGCTGACATCCGCGGGAACTTGATCCTCGATGGAGTCGAGTCACAGCCGAGCGTGCCGCACTGTCACGGCGAGCATGATTTAGCTCTGCAGCCGGACAATACCCTGGAGGCCGCACTCGAACCCACTTAGATCTTCAATTCGGAGCCGGCTGCGCAGATCGGGGACGGATGGCTAGACACCGCCTCGGGGGCTGCAACCTTTACGACGATAGAGCCGAACACTGATCTTGTCCCTCATAAAGCTCGCGACTCCGAGGTGCCGGACTTCGAACCTCCCGCGCCCCCTCCGATCGAATCCGATTGGCGCCGGTCATGGAGTTCACCGCAGCGGACATCTTTCAACTCTCACCTTTTGGCGATATCTTGAGTTCGCTAAAGTACCTCTCGTTATCAGGAGAGCCTGGCGGATCATGCGGTCGACGGTTGGGATGCGGACGACAAAGAAATTCAAAGCCCACCCACCACCCACTTGGTAGCCGCTGTCGACGATCTAACCGACATGCTAGACTACGACTCCGAAGACATCGACGGTATGGACGACGATGCCGGAGACGAACAAGAACCTGCGCCTACCGGGCACTGGAAAGCCACCTCATCATATGACATATACATGGTGGATATCCCAAAGGATGGGAATGGCGAAGGAACAGAGAGGATGACCCTCCAAGAAACAGCCCAAGCTCCGGCGTCGTGGCGCGCTCTAAATCCCGCCACAAAGAAGAATGAAGATTCCGCAACGGAGATAACAATACACCGGACAAAGGCGGAAGACAATCTACTCCAAAGAAGATCCAAGACAGAGGATGGAGACGCCAGCCCTCACGAGAGGCGGCGGAGAAGAAGAGGTAGAGGATTATATGCCTCCTCCGGAGACGAAGCAAGCCTCGACGACGATGAATTCATCGTGCCTGAGGATCCCGTCGAACAAGAGCGTTTTAGACGCAGGCTTATGGCCACGGCGAACAGCCTCAAGAAAAAGCAGCAACAGCTTAGAGCTGATCAGATCTGCTAGCCGGCGATGGATCAAGTCCTCGCGTCAAGAGCATGAGCTCGACGCCCTCCAAAGCTACCCTAAACGCAAGCTGCTCCCCGATTAGAGGAGGAGGCTTACAAACCCGCATCACCAGGAGACAATACGGCTAACGGACCACCCTATGGTCGCGACAGAGAGGCCTCTAGGCCCTTCACTAGAACCGCACTCGGCATCGCTCAAAAGCACACGCCTACGAGGGAACGCCCGACCTGCGGGATATATCGGAGGACAAGGCCGACAATCAAGATCGATCTATGGATCGCGTGGGCGCCCGCAGTGCGTGGCGACAACCGTCGCGCGGACACGATAAGTCCGCCGGGCGAACAAAATGCATAAAGCTCTTTTAAGCTCCGTCATGATATCGCCCGATAGAGGCGCCAGACACCCACTATGCTTCACGATCGAAGTAATGGATCATCAAATCCCGAAGGGTTTAAACCCGTCAATATTGAATCCTATGATGGCACAACAGACCCCCGGTTTGGATCAAGACTATCTCCTTCACATCCACATGGCCCGCGGTGACGATCTTCACGCCATCAAATACCTCCCCTCAAGCTTAAAGGACCAGCCCGACATTGGCTCAACAGCTTGCCGCCAGAGTCAATTGGGAGCTGGGAGGACCTGAAGCCGCATTCCTCGATAACTTCCGGGGCACTTATGTGCGACCACCGACACCGATGACCTAAGCCACATAATTCAGCAGCCGACGAATCGGCGCACAATTCGACACGGTTCTAAACCAAGAAAAACCAAATCGTCGACTGTCCGGATGCGGAGGCCCTCACGGCCTTCAAGCATAACATCTGCGACGAGTAGCTTGCCCGGCACCTAGGACAGGAAAAGCCGAAATCCATGGCAGCCCTCACATCACTCATGCCCCGCTTCTGCGCGGGTGAGGACAGCTGGCTAGCACGCAGCAACAACCTCAGCAAAAATTCTGGCAGTCCGGACTTCAAGGACCGAAATGGCAGGCCGCGTCGTAACAAAAACAAACGCCGCATTAACGGCGACAATATTGAGGATACGACAATCAATGCCGGATTTAGAGGCTCTAAACCCGGACAGCGGAAAAAGCCATTCAAAAGAACTACTCCGGGTCCGTCCAATTTGGATCGAATACTCGACCGCTTGTGCCAGATACACGACACCCCCGAAAAGCCAGCTAACAACATTAACAGGGACTGTTGGGTATTCAAGCAGGCAGGCAAGTTAATTGCCGAAAACAATGACAAGGGGCTGCATAGCGATGACGAGGACGAGACCCAACCGCCGAACAATAGAGGACAGAAGGGTTTCCCCAAAGTGCGGACGGTGAACATGATATACGCAACGCACATACCCAAAAGGGAGCGGAAGCGTGCACTCAGGGATGTCTACGCGATGGAGCCAGTTGCCCTGAAGTTCAATCCATGGTCCTCCTGCCCGATCACTTTTGACCGAAGGGACCACCCCACCAGCATCCGCCACGGCGGATTCGCCGCCGGTCTTAGACCCAATCGTCGATGGATTTCACCTAACCGAGTCTTGATGGGCGGCGGCAAGAGTTCTGAACCTGCTTTACCAGGGATACGGTCGCAAAATGGGCATAGACCCTCAAGGATTAAACCTACCAAAATGACCTTTAAAGGCGTCATACCAGTGTAGAAGCCAATCAGACAGGCTCAATTACATGCGGAAGTGGTCTTCGATCCCTGGATAACTTCCAAAGTAAGGAGTTAATCTTGACATAGTCCCGTTCCGCAGCGGCTATCATGCCTTGCTCGGACGTGCCGCGGTTTTCAAAGTTCAGCGCGTGCCGCTTTTCGCATACCTCAAGCTCAAGATGCCAGGCCCTCGAGGAGTCATCACGTTCAACGGAAACACCGAGCGTTCTCTCGCACGGAGGAACATACAGCGGCTCTCGCGGCGAAGTGCAATGCAGCCTCTTAAGGCAATTCTCGAGTCCGGCCGTTAAGCGGCGGACACAATAAGCGCGCCCGGGTAACTTACAACAAGACCACAGGCACGCCCGAGCATCGCCAGAGCGATGCGGCCCCAACCCCAGCTCTGCGAAGCGTCAAAGCAGGTCCTTCAGCGTACACCATTACGCTTTGAAGATACCATGGGCATGGGGAGAGGGCACGACCACGATAAACCCAGACTGCGGCTCAACCACACCAGGGGCTCTCAAGTGTGTCGTTCCTTTTTCTTTTCTTTTTACCTTTTACTTTTTACCCACAGGACTACGTTTGTCAGAGGCCCTGTCCGGCAGCGGACCTGCCGAACTCACGACGCAACAGCCAGGGAAGGATAAAGGCTACAACGAATATACAGGTGGTCTCCATTACGAGAATTTTTATACACCAATCTGCAGCTTACCCCTGGAGGGGGACATGTTTAACAGTCCCATACCTTGCTTATCGCACTATTTGTATCGTTCTGCATTCATAGCGGCACTTATTGAATAAAACAATGCAGCACCTTTTTGCTTATAATTGCATTTCTTTTTCATACATATGTTCATTCACAGCATGTTGCATCCGTACACTTTGGTACGGCTAATATACACCAGGGCTTATGTTTCCGCATTATGGTATGATGAGTCCTAACACTTTCACAAGTCGGCACCCGAACTTATAGCACTATATGCATCGGTTCGAATCATGTCTTGGGTCAATAGTTGGGTTTGCCCGCTCCCATGTTTTGGTACCTTACGTTCCGTTATATCGGCTAAGGTAGCCTTTGGGAGAACCATGCGATTCTGCCCAGCTTGAGCTGGGTTAACGCCTCGATGGAGAAAGCTAAAACTGACCGTCATGATGAGGCGAGAGCCGATCGCTGTTCGAGGTTGTTTTACGAGTCCTAAAGACTTATGCCGCTTAGAGCGAGGAGCGGATACTGTCCGCCAAGGCGTGATAGCGCCCCAAATTGACCTTCCAAGACTAGGGGCTTCACCAAATTTAAAATTATAGAATTCTATGGCTAAGTGAGAGTGTTCAAGCATTATAAGTCCGGTTGCCTTGTTACGCTGTGTTGGCGCCTCCTAGATGGACCCAAAAATGGGAACAAGAGCTCTCAAGTTTATCCCTAACACCCCAAAGACTGTGGCATGGGGCTGAAGCCGACGACTTGCCATCTCTCGATTTGATAAACAGCTGCACGTAAGGTAATATTTTAAATTAACAAGCGTTGCTTAGCGCATATGAACTAAGTTTTCAGCGCATGGATAACAAATTGTGAGTCTACTCAAATATTACATCTTTGGAGCACTCACCCGCAATAGTCTGGCGCCTTCAACACACTCTTATAATACATCTTGGGCGTGCGATGCTCCTTGCCATCCGGTGGCGGGTCCGTCCACGAGCTTACGGGCATCCATCTTGCCCCAGTGCACCTTTTGCGGGCAAGGGCCGACGGGCACCCTCAATACAAGAGGAATGCTTGATGACTTCTACCCACGGCACGCATCCATCACCGCCGCACCAGGCCGAAGTAGCTCCTGGCATGGCCTCCTTAGGCCACAGCCGAACTATGAAGCCCTTCATGGCCTGTTCGGCCGCCTTGTGGAGCTCGACCACCGCTTCAGCTGGTCGCTAAGGGGCACTGGATGTCCGCCTCAACATCTTGAGACCGAAGACCTTCTCCGTCGAGCTCCCTCCTCGGCCCGGTAGAATGCGGCAAAGATCGGACACGCTTCGAGGAAGATCTGCGAACGCTCCTGGAGAGCTCCGAATTCGGGTAAGCAACAGGTAATTAACACTCACATGCTTACTTTGCATGAAAAATGCCTTACCCACTGCTATTTTCTTCACCGCCTCAATCTCCTGGAGGGCCTTGTAGGCTTCGGCCTTAGCGGCTTTGGCACTCTCAAGAGCCGTTGCAAGCTCAGACTCTCGAGTCTTCGAGTCACGCTCCAAGCTCTCATGTTTTTTCACGAGATCCTGGAGCTCTTGCGGTACCTCCGCCACCCGCGCCTCCTGCTTCTCTCGCTCGGTGCGCTCATGCGCAGCATTGTGTTCGGCTGCGCCACCGCCTCCTCCGTGGTCGCCACCTCGTTAGTGGCCCCTACAATACCCACGTTATCCTTGTCATTTTTCTTGCAACCAAATCCTTTTCTCAGAAGGTACAATTTTCATAAGGTATTACTCACCTTCTTTTTCCTCGAGCTGCTTCTTGGCATGGCCGAGCTAGTTCTCGGACCGCCGAGGTTTTCCTTCAAAGTATTGACCTCCATGATCGGTCGTCGGAGGTCAAGAAGACAGCCTGCAATCCCAAATTGACATATTTTTTATGAATCCTGCGTTTATCTTTCTAAAGATCCTCAGTCCGGCATTTCTTTCCGAACACCAAACCGAGCATCGTGGGCTATTGTCTATGCGGTACCATTTTACATATATTGAAATTCTTACCTCAATGCACATTAGAAGGTCTGCTGCGAAGCTTCGGTCAGCCCGCTCTTGGCGAGCTGAACCTTCTGAATCACCGCACTCATAACAGTGCGCTGTTCCTCTTCGATGGAGGCGCCGTTGAGCACCTCCAGCAAATTATCCGGCCCCTCCGGTTGGACGGAGGCAGCTGGCGTCGCGGTCTTGCCCTTCTTACGAAGGGGTCGCCTGCCGGACTCCGGAGCCACTGTGGCCTCCGGGGCTGAGTCCGGTGCAAAGTCCGGGAGGGTGTCCTGTGACACCTCCGGGGCCTCCTCCTCCTGGTGGGTCCCTTCCTGGGATCCTACCTCGGCGCCGTCTGCATGCACGGGGTGGAGGCAGTCGAAAGGAATCCATATCCGACGCGCCCAAGGACCCGCCGATTTAAGCGGGAAGATCATCCTTATGCGGACTGCAGGGTTGTATGCGGCATTAGATAGACATTATGTGGCGAAAAGAAAAAACCTTGAAGTTATTCGGGAGTCCGGATACTTAATATCTCGCCAGGGGCTTGGCCCTTGGAGGCCAGTCCTCGTCATCGTCACTGGCGTTGGCGGAGCAGTCCGGGGGAAGATTTTTTCCCTTCTTGGACCCTTCAGCCTCCCTTGTTGGGGAGGCCTTCCTTTTCTTGCCTCCCCCCGCTGGGGGAGAGGCTTTCTTCTTCTCCTCCTCGCCTTGGTGGGAGGAGTCGGCCTCGGATTCATCATCCGATAGCACCTGAAAATGGGTACTCTTCCGAGTCCCCGTGGCCGTCTTCTTGGCCTTCTTCTCCGGCACCACGGGTGCCGAGCCAGCAGCCCGTTAGGGCGGGCGTCCGCTGGGTCCTCCGCAATGGGGCGAGCAGATAGTCCGCTCGCCTTCGCCAACCATTCTTGTCAAAGGTAAAGGGAGTTTAGATCCGCATAGAGCCAAACTATGGAAAACAAGTGATGAAATCACTTACCTCGTCACCGGACGCTGCGGCGGAATCCGCGATCTTCGGTAGCGGATGCGGAGCTTCGCGCCTTTGAACAACACCTTCCGGACATCTTGGTGCGTAGTGTCAAGAGCCCGCCAGGTCTAGTGCTGCGCCGATCAAACTCCCACATGTTGAAGCCCGCCGATGGCACGGAGAATCCGCGGATGAGCATGACCTGGACTACGTTGACAAGCTTGAGCTTCTTGTCCACCAGCTTCGGATACAAGCTTGAGTCCGGTCAGCTCCTCCGATCGCTTCTAATCCGCCACTCTCTTCCGTGAGGTGAGCCGATAGGGATGCCAGATCTGAACTAGGGGCGCTGCCCAATCGGGTCACGCGGCTCGGTGATGTAGAACCACCCCGATTGCCACCCTTGATGGTTTCCACGAAAGTGCCCTCCACCACGTAACGTGGGACATCCTGCCCACCATGGCGCCTCCGACTCCGCTTGGCTGCCCTTCACAACGCTCGCTTGACACTAAAGGTCTTGAGCCACAAGTCAAGTGGGGATGGATGCAGAGGAAAGCCTCGCACCCCACGATAAACGCCGATATGTTGAGGATGAAATTCGGGGCCGATCATGGAAATCTAGGCCGTAGTAGAACATGAGCCCCTGGACAAAGGGATGAAGGGAAGCCCAGTCCATGGAGGAAATGGGGAAGAAATACTACCCTCTCATGGGTCCTGGGTTGGGATGAGCTCTCCTCTCGGGGAGCCGATCGCGCGATGTTGCTGGACAAATATCCGCGTCACGCAGCTTCTCGATCTGCCCTCCGTGACGGAGGAGGCCATCCACTTGCCTCCCGCCCGGACATAGTTGGAGAAGGTTGAGGTGAGAAGTGCGGACTTGGGCGCTGGAGCTCGAGTTCATGGAGATGGATAAGCCAAGGAGGAAGAAGGCGAGGTAAAAGGGTTGGATCTTTATCCCCTTATATGGGCGGACAAAACATGTGTCCCCACCGCCTGGTAAAACTCGCTTATCTCCCAAGCGTCACAATCAATGGCGCGGTTGGGTTACCCACGTCCGTATTGATGGGAATCCCGAAATAAGGGGAACACGATCTCTGCTCCGAAAAGACGTGCCAAGGAAACCGTCTCGCTAAACGCACGGAGGTGGAACAATAAAAACGAGTAAAGGCTTGGTAATGGCATGACATCACGCCACTAAATACGTCAGCAGATTGAACGTGTGTAATATTATTCTCTCTACGGTGGTACATGGAATTTATCTTTGCAGAGCCGGACACTATCCTGGTGTTCACAATCTTCTATAAATTATTCGAAGGAAGAACCCGCCTTGCAATGCCGAAGACAACATGCGCGCCGGACTCGTCGTCATTGAAGCCTGGTTCAGGGGCTACTGTGGGACTTCCGGACTAGGGGGTGTCCGGATAGCCGAACTATCATCATCGGCCGGACTCCAAGACTATGAAGATACAAGATTGAAGACTTCGTCCCGTGTCCGGATGGGACTTTCCTTGGCGTGGAAAGCAAGCTTGGCGATACGGATATGTAGATCTCCTACCATTGTAACCGACTCTATGTAACCCTAGCCCTCTCCGGTGTCTATATAAACCGGATGGCTTTAGTCCATAGGAAGAACAACAATCATACCATAGGCTAGCTTATAGGGTTTAGCCTCTTTGATCTCGTGGTAGATCCACTCTTGTAACACACATCATCAATATTAATCAAGCAGGACGTAGGGTTTTACCTCCATCAAGAGGGCCCGAACCTGGGTAAACCATCGTGTCCCTTGTCTCCTGTTACCATCCGCCTAGACGCATAGTTCGGGACCCCCTACCCGAGATCCGCCGGTTTTGACACCGACACTTCTCGCCATCATCATTCGCTCCTCGGTTTCGTGTTGTTGCAACCGGAATGCCGACAAGTGAATTGTGATGTGTGAAATCGATACTCCTAGCAACCTCGTTGCTTGGTAGTTAATGGACAATATTCTCATTCTTAGCGTGTTGGTTATTGAATCATCATCCTAAGATTGATCGTGCTACCTAGTCCTTATTTCCGGTGCACTCCTCGATCAATGAGTTAGGATTATTCAATCCCTTGCTTATTGTTCATTTCGTCTCGCTTTGAAAAGCAAGATTGTTCTCGAGCTTAGTAACATATTGGTGGTTCGTGATTTTCGGGATATCTTCATGGAAGTATCACCAGGTTGTCACCTGATCGCTATGTTGATCTCGTGATCAAGTTGGTTTCCTTGTAAACCACCCATTCTCCAAGAATCTGTGTTGGATACCCCTGAGCTAGTTGGCTGAGCCAAACAACAACTTGGAGAGTTGGAAGATAAAAGCTTGTCCGACTTAGTTTATTTTAAGGGATATCCTTTTGTGTGTGTGTTGAAGAAAGATGATATCTCCGTCGATTGGTCCTCGTGATCAGTTGTTGGATCTATTGCCTTGTTGAAACTTTGACTTGAGTATGGGCTATCCTCAAGTCAAATCAGAACCAACGATGTTCGTAATGTTGTCTTACCCGTGGTTGATCCCTCGAGTATATACCATTACATCTTTTGGTCTGACCAATGCTATCACCGTGTCCACATGATTGTGGAAGTCTAGTGATATGGAAATTCTGATGAGGTGTTGTTGAGCCCATCAGCAGCATTTTGTCTCCCCCATGATTCATGTTGAACATCAACCTAGTGTTGAAAACTTTGTAAGCAATGCCTTCGTGTTCCGTTCATGAAGCCTATGCTTGGATGGAAGAAGTGACTTCCTCGAATTCATGTGCTTTAGGTGTAAGTTGCCGCCATGAATTTGAGAAAGGTTTGTTTTGTTTCCTCTGGAATCATCTCAAGTCAGTCATGCCTGTGCAAAGTATTCTATGGTCTGATAGACTGATCATCTTCATTCCATATGCAATTCCTAGCACCCCAAGCCACTGATTGAATTGTTCAAAGAAAAGAAGTTCATGCGCTAATCCTGAAGGGCCCGGACGGATATGCACAAGACTTTGTTATCTCAATGATGGTTCCCAATCAGAACCCGGTAGTGTTTCATTATAAGACTACCATGTGATCATGCTTGTCTAGGACAGCGTGTTCACATGTGTGTAGCAGAACCAGCTCATGTTTTGGAGCTTGCTATCATAGTTCATTTCCCAAGAATCTCGCAACGTCTTCTCGTCGATTGTGTTGCAAACTTTCCTTTCAGACATGTTGAGTCTGAAGTATCCTATCACCAACCGGATCTGAATCTCAGGCAGATATGATGGTTGGAACATTCCAACATTTGCATCTTGTTCCCAGCTTGCATCACCATTGTGCAAATTCCCCATGGGTTGCCTTTCTCGGTAGTTGCTGTCCAATATCATCTTAAAAAGTGGACTTACCATGAGTCCCCTCCACCTCCGATGATAAGCAAATCACCCCTTGCGTTGTATTCAACAAGGTAGTCCACATCATTCATTCGAATCCGGATATGCCATTCCTTTGAACTCCGCCAAAAGATCGATTGTAATTGCCTTAGGCTGGTATGAAGAGTTTCAATGATCTCCAAATCAAAAGTAATTCTTTTGCCACTTAAGGGAATATTTCTGCGAGTCACCTTCCTTAAGATGTCTCGTTATGGGATCATGGCAGTTTCTCCTCGCTACTTTGAAACCCTCGTCAATTGTTTCTTCCATCCTTTTTTAAGGTGGGTTTTTGCCTCTCAGCTCAAGAGATTTTCCTACGTCTCATTCCGTGAGTTGATCCTGTGATCATTAGGATGATCCACTCATGTAGACAGGTCTCGCTCTTTTGTCCTCGTGATGGATGAAGATCTCGAAAGCAAAGATGTCAAGATCAACTGGAGTTATCAAATCAACATTTTCGAGAAATGCAATGAATCATGAAGACTGTGTCAGTTCCGTGTCCCCTCTGTCTTCTTACCTCACGTCTTGAATCTCGGGAAGAGATTCTTGTTTAGTGGGGGTGAGTTGTCACATCCCTAGCTTTACCTTGGCCTTGGTCTAGCTTGGTTGTTGCATCATGTTTAAATTTCAAATGAAATTTGAATTGAGGAATTTTCATAAGCCTCAGAAAAACCTCTAAAAGTAACCATCATTTAAATCTCATCAAATGAGTCCAAGAAAATGTTCACAAGATTCTCGTGAAAATATTGGCATGAGATAAAATTCAAACCAATATTTTTGGAGTCACAGAAATAATTTATTTTGGGCCTTTGATTTAAATCAATAACGTATTTGGGTTGGAATTATTTCTGCTATATAAGAAATAATGTTCAAATATTTTTGTAAATTTGCATGTGGCCTTGGAATATCCCTCTGAGCTCACACAAAAATTTATAGAAAGTTTTAAAATGATTTAGTTCTCAAACTAAATAAAAAAAATAACAGAAAATAAAAATAGGAAAAGAACAGAGGCTCACCTGACCTTACCTGGCCTCACTGTGCAGCCCACCTAGTCGGCCCAGCTATGGCTGAGCGCGAACCACCCACGCCTGTGCACTCAAACGTGTTCATGGTGCCCCCAGGAGGCCAACGCAGCCGCTAGCCTGCACCCTAGCGCATCGCAGCCTCGTGCCCGCATCTTCCTGAACTTCGGCCGCCGCAAAAGTTGTCGCCGCCGTCGATTTAGTCAACCCCGGCGCTAGGTTTTGCCACCGCTGGATGCGCGAGTCTCCCAGCTCGCCGTAGCCGCAAACCACGAGCGAAACGATGCTCTGTAGCACCGTCCCAAGCAACGCCGTCGAGCCACCGCCGCGGGATGTGGTCACCGGCGGCTGAACGCCGTTCGCTGACGTGGCGCGTGTTAGGTTAGCACTAACCACAACCACTTGTCACTGACAGTGGGCCCCACACCCAAAATTAACCATAGTTTAATTCCTGTTTAGTTTTAACTAATCACCCTGGCCCCACGCGTCAGCGTTGACCATGCTGACGTGGCCCTTGACCGACCCCACCCGTCAGTGACCCAAGCCAGCAGTGTGACACTGACCAGTGGGCCCCACTGGTCAGGTTTGACCCGGACCAGCCCCTTTGACCTGCTGACGTCACGATGACACAATGCTGACGAAGTTAATCGTTTTCTGGATTAAAGATAATTCAAGAAATTCCAGAAAATGTTTAAAACTTGTAAAAATCATAGAAATTCAACCGTAACTCCAAATGAGATAAATTATATATGAAAAATGATCAGAAAAATCCAATCTATCCATCTGTACCACTTTCATGCATGTTAGAACAACTTATAGCTGCTGTTTAGCACAAATCATATAAATGGCATTTAAATATCCACATATGGAGTTTGAATTTGGATCTTGGATTCAAACCAACTTCATTTAATCTGGTTGCTAGTTGCATTAGCTCAAACCACATCATATTGCCATGTCATGATAATGCATCATATTGTTGCATAGCATTGATTGTGTTCTTTGTTGTTTTCGGTATTTGTCCCCTCTCAGTAGACGTTGTTCCGGCGATGAGTTCGATGACACCGATGAAGAACTATTACTATCTTCAGAAGTGCCAGGCAAGCAAAACCCCCTTGTTCATTCCGATACAATCCCACTCTCTCGCTCCTGCTCTCTTTTACTGCATTAGGACAACAATGATTCATCTCTTACTTGCTGCGGTAGCTGAACCCCTTTATCCTCTGCATGACCTGTCATTCCACAGTAATTAGATGAAACCCACTAGCATGAGTAGGAGTTGTTTGAGCCTTGTTGTGCCTACTCATTCATGCTTGATTGTCATGCCTGCTACTGCTTAGAGTTGAGTCAGGTCTGATTCATCGGGAATGAATTGGAATGGTGTGTGAACATGTCCTACTGTGTGTGAGCTAAGTGTGTGAACACGATTTGGTAAAGGTAGCGGTGAGAGGCCATGTAGGAGTACATGGTGGGTTGTCTCATTGCAGCCGTCCTCAGGAACTGAGTTCTGTGTTTGTGATCCATGAAACAGTTACTACCACACATTGGGATCCTTAATTGACTCTCTCGGCTTCTTAACCACCCTTGTTCTCTGTCCAGGAGTTGCAACTAGTTTCTGGTGTTTGTAGGATATGTGTTGGAGGTTGTGCGTAGCGCTGACCCTAGGGGTGGGCTATGATGCGGTAGATACACCGTGGCCCAGTGTATCGATTCGCCCGTTTGGTGTCTCGGGAACCCTGCACACATCATTCGGGGCTGTTAGTGGAAACCTCGGCCGGACTCGCTACGGATGGAACCCGAATAGGCGATAAACCTAGACTAGGGACTTGAGTGTTTAGGTAGGCCGTGGCCGACACCCTCGCCAGGCTTCCGCTTGAAGGTTGCCGAGATACATGACGTGTACATGGCGGTAAGTGGCGAGAGCGTGTGTGAAGAAGTACACCCCTGCAGGGTTAATATGATCTATTCGAATATCCATGTCCGCGGAAAAGGACTTCTGGGTTGCCTATAACAGTTCATAGACAAGTGAAAGTGGATAATCTAAAATGTGCAAGATAAGCGTGAGTGCTATGGATGGCGTTCTCGTAGGGAGACGGGAGCGGATCCATAGTGGTGTATTGATATGGTGAATATGTGGACTCGTATGCGCCACCTCAAAAGAGTTACTTGCATGTCGTAGTTCAGGATAGCCACCGAGTCAAAGCTGGCTTGCTGAAGTCAAACTCCACCACCCCCTTTGTTGATAATGATGCATATGTAGTTAGTTCTGATGTAAGTCTTGCTGAGTACATTTGTACTCACGTTTGCCTATTTTACGTTTTGCAGAGAGACTTCAGTCTCGCTAGTAGTTCCGCGTGGACTTCGACGTTTAGCTTATTACCTCAGCTACGATCTTGTGCCTCGACAGATCTCGTAGATAGTCGCTTCTCGATTTTTTCATTTGTAGATGTCTCGTACTCGGACATGTTAAGCTTCCGCTTGTGCTTGTTGCTTTTATGTTTCAGTATGTTGGGTCATGAGACCCATGTTTGTAATATCTCGCTCCTCGGAGCCTAATGAATAAATACTTGAGTCGTGAGAGTTATGTTGTGATGCCATGTTGTATTTACACATATCGAGCATATTGTGTGTATGTTTGAAATGCTTGTTATGTGTGGGATCCGACAATCTAGTTGTTTATCCTTGGCAGCCTCTCATATGGGGAAATGTAGTCTAGTGTTTCCTGAGCGATAGTAGTCCGCTATAGCCCGGTTCACCGAGTCCTACTAGCCCAAGACTACCGCTCGACACTTGATCGGCCGGCATGTGTTTCACTTCGTTCTGTGTTCGTCCCTTCGGGAAATGTCACGCGGTGACATCCGAGTCCTGCCTAGCCTGCTACAGCCGGGTTACCGGAGTCCTGTTAGCCCAGTGCTACAGCCCGGATTCACACGTTGATGACCGACATGCTCGATGTGATTCATGTATGCCTGTCCCCATGGGTTAGTGCCGCTTTGGGTTCACGACTAGCCATGTCGGCCCGGGTTCTCTGTCATATGGATGCTAGCGACACTATCATATACGTGAGTCAAAAGGCGCAAACGGTCCCGGTCCATGGTAAGGCGACACCCGTGGGAATACCGTGCGTGAGGCCGCAAAGTGATATGAGGTGTTACCGGCTAGATCGATGCGACTTGGAATCGGGGTCCTGACAAATGTGCACCAAGGAGGGTATATACCATCTGCAGGATAGTACCCTTTTGTGTATTCATGCCCATTGATAGTGTAGTTGCAAGCAGGAGCACCACCACTAGGAAGCCTAGCAAACAAATGAGACCGTTGCAACACATTGATATCATTGAGAGTGCCCGACATACCAAAGAAGCAATGCCAAATCCGTAAATCCTCAGATGCTACGACCTCTAGCACAATTGTTGCATCACGAGACTTGCCACAATACATTCCTTACCATGCCTTTGGGCAATTTTTCCAAGTCCAATGCATACAATCAATGCTACCTAGCATGCCAGGCCAGCCTCTCCTCTCATTAGATGCCATCAATTTCTTTGTGTCATCCTCGTTGGGTGCCCGAAGATACTCAGGACCAAAGACACGGATGATCACTTTTGCAAATCTACGCACTGACTCAATTGTTGTATCTTCAGCAATGCGAAGGTACTCATCGACATAGTCAGCCGGAACGCCATATGCAATCAGCCGCATAGTTGCGGAGATTTTTTTGATATGCACTAAATCCCTTTAAGCATGCAACATTTCTTCTTTGAGTAAAATACCGGCAATTTGCCTTGCAAGCTTGAATAGTTTTCACAAAGAGGGATCGGCGCATTCGGTACCTTCTCCGGAAGAGGTGAGGTGGATATGTAGGATTCTCATTGAAGTAGTCTTGCATCAACATCTAGTTCCCAAGATGGCGATTCCGAGGAATGCAAAGACGCCCGATGGTCGATCCTTGCCTCCTCTTCTAGTTCTCGTCTTCGTGCTCCTTCACGGCAGGTGCCATCACTAATGTCTACTACCGAAAGGTCGCAAGCATGGTCTCAACATCCGAGTCATCCAAATCGGACGAATCAGAGAGCAAGAACTTCTCGCACGAGCTCAATTCCATCTACGTACATACCGGCGCCGGCGCGTCAATCAACTATACTGCTCGCAAAAAACCACAAAACAAACACTAACCGGGGGCGGATGCAGCGTGTGATCCTGGGGCGGCGACGAGGGGCGGGCTCGACGGTGGTCGATCCCCGGCGGCGGCAGCGACAAGGGGCGGCTCTTCTCGCTGGATCCGGGGGGGCTCGGTGCAGCGTCTCGGCTCGGGAGTGTGGGGGACGGCCCCGCGGCGTGATTCCGCCCGCAGATTTGGCCGGAATCGCCGGCGGCGGACAGGCAGAAGCAAGGGTGGTCGGCGGCGAAAGAAGTTGGGGAAAGGGCGCGGGCTGAAATGTCCTTCCCGCCAACTGCTTCTCTGTGATGCAGGACACTGTAGCGGCGAGGGGGAAACCCGCGTATTCGCGGGTTGGGGCCGAGATTTTGCCGCGCCCCTCAAAATTTTTTGCGGGCCGAGGAGGGATGCGGGGTCTGATCAGGCAGGTTTTTCCGCCCCTACCCGCATTTTTGGCGGTTATTTTGCGGGTGGGGGCTGGATGCATGGTCTGCTATAGTTGCTCTTAGAAGTCGAGCACCTCCCCTTCCTCGCGCTTGTCGCTGCCACCTACGCCAGCGGAAGCATTAGCACGAGTAAAACTACTCCTCGACTTCCTCCAGCTGCGGAGAAGCAAGAAGAGTGGAGGGTTGTTATCCAGAGCCTTGTTGGCCACGCCAATAAAGATCAATACCAGGAGGCAGGCCCTCGCAGCGTCGGTCCAACGAGCCGGCGCGTGCCGACGGCGGAAGGGCCGAAGGTGTCGCAAGCACGGTGCTCTCCCCTCCACCACGACAGCAATGGTCGCCAGCTCGGCAGGTCGACGCCCATGAGGATGGATCCACGGCTTCGTCTGATCCGCGGGCTCGCCGCGACCAATGTCAAGTTCTTCGGGAGCGGGTTGAAGAAGACACTCGAACTACCATCGAGCGGCGACGGGAAGCACACCATCAGTCTGATAGGCGTGCAGGGCCCATTGCATACAGGCATGCGCCGGGTGATTCTGGTGACTTGCCTTATGAGGTAGGTTGTCCAGCTTTTACTCGTGAGCTGCAGCAGTTCCAGTGGCCCATTACCCGCACGTTCAAACCTGAGGTCTCGGAGAAGTACGACGGCAAGACCCATCCGTCGGAGTTCCTGAGCGTATAGACCATTGCGATGCAAGCTGCCGGTGCTCGGGACGGCAAGGTGCTCGCCAACTACTTGTCGTTGGTGCTGAAACCCAACGTAAGGTCGTGGTTGATGCACCTGCTAATAGATTCCATCTCCTCTTGGTCGGACCTATGCCACGAGTTTGTTGGCGCCTTTACCGGAGGCCATCAAGCTCCTGGCCAAACAAGTGCTTGCATCTCATCCCCCTAAAGGATGGTGAATCCTTGCGCAAGTACATACAAAGATTCAACCGTGTGCAGTACAACATCCCAGGTGTTCATCCTGCCGCTGTCATCAACGTGTTCCATCAGAACGTGCGCAACCGCAAGATGCGTGAAGAGCTGGCCATGAACAAGGTTAGGGATGTTGCCGAATTGTATGTTCTGTCCGACAGATGTGCTCGTGCTTTAGAAGGGAAGAAGTACCCCAGCAAAGACGCCGGCACGGGAAGCGATTCTGGTGACGAGGACACCGTCGCCCCGACAAAGAAAGGCCGACGGCGCAATAGAAAGCGCAGGGGCAAGACCGTGCTTGCCGTCGAGGAATCCGGCAACCTTTTGTACAAGCATTGCCAGCAAGGCATGTGACCCTTTGTACAAAGCCAGGCGCAGACCTGAGAACCCACAAGTGTAGGGGATCGCAACAGCTTTCGAGGGTAGAATATTCAACCCAAATTTATTGATTCAACACAAGGGGAGCCAAAGAATATTCTCAAGTATTAGCAATTGAGTTGTCAATTCAGCCACACCTGGAAACTTAATATCTGCAGCAGAGTGTTTAGTAGCAAAGTAGTATGATAGTAGTGGTAACGGTAACAAAAGTAACGGAAGCAAAAGTAATATTTTTGGTATTTTGTAGTGATTGTAACAATAGCAACGGAAAAGTAAATAAGCGTAACCAGTAGATGGAAAGCTCGTAGGCATTGGATCGGTGATGGATAATTATGCCGGATGCGGTTCATCATGTAACATTCATAATATAGGGTGACACAGAACTAGCTCCAATTCATCAATGTAATATAGACATGTATACCGAATATAGTCATACGTGCTTATGGAAAAGAACTTGCATGACATCTTTTGTCCTACCCTCCCGTGGCAGCGGGGTCCTAATGGAAACTAAGGGATATTAAGGCCTCCTTTTAATAGAGAAACAGGAACAAAGCATTAACACTTAGTGAATACATGAACTCCTCAAACTATGGTCATGTAGCGACCCGACCTCAGACGGTCAAGCCTCGTGTTTCGTACATCCTCGGATCAAGATGTCTTGGCACACAAGACATCAATGTATATATCAAAGTGCAATCACATGTATAAATAACGAAACTGATATATACCTCATAAGTCACAATGAAATAAATAGTCGGTGTGGAGTCCCATCAACGCCATCGGCAGGTTGAGTGTAGACCGTAACCCTGCACTGCACTCTTACTCCTCGGAAGAAAGTATCGCAACATGATACATTGCAGCCGTGTAGGTCAGTACATTGAATGTACCGGCAAGATCACAACATGAGAAAACATATGATAAAACTATACTATATGCAATATGGCTTTGTGGCTCTGTGTCTGAGTTTTGTTTTGCATAAAAGCTGGTTTTATTTTCCCTACATCAAAGGAATATCAGGAGTCTGTACTATGGAGTTTTCTATCATGACATGGTTCCGCCAACCAATGTCTCATAGCCCAAATCATCATAAGTTGCCCACAATTATGTTATCAATCCGGTGTTGAGAGTTCCGAGATAGATCCATGTCCAGAGGCTCAAATTGTCCGTAACCGGGGACACGGCTAATCAATTAGGCTTTAACCCTCTGCAGAGGTTTGCACACTTTACCCGCAAGATTCGATCCCTCTCTTTACGTTCTCGCACTTCAGGGTGTTTGAGAACAAGATGACCGAAACATGGTCTTCCGAAGAGTTCCACTGACCACTGTCCGGTGCTCATCCAATCCTACCGTAGTTCCACATCTACTAGCACCGTCCCTGCCAGAGTGACAACTAAGGTCAACCAAGCCAGAGCCCATAGTGACTTGCGGTTGCACAGGTAAGCTTCCGGGCATGAAGTATTCTTCCGTCTCTTTGAGTCTGGGTGAAGCTTTCCGCAAGATGTCATGGCGCTTCTCCATGCATCCCGCCATCCATTGGTTTCTCCAGGTGCCCATCAACCATCCTTCACCCAGTGAGTGTGTATTGAATTCTTGTCTCGAGTCTTGAAGTCTTGAGCCCTTGAAGATGCAGTCCTTGCAGATGCCATCATGGAGTTGTCGCCATTGACGAGATCCTCCATTCTCACACCACTCCCGAGCACTCATACCAACCCCGCTACTATAGCGTAGCATTAAAATAAATAACGCCCCGGCTTGGAACAGGTGATGGGTTCCTACCTCACGATACTACTCAACACAAGGATTCAATATCACTCATCGGAGGGATTGTTGCGAAGATGACACTAGATGCAATAAAACACATAGGTATGGAAAACATGGTCAAAGTGAACTTGCTCGTCGGTTGGTGAAGATATTATCGCTCTCAAAAACTTGAAAAACTAGTCGTGACTCTCCGATGAAATCTATACAAGCAAGCATAGTATTCACATAAACAATCATTCTAGCACTCAATCATAACAATCAAAATAACAACGAAATCGAAATAGGATCAAGGTAAAACCAAATAAAAATCCAAATCACTCAAATAAACTTATAGGGCTAATCTACACCACAACAACTCTACTTAACAACAAGTAAAAAGCCTAAAACAAAAAATACTTAACAAGGTAAAAATAATTAATCACTAAGTAACATAAAGTACTTTTCCTATAATAAAATTCTAACAAAACAATAAAATAACACTATTTCTATTACTAGCAACTAGTTGTACAACAAATAACACCTAGAACCTCAAGAACACTAAGTCTAATAAATCCTAGAAATTACCTCTTGTTAAACAATAGAATATATGACACATTGGTGAAAACTAGCAAAAGAAACTAATTAAAACTAATTAATAATAATTAAACTACAAACAATACTAAAAACAGAATAAACAGTACTGTTTACAATAAAAAGCTGATCTAACTAACTCACTAACATGCAAACTAAACACTACTGCGTAGCTAGTCTAATAAGTAACCAGTAGCAAAAAGAATCGGTCAAAAATAATATTCCTAACTCAAAATAGCTCAAATTTAGTGATTTGAGAAAATTCATACAAACACAAATTTAAACTGCTCAAAATGTGAAATAAAATTGAACTAACAGAAACTTCAACAAATTTTTGACACGGTGCAGTTCGAATCACTCAAAAGCATTAAGTAGGCTAAAAGATACAAGCAAAATAAGATTGAAACTATTTCTTTTTTTTTAACATAAACGGAAAAAAAAACAACTAGGCACTAGCTACGTAGCGGGCTGTAACTGGGCCTATGGGGTGTGCGTTTTGTAACTAAGCTATGCTCGGCCGTATGATAACAGTAACGCGTACGGGCTAAAACAGAAAGACCGATCGGCCAAACCGACTAGACCTGAACCGATCTAAACCGCATAAAACCGTGACGAACCGGAACTAAACCGATCTATAAACAGAAAAAAAAAACCTAACCGTTCGTCAGATCTAATCTAGCGCGTCAATACCAGATCAGACGGTGGAGGGGTAGTGGAGAGCTCACAGCGGGGATAGTCGGCGAGCGGCTCGGACGTTGTCGGCGGCGGCGCTCCTGTCGTCGGTGCGCTCCGGAGAGGGCACGGATGGATGCGGCGTTCGACGGCGAGTCCAGCTGGTCGAGATGGTGGCGTAGGTGGATGGAGGAGGTCGGCGGCGAGGTCGAGGCGGCGTTGGCGTTCGGGCGTCGGCGGTGGCGGCGGTCCGGTAGTCCTCGAGCTCCGGGGAGTGCACCAGGAGATGCGGCAGTAGAAGGCAGGGCGTTCGGTGGTCGTAGGAGAGCTCTAGGAGGTCAGACACGAGCGGGGCAAGGTAATGGCGCGGCGGCGGAGCTCAGCTCCGCGATCAATTGAGAAGGAGGCGGGGGTTCTCGAAGGGGGCTTTGGGGCGGAATCGGTCGAGGGGAAGGAGTATATATAGGGGGAAGAGACTTGGAGCAGGGGGCGGATCGGGGAGAGGATCCCGAGATATTCGGGATTCCGGCAGCGGTGGCGAGCGCTCTAGCTTGGGCAAGGGGAAGAAGAAGGAGGCGGGGCCACTGTCGTGACAGTGGCGAGCGAGGGGATCGGGCGGCCGATGGGAAAACGGCTGGCGCGCGCGAGATGGAGAAGGGCCGGCCTGGTGCGGTAGGGCACTCGGCCATGCGCGTTTTTTTAACCACAGCAAGGAATACTAAAACAAAGTAAGTATTATAAAAAACTATATATAGGCATCTTATATATCAAAATGTTCAGAAAACGAAATCCTAAAACATGAACATATTTTCCTGTCCAAATAAAATCAACAAAAATTTTAATAGAGTAAACAGAGCTACTGTTGCAATAAAACTCAATAAAAAATCATTTAAAAAACAAAATAATTTCAAATTTATTTTCTCCTAATTTTCCATTGAAGGGAATCATTTTACCCTGGTTTCCATTTATTTATTTTTTCGAGAACAATTATTTGAATAAAATCCAAATAATTCCAAATTGAAAGGGAGTTTCAAAATACTTCCAAATGACTTTCAATTTGATTCTTTTTAACTTCCAACTCATATTTCATATAATCTGAAGAAGTCATTTTGTCTTCCCTCATGAAAATCATTGAGTTGCATAAAGTTTCTGAATTTGAAATATTTCCAAACGAAATTCAAATCTTTTCAAAACCCTTTTAATTTATTTAAATGGAAGAAGTCATATCATCTTCTCTCTAGGGTTTTGTGTTTGAATTGAATTTGAATTCATGGATATCAAAAAGGCAAAGTGAAATTCGGGGAAAATCATTTCATTCCCTCTCATTCAACTTTCAAAAAAGTTTCAAATTCCACTCAATTTCACTCAATCAATCATACAACAAACAATCAATCAATCAAAACTATTTATTTATTATAACATTCCAAAATTTAGAATTTTGGATGTTACAAACCTACCACACTTAAAATGAATCTCGTCCTCGAGATTCGATGAGGCTAGCAAGAAAGGGTTAGGGGTTGGGGGTCTTCTAGCAAATGTTTTGGTCGGAAAGGTCAGGGGTGCTACCAGACTTAAAAACAAGGTTACGGTTCCAATAAACTCAGATACTTCCTCTGGAGTGCCGGCAATATATGTCTCTTGACATATCTTACAATAGCTCCTTCATTAACGCTCTTCTGTCAGAAGCATAGCGTTTTCCTCAAAATCTTGGGTCGCTTCGTCAAAGATGAAGTTCGTCCTAGACTGGATCTTCTTAGCTGATAGGTCTGCATCCATTCTAGACAACTATCGAAATACTCATGGTGGTCTACCATTAATGGTTTCTGCAGAAAAAGGGCCTTGGCTTCATTCTCACCGTATAATCTATGATTGGCAAAAGCTGCCATGTACATGGGTTTATCATCATACCATTCTAAGGCTTAAGCAAGGCTTCAACGAGCGTCGTCACTTTACTATGGGTAAGTCTCTTAGATTTACCATTCCAAATATCAAGAGCGAATGATAAGAGTAAGTCTGTATGGTGATCAATCCATTCTGCACCCAGATCATTACCCTGTATAAGGTTTAGTGAATCTCGTATTTCTAACACTTGGGCATCCTCACAAGCTTTGCAGAAATTTCTCTTGTCCTCGAACTGGGTTTGGGTAAATCCATTGATTCTGCAAGCTGAACAAAATATCTATCGTTCTTCACAATCTCGGGGTTTACGCAACATCCTATGTAATGTCTGCTGATCAAATCACAACTTCTTACAGAATTCTTCCTTCAACAAGATTGTGCTGGTGCCTTGGTCAAATCCTCGGCCTGTGGGTTATGAGTCCACTTCAGCACTTGCATAGTGTTAACTCATCCATGGAGTTACAGTTGTTCCATATTCCAATATTACACCTCCTTTAAATCCAATAGTACTTCATTTTGTCATACTCTTGGGGTAACCATCATAATCAAACTCCAACTTATTTCGTCTGGCTCCTTTCTATGAACCGTCATGAACAACACCTTTCTTTCTTCATTGATCCTGTGGCTTTACGAAGTACTACCACACATAAAATGAAATGCACTAGTTCATCCATAAATCATATTATTTTCATATCAAATCTTTTATTACATCCTTAACCATTTTTCGTAAATCCAAATTCCAAAAAAGTACTTTATTACAAATGCTGCCATCCACATGGTTTGGTATGGTCAAGCATTACTTCATTTTTTTCCTCCTTGAGGATTCTTCAGCCCCACTAGAATTGTGTGACATGCGCCTTGATATCTTCAATCTTCTGTTTCATCATGGTGGCCTTAAGCTTCATCTCCATCATCTCTGCATGCACTTCTCTTAGGTATTCCTGAGTATAACGGAGTCTTGCTTCAAGTATTTCTCCGATCTGGCGTATGGCTTCCATGGCTGCTTCACGAACAGCGTCGAAGAAAGTTGCTTGTGGTACACGCCGATGAAAAGTACTGCCCCATCGCCTTTGGGCAAACTCCTTTCATACGGTGGAGGTGTACCTCCACATACCAAAGTTCCACTCCCTTTGCATGAAGGGTAGCCTTTGTAGACCGTGATCTCCTTCAAGGTGAATATGCTTCATCATGTCCTTCAGATCTTCGGTAATCATGATCACTTGTCAGGGTCATGATCGTTTCCGGGCCCTTAAGGAAAGACTCATAAAGGGTTGTCATCTGCATGTGTAGGATAAGAGGGGTACTCAGAACAAAGAATGTATCTCCATGGGGAAATTGTAATTGTCTCCAGAAAAGTTTGGTGTTCAGTTGTCCATGGGTTCAAGATTTCGGGGTCTGGTTGAGATAGAAAGAGAAAGCAAATACCCACCCATCAACAAACAAATCCTAGCTCAAAAGAAAAAAGTACTGTTTGTAATGGGCCGTTCTACTATGGTTTCGTTTCTAAGTCTTCATTTCTTCAGGTCTTCAATGCTCGGGAGTTTCCAATTCCTGATGCTTTTCCCATATGAAGGCCTTCTACCATTCTTCCATAACTTACGTCTCCCATGGTTGAAATAAATACAAGCCTACGAATATCGCATCTATTCAACCATTCAATAAACACAGAAAATGATAGCAACCAAGCATTCATTTATTCAATCAATTCTACAGTATCGCCACCCACATAAGTTGGTACGGTGAGATACTTAAATCAAGAAAGCGTTCATCTTTATTTCTCTCATGGTGGGCTACTACTAAGCTAATTTATCAGTAACTTGATCATTGTCCCCACTGGGGCTTCTTCTGTGTGGACTTGATCTCCTCCAATTTTTCTGCTAGATTTTCCCTGTCGACGCGGAGTTTCTTGTGACGACCCTTTATGTCCTGAAGTTGTTCCTTGAGCTTTTGGATCTCAACGTCCTTGGCATTATACATGGTCCTGCTGCTTTTCAGTTCCTGGCGCATTCTCGGGATCTCGAGGTTCTCCTCCTCCAGCTTGTTTACCTTCAGTCTCTGAGTCTTGACCTCTTCTCGTAGTGCTTCATTGTCAAACAGGGCTTCCAGGAGGTCCATCTGAAGATTCTTGACGTATTGTTCTAGATCCTGATTGTACACTAACAGTGTGGAGAACTTCATCTTTTGCTCTTCTGTCAAGGCAATAGTTGCTCCATCAAACTTCTGCCATCCAATCCTTCCAAAGAAGTGTGGGTTTAGTGCAGCACGATGACGATAGCATAAACGTGCAATAGCATCATGGACGGCAGTGTTGATGCCCATATCACGATCACCATTTATAGTTCGAAGCTGATGTCTGCAGCCTTGGGGTCTTCTTCGACCAAAACTTGGGTCTTGACTCCCCATGATCTAGGCGCCCTCTTAGTTGCCTTGATCTCGTGTATCGGTAGCTTCAGACTGACTAGCTCCACAAGGAAGGGCCTCCAAGAACCTTCTCGTGGTGTTCTCTTTTGTTCGTAACGTAGCTCTCCATCTATAGTTTGGAATAAGGAAGGTTCGGTAAAAGGAATCAGGTGTTACGAAAGTGGTACAAAACAAAGGTCATTCCTATTGGGGTCTTCATATTACTAAGTCATTTCCTAGGGTCACGTCCTACAGTCAACATGTGCTCTGATACCATATCTGTAGCGACCCAACCTCGACGTTCAAGCCTCGTGTTTCGTGCCATCCTCGGATCAAGATGTTTGCACACACAAGACATCAATGTATATATCAAAGTGCAATCACATGTATAAATAACGTAAAACTAATATATACCTCATAGGTCACAGCTGAAACAAATAGTCGGGTATGGAGTCCCATCAACGCCATCGGCAAGTTGAGTGTAGACCATAACCCCATGCTGCACTCTTACTCGTCGGAAGAAAGTATCGCAACATGATACGTTGCAGCCGTGTAGGTCAGTACATTGAATGTACCGGCAAGATCACAACATGAGAAAACAGATGATAAAACTATACTATATGCAATATGGCTTTGTGGCTCTGTGTTTGAGTTTTGTTTTGCATAAAATCTGGTTTTATTTTCCCTACATCAAAGGAATATCAGGAGTCTGTACTACGGAGTTTTCTATCATGACATGGTTCCGCCAACCAATGTCTCATAGCCCAAATCATCATAAGTTGCCCACAATTATGTTATCAGTCCGGTGTTGAGAGTTCCGAGATAGATCCAGGTCCAGAGGCTCAAATTGTACATAACCGGGGACACGGCTAATCGATTAGGTTTTAACCCTCTGCAGAGGTTTGCACACTTTACCCGCAAGTTTCGATCCCTCTCTTTACGTTCTCGCACTTCAAGGTGTTTGAGAACAAGATGACTGAAACATGGTCTTCCGAAGAGTTCCCCTGACCACTGTCCGACGCTCATCCAATCCTACCGTAGTTCTACATCTGCTAGCACTGTCCCCAGCCAGAGTCACAACTAAGGTCAACCAAGCGAGCCCATAGTGACTTGCGGTTGCAGGTAAGCTTCCAGGCATGAAGTATTCTTCCGCTCTTCCATCTGGGTGAAGCTTTCCGCAAGATGTCATGGCGCTTCTCCATGCATCCCGCCATCCACTGGTTTCTCCAGGTGCCCACAACCATCCTTCACCCAAAGAGAGTGTATTGAATTCTTGTCTCGAGTCTTGAAGTCTTGAGGCCTTGAAGATGCAGTCCTTGCAGATGCCATCATGGAGTTGTCGTCATTGACGTAGATCCTCCATTCTCACACCACTCCCGAGCACTCATACCAACCCCGTCTATTATAGCGTAGCATTAAAATAAATAACGTCCCGGGCTTGGTAACAGGGTGATGGGTTCCTACCTCATGCATACTACTCAACTACAAGGATTCAATATCACTACTATAGGGATTGTTGCGAAGATGACACTAGATGCAATAAAACACATAGGTATGGAAAACATGGTCAAAGTGAACTTGCCTGGTCAGTTGGTGAAGATATTATCGCTCTCAAAAACTTGAAAAACTAGTCGTGACTCTCCGATGAAATCTATACAAGCAAGCATAGTATTCACATAAGCAATCATTCTAGCACTCAATCATAACAATCAAAATAACAACGAAATCGAAATAGGATCGAAGGTAAAAACCAAATAAAAATCCAAATCACTCAAATAAACTTATAGGGCTAATCTACACCACAACAACTCTACTTAACAACAAGTAAAAAGCCTAAAACAAAAAATACTTAACAAGGTAAAAATAATTATTCACTAAGTAACATAAAGTACTTTTCCTATAATAAAATTCTAACAAAACAATAAAATAACACTATTTCTATTACTAGCAACTAGTCATACAACAAACAACACCTAGAACCTCAAGAACACTAAGTCTAATAAATCCTAGAAATTACCTACTGTTAAACAATAGAATATATGACACCTTTGGCGAAAACTAGCAAAAGAAACTAATTAATAATAATTAAACTACAAACAATATTAAAACACAGAGTAAACAATACTGTTCACAATAAAAATCTAATCTAACTAACTCACTAACATGCAAACTAAACACTACTGCGTAGCTAGTCTAATAAGTAACCAGTAGCAAAAAGAATCGGTCAAAAATAATATTCCTAACTCAAAATAGCTCAAATTTAGTGATTTGAGCAAATTCATACAAACACAAATTTAAACTGCTCCAATGTGAAATAAAATTGAACTAACAGAAACTTCAACAAATTTTTGACACGGTGCAATTGGAATCACTCACAAACATTAAGTAGGCTAAAAGATACAAGCAAAATAAGATTGAAACTATTTCTGTTTTTTTTAACAGAAACGATAATAAATAAAAAACAACAACCAGGCACTAGCTAGGTAGCGGGCTGTAACTGGGCCTACGGGGTGTGCGTTTTGTAACTAAGCTACGCTCGGCCGTATGATAACAGTAACGCGTACGGGCTAAAACAGAAAGACCGATCGGCCAAACCGACTAGACCTGAACCGATCTAAACCGCATAAAACCGTGAAGAACCGGAACTAAACCGATCTATAAACATAAAAAAAACCTAACAGTTCGTTAGATCTAATCTAGCGCGTCAATACCAGATCGGACGGTGGAGGGGGAGTGGAGAGCTCACCGCGGGGAAGGTTGATGGCGAGCGGCTCGGACGTCGTTGTCGGCGGCGCTCCTGTCATCGGCGCGCTCCGGAGAAGGCACGGGTCAACTCGGCATTCGACGGCGAGTCCAGCGGTGGTCGAGATGGTGGCGTAGGTGGACGGAGGAGGTCGGCGGCGAGGTCGGGGCGGCGTTGGCATTCGGGCGTCGGCGGTGGCGGCGCTCCGGTAGTCCTAGAGCTCCGGGGAGTGCACCAGGAGATGCAGCAGTAGAAGGCAGGGCGTTCGGTGGTCGTAGGAGAGCTCTAGGAGGTCAGACACGAGCGGGGCAAGGTAATGGCGCGGCGACGGTGCTCAGCTCCGGCGAGCAATTGAGAAGGAGGCGGGGGTTCTCGGAGGGGGCTTTGGGGCGGAATCGGTCGAGGGGAAGGAGTATATATAGGGGGAAGAGACTTGGAGCAGGGGGCGGATCGGGGAGAGGATCCCGAGATCTCCGGGATTCCGGCGGCGGTGGCGAGCGCTCTAGCTTGGGCAAGGGGAAGAAGAAGGAGGCGGGGCCCGCTGTCAGCGACAGAAGTGAGCGAGGGAGGGGATCGGGCGGACGATGGGAAAACGGCTGGCGCGCGCGAGATGGAGAAGGGCCGGCCTGGTGCGGTAGGGCACTGGGCCACGCGCGTTTTTTAACCACAACAAGGAAAACTAAAACAAAGTAAATATTAGAAAAAAACTATATATAGGCATATTATATATCAAAATGTTCAGATAACAAAATCCTAAAACATGAACATATTTTCCTGTCCAAATAAAATCAACAAAAATTTAAATAAAGTAAACAGAGCTACCGTTGCTATAAAACCCAATAAAAAATCATTTAAAAAAACAAAATGATTTCAAATTTATTTTGTCCTAATTTTCCATTGAAGGGAATCATTTTACCCTGGTTTCCATCTATTTAATTTTTCGAGAAAAATAGTTTGAATAAAATCCAAATAATTCCAAATTGAAAGGGAGTTTCAAAATACTTCCAAATGACTTTCAAATTGATTCTTTTTAAATCATTGAGTTGCATAAAGTTTCTGAATTTGAAATATTTCCAAACGGAATTCAAATCTTTTCAAAACCCTCTTAATTTATTTAAATGGAAGAAGTCATATCATCTTCTCTCTAGGGTTTTGTGTTTGAATTGAATTTGAATTCATGGATATCAAAAAGGCAAAGTGAAAGTCGGGGGAAATCATTTCATTCCCTCTCATTCAACTTTCAAAAAAGTTTCAAATTCCACTCAATTTCACTCAATCAATCACACAACAAACAATCAATCAATCAAAACTATTTATTTATTATAACATTCCAAAATTTAGAATTTTGGGATGTTACAGGTCATCACCGAGAAGTATCCCGATTATTGTCACTTCGGGGTTGTCGGATCATAACACATAATAGGTGACTATAGACTTGCAAGATAGGATCAAGAACTCACATATATTCATGAAAACATAATAGGTTCAGATCTGAAATCATGGCACTCGGGCCCTAGTGACAAGCATTAAGCATAGCAAAGTCATAGCAACATCAATCTCAGAACATAATGGATACTAGGGATCAAACCCTAACAAAACTAACTCGATTACATGATAGATCTCATCCAACCCATCACCGTCCAGCAAGCCTGCGATGGAATTACTCACGCACGGCGGTGAGCATCATGAAATTGGTGATGGAAGATGATTGATGATGACGACAGCGACGAATCCCCCTCTCCGGAGCCCCGAACGGACTCCAGATCAGCCCTCCCGAGAGGTTTTAGGGCTTGGCGGCGGCTCCGTATCGTAAAACGCGATGATTTCTTCTCTCTGATTTTTTTCTCTCCGAAAGCCAATATATAGAGTTGGAGTTGGCGTCGGAAGGTCTCTAGGGGGCCCACGAGGAGGGGGGCGCGCCCAGGAGGGGGGGACACCCCCCACCCTCGTGGACAGGGTGTGGGCCCCCTATTCTTCATCTTTGGCGAGGATTTTTTATTATTTTTTCTAAGACGTACCGTGGAGTTTCAGGTCATTCCGAGAACTTTTGTTTTCTGTACATAAAACAACATCATGTCAATTCTGCTGAAAACAGCGTTAGTCCGGGTTAATTCCATTCAAATCATACAAGTTAGAGTCCAAAACAAGGGCAACAGTGTTTGGAAAAGTAGATACGACGGAGATGTATCAACTCCCCCAAGATTAAACCCTTGCTTGTCCTCAAGCAATTCAGTTGACAAACTGAAAGAGAAAAAGAAAAACTTTTACAAACTCTATTTGCTCTTGTTGTTGTAAATATATCAAGCCAGCATTCAGGTTTTCAACAAAGATTATAACTAACCACATTTGCAATAATTCTCAGGTCTCATGATTACTCATATCAGTGGCATAATCAACTAGCGAGTCATAATAATAAATCTCGGATGACAACACTTTCTCAAAAATATCACAATATGATATAACAAGATGGTATCTCGCTAGCCCTTTCTGAGACCGCAAAACATAAATGTAGAGCAGCTTTAAAGATCAAGGACTAACTAGACATTGTAATTCATGGTAAAAGAGATCCAATCATAGGCATACCCAATACAAATTAACAGTAATGCATGCAAATGACAGTTGTGCACTCCAGCTAGTGCTTTTTAATAAGAGGGTGATGACTCAACATAAAAGTAAATAGATAGGCCCTTCATAGAGGGAAGCAGGGATTTGTAGAGGTGCCAGAGCTCGGTTTTGAAATAGAGATTGAATAATATTTTGAGCGTTATACTTTCATTGTCAACATAACAACTAAGAGATGGCGATATCTTCCATGTCACACACATTATAGGCGGTTCCCAAACAGAATGGTAAAGTTTATACTCCCCCTCCACCAACAAGCATCAATCCACGGCTTGCTCGAAACAACGAGTGCCTCCAACATACATTAGGTCCTAGGGGGAGTTTTTTTTCAATTAATTTTGATTTAGTTTGCATAAAGCATGGGACTGGGCATCCCGGTGACCAGCCATGTTCTCGTGAGTGAGGAGCGGAGTCCACTCCTCTTGAGAATAACCCGCCTAACATGGAAGATAAGGACAGCCATAGTTGATACATGAGCTATTCGAGCATACAAAACAGAATGTTTATTTGAAGGTTAAGAGTTTGGCACATACAAATTTACTTGGGACGGCAGGTAGATACCGCATATAGGAAGGTATAGTGGACTCATCTGGAATAACTTTGGGGTTTAAGGGATTGGATGCACAAGCAGTATTCCCGCTTAGTACAAGTGAAGGCTAGCAAAAGACTGGGAAGCGACCAACTAGAGAGCGACAACAGTCATGAACATGCATTAAAATTAATAAACATTGGATGCAAGCATGAGTAGGATATAATCCACCATGAACATAAATATCGTGAAGGCTATGTTGATTTGTTTCAACTACATGTGTGAACTGTTTTAATAGTCACTTAAATCATTCAAAGGAGGATACCACCCCATCATACCACATCACAACTGTTTTAATAGCATGTTGGCACGCAAGGTAAACCATTATAACTCATAGCTAATCAAGCATGGCATAAGCAACTATGATCTCTACTTGTCATTGCAAACATGTTTATTCATAATAGGCTGAATCATGAACGATGAACTCATCATATTTACAAAAACAACAGAGGTCGAGTTCATACCAGCTTTTCTCATCTCAGCCAGTTCATCATGTATCATCATAATTGCCTTTCACTTGCATGACCGAACGATGTGAATAATAATAAGAGTGCACGTGAATTGGGCTAAGCTGGAATCTGCGAGCATTCAATAAACAGGAGAAGACAAGGCAATATGGGTTCTTGGTTAAATCAACAAAAAAGCATATAAGAGCCACTTCAACAATTTAATCATGGTCTTTTTCCTATCGACCCCCAAAGAAAAGAAAAGAAATAAAAACTATTTACACGGGAAAGCTCCCAAAAGCAAAAGAAGAACGGGAAATATTTTTGGGTTTTCCTTTTACTTATTACTACTAAGCAGGAAAAGTAAATTACTACTAATTTTTTTGGTTTTTCTTAAAGTTTAACAAACACACAAGAAGAAAGCAGGAAAAAGAAAATAAACTAGCTTGGATATTATAGTGAAAGAGTATGAGCGCCGACATCTAGCAATGATTGTGTGTGAACATAAATGTAATGTCGGTGGGAAATACGTACTCCCCCAAGCTTAGGCTTTTGGCCTAAGTTGGTTCATTGCCAGGGATAGCCTGGCGGATACCCGTAGGTGTAGCTGGGGTCGTACTTCGATGAAGAGGACTCGATCGCCATTGGCTGGCAGCCACCTCCGGATCCCAAGAATAAACAGACTGGTGTGGAGGCTCATATTGTGGTTCCGGCTCCGGGGCTGGTGCAGGATTCCGATAGGCTTGAACGGCCGCCCACGTAACGTGGTGAGGACCTGCAGACAAGTTAAACAAAGAAGGAGCAGGCAAAGTAATAGTCTCAGGGTGATGTTTATCAAAGTACAATTTATATTTGAGCTCCCCTTCACGACTCTTAACAATAAAATCATGTGCTAGCATACTCTTATAATCTAGATAAGCACTAGGCAGCAATTTTTCTTTTTTCTCAAAATGCCTAATAGGTATGCTAAAGTATTCAGCTAGGCGTGAAGCATAAATGCCTCTAAAGATGGGGCCCTTAGTACGGTTCAGACTTAACCGTCTAGCAACAATTCCACCCATACTAACACAGTTATTGCGGTATAAACCATGGAACAAAATGATAATATCAGGAACACTAAGGTTTCCACAGTTTCCGCGACCAATCAAGCAACGACTAGCAAATAAGGCAAAGTAGCGTAAAACAGGAAAATGTATGCTAGTAATTCTTGCATCAGAAACCTTCCTGGTTTCTCCCATAGTGATAGTGTTAACAAATGCTTCCACTTCCTTATGGTGTGGTTCATCTAAGGTACCCTCAAAGGGTATTTTGCAAACCTCGCAAAATTCAGCTAATGGAATCTTCTTAACAACGTCATATAAATGAAACTCTACTGATGGAGGTGATTCCTTAGGAAAATAGTAGAAGTTTCTCACGAAAGTATTAGTGAGTAAGAGATACTGATGACGTTGGTCGCGGAGGAAGTTCGTGAGGCTAGCATTCTCAATCAATAAATAAAAATCCTCATAAATTCCGGCTCTCGTCAAGAAGTCATCGGAAGGCCATTCACACGGCCGGACCTCCGCGGTGCGAGGCAAATTATATTTGGGCTTCTGTGCTTCTTCCTTTGATTTTTCCTTCAAGCTTCGGCTCGACGAGCCCCTCAAAAGTCTCTTCATTATTTTATAAATAATCTGAAATTTTTAGTAACTTCAAACAAAAGTGAACCAACTTCAATAAAATTGATAGCAACTACTCCTACAAGTGCCTAGAGCCTATATCAAGCATTAGAACTACTTGGAACCATATAAATTTGACATGCAAGCTCAAGAACATGGTCACCTATGCAACACAAATTTGCAAAGAATAAAGCACTAGAACAAAAACTAATTGGACCAATGGAGGAGTCACATACCAAGGAACAATCTCCCCAAGCAGTTTTGTGAGAGGTGCTTTAAGCAAGGAGATCAAAAATCACAGCAACGGGGGCTGGAAGTCGTGTTTGAGCTGGTTATTCGTGTTTGTGGGAGGAAGAAGAAGAGGATGGGTGCAGGAATAAGTGGAAGAGGGCCACCATGGGCCCACGAGGCAGGGGGCGCGCCCAGAGGGGTAGGGCGCCCTCCACCCTCGTGGCAGTGCAGCTCCCAGCAGTAATTTTTGCACTAAAATCCTCAAATATTCCCGAAAAAATCATATTAAATTGGCATGGCATTCGAGGACTTTTATTTTCGGATATTTTTATATTGCACGGATAAATCTGAAATGATGTAAAAATACTATTTTTTACTTTATTTCAACTAAATAACAGAAAGTATAAAGAGGGTACAGAAGGTTGTGCTTCTAGTTTCATCCATCTCATGATCATCAAAAGTAATCCATTAACAAGGTTGATCAAGTCTTGTTAACAAACTCATTCCGAATAACATGGAACCGGAGAAATTTCGAATAACACTATGTTACCTCAACGGGGATATGCACAGCCCCAATAATAAGTATATCATATTTCTTCTTGATAGTAGGAAGGGGAAATTCAAAACCTCCAAAAATAATCGATGGAACTTTTCCAATAGAGTTGATACTATAAAAACTTGAGGTTGTTTCCTCGGAAAGTGTATTGTATGCTCATTACCATTAATATGAAAAGTGGCATTGCCTTTGTTGCAATCAATAACAGCCCCTGCAGTATTCAGAAAAGGTCTTCCAAGAATAATAGACATACTATCTTCCTCGGGAATATCAAGAATAAGAAAGTCCATTAAAATAGTAACGTTTGCAACCACAACAGGCACATCCTCACAAATACCGACAAGTATAGCAGTTGATTTATCAGCCATTTGCAAAGATATTTCAGTAGGTGTCAACTTATTCAAATCAAGTCTATGATATAAAGAGAGAGGCATAACACTAACACCGGCTCCAAGATCACATAAAGCAGTTTTAACATAATTTCTTTTAATGGAGCATGGTATAGTGGGTACTCCTGGATCTCCAAGTTTCTTTGGTATTCCACCCTTAAAAGTATAATTAGCAAGCATGGTGGAAATTTCAGCTTCCGGTATCTTTCTTTTATTAGTAATGATATCCTTCATATACTTAGCATAAGGATTTGTTTTGAGCACTTCAGTTAATCGCATACACAAAAAGATAGGTCTAATCATTTCAGCAAAGCGCTCAAAATCCTCATCATCCTTTTTCTTGGATGGTTTGGGAGAAAAGGCATGGGTTTCTGAACCCATGGTTCTCTTTCTTCACCATGTTTCCTAGAAACAAAGTCTCTCTTATCATAACGTTGATTCTTTGATTGTGGGTTATCAAGATCAACAGCAGGTTCAACTTCTACATCATTATCATTACTAGGTTGAACATCATCATGAACATCATCATTAACATTTTCACTAGGTTCATGTTCATTACCAGATTGTGTTTCAGCATCAGAAATAGAGATATCATTTGGATTCTCAGGTGGTTCAGCAATAGGTTCGCTAGAAGTTTGCAAAGTCCTATCATTTTTCTTTTTCTTCCTCTTAGAAGAACTAGGCACATCCGTTTTATTTCTCTGAGAATCTTGCTCAATTCTCTTAGGGTGGCCTTCAGGATACAAAGGTTCCTGAGTCATTCTACCAGTTCTAGTAGCCACTCTAACAGCATAATCATTTTTCTTACTATTCATTTCATTAAGCAAATCCTTTTGAGCCTTAAGTACTTGTTCTACTTGAGTGGTAACCATAGAAGCATGTTTGCTAACAAGTTTAAGTTCACATATAACATTAGCCATATAATCACCCAAGTGTTTAATCATATCGGAATCATATTTCAATTGTCTACCAAAATAAGCATTAAAATTTTCTTGTTTGACAATAAAATTATCAAACTCATCCAAGCATTGTCTAGCAGACTTATTGTGAGGGATATCACCTTCATCAAATCTATAGAGAGAATTTACCTTTACTACCTGTGTAGGGTCATCGGGATCAGGAGGTTCTTCAATAGGTAATGGATCAAGATCATATGTTTCTTCAACAGGCGGTAAATTGAGACCATGTATTTCTTCAATAGGAGGTAAATTCTTAACATCTTCAGCTTTAATACCTTTTTCTTTCATAGATTTCTTGCCTCTTGCATATCTTCAGGACTGAGAAATAGAACACCTCTCTTCTTTGGAGTTGGTTTAGGAATAGGCTCAAGAATTGGCTCGAGCTGGCTCGGAAGTGCCCAATTATTTTCATTTGTCAACATATTATTCAATAAAATTTCAGCTTCATCCGTGTTCTTTCCCTAAAAGAGAACCAGCACAACTATCCGTAATCTCTGGAAGCATCGGTTAGTCCATTATAAAAATATCAAGTATTTCATTTTTCTTAAAAGGATGATCAGGCAAAGCATTAAGTAACTTGAGAAGCCTCCTCCAAGCTTGTGGGAGACTCTCTTCTTCAATTTGCACAAAGTTGTATATTTCCTTTAAAGCAGCTTGTTTCTTATGAGCAGGGAAATATTTAGCAGAGAAGTAATAAATCATATCCTGGGGACTACGCACACAACCAGGATCGAGAGAATTAAACCATATCTTAGCATCACCCGTTAATGAGAACGGAAATATTTTAAGGATGTAAAAGTAGCGAGATCTCTCATCATTAGTGAACAGGGTGGCTATATCATTTAATTTAGTAAGATGTGGCACAACAGTTTCAGATTCATAACCATGAAAAGGATCAGATTCAACCAAGGTAATTATATCAGGATCAACAGAGAATTCATAATCCTTCTCGGGAACACAAATAGGTGAAGTAGCAAAAGCATGGTCAGGTCTCATTCTATCTCTAAGAGATTCTTTACTCCATTTAACTAACAGCCTCTTAAGTTCGTATCTATCCTGGCATGCAAAAATAGCTGCAGCAGATTCCATATCAAAAAGATAACCCTCAGGAATACCAGGCATATCTTCATCATCACTTTCATCAATATTATCAGTTTCAATAGTTTCTCTTTCTCTAGACCTAGAAATTTGTTCATCAAGAAATTCACCAAGGGGCACAGTAGTATCAAGCATAGAAGTAGTTTCATCATAAGTATCATGCATAGCAGAAGTAACATCATCAATAACATGCGACATATCAGAACGAATAGCGTAAGCAGGTTTAGGTGTCGCAAGCTTACTCATAATAGAAGGTGAATCAAGTGCGAGCTAGATGGCGTTCCTTACCTCCCTCGTAGTTGAGGGATAACTTTTGTCTTAGCGTCTTTCAAATTCTTCATAGTGTCCAGCAGATATAAATCCCAAGTAACTCAAAGAATAGAGCTATGCTCCCGCAACGGCGCCTTTAAATTGTTCTTGATAACCCACAAGTGTAGGGGATCGCAACAGCTTTCGAGGGTAGAGTATTCAACCCAAATTTATTGATTCGACACAAGGGGAGCCAAAGAATATTATCAAGTATTAGCAACTGAGTTGCCAATTCAGCCACACCTGGAAACTTAATATCTGCAGCAAAGTGTTTAGTAGCAAAGTAATATGATAGTAGTGGTAACGGTAACAAAAGTAACGGAAGCAAAAGTAATATTTTTGGTATTTTGTAGTGATTGTAACAATAGCAACAGAAAAGTAAATAAGCGTAACCAGTAGATGGAAAGCTCGTAGGCATTGGATCGGTGATGGATAATTATGCCGGATGCGGTTCATCATGTAACAGTCATAATATAGGGTGACACAGAACTAGCTCCAATTCATCAATGTAATGTAGGCATGTATTCCGAATATAGTCATACGTGCTTATGGAAAAGAACTTGCATGACATCTTTTGTCCTACCCTCTCGTGGTAGCGGGGTCCTAATAGAAACTAAGGGATATTAAGGCCTCCTTTTAATAGAGAACCGGAACAAAGCATTAGCACTTAGTGAATACATGAACTCCTCAAACTATGGTCATCACCGAGAAGTATTCCGATTATTGTCACTTCGGGGTTGTCGGATCATAACACATAATAGGTGACTATAGACTTGCCAGATAGGATCAAGAACTCACATATATTCATGAAAACATAATAGGTTCAGATCTGAAATCATGGCACTCAGCCCCTAGTGACAAGCATTAAGCATAGCAAAGTCATAGCAACATCAATCTCAAAACATAATGGATACTAGGGATCAAACCCTAACAAAACTAACTCGATTACATGATAGATCTCATCCAACCCATCACCGTCCAGCAAGCCTACGATGGAATTACTCACGCACGGCGGTGAGCATCATGAAATTGGTGATGGATGATGGTTGATGATGACGACGGCGACGAATCCCCCTCTCCGGAGCCCCGAACGGACTCCAGATCAGCCCTCCCGAGAGGATTTAGGGCTTGGCGGCGGCTTTGTATCGTAAAACGCGATGATTTCTTCTCTCTGATTTTTTTCTCTCCGAAAGCCAATATATAGAGTTAGAGTTGGCATCGGAAGGTCTCCAGGGGGCCCACGAGGTAGGGGGGCGCGCCCAAGAAGGGGGGCGCGCCCCCCACCCTCGTGGACAGGGTGTGGGCCCCCTGGTCTTCATCTTTGGCGAGGATTTTTTATTATTTTTTCTAAGACGTTCCGTGGAGTTTCAGGTCATTTCGAGAACTTTTGTTTTCTGCACATAAAACAACATCATGGCAATTCTTCTGAAAACAACGTCAGTCCGGGTTAGTTCCATTCAAATCATAGAAGTTACAGTCCAAAACAAGGGCAAAAGTGTTTGGAAAAGTAGATACGATGGAGACGTATCAAGACCCTGAGCGACAGATGAATAAACGAAGCGTTGGCACCCTTAGAATTAGCATGCATGTTAGATTGAGCTTCTCTCTGGTAGGGTTGATAGTTCTTAGCAGCAACTAACCCCTAGCATAGAGGTTGAGCGTGTCTTTTTGCCCCCTCTAGTCCTTTTTCGTTCACAGGCCGCACGGGCGCTTCAGCGGAACCCTTTGGAGGAAAGGAGACGATCTGACACCCCGACCCCGACACGCCAAGGCTGCCGAGGGCAGCAGATCCAGATAAGCCTTTTTCCCGCTGCGTACTTCCATATGAAACTTGAGCGTATGAAACTTCGCTCAATCCCATTCCACCGTGCTCCGTCCTTCCTATGCCCAACACCCCTTTTGGCTGGGATTTGGTCGTAGTTGTGGTGGAAGGGGGACGAACGAAGGGCCTAATCCTACTTTGCCCCTACCTCCGCCAAGGGCGTGAGCGTAGCCGTGGTATGAAGTGGGAGGACGGCAAGGCCTGTTGTCGGGTGGCGTTGTTTACTCAAGACGATGACAAGGGCTCGCTCCTTGGTGTGAGCCTCGCTCACGCACAAAAGAACCCGGCAAACACCCTTTTTGCATTAATACGTTAATAAACAAGTACAATTCATACGGAATGTAAGCATAAGCTAGGGGTTATAGAGTTTAAATTCGACAAGTGCCCGCGGGCTTAAGATCTAAGAAATACGACAAGATGCCCGTAATCCCTTTCTTGTCCCTCTCCTCAAGAAGCGGATCAAGATAGCGGGAGGGCAAAAGGAGTGCCTAGGCGAGGTACACCCGGCAGAAGACACCAAGAGAACATCCCGGCAGCCGTCCAGAAGAAGGCTGGTGATGACGGTGCCAGGGGAGAAGCCGAAAGATGAGGCAGCGTGCCGGCAATACACGAGGAAGGCGTCGATGCCATCGTACTCCGACTTGACGGCCCGCCACCTGCCTTCTTCATCTTCTCCGGCCTTCCAATGCAAGCCTCCAGAAGCGACATCCCCGAGAAGTTCAAGGAGTTGGCTTGAGGAGCCACCGCCAAGAACTACCCCCCGGAAAATCGCTAACATACTTCCTCTACTTGGATCATATGCACTTATGATTGGAACACTAGCAAGCATCCACAACTACTAAAGATTATTAAGGTCGTAGAACTGAAAGGATCGAGAAGAGGTGTCTAGAGGGGGGGGGGTGATTAGACCCTAAACAAAGAAAAGTAGCAGTTTTTATTTTCTTCAAGTTAAGGTGGAGTTTTATCACAAGTTTAAACATTCACAATACATTTCAAGCAAGAATGACAAGAGTATATGAGCAACGGAAAGTAAACCATGCAATTTGCAAGAAAGTAAAGGGATGGGATTGGAGTGTGCAAACGTAATTGGAGACACGGAGATTTTTGGCGTGGTTCCGATAGGTGGTGCTACATCCACGTTGATGGAGACTTCAAGCCACGAAGGGTAATGGTTGTGCGAGTCCATGGAGGGCTCTACCCACGAAGGGTGCATGAAGAAGCAACCTTGTCTATCCCACCATGGCCATCGCCCATGAAGGACTTGCCTCACTTGGGTTGATCTTCACGAAGTAGGCGATCCCCTTGCCCTTACAAACTCCTTTGTTGACCTTTCTGAAATATACTAGATAAAAATATTAGTCCAACAAGAGATATGTTGACATTAATTACCAAAATCACCCAGGGAGCACATGCGCTTTCAATCTCCCCCTTTTTGGTATTTGATGACAACATACATCAAAGCTTTATATAAAGATATGAAGAATAACAAGTAAAGCTTTGGAAGGACATATAACATGCATAGGCTCCCCCTACATGTATGCAATCATGTGAAGATAGAATATAAGAGCATGTGAATGCATAAGCATGTCAGAGCAAGCAATGAGTTACATGTATCTTGGTTATATGCATCAGAGCAAATGATGTAGATATAGGAAATATACCTTCATGTTCATGAGTCCTTCTTGCAAATAATATGTACATCAGCAAGAGATCATCATGCACATTAGTGTGATGCATATACTTACCCTGTGGTCTTGAGCTGACTTTGGAAGAGATGATCCTCAGAAAACAGGGTTAGATAACACAGGAACATCTACTAAACAGAGCAAGAGCAGGAAACCACAAGAGTACCAATATTGGGATGCCATGTAGTGAGTGAGTACTTAGTACTCTATTTGGATATAGACATGTCCCCAAAGAATAAAGATATGCAATGAATTACAAAGATTTTCTTCCCTTGGAAATGAGCTCTTTCTCCCCCTGAATCTGATATTGGATAATGGGAGACGATAGGGAAAATAAAATAAGAGAAAAACAATCATAACAAATACTAACATGTATGTCCCCTCTTGAAGACATGTGACTTCTCTCCTCTATGGATAATAAGCATCTGGAGAAGCTTAAGGTGTGCACTCTCTTATGTGATAAGCTTTGATGTGCTCTCTCTTCCCTTTTGACATTAATTTCCAACAAGGGATCTTCTGGAGCATGAGTCAAGCAGGTTTGGTCCTTGAGTCACATTACAAAGCAACATGTAATTTTAAGATGCTGGTAGAGGACAAGAATCATCGAGTGGATCTGGAACAGATAAGCAGGATGAAATGGAAAATTGTTTTCTCAGCATTGAAATCGATAACACCGAGTGTTTTTCTTCAGTGGCACCAAGTTGTCTTGGTTTAGCCGATAAGAAACAAACCGGTGAGGACGAATTCAACAGAGAGAAAACAATTGTCATCTCAACTCACTAGGCAAACAAGATCTCACAAACATTTCCAGGGCATTAACTGAAAGATTTGCAATGAATTGGATGCAGGGAATGAAGAACAAGACAAAGAAAAGAAAAGAAATCTAAATGAAGTGAAAGGGAAACATGCTAGGCACAAATGCAAGAACACAAAGAAACACGGGAGAACTTCATCTAGAGAGGGTCGGCGACAAAGTCACCTATGTTAGAGTATATTGACTGAGGAGTCAAGTGAGAACACTTGATCGTAGGTCATACTCATCGTTTAAGCTCAAAATGGGGTTACCATTTTTTGATTAAGCATTTTGATGTATTCACATCTTGTTGAGATGCTTTGACCCATGACTTGGGGTAAAGCTTCTCTAAGATGGAATGACTTACCTTGGGTGGTGGTGTTCATCTTGGTCATGTAGTTGAACTTGTGTAGGATGCTCAAGGTTGATGTAGCTCATCAATGGTTGGGAGCACCACCTGTAATTTGAGTTCATCTACCTACATGGGTTAGTCTTGCAAGGAAGAGCACTTGTGTATCCAAAGTGACAATCATGAAATTTGATACCAAATGAAATTTGATATAAATAAATTGTCAAAGGATGTGTTGAAAGGTTTCATGCTTCCTTGTCTTCAACCACCATATTGTAGAGACTTGGTGATGTAGAGATTGCTCAAGATGTGAGTGAGTTGCAATCTCATAGATTTGGATTCATCCAAGTACCTACAAGGGTTAGATGACATGCAAGGGTACAAATATAGATCCAAGACATATGATCATCATCATAAGAGAAACATCAAGGATTAGTCTAAGGCTCATGCCTTGCATGTATCCAAATCGAGTTTCTACTCCAAGTTTGAAGCATCAATGATGTTCAATTCACCTCTCAAACGGCAAAATACTTTCTCATCAAGAGGTTTTGTGAATATATCCGCCAATTGCTTATCAGTACAAACATGCTTAAGATCAATGTCTCCTTTAGCAACATGATCTCGAATGAAATGATGACGAACTTCAATATTCTTAGTTCGAGAATGTTGCACAGGATTGTGAGCAATCTTAATAGCACTTTCATTATCACAAAGCAATGGAACATGTTTCACATATATCCCATAATCTTTAAGAGTTTGGGTCATCCAAAGTAACTGAGCACAACATGAACCGGCGGCAATGTATTCCGCTTTGGCGGTGGATAAGGATACCGAGTTTTGTTTCTTGGAGGACTAAAACACAAGTGATCTACCAAGAAATTGACAAGCACCCGAAGTGGACTTTCTATCAACCTTATCACCGGCATAGTCCGAATCAGAGTAGCCAACAGGATCAAAATAAGACCTCTTAGGATACCAAATGCCAAAATTTGGTGTATGAATTAAGTATCTCACTATCCTTTTCACAACGTTAAGATGACATTCCTTTGGGGCCACTTGATATCGTGCACACATGCACACACTTAGCATAATATCGGGACGGGAGGCACATAGATATAACAATGAACCAATCATAGAGCGATAAACCTTTTGGTCAACCGGTTTGCCATCCTTAGTCAAGTCAAGATGCCCACTAGTAGGCATGGGTGTATTCATACCTTTGCTTTCTTGCATGTTGAACTTCTTGAATATGTCCTTGGTATACTTTGTTTGAGAAACAAAGGTACCTTCCTTAGTGTGCTTGATTTGCAAACCAAGAAAGAACTTGAGTTCACACATCATAGACATCTCAAACTTCTTCGACATTAGCCTTACAAACTTTTCACTAAAATGAGGGTTAGTCGAACCAAATATGATATCATCAACATAAATTTGGCACACACATAACTCACCATTAACCCTTTTAGTAAAAATAGTAGAATCAAATTTTCCAATCTCAAAGCCTTTTTCAGTAAGGTACTTGGTCAAGCATTTATACCACGCTCTAGGAGCTTTTTAAAGACCATAAAGAGCTTTGTGAAGTTTGTAAACATGGTCAGGTTTCTTAGGATTAACAAAGCCGGGAGGTTGTTTAACATAAACTTTCTCCTGAGTTTCACCATTTAGAAAAGCACTTTTAATGTCCATTTGATACAAGGCAATGTCATGATGATTGACATAAGCAAGTAAGATGCTGTAAGGGCATATTTATTCCCTAGTGGTTTTGGTGATTGATGACAATGCTTTTGCGGACTAATCGTGTGCGTTAAGTTCTTTCAGAGGATCATCCATTGGCACGAGACGATTTCGTCCCCTTCGTGTTTTTATTCAAGACGGTGTAGCTCCTGCATTTCGTTGTTGGTGGACTAGTTTCGTAGGAGTCACCATACTATTAAGACGGGATCCGCTTTGGTAAGACTTGGGTGGAATCAACACGTACACATTCTTTTCGCACCCGTCGTCTTCCTTTCACTTCCTTGGAGCTGCTCTTCTCTTTCGTTCCTGCCTTGCCCTGTGCTAGCGGTAGTACCGCGGTCTACAGCGGTAGTACCGCCGAAGTCCCCAAGCGGTAGTACCGCTCCTCAGAGCGGTAGTACCGCTCAGAGCGGTAGTACCGCTCAGAGCGGTAGTACCGCTCTGCAGAGCGGTAGTACCGCTCGAGGGCTTCGGCCGTAGTACCGCGTAGTACCGCGCCTACTACCGCCTCGATTCGAGACGATGTTTTCTCGTGTCGGGTTTTGCGGCACTAGTTGCGGCAGTAGGAGCGGTAGTACCGCTCTGAGCGGTAGTACCGCTCTACTCCCGTGGTAGTACCGCTCTGCGGCCAGTTGCTTGCATCTCTCTTCCGCGCGGTAGTACCGCTTGGTAGGGAGCGGTAGTACCGCCCGCAGCGGTAGTACCGCCCTTCCCTAGCGGTAGTACCGCTCTGTGCGGGGCTGCATAGTGGGGCAACAGTTGGATGTGTTCCCCCACTATATAAAGGGGTCTTCTTCCTCCTTGTTGACCCACCTCTTTTCCCCCAAGCTCCATTGTTGCTCAAAGCTCCATTTTCGCCCGATCTCTCTCCCTAGCCAATCAAACTTGTTGATTTGCTCGGGATTGGTTGAGAAGGCCCAGATCTACACTTCCACCAAGAGAAATTTGATTCCCCCCACTTATCCCTTGCGGATCTTGTTACTCTTGGGTGTTGAGCACCCTAGACGGTTGAGGTCACCTCGAAGCCATACTCCATTGTGGTGAAGCTTCGTGGGGTTGTTGTTGTTGTTGGGAGCCTCCGGTTGTTGTGGAGTTTGCCCCAACCTTGCTTGTAAAGGTTCGGTCGCCGCCTTCAAGGGCACCAATAGTGGAATCACGGCATCTCGCATTGTGTGAGGGCGTGAGGAGAATCTGGTGGCCCTAGTGGCTTCTTGGGAGCATTGTGCCTCCACACCGCTCTAACGGAGACGATTCCCTCAAAAGGAAGGAACTTCGGTAACACATCCCCGTCTCCACCGACTCCACTCTTGGTTATCTCATCCCTTTACTTGTGCTAGCTTATTTGTGTTCTTATCCCTGCTAGCTCGTGTGCTTGTGTTGTTGCATCATATAGGTTGTCCACCTAGTTGCACATCTAGACAACCTTTATTATTGCAAAGTTTAAATTAGTAAAGAAAAGCTTAAAATTGTTAGTTGCCTATTCACCCCCTCTAGTCAACCATATCGATCCTTTCAATTGGTATCGAGCCTCGCTCTTTTTAAGGACTTTACCGTCCGTAGAGTATGAGTTGACGTCGTAGATGATGTGGGGGAGCACTCCGGTGCGAATCCGACATCATCTACGGGAGATGGGAGTACCTCGATCTCTCGTGAGGAATTCAATGTGGCATTGGACATATTGAAAACCTCCATGACGAGCGAGGTCAAGGACATGTTTAAGGAATTCCTAGAAGGGCTTGAACTTTCCACCGCACCCGTGAAAGTGGGTGATCCCGCCAACACGGGAGCGGATGCTAACTCCGATAAGGGGGAAGCTACTAGTGAGAAAGCCCCCTCGTCTAGTGGTAAGAATGGCACCGGCATCTTCGCCCATGTGCAACCTCCTGTTTATGGTGGACCGATTCCTTCCACTCATTTGAATCATGCCGGTCCACCACCTAAGATTGATAAAAAGGAGGATTTTGATTCTTGGGTTTATCGTTTTAAGCGTCATTTAAATCATGTGAACACTAACCTTTGGAGAATCATTGAAGAAGGTTTCTATCCGCATGATCCGAGCAACTTTTCCCCAAGAGAGGTCGTGGACCATCAATTCAATGAGAATGCTCTCTTCATCATTCAAGAAGCAATCCTTCCCGAAGACCTCCCTCATCTCCGGCCTTACATTCGTGCCAAAGATGCTTGGCTCAAGGTGGTTTCCATGTATCGAGGAAGCGCAAGCATTCAACGTTCCAATTATGAAGTGGTCCAAGACGAAGCCGATGAGTTTGCAATGAAGGAAGAAGAAGAACCTCGTGAGCTCTATCGGAGAGTAACCAAGCTTGTGGTCTCCCTCTGGGATCATGGAAGTAAGGACACCGATGACAACCGGATCAAGCGCAAATTTCTCAAGGCAATGATGCCATACCACAAAGCCATGTCCTCCGTCATCCGTCAACGACCGGACTTCCACACCTTGTCCTCAAGTGATGTGTTGGATGAGTTTGTGGCTATGAGCATATTGGACAAGACCGCCGACAATGCGGTGCTTCGCTCCCAAAGAGCAAAGAAGCCCAACCTCGCTTTGAAATCCAAGACTTGTGTCAAAGAAGATGGAGAGGAGGAAGAAGAAGAGAGCAACCTCGAAGATACTAAGTATGATTATCATGAACACATGGCCCTTGCTTCAAGACAATTTTGGAGCAAGAAGAACTCAAGGCCCAACTTCAACAAGAGCAATTCAAGTGGCTCTAAGGGCAAGCAACGTGTGAGGACGTGTTTCAATTGTGGCAATGTGAGTCACTTTGTTGCAGAATGCCCATATGAGAAGAGGGAAGACAATGGTGGCAAGCTCATCCGTAAGGACAAGGTCAAGTCTTTCCCCAACAAGAGCAACTTTCCAAAGAAGACTCCTCACAAAGCCTTGGTGGTTCAAGAAGAGTACAATGAGGATGATGATGATGAGGAGGATGGTGAACCGGTTGCCATGGCCTCCGTGGCCATTGCAATGACTCCTCGGGTGTCTCTCTTCGGTTCACCCAATGAAAACATCACCGCCAAGTGCCTCATGGCTAAAGCCACCAACAAGGTAACCCCCAACATCAAAACTACCATCATCCATCATTCTTCTTTAACGGATTGCATTGATGAACATGAGGGGACTAATGTAGAGGAAAATGAATTTGAGATCTTTATGAGTAAACTCAAGGGCAAATCCAAGAAGCACTTCGTTGCTCTCTTGGAACAACTTGGTGAAGCCAGTGTCATGATCGAGACTCATGAAGAAACCATCTCTAAGATGGAAGGGCATAGTCGTGACTATGCCGATGAGATTTCGGATCTTTCCAATGCTCTTGAGGAAGAGCGTGGCCTTCGTTTGGCTCTTGAGGAGTCACACAACGATGATCACGCTAAATTAAAGAAAGACCTTGATCATGCTCTTGTTGTGTCTCGTGTGCTTAGTTTCGAGAAGGCAAAGCTCGGAGTTGATCTTGCTAGACTCAACGAGGACTTTGACACTCTCGACAAGGCTCACAAAGTCTTGAAGGGTGCTCATGCTAGTCTCAAAGAGTCTCATGATCAACTCCAAGTGAAGCTAACCAAGGAGAAAGCCACCTTTCCTCATATGATATTGATTGATAATGCAAATGCTACTAACCCTTGTTGTGAGCATGTGCATCTTGTTGAGGAGAATGCTAAGTTGAAGGAGCAACTTGAAAAGGGCCTTGTCACATGCATTCAAGGTGAGAAGAACCTTAACGATCTTTTGAGTAATCAAAAGGAAGTTGTGGCCAAGGAGGGGATTGGGTTCGCGCCAAGCCCAAGAGCAAGAAGAAGAATGACAAGACCAAGCAACCTCCCCTCTCAAGCAAACTTTTGTGAGGGAGGAGAGGGTGCTTCAAGAAGAAGAAGAACCGTGCAAAGGGTGACAATGCCAAGAAGGACAACATCATCCCCATGAACATAGCCGTGACTTTAACCCCTCTTATGTGTTGTGCCGTGCTAGTGATGGGCATGTTTATGCTAAATTTGTTGGTTCTTCTTATGAGTACATTGAATGGTCTATTTGGGTTCCTAAGACCCTCGTTACTAACATCAAAGGACCCATTACCCAATGGGTACCTAAATCCAAGCATTGATCTCTTGTAGGGGTTTGCTTCCGGTGGGGGATCATGGTTGCTTGATAGTGGAGCAACAAATCATATGACCGGGAGCAAGGACATGGTGGTGGACGTGCAAGAGATTCCATCTATGCCCACCGATGTCGAGTGGGGTGATGCATCACATTCTAAGGTATTGGGTCTCGGCAAGGTTGTCATTTCTCATGATCTTACGATCGAGAAAGTCATGCTTGTTGAGTCCCTTGCATACAATTTACTTTCCGTTCGTCAACTTGCAGTCATGGGTTTTGCTACTTTCTTTGACATTGATACCTTGGCCCTCTTGTGGAGCAAGACTCTTAAAGTAGCCTTTGTTGGGCATGTTGAAAACGGTCTCTATGTGATTAACTTTTCGGAGCGACCCACTAAGACCGCGACATGCCTAATGGCTAAAGTTGACGTGGGATGGCTTTGGCATCGCCGTTTAGCCCATGTCAATATGAGATCTTTGCAAAGTCTTCTCAAGGGGGACCATGTTCGTGGACTAACAAATGTTAGCTTTGCCAAAGACCGTGCTTGCAGTGCTTGTATTGAAGGAAAGCTTCATGAGAAGGCTCACCCTCCCTCAACTATCATATACTCAAAGAGACCCTTGGAGCTCCTTCACATGGATCTCTTTGGGCCACCATCATTTGATAGTCTTGGAGGAAGAAAGTATTGCTTGGTGATCGTGGATGACTATTCGAGATAAACTTGGGTATATTTCTTCAAGAGGAAGAGTGAGACCCAACAAACCGTCATCGACTTTGCAAATGAAGCTCAACGTCAACATAATGCAAAGATCTTGACTATAAGAAGTGACAACGGCACCGAGTTCAAGAACTACACCTTGGATGAGTTTCTTAGTGATGAGGGAATAAAGCATCAATACTCTGCACCATATACCCCTCAACAAAATGGTGTGGCGGAGAGAAAGAACCGGACGTTGATGGATGCGGCAAGGACCATGATGGCGGAGTTCAAGTCCCCATACAACTTTTGGTCCGAAGCCATCAACACCGCTTGTCATGCATCCAATCGGCTCTATCTCCGCAAAGGCTTGAACAAGACTCCTTATGAGATACTCACCGGCAACAAGCCCAACCTCAAGTACTTCCGGGTGTTCGGGTGTAAGTGTTTCATTCTCAAGAAAGGTGTTCGTTTGTCTAAATTTGAAGCTAGAGCTCATGAGGGCATATTTGTTGGTTATGCTACAAACTCTCATGCTTACCGTGTCCTCAATAAATCCACGGGACTTATCGAGGAGACGTGTAACGTGGAGTTTGATGAGAATAACGGCTCCCAAGTGGAGCAAAGTGGCACTTGTGATGCAGGTGATGAAATTCCTCCCCAAGCCATAAGAAAAATGGGAGTTGGCTTTATCCTACCCATTGAGGAACCCCTTGTGGCCGAAGGAGAAGGACAATGCTCCACCCAAGTGGAGCCATCACCAACCCAAGGCCCACACGCTTCCGAAGAACAAAGTGAAGGCCCTCAACCTCAAGAACAAGACCAAGGGCAAGATCGTGCTCAAGACGACGATATCACCTTAAATGATGCCCAAGGTCAAGTTCTCTCCCCCGAGCATGCTCAAGATGAAGGTCATGCTCAAGACGGCGCTCAAGATGATCAAGTGACTCCTCCTCATCTCACCTCCGAGGAGGAATTAGAGCGTCGTGCCGCCAAGATTGCTTCCAAACTCACTACCAAAGGCCATCTCATGGAGAATGTGGTTGGAAGCCTAAGACAAGGGTAAGCACTCGAGACAATTGGCAAACTATTGTGAACATCACGCGCTTGTCTCTTGTGTTGAACCTCAAAAGGTCTATGAGGCGCTTGAAGACTCGGATTGGCTCAATGCCATGCATGAAGAACTCAACAACTTTGAGTACAACAAAGTGTGGAGATTGGTGCCAAGGCCATCGGAGAACCACAACGTCATTGGAACCAAGTGGATTTTCAAGAGCAAGCAAGATGCTCATGGGAACATCATTCGCAACAAGGCAAGATTGGTAGCACAAGGCTACTCCCAAGTCGAGGGTATCGACTACGGTGAAACCTTTGCTCCTGTTGCTCGTCTTGAATCCATTCGTTTGTTGATTGCTTATACTTCCCATCACAACTTTAAGTTGCAACAAATGGATGTGAAAAGTGCTTTTCTTAATGGTCCCATTAATGAGTTGGTCTATGTCAAGCAACCCCCCCGGTTCGAGGACCCCTACTTTCCGGATCATGTGTATCAACTCGATAAGGCAATCTATGGCCTTAAACAAGCCCCACGTGCGTGGTATGACCACCTTACCGAGTTGCTACAAGATCGTGGCTTTGAAGTGGGGCAAATCGATCCCACTCTTTTTACTAAGAAGGTCAATGGGGAGTTTTTTGTATGCCAACTATATGTTGATGATATTATCTTTGGTTCTCCTAACAAAGCTTTCAATGAGGAATTTGCCGCTCTCATGACCTCCAAGTTCAAGATGTCTTCGATGGGAGAGTTGAAGTTCTTCCTTGGTTTCGATATCAAACAAAGAAGAGAAGGAACCTTCATCAACCAAGCCAAATACACTCAAGACATGCTCAAAAGATTCAAGCTAAGTGATGTCAAGCCAGCTACTACACCAATGCCCACCAAGTGCCAACTTGACATTGATCCCAATGGTAAAGCGGTGGATCAAAAGGTATATCGCTCCATGATTGGATCTTTGCTTTACCTTTGTGCATCAAGACCGGATATCATGTTGAGTGTGGGTATGTGTGCACGGTTTCAAGCCGCACCGAAGGAAAGTCACTTTGTGGCGGTCAAGCGAATCTTTCGATATTTGGCTCATACCCCAAACTTTGGCTTACGGTACCCAAGAGGAGCAAACTTCAAGCTTGAAGGATTTACGGATTCGATTATGCGGGAGACAAAGTGGATAGGAAGTCCACTTCCGAGGGTGCCAATTTCTTGGTTGCTCTTTGGTAAGTTGGTCTTCCAAAAGCAAAGTTGTGTGTCTCTTTCGTCCACGAAGCGGAGTATGTGGCGGCGGTAGTTGTTGTGCTCAACTCCTATGGATGAGGCAAACTTTAAAGGAGTACGGTGTCAATTGTGACAAAGTGCCTCTTTGGTGTGATAATGAAAGTGCCATCAAGATTTCCCTCAACCCGTGCAACACTTCAAGACGAAGCACATTGAGATTCGGTATCACTTCATCCGGGATCACATTAGGCGAGGGAGATCGAGCTCAAGTATGTCAACAGTCATGATAACCTTGCAGATATTTTCACGAAGCCCTTGGATGAAGCAAGATTTCGCGAGTTAAGGCATGAGCTAAATATCATTGATTTGAGCAATGTGACTTGAACCCGTGCAACTCCCACCACACTCAATGTGATGTCTAGTTTAGGTGTAGGCATGGACATAGGGGGAGTGTTGTTCTCTTAATGAACTCTCCCTCCCCCCTTTATGCATAAAACGATCAACTCTTTCACTTTAGCCATTGTTGATGGCGCTTGTGCTTCAAAGAGGAGTTTTGGTCATGGACCCAAGGATAATTCTTCGCGGTGCCATACCAATTGACTCAAACATAGGTGGCTCCGGCCACCGCCCTCTCTTGAGAGAGGCCTGAGCTTGCTCCTTTTTGTGTTGGTGGCTTTGAAGGAGTGGGTTCCGGTTCGTGTTTCGTGTGTTTTGTTTTGCTGGTCTCTCTCTTGTCATTGCCTTCATGTTCCTTTCGTGAATTTTCTTCCTTTTGGTTGCCTAAGAGGCCCCTCTTTTGGTTGCTGGCGGTACTACCGCTGCTTTGTGGTACTACTACCGCTCCAGCGGTACTACCGCCCTCCAACATGGTATACTACTGCTGGGAGGCGTGGCGGGGGTTATTTGAGGCGGGGGTTTCTTCTCCCCATACCCATTCGCTCGCCCCTCTTTGTCTCTCTCCAAGAATCGGCGCCATGGAGGGCTCCGGCGGATCTCCCTCTCCGGGCCGTCCCTCTTCATTCCCTTCGGTGGAATCGATCCCCACCTCGTCCTCTTGCCATGGATGCCGGTATTGCCACCGTTCTCTTGTTCTTTTTGTCTAGGTTTTCAATCTAGCTTCTTAGGGGCACTAGCGGTTGCATCCTTAGATTTTTGGCCAAATCTAGGCTTGAGTAGGATGGAGATGGCTTCTAGGCAGTTTGGATTAGTGTTTGGTTGGAGTATTTTTGAATTTGGTAGGACGGAAGTACCGGATCTGACCACGGTAGTAGGAAACGGTTGTTTCCCCGCCCCAAGCGGTACTACCGCTCTGCCCGAGCGGTACTACCGCTGTGAGCGGTGCTACCGCTCTCTAAGAGCGGTACTACCGCTTGGAGCGATACTACCGCTCAAGGGTCACGGTACTACCGCCCTTTACCACATTCCATCTTACTCCTACCTCTCCGTGATCCTCTTTGTTCGTTTTTGTGGCTTATACTCGTTTCTTCTGGTTGTTTGCGTGTTTTGTGTGTGTGGTTCCAGGTGATGAGGTTCCTGAGCCTCAAGCTCGTCGTGTCAACCCCGGTCGTGCTACGTCCAAGCGCTAGCGCACCACTGAGCCTGCCGGAGGATCTTCTAGTGCTCCACCTCCTCCCCAAATGCGAAGAAGCACAGGGCCAAGTCAAAGCCGGGCAAAACTGTGCGTAAATGCAGCCCAAGGAGTTACGGGCAAGGCGCCGACGAACCCGTATGAGGTTGACCAAGATCCCACTTTGGTCAACCGTCCGTTCTGGAACAGGTTCCAGTTTGCCATCTATTTTGATGTTCTCAAGGCCAAGAAGAATCTCTATGTCAACGTGCACTCCATCGACATCGAGCATATGAAGAGTGATCCTGACTACTTTGGTGAAGCTCTTGAGATGTGCACTCAACTGAACATTCTTGGGATCATGCAATTCAACAAGGACTTTGATGCTGATGTTGTGGCCCAGTTCTATGCCACGGTTCACCTTGGGACTGATGAGGACAGGACTCTGACCTGGATGACAAATGGCAAGTTCTTTGTCGACCAAGTGGAAAGCTTTCATGAAGTTGATTGGGGTGGAAGGTCTTGGACTTGAGTCTGCTGTCGGCTTCCCCCACCTTCGAGCCATCGCCACTCACAAGCAAGCTCAGTGGCCCTCTGCACTCAAGATCAACCCCGAGACAAAGAAGGAGACCTATGAGCTGCCTGCCTATCTGGATATACTTCACCGTATCTTCAGAGAAACTCTTTTCCCTCGCATCGAATCTGGACCAGGTTCACTCTTATCTTGTGGACATGCTTATCTTCCGTCACGGAGATGGGGCGAGCACCGAGAGTCCTTGGATATCTCTCATGTTATGTGGTCTGAGCTGGTTTCGCCATCTCCGGCGCAAATGCCCGATTTATGGTCCGCTCATTATGCTGCTCATTAAGAAGGCACAGGATCATGTCTATCCCAAGGAGGCGCTGGAGCTTGGAGACTTGGTTTCTCACGATGTCAAGCGTCGAGGAAGAAGGATAACTGGGGAACTCAAGCCCCTAAGACTGGTGTTCCGTCATCTGCTGCTGCTATGGAGATTGAAGAGGAGGTTGATGCTGAGGCTGAGGATGAGGATGATGACTATGTGCCCTCTGGGACAGAGCCATCTTGGGCCAAGAAGCTCAAGGCCAAGGTAAAGAAGCTCTTCTGCATGGAGTCTCACGGTCAGTACATGGTTCACGTGGCTGAGAAGAAGGCCCGAGGTCGTCACAAGGAGCTCATCGTCGGTTAGGCGCTTCTGATCCAGAGTGGATCGAGGACCAGCTTCGAGGAGGAGGAGTGGATTCAGCAGCACTGCCCATGGACCGATTCTGAGACCGAGCACTTCCAGACTGACGACGGTGGTGCCGATGATTCTGCTGGGCTCTGATGCGTGTGTACCTCATTTGCTCTCACCTGGGGCCATAGCAGCGCTCCCTCTCTTTTTGGTGTCTCGATGCCAAAGGGGGGGGAGAGCTTAGGGATTTGCGAGTTGTGTCTCTTTCGTTTCGTGTGTCTTGTCTTGTTCGTGTTTTAGTTGGCTTGCTTTGGTTGGTTTGTCTGTGAGACCTAAGTTCGAGTCATATGGTGTGAGACATATGCTACCTTACCTTTTCAGTATCATTATCTATGTCTATCTAGCTCATGAGTTGCGTGCCTTCCTTGTTATATCATCTCTGCTGCTCTCATTCACCATGCCTAGTTTATTGGTCTCTAAAATGTAGGGGGAGCATTGATCCGAGTATGTGTGATGTGCAGTCCAAAGCACTTATCTAAAATAGCACACATCGAGGGGGAGCCCATCTACATGTTAGGACCGTCGGGTTTGTATGCTTACTATATATCGTGTTTATGCAAATCCCGTATTGTCATCAATCCACCAAAAAGGGGGAGATTGTAAGGGCATATTTATTCCCTAGTGGTTTTGGTGATTGATGACAATGCTTTTGCGGACTAATCGTGTGCGTTAAGTTCTTTCAGAGGATCATCCATTGGCACGAGACGATTTCCTCCCCTCCGTGTTTTTATTCAAGACGGTGTAGCTCCTGCGTTTCGTTGTTGGTGGACTAGTTTCGTAGGAGTCACCATACTATTAAGAGGGGATCCGCTTTGGTAAGACTTGGGTGGAATCAACACGTACACATTCTTTTTGCACCCGTCGTCTTCCTTTCACTTCCTTGGAGCTGCTCTTCTCTTTCGTTCATGCTTTGCCCTGTGCCAGCGGTAGTACCGCGATCTACAGCGGTAGTACCGCCGAAGTCCCCAAGCGGTAGTACCGCTCCTCAGAGCGGTAGTACCGCTCCTCAGAGCGGTAGTACCGCTCAGAGCGGTAGTACCGCTCTACTCCCGCGGTAGTACCGCTCTAGGGCCAGTTGCTTGCATCTCTCTTCCGCGCGGTAGTACCGCTTGGTAGGGAGCGGTAGTACCGCCCGCGGCGGTAGTACCGCCCTTCCCTAGCGGTAGTACCGCTCTGTGCGGGGCTGCATAGTGGGGCAACGGTTGGATGTGTTCCCCCACTATATAAAGGGGTCTTCTTCCTCCTTGTTGACCCACCTCTTTTCCCCCAAGCTCCATTGTTGCTCAAAGCTCCATTTTCGCCCGATCTCTCTCCCTAGCCAATCAAACTTGTTGATTTGCTCGGGATTGGTTGAGAAGGCCCAGATCTACACTTCCACCAAGAGAAATTTGATTCCCCCCACTTATCCCTTGCGGATCTTGTTACTCTTGGGTGTTGAGGACCCTAGACGGTTGAGGTCACCTCGAAGCCATACTCCATTGTGGTGAAGCTTCGTGGGGTTGTTGTTGTTGTTGGGAGCCTCCGGTTGTTGTGGAGTTTGCCCCAACCTTGCTTGTAAAGGTTCGGTCGCCGCCTTCAAGGGCACCAATAGTGGAATCACGGCATCTCGCATTGTGTGAGGGCGTGAGGAGAATACGGTGGCCCTAGTGGCTTCTTGGGGAGCATTGTGCCTCCACACCGCCTAACGGAGACGTATTTCCTCTCAAAGGAAGGAACTTCGTAACACATCCCCGTCTCCACCGGCTCCACTCTTGGTTATCTCATCCCTTTACTTGTGCTAGCTTATTTGTGTTCTTATCCTTGCTAGCTCGTGTGCTTGTGTTGTTGCATCATATAGGTTGTCAACCTAGTTGCACATCTAGACAACCTTTATTATTGCAAAGTTTAAATTGGTAAAGAAAAGCTTAAAAATTGTTAGTTGCCTATTCACCCCCCTCTAGTCAACCATATCGATCCTTTCAGATGTGTATGGACTTAAGTCTAGCAACGGGGGCATATGTATCACCATAGTCCATACCTTCAACTTGAGTGTAGCCTTGAGCGACGAGACGGGCCTTGTTGCGTACAACTTGTCCATCTTCATCTTGCTTATTCTCAAACACCCATTTGGTACCAATGAAATTTTGGTTGTAGTTCGACTTTTATACCAATGTCCACACTTGGTTCCTTTCGAAGTTACGTAGTTGTTCATGCATAGCGTTCACCTAGTCCGGATCATCAAGCGCTTCTTCAACCTTCATGGGTTCAATGCTAGAGATGAATGAATAATGTTCACAGAAATTAGCCAAACGATTTTTAGAGTGAGTGATTCTCTCGGTTTCAATATCATCAAAGATTTGTTTGACGGGATGGTCTCTTGAGACTCTTGCTCTAACTCATGAGAGATTTTGTTTGGTTCGGGGTGGAACATCTTCTTCGTCATCTTCTTCGTCCTCTTGGCCTTCTTTGTTGTTAGTGTTGTTGTTCTCTTGTGGAGGTGGAGAAGGAGGTTGATGAGTTTCCTCTTGGTGTACATCCTCGCTTTCTTCATCTTGGCGTGTCCCACTTGTGGATGCCTCCGAGTCAACTCGTGGTTCACCTTGTCGTGAGGTAGAAGCTTCCACTTGGACGGACGAGGTACTCTCCTTCACCTCCGTTGGACGGATCTTGCCAATAGACAAGTCTTGGATTGCTTCCGAAGGGTCCTTGTATCCTACATCAATTGGCAATTGCTCTACTTGCGATCCGTTAGATTCATCAAAGTTCACATCTACCGTCTCTACAACCTTTCAGGTGAAATTGTTGTAGACACGGTAAGTGTGAGAGTTTGATCCATAAACGAGTAAGAAACCATCATGAGATTTAGGAGCAAATTTAGAACGATGATGCTTATCAAGAATATAGAACTTTGAGCCGAATACTCGAAAGTATCCAACTTGGGGTTTGTTACCGGTGAGAAGCTCGTATGCCGTCTTGCCCAATAGCTTGTGAAGATACAGACGATTTGTTGCATGACAAGCTATCTCAACCGCTTCCGCCCAAAAGTGTTTTGGCATCTTGTAATCATCAAGCATCATTCTCGCCATCTCAATAAGAGTCCGGTTCTTCCTCTCAACAACTCCATTTTGTTGAGGCGTGTACGTAGCCAAGAACTCATGTAAAATCCCTTCTTCGTCAAGAAAGGTATCCACATTTGCATTCTTGAACTCCGTTCCATTGTTGCTACGAACCTTCTTGATCTTCACTTCAAATTGATTTTGGGTCTTCCTAGTGAAGTTCTTGAAGTTCTTTTGGACCTGCGATTTATCATCAAGAAAGAACACCCATGTACATCTTTAAAAATCATCGACTATGACTAAACCAAACGAATTTCCACCGAGACTTTTGTAGGCATTTGGACCAAAGAGATCCATATGAAGTAGCTCGAGCGGTCTTCTCGTGGTCATGATGTTCTTCACGGGGTGGCTTCCACCAACCTGTTTTCCTACTTGACAAGCACTGCACAATCTATCCTTATCAAATATAACATTTCCACTCCAAGGATATGATCACCTTTAATAAGCTTATCAACATTTCACATGCCCACATGTCCTAACCTTCTATGCCATAACCAACCTATAGAAGATTTAGCAATTAAGCAATTTCTAGGTTGCGGCATTTTAGTGAAATCAACAATGTATAGATCACCTCTACGTATACCGGTAAAGACCATATTATGATTATCTCTTCAAAACACTTGGCAATCTACTTCAGTAAATAGGACATTGAAACCGAAGTTAGCTAGTCTAGATAAGGAAAGTAAATTATAGCCAAGAGATTCAACGAGCATAACATTTTGGATGGAGCTGTCATGTGAGATGGCCACTGTCGGTGTCAAAACCGGCGGATCTCGGGTAGGGGGTCCCGAACTGTGCGTCTAGGCGGATGGTAACAGGAGACAAGGGACACGATGTTTTACCCAGGTTCGGGTCCTCTTGATGGAGGTAAAACCCTACGTCCTGCTCGATTGATATTGATATTTTGGATGTTTACAAGAGTGGATCTACCACGAGATCAAGGAGGCTAAACCCTAGAAGCTAGCCTATGGTATGATTGTAAGGGTTGTTGATGTTGTTCTGATAGTCCTACGGACTAGAGCCATCCGGTTTATATAGACACCGGAGAGGGCTAGGGTTACATAGAGTCGATTACAATGGTAGGAGATCTACATATCCGTGTCGCCAAGCTTGCCTTCCACGCCAAGGAAAGTCCCATCCGGACACGGGCGAAGTCTTCAATCTTGTATCTTCATAGTCTTGGAGTTCGGTTGATGATGATAGTCCGCAGATGATAGTTCGGTGATGATGGTAGTCCGCTATCCGGACACCCCTAATCCAGACTCCTCAAGAGCCCTGAACCAGGCTTCAATGACGATAAGTCCGGTAGCGTATGCTGCTTGGCATTGCAAGGCGGGTTCCTCCTCGAATGATAGAAGATTGTGAACACCAGGATAGTGTCCGCTCGCAAAATAAATTCCACGTTCCACCGTAGAGAATAATAATATATACACAAGTTCAATCTGCGACATTTTTGTGGCATGACGTCACACCACTACCAAGCCATTACTTGAATTGTTTTTACTCTACCACCTCAGCGCATTTAGCGAGGCGGTTTCCTTGGCACGCCTTGTCGAAGAAGAGATCGTGTTTCCTTAATCCGAATTCTCATTAATACGGACGTGGTAACCCAACTGCGTTCGTTCGCCCGCCTCTATCGGCGAGTCCCAAATGGTCACGGAGACGGCTCTTGGTATTCTCCTCTTTATAACGGGACCAAGGCTCGCTTTTTTTCTTCAATCCTTCATCGAATCCTCTCCCCGCTCCAAGTTCCAGCACCTAGAGCTCCAGATTCGAGCGCTTTGGACTTCCAACGATGTCCGGTTCCGACCTCCAGGGCCGGTGGATGCCCTCCTCCGTCACGGAGGAGGACGTGCTAAAGCTGCGGGAGGCCAAGTACCTGTCTTACGAGATTTCGCACAGGTTGCCTGCCGAAGGGCAGGCCATCCCACCCCCGAGCCCGCGAGTATGTCGCTTTTGTATCCCACCTCCGTCGGGGTTTAGGCTTCCGATGGATCCTTTTGTGAGAGGGCTCATGTTCTACTATGGGTTGGAATTCCAGATTTGGCTCCGAGTCCATCCTCCATATTTCCGCATTTATTGTCGCTGCGAAGCCTTCGTCGCGTCACCCCTCACTTCGCCTGTGGTTGAAGACCTTCAATGTGGCGCCAAGATGATCGGGGCGCAAGCGGAGTGTGGCGGGCGGCCATAAGTAAGAGGGCCGATGCCCGTGGCCCGCTGCTCCTTCCAAGAGGAGCTCGCCCGTGGCAGCAAGAGTGGTTCTATATTACCGTTCGAGGGGCGCGGGCAAAGCCGCCGCCCTTATTCCGCCGGGACCTCCACGACGGTTGATGTCGTGGGTCAACCAAGGGCTCAACTGGGGCCGTCAAAGGACGTGCCCCTCTTTGCAGGGTCGGATTCGAGATCTCCTAACGAGGGAGATCGATATGGTGGTGGTGATGCAGGTTATGCTGATTAGGCGCCTCCTGCCCTGCAAACGCCGCCCTCTCCGGCTATGGGAGTTCAATCCGGAGGGCCCACGGATTCTTCAACACTTCATGGGTATGACACCCCTGGAGATGTACAACTTATTCTTCGGATTGCAAGAGGTGCGTCCGGAATTGACCGAGGATGCTGGCCTAAGCTGCAATCGCCCGGATACTCAAGTAAGTAGTTCCGAGTCCGGACATACCGTTTGTTTGCCTTTCAATGATTCGCTTTATGACCAACTTCCTTCTACACAGGAGTGGATAGCGGAAGCAAAATTAATACGGTGTCCGGCCCCCCTCCCCGAGACCGCGCCGGATCCCGTGCTGGTCTGGATGTTTGAGGTTGCGCCTTCGGAGGAAGGCGAAGGGGAAAGCAGGAAAGCTACTGCCTCGCCTAAGGAGGCTCTTGAAAGAGGGGGGATCGAGAATCCCTCCCCCCAAGGGGAGAAGAGGACTGCCTCCGAGGACCCGGGGGAAAAAGCCCCTAAACGGGGGAAGAAATCTTCGCCAGAGGGTCCTGCGTCCGGGGAGGCCCCGACCGCACAATCTCCCTTAATGAGTCAGCCCTCCAACGAGCCGTAAGTAGAAATAAAGGAGTTTTATAATAAGGGACATCCCTATTTGTGCTTCTGAGGATAACTAAAGTTTTTACCTTGTAGTTCGGATCTCCGTCCTTCGCAGATGAGCTCGTCTTCGGGGGACCTTCGTCCGGAGATGATTGAGAGCGAGACGCCTCCGTCCGGGGCGCCGTCGGATAGGGCGGACGAGCCTGAAGTGTCGTCACGGAGGGAGCCCCCGGGTTTGGCAAAGCCGGATAGTTCGGCGCCAACTGGTGTACGGCTGAAGGATCTGCTTTAAAAGGCGTCTATCTCAGAAGATCAGCACGCATTGATGAGCATGGTGATTGAAAGGATTTCGTCCGCCGAAGGCGGGTTGCACGATGCCGTCAGGAGTTTGCTGGCGGGGTTTGAGGTACGTAAAAATGACACACCTTTTAAGAGTTTTGCATATAGAATGCACCCTGTATAGATAGTAGCCCCTGAGACTCGGTAGGTTGTCGAAATCGACAGCGTGCCGAGGATCAAAATCGCAGGTTTAAATGCCCGTCGTGCCAATGCAGGTGGCGGGTCGTCCGGGGGCCAGCCGGACTGATGGAGTTGCTGAACTAAAGCGGCAACTCGATGCTATGGATGCGGACATCACGCTGGTCAACAGGCGACTTGATGAGTCGCAAGGTAAGTGTTACTACGCGGTCACTTGGTAAGGGAGCCGAAGCTATCTCCTTACAACATGTGCGTGAAATGCAGATAGTGCCGCTGCCGTGGAGAGCCTTCGGGCCGAACTTGCTCAAGCCAAGGAGCAGGCCAGAAGGAGTAATGCGACGGCCTCGAGGGCGGCCGAGAAGTTAGCGGCCGAAAGGGTCGCTGCACGCCGAAGCAGGGAAGAGATAGCGAAATGGCCGTGAAGTTAAAAGATGCTACCGACCGCAATGAGGCTCTTGGGAAGGAGCGCCTAAGCGGGCAAGAAGACCTGCGGAAGGCCACCGCCGCCAAGGATGCCCGCTCGCAATGCGGGCTATAAAGGAAGAGCTGCGCCAGTCGAGATATTGTAGCCGGCAAGCCTTTTACGCTGCGCCAAGGTTTACGGATCAAAATATGCTCACCGGGCCAACTGTGGGGTTCAGAGGACCCTTATATGGACTTAGCAGCGAGTGCGGCGGATGCCGTAGTGCATTCGAAGCCGAAGGATCACAAGACGGAAGAGCTGTTTTGGTCTCAATTCCATAGTCCCGAGCATTCACTTCCGCCGACCGACCGTTTGGCGAGTGGGCTGAGCTAAATAGGTTGTTCGGGCTTGCTATGACGGATATAGTGACCCATATCCGCCGGATAGGCCCCATGGAAGAGTTACTTTGGTTTATTGCAGCAATTTCTTGGGGCGGTGCCACATATCAAAGCGATAAGCGGTCGGCCTGCATTGAGGGTGCGCGGATGGCGCTTCGCCGTGTGAAGACACATTGGGCGAGATGGATGCCACCGCTGTTGCGGCCCCGGTTCGGATGATAACGGTTACCCGCCGAGCACTATTTTGGCGAAGTGCTGCGTGGTGCTCGTGTAATAGAGTCGCAGTGCTCAAAAATGTTACGTTCAATGAGCGTTTATATGATGTAAAACGATATTTATGATGTAAGCGCCTTTTATACTTGTGCGTTCAAGTAATAGAATATCTCCTATGCGGCCGTTCATGTATACGTGTGTATAACCCGAAAGATGGCGTCGTCGGCTTTCAGCCCCCACGCACAAGGTGCGGGGTGTTCGCAAAAATAGCGTTTTCACACTTAATCCGGCGTCTCGGTCCTATAAAGGAGGTGGTAGCGTAGCAAACGAGGCAACCGGACTATAATGCTTTATCACTTTCACTTAGCCATGGAGTTCGAGGGTGGGGCTACGACATAGCCCCTGGGGGCACCCCGCTCTCCGAATTTGGGGCGCGGATGTGCCTGGCCGGGAAACGGCTCTTCTTCAAAGCGGAGGAATCGTAAACATTCCCATAGCCGATCGAATGGTTGACCAGTCTCTCGCTGTATCATGACAGTCAGTTTTCGGCTTTCTATCTTGAGGTGCTCGCCAAATTAACCGGGGCACAATCGCAATAGTTCTCCTGGAGCCGCGTTAGCCGATGATACGAACGTAAGGCAGCAAAACACGGAGCCGGGCAAACCCAACATTTGACCAAAGACATGATTCGAGCTGATGCATATAAGGCCTAACTCGAGACGTCGAACACTCCGAAGGTGTTCGGTCTTTATAATAGCGGGCAAAACAAAGCCCTAAGCCCCTTGTGTCCAGTGCACGGCAGGTTCTTCTCGGCGCGCCCGATGCGAAAACGCCAGATCTCCACTCTGGTTATAATGATAAACCAGGGATTATAGCAACAAGAGACAGAAGAAAGGTTTATGTAGGGTCTTAGTCGAAAAGAGTCCTTGCAACGGGTCCCTCTTGCACGCTGCGCTGCCAGTGTTCCGTTGTGCCGTATCTGGACGGGTGTGCACGCTGTTCATCTGTAAAAGAGAGGAACTTGGTTGGAAAAAAAATCGGCGAGAAAGTGCATAAAAATTGAAATATAGATTAAGAAAGCTGAGCCTATGCTAGCTCATTATGGCTTATATGTGCAAACCCTTGTGAAGGGATGTGCGGCTAGGTAGCCCCTAGCTTATTTATTCCGGACTCGTCCAGCCGTGTCCGGGGTCTCAGGCGACCTTTTAATGAAATGATGCCACGTGGACCGAGCTTTTTAAGTGTAAGAGACGTGTAATGTGTTATTGCATTGAAGCGGACGAAAGCTTCCTGTCCCAGTGATGCTTGATAGCTACTTTTAAATGGGGCGACATGAAAGGTTAGCTTTTCTCGTCGGAAGTTGTCAGGTGACCCGAACACAACTTCTAGTAATAATGAAACTGTGCACCTGGCGTAAGGGCCTGGCGCCACTCCTTTGAAGGAAGTGCGGCTATGCCGAATTGCAGTATGGTCTATCCCAACTTGCGGATTGTGTCCGGATCTAGCAGGTTTAAGTCACCGCCGCCGTTCATCAAAACCTGTGTGAATTGCAGTCCGTCTATTATGGGATCCAATATCAGGGCAGTCTATCCTGCGTTCCGGATACTTCTGGACTAATCCAGATGGTCGAAAGTGATTGGTTTTGACATCCAATCTCGGTGTTTCGCTGGGGTGGACCGTGCGACACTTGTCGTAGCGAGTGCCGTATTGGTTTTCCGTACTATCACATGAAGCGAGTTTACTGTTTTGACTTCTTGTGGGAAAGTCTTTTGACTTCCGGTGCTCTGCTGGTGGGGTTCGTCATCATCCTCGCTTGGCGCATCGAGCCCCTTGTGTCCGGCGTTGAGTCTGCCAGACTGTTTAAAAACCCAACAATTTCGGTTGGTATGGTTTGCAGGCCTTCCGGGGGTACTGTGGATTTGACATATCCGATCTAAAATTTTGTTTAAATTTGATAGCTCGTCTCTGTTGTCCTTAAGAGGCCGTGTTTTAATGTTTGGCCGCGAGCTTTTGAATCCAGCGTTGACTGCCGTGCCCTTTGGGCTTTTTTCTTTATTCCGGCGCTGATCTTTCCTGCGCCGTGACTTTCTGTTTCCATCTCTGACCTCAGATGTACTCGGGTCGCTGGTGCTGCATCTTGCTAACCAGCTGTCTTCTCCTGCGCAAAAGCGCGTCATGAGGCTTGTTAGTGCGGCCATTGTTCTTGGCTTCTCTTGGCCGAGGTGTCTGGCGAGCCATTCGTCTCGGACGTTGTGTTTAAAAGCTGCTAAGGCTTCCGCGTCCGGACAGTCGACTATTTGGTTCTATTTGGTAAGGAACCTGTTCCAGAATTTGTGCGCTGACTCTCCGGGCTGTTGGGTTATATGACTCAGATCGTCAGCATCCGGAGGGCGGACATAAGTCCCTTGAAAATTTGCTCTAAACGCGTCCTCAAGCTCTTCCCAACTTCCAACAGTGTTTTCTGGGAGGCTTTTGAGCCAATGCCGAGCTGGCCCTTTGAGCTTGAGGGGTAGGTATTTTATGGCGTGGAGATCATCTCCTCTAGCCATGTGTATGTGTAGTATGTAATCTTCTATCCAGACTCAAAGGTCTGTTGTGCCGTCGTATGCCTCTATGTTTATGGGTTTGAACCCTGCTGGAAATTCATGGTCCAGCACCTCATCGGTAAAACATAGCGGGTGTGCGGCGCCCCTATATTTGGGTGCGCCGCTGTCTTCGAACGCTTGTCGTGTTGTGTTACTTCTGGGTCCTCTTTTTGGCCCGTAGATGGACCTAGTTGGGCCGTCCGTTTTCCCGTGATTATAATTAGCTTGTGTGCAGCCTCGCTTGTCGCTTTGGGCCTATCATCGGCCGTCTATCCGCCAGCGGCCTCTTTATTTTTTGACTGTGAAGGCTCTATGGCTTCCTCGTCAAATTCTGGCAGCAACTTGCGCTTCGGGTAGCTCTTTGTTTGATGGCCATTGCCATATTTGTCTGCAGTCCTGAATACTTTGTTCCACTTCAATCTGAGCGCGTCTTCTGCTGTTTTGAGCTTCCGTTTTGCCTTCTTCAAACTTCTTGCAGTGGCGACGAGTCTTTTGTGTATGTTCTTATGATCCGGTGTTGTGTCCGGACTGTTGATTGCTCCGTGAAGGGGTTGATTATCCGGCTCGTCCTGTTCGTCGTCCACTGGTTTGCCCTGCTCTATCGCTGGGAAGCTTTGATCGAGGCGGGACTTAGGGCGGCGTCTACGTCGCCGTTTTGGTTGTTTATCGGCGGGATTATCCTCTGCCACGTCCCGTTGTTCCTCGTTATTGCTTCCCTTTGGGGTGTCCACCATGCATATGTCGTATGACGAAGTGGTCTTCCAATGTCCTGTAGGCACTGGTTCTTGGTAGTCTTCGGCATCGTCGTCCATACCGTCGATGTCTTCGGAGTCGTAGTCGAGTACGTCGGTTAAATCGTCGACGGTGGCTACGAAGTGGGTGGTGGGTGGGCTCTGAATTTATTCGTCGTCCGTGTCCCAACCATCCTGGCGTAGTTCGCCAGGCTCTCTCGAATAGCGAGAGATGCTTTAGTGGATTTATGATATCGCCGAAGGGAGAGTGCTGAAAGATGTCCGCAGCGGTGAATTCCATGATCGGCGCCCAATCGGATTCGACTGGCCGGGGCGCAGGAGGTTCGGAGTCCGGCAGGGAGTCCGGCACCTCGGAGTCATGAGCCTTATGCAGGACAAGGTAAGTGTTCGGCTCCATCACCGTAGGAGTTGCGGCTCCCGAGGCGGTGTCCAGCGATCCGTCCTCGATCCAAGCGATCGGCTCCGGACTATGGGTCGGAGCGGACTCGTCTTGACCTCAAGGTGCTGTCCGCGGCGAGTTAGGTCATGCCCATCGTGACAGCCGGCGCGCTTCGGCTGTGGCTCAGATCCATCGAAGATCAAGTCTCCGCGATATCGGCCGTGAAGTTTAGGCTTCAAACCTGACTCGACGGCCAGGGGCGTAGCTTCGATCTGCTCTAGATGGCCAAGTGAGTTGGCCCGCAAGCCGCCCGAATCTGAAGATCTGTCCGGGAGAAAAGTCTCACCCAGACTGTGTCGTTGTCGATTGAAGAGGCCATCAAGCCTATCGGTGGCGACACGCAGGAACTCTCAATGAAAGCACCAATGTCGGTGTCAAAACCGGCGGATCTCGGTAGGGGTCCCGAACTGTGCGTCTAGGCGGATGGTAACAGAGACAAGGGACACTATGTTTTACCCAGTTCGGGCCCTCTTGATGGAGGTAAAACCCTCGTCCCGCTTGATTGATATTGATATTGTGGATGTTTACAAGAGTGGATCTACCACGAGATCAAGGAGGCTAAACCCTAGAAGCTAGCCTATGGTATGATTGTAAGGGTTGTTGATGTTGTTCTGATAGTCCTACGGACTAGAGCCATCCGGTTTATATAGACACCGGAGAGGGCTAGGGTTACATAGAGTCGGTTACAATGGTAGGAGATCTACATATCCGTATCGCCAAGCTTGCCTTCCACGCCAAGGAAAGTCCCATCCGGACACAGGGCGAAGTCTTCAATCTTGTATCTTCATAGTCTTGGAGTCCGGTTGATGATGATAGTCCGGCAGATGATAGTTCGGCTGATGATGGTAGTCCGGCTATCCGGACACCCCGTAATCCAGGACTCCCTCAGCCACCTTACCAAGGCCAACCACCTTACCATTTGAGTTATCACCAAAAGTGACGTACTTTCGAGGGCTGTCATTTTCAGCAAGCTCACGAAACATATCCTTGTCTCCGGTCATGTGATCGGGTCATCCACTATCAAGAACCCATTCCTTTCCTCCAGCCATGTGGCCGCGAAGGTTTGCCATAAGACCAATGTGTCTCATAGACTCATCGAGATCGAAGTCACTATCATCATCCTCATCATAGTATCCATGTTCAACATCGTCTTGTGATTGATCATCACCTAGAGAGAGTGATTCATTAGTTTTATGATCATCACAATGTTCATCCTTATGAATTCTAATGACTTACAAGATGATGTTACTAATGATTCCAACATCTCCTTTGGCACGCATAAGGTCACGAAGCTCAAATAGACAATCACCAAACTTAGGATCTTTAGGTTTCATCTTATTTAAAGCAATGGACTTTTGAAGAATCACATCTAGATTTTGCAAGGAATAGTTTGGAAATCGTTCCTCAAGAAATCTCCATATGGTGTAAGCACAATCAAGAGTAGGCAAGCAAACAATCAAATTTCTAGGCAATCCTCTAATGATAAGATTGATAGTTCTAAGATTGCAGATCATGTCAAGAGACTCATCAAGGGTAGGATGCAAAGGATCAACAAGGGGCGCACAAGGGCTAATAATGTACTTTTTCAAGTGTTATTCATTGAAAATCTCAAGCATCTCATTTTTCCAAGCATGAAAGAACTCCCCATCAAGCATGGGCATTCTACGTATAAAATTCCCCATCGTAGACTCATCCATCTTTATCCAATGACGATTAAACCAAAGCAATGGAGACCAATGCTCTAATACCAATTGAAAAGATCTAGAAGAGGTGTCTAGAGGGGGGGTGATTAGACCCTCAATAAAGAAAAGTAGCAATTTTTAAGTTCTTCAAGTTAAGGTGGAATTTTAGCACAAGTTTAAACATTCACAATACATTTCAAGCAAGCATGGCAAGAGTATATGAGTAGTGGAAAGTAAATCATGCAAGTTTCAAGAAAGTAAAGGGATGGGATTGGAGTGTGCAAACGCAATTGGAGACGTAGAGATTTTTGGTGTGGTTCTGATAGGTGGTGCTATTGTACATCCACGTTGATGGAGACTTCAACCCACGAAGGGTAACGGTTGCGCGAGTCCACGGTGGGCGATCTTCACGAAGTAGGCGATCTTCTTGCGTTTACAAACTCCTTGGTTCAACTAGACAATCTTGACGGAGGCTCCCAAGTGACACCTAACCAATCTAGGAGACACCACTCTCCAAAAGGTAATAGATGGTGTGTTGATGATGAACTCCTTGCTCTTGTGCTTCAAATGATAGTCTCCCCAACACTCAACTCTCTCTCACATATTTGTATATGGTGGAAAGATGATTTGAGTGGAAAGCAACTTGGGGAAGGCTAGAGATCAAGATTCTTGTAGTTGGATTGGAATATCTTGGTCTCAACACATGAGTAGGTGGTTCTCTCTCAGAAAATGAATGCTGGAAGTGTAAGCACGTTCTGATGGATCTCTCCTAAATGGAGAAGGGGGTGGAGGGGTATATATAGCCTCCACACAAAATCTAGCCGTTACACGCAATTTACCAAACTCGGTGAGACCGATTCAGTTCAAAATGTGAACGTTAGGATTTTCGGTGGGACCGACATGATCAACTCGATGAGACCGATACGCTAGGGTTAGGGAAAAACTAGATCTCGGTTTGACCGATTACTTCAACTCGGTGAGACCGATTTCAGTAACAAGCAAACAAAGAGTTGGTCAGGCAAACTCGGTGGGACCGATCGCTCATTTCGGTGAGACCGAAATGTTACAAAAAGGAAGCAGAGAGTTTGCATTGCCAACTCGGTGGGACTGATCGCTCATCTCGGTTAGACCGAAACATTATGAAGGGAAACAAAGAATTTGCAATCCCATCTCGGTGAGACCGAGATCCCTATCGGTAAGACTAAACTGATTAGGGTTTCTTGCAGTGGCTATGTCAAGTGAACTCGATGGTGCCAGATAGATCAAATCGGTGGGACCGAGTTTGACTTTAAGTTTAGGACATATTTGGAATTGAGAAAGTGGTTGAGGGCTTTGGAGCATATCACTAAGCATTTTAAGCAAGCAAGCCATTAAGCAACACCTCATCCCCTTTTAATAGTATTGGATTTCCTATGGACTCAATGTGATCTTGGATCACTAAAATAGAAATGAAGAGTCTTGAGCTTTTGCCAATCTTCTGTCCTTAGCATCTAGAAGGGGTTCCGCATCCTCTTGTCCATGCGACGCCTTTGTTAAACTTTCTAAAATATACTAGATAAAAATATTAGTCCAACAAGAGATATGTTGACATTAATTACCAAAATCACCCTGGGAGCACTTGTGCTTTCAAAAACCCAACCATAGCATTAAGTATCAAGTCATGTTTACTCCCATACGCAACAACCCACTTACTCGGGTATGTGCTTCTGTCACTCACGCCACCCACCATAAGCGAATCATGAACATATTGCAACGCCCAACAGCGGGGATCCCTCCGGTTGCGCGAGGTAGAGGGCAACGCTGGACAGCACCATAATTAAAATATACACTCATACTATCCAAGATCATGATTAACCCATAGGAAAAAACGGATCTACTCAAACATCATAGGATAACCATATATCATTGGGAAATAGTATATGGAGTTGAGCACCATGTTTAAGTAGAGATTACTTCGGGGAGAAGAGGTGTTACACCGCTGCATAGAGGGAGAGAAAGTTGGTGTTGACGGTAGCAAGATTGTTGATGTAGATTGCTGTCACGATCCTAGCCCCGGCGGCACTCCGACGCCACCGGGAGAGAGAGGGGGAGAGAGAGCCCCCCTCCTTCTTCTTCTTCCTTGGCCTCCACACTAGATGGGAGGAGAGTTCCCCTATGGTCCATGTCCTCCATGGCGGCGGAGGGGCGGGAGCCCCTCTGAGATTGGATCTGTCTCTCTGTTCTCTTCTGTTTCGCGTTCCCGTTTTCTGGCCGAAAACTGTTTCTTATATTCCCGGAGATCTGTAACTCTGATTGCGCTGAAATTTTAGCACAATTTTTTTCCGGATATAAGCTTCCTTGCGCCCGAATTAGAGATCCAACATATGTACGAGGTGAGAACAACCCACTTGGGCGCACCCCGGTGTCTTGTGGGCACTGTGGGCCTCCGTTTGCATTGATTCCACCTCCCAAAATTCACAAATATTCCAAAATAATTCTCCGTAAAATTTTATTGCATTTGGACTTCGTTTGATATGGATATTCTACGAAACAAAAAACATGCAACAAATAGGAATTGGCACTAGGCATTGGATCAATAGGTTAGTCCAATAAATCATATAAAATGTTGCCAAAAGTATGTGAAAGTTGTATAATATTGGCATGAAACAATCAAAAATTATAGATATGATGGAGACGTATCAATGGCAACGAACCCCCCTCTTCAGAGCCCCGAACAGACTCCAAATCAGCCCTCTCGATGAAAAAAATGAGGTGGCGGCGGCTCCGTATCATGAAACACGATGAAACTTCTTCTCTTGTTTTTTTCTCAGGGAAAAGGAATTAATAGGCTTGAGATTAGGGTCAGCGAAGCCACGTGGGCCCCACAAGGTAACAGGGCACGCCTCGGGGGTGACCGTGCCCTGTTGCCTTGTGGGCAACTGGTGGCTGATACATCTCCAATGTATCTAAATTTATGAAGTATTCATGCCATGTTTACAACAATTTTATATGGCTTTGGTATGATTTGAATGGAACTAACCCGGACTGACGCTATTTTCAGCGGAACTACCATGGTGTTGTTTTTTTATGGAGAAATCAAAGTTCTCCAAATGCAGGGAAACTTTTTGATGATTTTTATGGAACAAAATAGGCATTATAAGCTTTGTGGGAGGACCACAAGGTGAAGGAGGTGGCCACTAGGCACCAGGGGGCGCCACCCCCCTCTGGCGCCGTGGTGGGTAGTGGGCCCCTTGAAGCCCATGTTAGTGTGAGAGCGACGCCAAAAAATCCTATAAATACAGAAACCCCCAGAAATAACCCTAGATGAGAAGTTCTCCCGCCGCAAGCCTTCTTATCCATGAAAACTCAATCAGAAGCCCGTTTCGGCACCCTGCTAGAGGGGGAAATCATCATCAGAAGCCATCTTCATCATCCCGATGGCCACCATGATGAGGAGGGAGTAGTCCACCCTCGGGGCTGAGGGTTTGTACTAGTAGCTATGTGTTTGATCTCTCTCTCGTGTTCTTGATTTGGCACGATCTTGATGTACAACGAGCTTTGTTAATACAGTTGGATCATATGGTTTTTCCCTCTCTATCTTGTTGCGATGAATTGATTTTTTACCTTTGAGGTTTCACTTTTATCGGATTGAATACTTTGTTGGATTTGAGAACACTTGATGTATGTCTTGCATATGAACACCCGTGGTGAAAATGGGGTATTATATTTATCCACTTGATCTATGATTTGGCACTCAACTCGCGGATTCCCAAGGTGACATCGGGGTAATCTATGCATAGGGGTTGATGCATGTTTTCGTCCTACTTTCTCCGCTAGAAATCTTGGGGCACTATTTGAGGTTCTTTGTGTTGGATTGAATATTATGAATCTGAAGTTGTTTGATGCATATCGTATAATTGACCCACGGATACTTGTGGTGACATTGGAGTATCTAGGTGACATTAGGGTTGATTGATGTGTTTTCATATGGTGTTATTTTAGTATGAACTCTACGGCTATTTGTGACACTTATAGAGACGGCTCAATAGATTGATCGAAAAGGATAACTTTGAGGCGGTTTGATACCTACAGTAATTTCTTCTTGGGTTCTTTGCTAGATATGAACTTTGGAGTGACTCTTTGTCGCACATGAAGGGATTGTTATATGATTCAATTATGTTGGCACTATTGAGAGATTGCACTAGTGAAAGTATGAACCCTAGGCCTTATTTTCAAGCATTGCAATACCGTTTGTGCTCACTTTTGTTACTTGCTACCTTGCTACTTTTTATTGGTCCTATTAAAAAAATCAATATCCACTATCATTACTACATGTGTATCACCATCTCTTTGCCGAACTAGTGCACCTATACAATTTACCATTGTATTTGATGTGTTGGGGACACATGAGACTCTTTGTTGTTTGGTTACAGGGTTGTTTGAGAGGGACCATCTTCATCCTACGCCTCCCACAGATTGATAAAACCTCAGGTCATCCACTTGAGGGAAAATTTCTACTATCCTACAACTCTTGTGTCTCCTTAATTCCTCTCATATCATAGTTTCCCGTAATCTTAAAAACTTCATGCACACAAAACTCAACAAGAACTCATGAGATAAGTTAGCATAAATCCATGCAAAACCTTATCATTCTCTACTGCAGAAAAATACTAAAATTATAATTTGACATTGCATACTAAAAGCCTCTGCATATTTAATACCCCTATCCTCAAATAGAATAATTAAACAAGCAAACATATGCAAACAATGCAAACATAACAGCAATTTGTCTAAATAGAACAGTTTGTCAAGAATGCAAGAGGAATCATACATCCCTAACTCCAAAAATTCTGAAAAAATACCACACTGTAAAAAAATTGTTGTTACTCATTATGTAGAAAATTCAAGATTTTATCATGTTCTGACTATTCACAAATATTCGAAACATAACAGTAAACTTTCTGTTTTTAAAACAGCAACATATGGACTTGCAAAATAAGCATGGTAAAGGCTATACTCGACCTTTTTATTGAACTAAAAGATGCAAAACATTACTCTAAGTAACAGCAAGCAAATTCTAATAAAATAAAATGACGCTCCAAGCAAAACACATATCATGTGGTGAATAAAAATATAGCTCCAAGTAAGGTTACCGATGAACGAAGACGAAAGAGGGGATGCCATCCGGGGCATCCCCAAACATAGGCTCTTGGTTATCCTTGAATATTACCTTGGGGTGCCTTGGGCATCCCCAAGCTGAGGCTCTTGCCACTCCTTATTCCGTGGTCCATCAAAACTTTACCCAAAACTTGAAAACTTTAAAACACAAAACTCAATAGAAACCTCGTAAGCTCTGTTAGTATAATAAAACAAATCATTCACTTTGGTACTGTCAAAACAAGATTCATAATTTTTCTCACATGATGCCTACTGTACCCTATCATTTCTACAATTTATATTAAGCAATATAAGCCACAGAAACTAGAAAGCAAGCAAACTATGCATCAAAAACAGAATCTGTCAAAAACAGAACAGTCTGTAAAGATCCGAATTGAAATCATACTTCTGTAACTCCAAAACTTCTGAAAAAATAGGAAAATCTAGAAAATTTGTATATAAATCTTGTGTAAAAACTTCAGATCAAAAGCATGTTCTAGTGAATTTTAAAAATTCCAGGACCGGGAGCAAAAGTTTCTGTTTTTGCACAGAATCAAGTCAACTATCATCCATACTATCCCAAAGGCTTTACTTGGCACTTTATTTAAACAAAAGCTATAAAACATGATTACTACAGTAGATTAATCATGTGAACACACAAAAACAGTAGGGGTAAATATTGGGTTGTCTCCCAACAAGCGCTTTTCTTTAATGCCTTTTTAGTTAGGCATGATGATTTCAATGATGCTCGCATAAAACATAAGAATTGAAACACAAAGAGAGCATCATGAAGAATATGACTAGCATATTTAAACCTAACCCACTTCCTACGCATAGGGATTTTGTGAGCAAACAATTTATGGGAGCAAGAATCAACTAGCATAGGAAGGCAAAACAAGCATAACTTCAGGATTTTCAACACATAGAGAGGAAACTTGATATTATTGCAATATGTAAAAGCATATGTTCCTCTCTTATAATAATTTATAGTAGCATCATGAATGAATTAAACAATATAACTATCACATAAAGCATTCTTTTCAAGATCCATAAGAATAGACAATTTATTACTCTCCACATAAGCAAATCTATTCTCATCAATAGTAATGTGAGCAAACTCAACGAAATAACTATCATGTTAGGCATAATCCAATTGAAAATTAAAACCAAGATGACAAGTTCCATGGTTATCATTACTCTTTATAGCATACATGTCATCACAATAATCATCATAGATAGCAACTTTGTTCTCGTAATCAATTGGAACCTCTTTCGAAATAGTGGAATAATCATTAAATAAAGTCATGACCTCTCCAAATCCACTTTCATCAATATTATAAGATTAAACACCCTCCAAGATAGTGGGATCATTTCCTAGAGTTGACACTCTTCCAAACCCACTTTCATCAATATGATCATCATAAATAGGAGGCATGCTATCATCATAATAAATGTTCTCATCAAAACTTGGGGGACTAAAAATATCATCTTCATCAAACATAGAATCCCCAAGCTTGTAGCTTTGCATGTTATTAGCATCATGGTCATCATTCAAATATTTAGTGCCAAACATTTTATAGACTTCTTCTTCTAACACTTGAGCATAATTTTCCTTTCCATCATTTTCATGGAAGACATTAAAAAGATGAAGCATATGAGGTAACCTCAATTCCAATTTTTTTGTAGTTTTCTTTTATAGACTAAACTAGCTAGTGCTAAAACAAGAAACTCAAAGATTCGAGTACAAGATCTAAAGATATACCTTCAAGCACTAACCTCCCCGGCAACGGCGCTAGAAAAGAGCTAAGTTGACGGGGTGTTAGTTCCGCTTACCTTGACTCCCCAGCAACGGCGCCAGAAAATAGTTTGATGTCTACTACACAATTTTATCCTTGTAGACGTTGTTGGGCCTCCAAGTGCAGAGTTCTGTAGGACAGTAGCAAATTTCCTCAAGTGGATGACCTAAGATTTATCAATCCATGGGATGCGTAAGATGAAGATGGTTTCTCTCAAACAACCCTGTAACCAAATAACAAAGAGTCTCTTGTGTCCCCAACACACCCAATACAATGGTATATTGTATAGGTGCACTAGTTCGGCGAAGAGATGGTGATACAAGTGCAATATGGATGGTAGATATGGATTTTTTGTAATCTGAAAATATAAAAACATCAAGGTAACAAGTAACAAAAGTGAGCGAAAATGGTATTGCAATGCTTGAAAACAAGGCCTAGGGTTCATACTTTCACTAGTGCAAGTTCTCTCAACAATGATAACATAATTAGATCATATAACAATCCCTCAATGCAACAAAGATTCACTCGAAGTCACTAATTGCGGATAATAAATGAAGAGATTATTGTAGGGTACAAAACCACCTCAAAGTTATTCTTTCTGATTGATCTATTGGGCTATTCCTATAAGTGTCACAAACAGCCCTAGAATTCGTACTAAAACAACACCTTAAGTTACACATCAACCAAAACCCTAATGTCACCTAGATACTCCAATGTCACCATAAGTATCCGCGGGTTTGATTATACAATATGCATCACACAATCTCAGATTCATCTATTCAAACCAACACAAAGAACTTCAAAGAGTGCCCCAAAGTTTCTACCGGAGAGTCAAGACGAAAACGTGTGCCAACCCCTATGCATAAGTTCACAAGGGCACAAAACCCACAAGTTGATCACCAAAACATACATCAAGTGGATCCCGTGAATATCCCATTGTCACCACAGATAAGCACATGCAAGAGATACATCAAGTGTTCTCAAATCCTTAAAGACTCAATCCGATAAGATAACTTCAAAGGGAAAACTCAATCCATTATAAGAAGGTAGAGGGGGAGAAACATCATAAGATCCAACTATAATAGCAAAGCTCGCGGAACATCAAGATCGTGCCAAATCAAGAACACCAGAGAGAGAGATCAAACACATAGCTACTGGTACATACCCTCAGCCCCGAGTGTGAACTACTCCCTCCTCATCATGGAGAGCGCCAGGATGATGAAGATGGCCACCAGTAATGGTTTACCCCCCGACAGGGTGCCGGAATAGGGCCCCAATTGGTTTTTAGTGGCAATAGAGGCTTGCGGCGGCAGAACTCCCGATATAGGTTTATTTCTGGGGGTTTATGTATTTATAGGAATATTTGGCGTCTAGAACAAGTTGGGTGGGGGGGGGGGGGTCCACGAGTCAACGACAAGGACGGAGGACGCGCCTGAGGGGAGGGGGAGTAGGGCGCGCCCTCCAACCTTGTGGTTGGCTCGGGACTCTTCTGGCCCAACTCTTTAGCTTCGGGGGCTTCTTCTGGTCCATAAAAAATCACCGTAAATTTTCAGCTCGTTTGGACTCCATTTGATATTCCTTTTCTGTGAAACTCAAAACAAGGAAAAAACTAGAAACTAGCACTGGGCTCTAGGTTAATAGGTTAGTCCCAATAATCATATAAAATAGCATATATATGCATATAAAACATCCAATATGGATAATATAATAGCATGGAACAATAAAAAATTATAGATAAGTTGGAGACGTATCAGAGACCGACGCCAAAAAATCCTATAAATACAGAGACCCCCAGAAATAACCCTAGATGAGAAGTTTCGTCGCTGCAAGCCTCTGTATCCACCAAAACTCAATCGAGAGCCCATTCTGGCACCCTGCCAGAGGGGGAAATCATCACCGGAGGACATCTTCATTATCCCGATGGCCACCATGATGAGGAGGGAGTAGTCCACCCTCGAGGCTTAGGGTTTGTACTAGTAGCTATGTGTTTGATCTCTCTCTCTCTCTCTCTCTCTCTCTCTCTCTCTCTCTCTCTCTCTCTCTCTCTCTCTCTCTATCTCTCTCTCTCTCATGTTCTTGATTTGACATGATCTTGATGTACCACAAGCTTTGTTAATATAGTTGGATTATATGGTGTTTTCCCCTCTCTATCTTGTTGCGACAAATTGAGTTTTTACCTTTGAGGTTTCACTTTTATCGGATTGAATACTTTTTTGGATCTGAGAACACTTGATGTATGTCTTGCATATGAATATTGATGACCCACAAGTATAGGGTATCAATCATAGTCCTCTCGATAAGTAAGAGTGTCGAACCCAACGAGGAGCAGAAGGAAATGACAAGTGGTTTTCAGCAAGGTAATTGATGCAAGCACTGAAATTGTCGGTAACAGGTAGTTTGATAGCAAGATAATTTGCAACGGGCAAGTAACGGTAATGGTAAATAAAGTGCAACAAGATATCCCAATCCTTTTTGTAGTAAAGGACATGCCAAAACTCTCTCTTTTAATAAGCAAAGCGTTCTTGGGGGCACACAGGAATTTTATCTAGTCACTTTCAACATGTTGGTTTGATTCACATTCGCTACTTTGATAATTTGATATGTGGGTGTGATGTCTACTATTCAACTTTATTCTTTTAAACACGTATTGGGCCTCCAAGCGCAGAGTTTTGTAGGACAGTAGAAATTTTCCCTCAAGTGGATGACCTAAGGTTTATCAATCTGTGAGAGGTGTAGGATGAAGATGGTCTCTCTCAAACGACCCTGCAACCAAATACAAGAAATCTCTTGTGTACCCAACACACCCAATACAATGGAAAATTGTATAGGTGCACTAGTTCTGCGAAGAGATGGTGATAAAAGTGTAATATGGATGGTAGAAATATATTTTTATAATCTGAATAAATAAAAACAACAAGGTAGCAAATAGTAAACGGCCGCAAAAACGGTATTGCAATGCTTGAAAATGAGGCCTAGGGTCCGTACTTTGACTAGTGCAACCTCTCAACAATGCTAATATAATTGGATCATATAACCGTCCCTCAACGTGCAGCGAAGAATCACTCCAAAGTTCCTATCTAGCAGAGAACTTAAGACAAAATTGTTTGTAGGGTACGAAACAACCTCAAAGCTATTCTTTCTGATCAATCTATCCTAGAGTTCTTACTAAAATAACATGAAGCTATTCTTTCCGATCGATCTAACCATGAGTTCATACTAGAATAACACCAAAGCAAATTCATATTCATAATACTCAATCCAACACAAAGAACTTCAAAGAGTGCCCCAAGATTTCTATCGGAGAAACAAAGACAAGAACATGCATCAACCCCTATGCATAGATTACCCCAATGTCACCTTGGGAATCCGTGAGTTGAGTGCCAAAACATATATCAAGTGAATCAATACGATACCCCATTGTCACCACGAGTATTCAATTGCAAGACATATATCAACTGTTCTCAAATCCATAAAAGTATTCAATCTGATAACAACGAAATCTCAAACGGAAAAACTCAATTCATCACAACAAGATAGAGAGGGGAAACACCATATGATCCGACTATATTAACAAAGCCCGCGATACATCAAGATCGTGACATCTCCAGAACACGAGAGAAGGAGAGATTAAACAGATAGCTACTGGTACAAACCTTCAGCCCCGAGGGTGGACTACTCCCTCCTCATCGTGGTGGCCGTCGGGATGATGAAGATGGCCACTAGAGATGATTCCCCCCTCCGCCATGGTGCTGGAATGGGGTCTAGATTGGTTTTCGGTGGCTACAGAGCCTTGCGGCGGTGGAACTTCTGCTCTAGGTTAACCCCGAGGGTTTCTGGAATTTTTGGGAATTTATAGGGTAAAAAGGGGGTGTGGGAGGTCACCGAGGTGGGCACAACCCACCTGGGCGCGCCTGGGCCCCCAAGCACGCCCTGGTGGGCCGTGGCCCCCTCGGGGCACCCCCAGGTGCTACGCTGGCCTATCCTGGGTGTTCTGGTCCATAAAAAATCTCCAAAAAGTCTAGCGGTGTAACATCCCAAATTTCCTATTTGGAATGTTTTACAATTATCGCTAAGCATCTATGCATTCTGTTTGAATTTGAGTGCCATTTGAAGTTTCTGAAGTTTTTAAGTTTTGGAATTTGAATTCAAACTTTGGCAAGTGGGAATAATTTCAAAAACTATGCCTGATAAATACTTGATCAAAAGTATGAGAGGAGTAAACATGACACTCCAAAAATATCAGAGGAAAGCAATGCCAAAAGTTTTGAATTCAAACTTGAGTTTTATTGGAATTTGAAAAAAAATGAATTTTTATAAAGTTTGGATTTTGCCTTTGGAAAAATGTTCAAATGATAGGGAATATTCCCCTGATCATTTTGGTATATATATGTCCTATATAAAATATTTATATTTTACAAGTTATCTCTGTTTTTTATTAAAATAAATTAAAAAAAGGAAACCCCCCAGCGCCAGCCAAAGCCTTCGCCCAGCCAGCGCCGAGGCACCCCTTGGCCCAGCGGCCCAGCCGCCCACCAGCGCGACCGAGCCGCCCAGTGAGCCAACGCCCCCCTCGCCGAAAACCTCTCGAGCGGTCGCCCGACCATGCCGCACCCTCTCTCTCTCTCGACGGTGGGCCACCACCTCCCTCAACCCCTCGCCCACGCCACCACCCGCCCACGGAGATCCGAGATCTCGGGATCTCACCGATCTCCCGATCCGCCCCCTCCCAAAGGCTTCGCCCCGCCCTATAAATACCGAGCCCCGCACCACATTCCCCCCCTTGCCCCTCATCGCCGAACCTCTCCTCTCACTAACACGCTTCGCCGGAGCCGAGCTCACCTCCGCCGCCATTCGCCTGCGCCATTGCCGCCCTAGACCCCGAGCCTCGTCGACTCCACCAGACCACCCCCCGAGCTCGTCCGCACACTTCCGGACGACTCCGCCGACCTCCCCGACGACCGGAGAGGCCAACGCACTCGCCACCGCCGCCGCCGCCGCCGTCGAGCTCCGGTAAGCCACCGGAGTTACCCTCCCCCGTCCGATCTCACGTAGACGGCTAGGATTAGAACCCCCCGAAGGGGTATGTTCTTTTATAAAAAAAACCGGTTCGCTCCGGTTTAGTTTCGTTAGGGGTTTTTTTTTATTTAGCCCGGCCCGACTCGTTTAACCCTAGGCCCGTTTAGTTTATATTACGCACAGTGCGTAGATTAGGCCCATTAGGCCATTTTTCATTTATTTTCGTTTCTGTTTTAACAGAATAGTTCCAGATTTGAAAAATTCATATCTTTTATTCTGTTTAATATTTTTGAGTGATTCTTTTTTTGTTGGTTTGAAAATTTTCTATAGCTTCTGTAGAAAATATTATTAGCTATGTTAAAATTATTTATAATTGCTTTAATTTAATTTTAGTCAGAATAGTAAATCTGTTATAACATGAGCTAGGAAAATTATTTTTAAATGATTCTTTTGTCCCAACTTTGTTTTAACATTGTCTAACCGTAGAAATTAATTTGGGTATTTTAGGATTAATAAAAAATTAGTTTTAATCAGAATCTTGTTAATCCTAATTAATTAACTAGCTACTGTTTTCCTATTATTTTAATTAGTAAAACAATTTATTTTTCACATGTGATTGATTATTCTAGGATAGTTTCTGTCACTTTATAGGATGAACTTTTATTTATATTAAATAAAACTTTTAATTTTATTTTCTTAATAGAAATTGAATTAGGCCTAATAGGAGTTTCATAATAGATTTTAAGTTAATTCTTTTTGCTCCTAATAGCTTAATGCATTCTTTTCTGTTAAGTTAACAAAAACTCATGCTTAAGTTATGTTGAAAATTTTTTGCTATATAAAACTATTTTAGTTGTTGCTTGAAGTAGGAAAAACTTGAGTTGGTTGTTCTTTGAGTTTTCCTTTGGGTTTTGATTTGTTTGTTTGGTGTGTTATGTTACTATGCTATTGTATTATGTGATCCTATGCTATATGCTTATTGTGATTATTGTTTGTCTCGGTAGAGTTTCCTGAGTCTGAAGCTTGCTACTCTGAGTCTTTAGCTTAGGAGGATCGTCGAGAAGGCAAGTCTTGATCATGTTATTTTCAATACCTATGATTTTGTGCATTAGAGTTTATACCACCCCACCATGCATGCAGTAGTTGAAATTTTGAAGTTATTAATCTTGAGTAGTATCATGTGGTAGGATGAACCAATCCCCTTGTTACCATGACCCCGGGACGAAGTAGTTTATTTTGCTATGCTCGTAGACGGGTTTTGGTTGAGTGAATTCATAAGTAAGATGTGAGAGTCAATGATGATGACAACCCCATGAACTACAAGATCAAGACGGACTTCGGAATTCACTACTGGGTGGAGGACGGTTGACGGGCACCCTGGAGAACCCAGTGGTTGGCCGGGATGCATGGAGAAGTGCCATGACATCTTGCGGAAAGCTTCACCCAGCCACGAAGAGGCGGATGGATGCCCTTTGACCGGAAGCTTACATGCAGCCGCAAGCCATTATGGGCTCTGGCTGGGTCAACCCTAGTTGTGACGCTGGCTGGGCGGTACTACGAGATGTAGAAGAACGGTAGGATTGGATGGGTACCGCAGTTAGCTGAAGAACTCTTTGGAAGACCTGTTTCATTCATCCGTCTTCAAACACCATGAAGTGCGAAGACTTAAAAGGAGGAATGATTCTTGCGGGTAAAGTCATAAACCTCTGCAGAGTTAAAGATCTAATCGATTAGCCGTGTCCCGATTACGGACAATTTGAGCCTCTGGAACTTGGAAGTATTCGAAATCTCAACACTAAAACTAATGAATTAATTTGAGGGTTATGACTTAATAATTTGGGAATGAGATATTGGTTGGCGGAACCAACTCAATAACTACCAACAATTATGTAGTTTTTGCAAGCAAGTCCACTTGTAGTAGGAGAAAATTGGCTTTTCGCAAAATGATGAAACTTAGAGCCCCACGGCCAAAAATGCATATAGTGTTAGTAATTTTATTATTGTTATTCTCTTCATGACTTGCCAGCTTATTCAAAAAGCTGACCTACACGGCTGCAACGTCTTATGTTGCAGAGGTTTATTACGATCAGGAGTGAGGCTACGCTCCGCGCTTGGCGGTTGCCCTTTGGAGTCGGATGGACTCGCTATACTTCTACGCTTCCGCAGCTTTAGTAGTTTATTTCTCATGAGTTGGCCTTTGGCCGAATTTATTCTATTGTAATAAAGACTCTATATGAGAATCGTGTAATAAAATTCAGGTGTGATTGAACTTTGATTATTTCATCGATGTCTTGTGAGTACCGGCATGATCTTGGGATGGTACAGACCACGTAGATTTGACCGATTTTGGGTCAGGTCGCTCTGAGAGATGGTATCGAGCACACGCCGACCGTAGGATCGTACCCCTAGGATCGGAAAGCCATAGGAAGAGACTATTTACTTTATATCCTTATCATTCCGTAATTCTCCCCTGTTCAATTCTGACTCCTCTCCGACTTTTCAACATTCTAGATGGCCGTCGAGTTCACCCAGTTTTGCTACGGAGTTTTGCCAGCCCGATGAGGCGATGCCCTTGGCGGAAGCTGGTCGAGATGGTGAAGAAGCTGAAGATTGCTCTACCATCGATCACCGAAGCCAACCAATGCACTTCCGCGGATACTCGCTCAGAGATTGAGGTGCATATTCGAGGAGAACCTTCGGAGGACACACGGAGCCTATTGACTTTGAGTTCACCGACTTCAAGCTGGATCATCGGAAGGACATGGCGATCTATCGAGCACTTGGACATCTCCGAGAAGAGTCTGAGGCCGAGCTCGATCCCTCGGACCTCGCCATGGTTTCTCGCGGCAAGGAATGGAGATATCATCCGTACCGTAGAGGACGACTCCATTCTCTCTTATGTCCAGGACTTGGAGTGTCTCCTCAGGAAACGGGAGATTCAGACTCGTCGTAACTCGAAGGCACACAGGAGGCTGTTGTTCCGTGAACTGGAACTGGAGGAGACAGCACACGCAGATTTCCTTGGCCATGAGGAAGAAATCACGGACTTCATGGAGACAGTCGACGACCTGAAGATGAAGCTTGCCGCAATAGAGGAAAAGATGGACTTGGGAGAGGACCTTTATCCGAGTGGAGATAATGGACCTCTCATGAGCAATGATCAGGACTTTGAAGGGAGCTCCACTGGAGAAAGCCACAAGAGGAGGCGCCGCACCGGAGGACATCACACCAGAGGACGCAAGGATTATTGATGAAGACATTTAGTCGACCACCATGTTATTTTACTTTTTCGTCGATCAGTTAGGCCGATATTTTCGATTAGTCTTGAGCTTTTGTAATCGAGATTGAACCATGTTTGAGTGGAATGAATAAATGATTGGTGTGTTTATGATTGTGCATTCATATGGGTAGTGTTATTTCTCATTAGACCGTTGTTCTATTCTAAATTTCTCATCCACTCCAAAACACCAGATGCCTCCGAGACGTGACACTGGTTTTCCGCCGGAGCTCACCCAGCTACTCCAGCAGCAGAATGCCCTCATGCAGCTACTCATCCAGAATCAGAACAACACCAACAATCCACCGCCACCACCCCCTGTGGACAACTTGACTCGATTCCTGAGGCTGAATCCGCCAGTGTTCTCTAGTAGCACTGAGCCGATTGTGGCTGATGATTGGCTCCGCAAAGTCGGAAGAGAGCTAATCACTGTTGGATGCACTGATGCAGAGAAGGTGCGCTTTGCCGCGCATCAACTTGACGGACCTGCAGCATCTTGGTGGGAGAACTACACCGCCACTTATCCCATTGGTGCCATCACGTGGGATCAGTTCCAGCAGGCCTTCCGCACCGCTCATGTTTCAGCTGGAGCCATGAGTCTGAAGAAGCGTGAGTTCCGCAACTTACGCCAGGGGAACCGTACTGTGGCACAGTACATGGATGAGTTCAGCAAGCTAGCTCGCTATGCCCCGGATGATGTGGCCACAGATGCCGCAAAGCAGGAGAAGTTTCTCGAGGGACTCAATGACGATCTGAGTATGCAGCTTATTGTGGCTACCTTCAACAACTACCAGGAGCTGGTAGACAAGGCCACCATACTTGAAGGCAAGCAGCAGCAGATTGAAAGCCGCAAGCCGAAGTACAGCCAGGGGAAGCACAACTCAGGAGCTCAGCAGAAGCCCCGTTATGCACCATACTCAGGAGGGCACACCCATCACAACCATGGAGGCCATAACCATGGAGGAAATGGGAACAACCGCAACCAGGACAACAAGTCAGGCAATGGCCATGGCAATGGAAACGGTAATGGCAATCAGCATCGTTCTGCCCCGGCTCCGAAGGATCTGAGCCACATCACCTGTTTCAAGTGCCAGAAGACAAGGCACTATGCCACCGACTGCCCGGAGGCCAAGCAGAGGAATGGAAACGGCAATGGAGGCTCAGCGAAGAAGCCCAATCCGTTCCCTCGTGCTCAGGTGAACCACATTGACGTGGAGGACGTCTATGATCAGCTAGACACTGTGGTTGGTAAGTTTTTATTGAATTCACGTTTAGTTTTGGAACTCTTTGATTCTGGTGCAACGCATTCATTCATATCAAGGGTAGTTGTGGAAAAGTACGGGTTGCCCACTAAAACCCTTAGAAACCCCTTCGCGTCGGTTCGCGGGAGGAGAAATGATGGCGAGCTTAGGCTGTCATGCAACCCTCAACATCGGGAACCATAAATTTCCGCAGACCTCATAGTGTTGGAAACCCGGACCTTGGATGTAATCCTAGGCATGGATTGGTTGACGAAGTTTGAAGGAAACATAGACTGTGCCCGCAAGTCTATTATGCTCACCACCCCGGACGTAAGAGGATCAAGTATGTATCCGGACGTAGCGGATGAAGAATCAGGTGAATTCCCTCACGGGAGTTGTTCAGAGGAAGTGCCGATGGTGCAAGATTTTCCCGATGTGTTTCCGGAGGAATTACCAGGAATGCCACCGGACAGAGACATTGAATTTCTGATTGAGTTATTGCCCGGCACAGCCCCAATATCCAAGAGACCATATCGGATGCCACCGAATGAATTGAAAGAGATCAAGGATCAAATTAATGAGTTATTGGAGAAAGGATACATTCGACCAAGCTCATCACCTTGGGGAGCCCCAATTCTTTTGGTAGAGAAGAAGGATGGAAGCTTGAGTATGGTTGTGGATTATCGTGCGTTGAACGAAGTAACCATCAAGAACAAGTACCCTCTGCCGATGATTAACGATCTGTTTGATCAGCTAGTTGGAGCCAAGGTATTCTCCAAGATCGATCTTCGATCAGGGTATCATCAGTTGAAGATTCGTGAAAAGGATATACCCAAAACAGCATTCACTACCAGGTATGGTTTATATGAGTATACCGTCATGTCATTTGGATTGACTAATGCTCCTGCATACTTCATGAACTTGATGAACAAGGTATTTATGGAATATCTGGACAAGTTTGTCGTGGTGTTCATCGATGATATACTGATTTTCTCCAAGAGCGAGGAAGAGCATAAGGAACATTTGCGTCTAGTTACGGAGAAACTTGAGAACATCGTTGTATGCCAAGTTGAGCAAATGTGAATTTTGGCTGAAGGAAGTTGGATTTCTCGGACATGTTATTTCAGGAGAAGGAATAGCAGTTGACCCCGCCAAGGTTGAATCAGACACCGATTGGCAGTCACCCACCTCAGTCAAGGAGATCCGTAGTTTTCTCGGACTCGCAGGATATTATCGGAGGTTTATTGAGAACTTCTCGAAGATTGTCAAGCCCATGACTGAGCTGTTGAAGAAACAAGCCAAGTATGTTTGGACCGAGGAATGTGAAGCCAGTTTTCAGGAATTGAAGAAACGTTTGGTTACAGCCCCAGTGCTGATTTTGCCGGACATACACAAGGAATACCAGGTTTATTGTGACGCTTCTCGTCAAGGACTCGGAGGAGTATTAATGCAGGAAGGTAAAGTTGTAGCTTATGCCTCCAGACAACTACGACCTCACGAGATGAATTATGCCACACATGATTTGGAGTTAGCAGCCATAGTGCATGCACTCAAGACCTGGAGACATTTCCTCATCGGAAACCGTTGTGATGTCTACACAGATCACAAGAGCTTGAAGTATATTTTCACGCAGAAAGAGTTGAACCTCGGGCAGAGGAGATGGCTAGAGTTAATCAAGGACCATGACATGAGATTGCACTATCACCCAGGTAAAGCTAATGTTGTAGCAGATGCTTTGAGCCGTAAGAGTTATGTGAATACTCTGACAGCAGGAGGATTACCCGAGGAGTTAGTCGATGACCTCGAGATCTCCGATCGGAGATAGTTCGAGAGGATTTGTTGCAACTCTGGAAGTTCAGTCCACTTTGGCCGAAAGGATTCGTGAAGCCCAGAAGTCGGACAAGGAGATTGATGAGATAAAGCAAAAGATGGATGAAGGAAAAGCTAAAGGGTTTCGTAAGGATAAACACGGAACTATATGGTTCGAGGATCGTATTTATGTGCCCAATGATCCCGAACTCAGGAAGCTAATTCTTCAGGAGGCTCATGATTCACCGTACTCGATTCACCCCGGTAACACCAAGATGTACCTGGATTTGAAGGAAAGTTTCTGGTGGACAGGTATGAAGAAAGATATTGCCGAGTGCGTAGCGATATGCGATGTTTGTCAACGAGTAAAGGCAGAACATCGAAGCCAGCAGGTTACTTCAACCTTTGCTGATTCCCGATTGGAAATGGGAAAAACTTGGAATGGATTTTATCACAGGATTACCCAGACCCGTTCAGTTATGATTCTATCTGGGTAGTGGTTGATCGTTTGACCAAGGTAGCTCACTTCATTCCGTGAAGACTACCTATACCAGTGCTAAGTTGGCCAAGATATACATGACCAGGATCGTATGTCTGCATGGAGTTCGAGGAAAATCGTGTCGATAGAGGAACACAGTTTACCTCAAAGTTTTGGAAGCGAGCTGCATGAAACTTTGGAGTGCGAGGCTGGAATTGATAGAGCTTTTCATCCATGAGCAGATGGACGGACCGAGAGAGTCAATCAGATTCGAGGACATGTTGAGAGCTTGTGTGCTAGACTATGGGTCTAGCTGGGATGATAATTTGCCATACGCAGAGTTCTCATACAACAACAGTTATCAATCCGATCAAGATGGCCCTTTCGAAGCTCTATCACGGAAGGAGGTGCGAGAACACCATTGTTGTGGGATAGTGTTGGAGATCGATCACTTTTCGGTTCCGATCTTATCGAGGATTCGAAGAAAGTCAAGCTGATTCGGGACAGACTCAAGATAGCACAATCGAGACGTAAGAGTTATGCCGACGATGAAGCAAGGAAGTGACTTACGAAGCGGGAGACCGAGCATATCTTCGTGTGTCTCCACTTCGTGGAATCAAGAGGTTTGGTGTCAAAGGAAAGTTAGCACCCGATTCATTGGCCCTACAAAATCCTCGAACGCCGTGGAGAAGTTTCTTACAAGTTGGAATTGCGGAAGGATTGTCCGGAGTTCATGATGTTTTCCATGTTTCTCACCAAGAAGTGTCATGCCGACATGGCCGATATTCCGTTGAGGGACACAAAGGCCCCTAGAGGCCATACAGCAGCGGTGATCTGACTTATAAGGAGAAACCCGTCCGATTCTCGAGACTGCGAGCGAGTCACCCGCAGCAAGGTCATCAAGTTTTGTAAGGTCTTGTGGAGTCATCACTCAGAGGAAGAAGCCACACAGGGCCCAAGAAGACCTTCTTGAGACCACCCGCACCTATTTGCTAGCCAACCCGAATCTCGAGGGCGAGATTCATCTTAAGGTGGGTAGGTTTGTAACATCCCAAATTTCCTATTTGGAATGTTTTACAATTATAGCTAAGCATCTATGCATTCTGTTTGAATTTGAGTGACATTTGAAGTTTCTGTAGTTTTTGAGTTTTGGAATTTGAATTCAAACTTTGGCAAGTGGGAATCATTTCAAAAACTATGCCTGATAAATACTTGATCAAAAGTATGAGAGGAGTAAACATGACACTCCAAAAATATCAGAGGAAAGCAATGCCAAAAGTTTTGAATTCAAACTTGAGTTTTATTGGAATTTGAAAAAAATGAATTTTTATAAAGTTTGGATTTTGCCTTTGGAAAAATGTTCAAATGATAGGGAATATTCCCCTGATCATTTTGGTATATATATGTCCTATATAAAATATTTATATTTTACAAGTTATCTCTGTTTTGTTTTTATTAAAATAAAATTTTAAAAAAGGAAACCCCCAGCGCCCAGCCAAAGCATCGCCCAGCCAGCCCGAGGCACCAAGCATGCCCAGGCGGCCCAGCCCGGCCCACCAGCGCGACCGAGCCGCCCAACATGAGCCAACGCCCCCTCGCCGAAACCTCTCTCGAGCGGTCGCCCGACCGCGCCGCACCCCTCTCTCTCTCTCTGACGGTGGGCCACCACCTCCCTCAACCCCTCGCCCACGCCAGCCACCGCCGCTCGTCGGAGATCCCGAGATCTCCGGGATCTCACCGATCTCCCGATCCGCCCCCTCCCGCAAGGCTTCGCCCCTGCCCTATAAATACCGAGCCCCCGCACCCCATTCCCCCCCTTGCCCCCTCGCCGGAACCTCTCCTCTCTCTCACACGCGCTCGCCGGAGCCAAGCTCACCTCCGCCGCCATTCGCCTCGCCGCCGTCGCCCTAGACCCCCCCGAGCCTCGTCGACTCCACCAGACCACCCCCCGAGCTCGTCCGCACCCGCCGGACGACTCCGCCGACCTCCCCGACGACCGGAGAGGCCAACGCACTCGCCACCGCCGCCGCCGCCGCCGTCGAGCTCCGGTAAGCCACCGGAGTTACCCTCCCCCGTCCGATCTCACGTAGACGGCTAGGATTAGAACCCCCCGAAGGGGTATGTTCTTTTATAAAAAAACCGGTTCGCTTCGGTTTAGTCCGGTTTAGTTTCATTAGGGTTTTTTATTTAGCCCGCCCACTCGTTTAACCCTAGGCCCGTTTAGTTTATATTACGCATGGTCGTAGATTAGGCCCATTAGGCCATTTTCATTTATTTTCGTTTTCTGTTTTAACAGAATAGTTCCAGATTTGAAAAATTCATATCTTTTATTCTGTTTAATATTTTTGAGTGATTCTTTTTTGTTGGTTTGAAAATTTTCTATAGCTTCTGTAGAAAATATTATTAGCTATGTTAAAATTATTTATAATTGCTTTAATTTAATTTTAGTCAGAATAGTAAATCTGTTATAACATGAGCTAGGAAAATTATTTTTAAATGATTCTTTTGTCCCAACTTTGTTTTAACATTGTCTAACCGTAGAAATTAATTTGGGTATTTTAGGATTAATAAAAAAATTAGTTTTAATCAGAATCTTGTTAATCCTAATTAATTAACTAGCTACTGTTTTCCTATTATTTTAATTAGTAAAACAATTTATTTTTCACATGTGATTGATTATTCTAGGATAGTTTCTGTCACTTTATAGGATGAACTTTTATTTATATTAAATAAAACTTTTAATTTTATTTTCTTAATAGAAATTGAATTAGGCCTAATAGGAGTTTCATAATAGATTTTAAGTTAATTCTTTTTGCTCCTAATAGCTTAATGCATTCTTTTCTGTTAAGTTAACAAAAACTCATGCTTAAGTTATGTTGAAATTTTTTTTGCTATATAAAACTATTTTTAGTTGTTGCTTGAAGTAGGAAAAACTTGAGTTGGTTGTTCTTTGAGTTTTCCCTTTGGGTTTTGATTTGTTTGTTTGGTGTGTTATGTTACTATGCTATTGTATTATGTGATCCTATGCTATATGCTTATTGTGATTATTGTTTGTCTCGGTAGAGTTTCCGGAGTGCGAAGCTTGCTACTACGAGTCTTTAGCTTACGAGGATCGTCAGCAAGGCAAGTCTTGATCATGTTATTTTCAATACCTATGATTTTGTGCATTAGAGTTTATACCACCCCACCATGCATGCAGTAGTTGAAATTTTGAAGTTATTAATCTTGAGTAGTATCATGTGGTAGGATGAACCAATCCCCTTGTTACCATGACCCCGGGACGAAGTAGTTAATTTTCTATGCTCGTAGACGGGTTTTGGTTGAGTGAATTCATAAGATGTGAGAGTCAATGATGATGACAACCCCATGAACTACAAGATCAATACGGACTTCAGAATTCACTACTGGGTGGAGGACGGTTGACGGGCACCCTGGAGAACCCAGTGGTTGGCCGGGATGCATGGAGAAGTGCCATGACATCTTGCGGAAAGATTCACCCAGCCACGAAGAGACGGATGGATGCCCTTTGACCGAAGCTTACCTGTGCAGCCGCAAGCCATTATGGGCTCGGCTGGGTCAACCCTAGTTGTGACGCTGGCTGGACGGTACTACGAGATGTAGAAGAACGGTAGGATTGGATGGGTACGGCAGTAGCAGAAGAACTCTTTGGAAGACCTGTTTCATTCATCCGTCTTCAAACACCATGAAGTGCGAAGACTTAAAAGGAGGGAATGATTCTTGCGGGTAAAGTGCGCAAACCTCTGCAGAGTTAAAGATCTAATCGATTAGCCGTGTCCCCGGTTACGGACAATTTGAGCCTCTGGAACTTGGAAGTATTCGGAAATCTCAACACTAAAACTAATGAATTAATTTGAGGGGTTATGACTTAATAATTTGGGAATGAGATATTGGTTGGCGGAACCAACTCAATAACTACCAACAATTATGTAGTTTTTTGCAAGCAAGTCCACTGTAGTAGGAGAAAATTGGCTTTTCGCAAAATGATGAAACTTAGAGCCCCACAGCCAAAAATGCATATAGTGTTAGTAATTTTATTATTGTTATTCTCTTCATGACTTGCCAGCTTATTCAAAAAGCTGACCTACACGGTTGCAACGTCTTATGTTGCAGAGGTTTATTCCGATCAGGAGTGAGGCTATGCTCCGCGCTTGGCGATTGCCCTTTGAGTCGGATGGACTCGCTATACTTCTACGCTTCCGCAGCTTTAGTAGTTTATTTCTCATGAGTTGGCCTTTGGCCGAATTTATTCTATTGTAATAAAGACTCTATATGAGAATCGTGTAATAAAATTCAGGTGTGATTGAACTTTGATTATTTCATCGATGTACTGTGAGTACCAACATGATCTTGGGATGGTACAGACACAGAGATTTGACCGATTTTGGGTCAGGTCGCTACAAGCGGTGTTTGGACTCCATTTGATATTGATTTCCTGGCATGTAAAAAACAAGCAAAAAACAGCAACTGGCACTGGGCACTGGGTTAATAGGTTAGTCCCAAAAAATGATATAAAGTTGCTATAAAATGATTGTAAAACAGCCAAGAATGATAATATAACGACATGAATACTTCATAAATTATAGATATGTTGGAGACGTATCAGGGTGGACTGGTGCTTGGGTGTTGTCCTTACTTGAACAAGCCTCTGATTAACTCCCCCGCAAGCATCCGCAATGATGAGAAAAGTATTAAGACAAAATCTAACCATAATATTAAACATATGGATCCGAATCAGTCCCTTACGAAGTAGCGCATAAACTAGGGTTTAAGCTTCTGTCACTTTAGCAACCCATCATCTAATAACTACTCCACAATGCATTCCCTTAGGCCCAAAAATGGTGAAGTGTCATGTAGTCGACGTTCACACAACACCACTGAGAGAATCACAACATACATATCATCAAAATATCGAACACATATCAAATTCACATGATTACTTGCAACGTGACTTCTCCCGTGACCTCAAGAACAAAAGGTAACTACTCACAAATGATATTATGAGTTGTAAGGACGTGAACAAAATATATTGATTTGTTCGACGCATATTGCTATGTTAATAACCAAACTGTAATAAAAGGGTGTGTATATATGTATATCCACTCCAACCAGAGAATATAATACGACTCGCTGATAACTAATAAGATACTAAATCAGATTCGCCCAGCTAAAAACTTTGATAGCAAAAAAACATTTTGAATAATCTTAGGAAAACTAATACCACAGTTGTTGCTATAACGGCATTCGTATGATCAAATTCATGGATTAGGGAACAACAAAACAAGATAACTAATTTACCATGGACTATATTTTAACTTTACAACTTTATGAAGGCAAGTTAGGAATTTACAGTAGGCATTAGTTTGCCTTGAAATTGTAGGTAATCACTTGCATTGCAACAAATGGAACAGTTTTTTCTTAATTCATGAACTACCTTGTAACATGATAGAACATATGATAGCAAGATCTCTTTCTAATGTTCTCAAATTATGATAATATTGGGCATATTCTTTTGGATGAAGATGCTAGTACTCGTTTTCATGGTTTAGATTCTGGTTTGCTGACCGCTGTTACTACAAAACTATGAATATATTTTTCTTTAAATGACTCCATGGCATCAACACATAGTTTCCATGGCAACCTTACTCTGCTCAAATTATGTTTGTTACAGAGAAGAAACAGGCCTAGGGAAAAAAGTCTATAAGCGATAACTAAAACATTGGTTGTTTTTAAGTTTAGTCACCAACCTCACAGCGGTGCTGTGAATTCTCATACTCAGTGTAATATATCGCATCCGACGAAAAGTGGCGGCAGATTTCTTCCATGTCCGCCACTTCATCCCGTACTAACTATTCAAAATAGCAAGAGTGTACAGTAAGGAACTGGACCAGAACCATCCCTTGGGAGCTCCAGTTCTACCCCAACAAGAAAGGACCCATCCTCTGTGATCTCACTTAGATACGAAAGCGCCGACAAAGCACACCGGGCCACCACAGCTTCCAAAACAGGTCTAATGGTTGAAATAAGAGCACACATCTTGCTCACACGCAACCACCAAATATAAGCATAAAACAAAAGTCACATGAGACAGAAAAATAAGATGACCCCCGGATAGATCCGCAACAGAGAGACGATCAGTAAATCAACAACCATGACAACATGCACAAAAAGATAAATATATCTTGAGCCACATATAACACACACGCAGTGGAAAAGGAGAGCAAACCTTGAACAGCAGCAAGTTGCAGATGCAGATGCGGAAATAGAGCAGTTCTTCCAACCTACAAAATAAACAGAGACAAAACCATAAGAAAGTAGGCATAATAATGTAGGCATAGATCTATCTATTCCATCAACCCCCCAAATTACATATGAAAGTTCATTCAGTAAATGCAGAGTAACATGATAGCATTAGAATAATTCTTTTTACCAAAGCAAATAACATTGCTCATTATATTAAAACACTATACATTATCTAAAGCGTCCTAGAAAAATATAAAAGCTTATAATTGATGAGTCATCTAATTCTCTTTCCAACATGCAAAAACTAAAGAAAATACTCCTCAATCAACTTCATACGGTGCCCTTTTAGCCAATGTAACAGACACAAGCAGCATAAACTCTCTAGGTAGCTCCATTGCAACAATATGATTCTAAGATAATCTAGAAGAGAGAATAGATCACAGCATACCAACACCATCATTAGTGCACAAACGCACAACACATGGCACATGTACATATAGCTAAACCTTAGAGAAAAGCAAGCACACCATATTACCAAGGAAAAGAAAGCCCATACATCATCCGCAGGGACAACAAGCAAGTAAAACAGACAAACCACCTATTGCTACCTCTTGAGCTTTTTTTGTTTTTTCCCTTGAAGAGGAAAGGGTGATGCAACAAAGTAGAGTAAGTATTTCCCTTAGTTTTGAGAACCAAGGTATCAATCTAGTAGGAGACAACGCACAAGTCACCGAATACCTGCACAAACAAACACCAACTTGCACCCAACGCGATAAAGGGGTTGTCAATCCCTTCACGGTTATTTGCAAAGTGAGATCTGATAGAGATGGATAAACGGTAAAGTAATGTTTTTGGTATTTTTGGTTTATGTAACGGAAAGTAAAAGATTGCAAAGGAAGTAAATAGGAAAATAAAATTGCAAATCGGAAACTTACATGATGGAATGTAGACCCGGGGGCCATATGTTTCACTAGAGGCTTCTCTCAAGATAAAAAATATTATGGTGGGTAAACAAATTACCGTTGAGCAATTGATATAAAAGCGCAAAGTTATGACGATATCTAAGGAAATGATCATGAATACATGCATCATGTCTGTATCAAGTAGACCGACTCCTGCCTGCATCTACTACTACTACTCCACACATCGACCGACTTCTGCCTGCATCTAGAGTATTAAGTTCATAGAGCAGAGTAACGCATTAAGGAAGATGATATGATGTAGAAGGATAAACTCAAACAATATGATGAAAACCCCATTTTGTTATCCTCAATGGCAACAATACAATACGTGTCAGTTCCCCTTCTTTCACAGGGATCAAGCACCGCAAGATTGAACCCAAAGCTAAACACTTCTCCCATTGCAAGAAAAACCAATCTAGTTGGCCAAAACAAATCGATAGTTCGAATAGATTTGCAAAGATATCAAATCGTGCCTATACGAATTCAGAGAAGATTCAAATAATATTCATAGATAAGCTGATCGTAAATCCACAATTCATCAGATCTCGGCAACCACACCGCAAAAAAAGTATTACCTGGAATAGATCTCCAAGAACATCAAGGAGAACATGGTATTGAGAATAAAAGAGAGAGAAGAAGCCATCTAGCTACTAGCTATGGACCCGTAGTTCTGTGGTAATCTACTCACGCTTCATCGGAGAGGCAATGGTGTTGATGTAGAAGCCCTCCATGATCGAATCCCCCTCCGGCAGGATGCCGGAAAAGGCCCCTAAATGGGATCTCACGGGTATAGAAGGTTGCGGCGGTGGAAAAGTGTTTTCGTGGATCTCCTTGTAGGATATGGAATATTTGAGAATTTATAGGCGGAAGAAATAAGTTGGTGGAGTTACGAGGGGCCCACAAGGGTGGGGGCCATGCCCTCCGTCCTTGTGGCCGTCTCATGGCTTTCCTGACGTGTACTCCAAGTCCTCTGGATGTCTTCTGGTCCAAGAAAAATCATCGCGAAAGTTTCATGCTGTTTTGACTCTGTTTGATATTCCTTTTCTGCGAAACTCTAAAACAAGGAAAAATATTAACTGGCACTGGGCTCTAGGTTAATAGGTTAGTCCCAAAAATAATATAAAATAGCATGTTAATGCATATAAAACATCCAAAACAGATAATATAATAGCATGGAACAATAAAAAATTATAGATACGTTGGAGATGTATCAAGCATCCCCAATCTTATTTCCTGCTCGTCCTTGAGTAGGTAAATGATAAAAACATAATTTTTGATATGGAATGGTACCTAACATATTTATCCATGTAATTTTCTTTATTGTGGCATGAATGTTCAGATCCGTATGATTTAAAACAAAAGTTTAATATTGACATAAAAACAATAATACTTCAAGCATACTAACAAGATAATTATGTCCTCTCAAAATAACATGGCCAAAGCTTATCCCTACAAATCCATACAGTCTGGCTATGCTCCATCTTCATCACACAGAATATTCAAATCATGCACAACCCCAATGACAAGCCAAGCAATAGTTTCATACTTTTGATGGTCTCAAACTTTTTCAACTTCCATGCAATACATGAGCGTGAGCCATGGACATAGGACTATATGTGGAATATAAGGTGGTTGTGGAGAAGACAAAAAGAAGGAGACAGTCTCACATCATCAATGGGCTATGGAGATGCCCATCAATAGATATCAATGTGAGTGAGTAGGGATTGCCATGCAACAGATGCACTAGAGCTATAAGTTTATGAAAGCTCAAAAATAAAACTAAGTGGGTGTGCACCCAACTTGCTTGCTCGTGAAGACCTAGGGCAATTTGAGGAAGCCCATTGTGGGAATATACAAGCCAAGTTCGATAATGAAAATTCCCACTAGTATATGAAAGTGACAACATAGGAGACTCTGTATCATGAAGGTTATGGTGCTACTTTGAAGCACAAGTATGGAAAAGGATAGTTACATTGCCCCTTCTCTCTTTTTCTCTCCTTTTTTCTTTTCTTTTTTTCTCTTTTTTTTTCTCTTTTTTTTCTTCTCTTTTTTTTTCTCTATTTTCCTTTTTTATTCTTTTTTTCCTCACATGAGACAATGTTCTAAAAAAAGGGAAGATCATCATACTTCTATTTACATACAACTCGATACTAGAACAAGATATGATTCTATATGAATGCTTCCGGCGGTGTATTGGGATGTGCAATGAATCAAGAGCGACATGTATAAAAGAATGATTGTCGGTGTACAAAACTAGCCTTTCTATACCCCTCTTACTTGTGCAGGGGCAGTCGTAGCCTCACCTGCGACCATGCTTGGCGGGGCAGAGGAAGGAAAGGTACGAGACTGCCAAGGTAACACTCAAGCCAGAGGCATGAAGAGCGAAGGGGCAAGATGGGCTTCCCCCGGCAAGACCCTTGCCGGGATGGCCTACATAGCCCCGGCAAGAGCCTTGCTGGGGCGACTTGCCCCACACCAGCAAGGCCGCCACCCTTGAGCCTGAGGGCTCTGACACCAACGACAACGTCGAGACCAAGACTTAGGGGCACCCGCGTGGTGGCATGCAGATCTTTGTGAAGACCAAAGGCCTGCGAGTCTAGATAAGAACCAGAAGACGAAGATCCCCAGCAAGATCCTTGTCGGGGGCGGCCGAAGACCCCCGGCAAGATCCTTGCCGGGGACGCCCGCAAGACCCCGGCAAGACCCTTGCCGGGGACATCTACAGGGCCACAGCTAGGCCCGCACCCACCAACATTTCGCTGCCCCACGGCCGTTCCGACGCGGCAACCAACCCGCCAACTAGGCAAGCGCTTGCTTGGCAGCATGCAGCTTCTAGGCCAACTAGTCAAGCTCTTGCGCGATGGCATGCAGCTTCTAGGCCAACTAGTCAAGCACCTGCGTGGTGGCATGTAGATCTTCGTGAAGACCCTGTCACCGCACCAGCACATCAACCAGCCAGCCAGCATGGCGCTTCATGCCTCGTCAGCTTGGACGCGCGTCGAAGCAAGGCGAGGCGGTGACGGACGGGACGAGCTCTGTTGCCGCCCCCGATAAAGCAAGAGGGCACGTAGGCAGCACATTAAATGTGTTTGTCCTACAGTGCCAGGCGATAAACTTGTACACTGTAGATACTTTCCACCTCCTATGTGCCACTGTGGTGACCCCTTTGACATATAAAAGGAGGCCCGAGGCGTACTGTGGAAGGATTCAGACTTTTTGGACTGGGCATGCACCACAGCTAGTTCAAGAGCTCAAGAACACCAAATATACACAAAAGCAGGACTAGGGTTTTATGCATCATTTGCAGCCCAAACCTGGGTAAAAATCCCCTCACGATGATTGGTAGACCTGCTCTTTGCGCAGCTCCACGCCTCGCCAACCGTAGAAGGGATTCCCTGGGATCCCATAGGTGTCCGTTTCCCCCGACAATGATGAACGGTGGCTTTTCCACAAATACGATGTCAACTACAAGATCATGCAAAGCAATATGACAATGATGATGCGTGTCATAATAAACGGAACGGTGGAAAGTTGCATGGCAATATATCTCGGAATGGCTACGGAAATGCCATAATAGGTAGGTATGGTGGCTGTTTTGAGGAAGGTATATGGTGGGTTTATGGAACCGGCGAAAGTTGCACGGCACAAGAGAGGCTAGCAATGGTGGAAGGGTGAGAGTGTGTATAATCCATGGACTCAACATTAGTCATAAAGAACTCACTTACTTATTGCAAAAATCTATTACTCATCGAAACAAAGTACTACGCGCATGCTCCTAGGGGGATAGATTGGTAGGAAACGATCATCGCTCGTCCCCAACCGCCACTTATAAGACAATCAAAAAAATATCTCATGCTCCAACTTCATTACATAACAGTTCAGCATATGTGCATGCTACGGGACTCACAAACCTTAACACAAGTATTTCTCAAATTCACAACTACTCACTAGCATGAATCTAATATCACCATCTTCATATCTCAAAACAATCATAAGGAATCAAACTTCTCACATTATTCAATGCACTCTATATGAAAGTTTTTATTATATCCCTCTTGGATGACTATCATATTAGGACTAAATTTATAACCAAAGCAAATTACCATGCTGTTTTTAAAGACTCTCAAAATAATATAAGTGAAGTATGAGAGTTCATCAATTTCTATAAAATAAAACCACTGTTGTGCTCTAAAAGATATAAGTGAAGCACTAGAGCAAAATACCCTAGCGCAAAAGATATAAATGAAGCACATAGAGTATTCTAATAAATCACGATTCATGTGTGTCTCTCTCAAAAGGTGTGTACAACAAGGATGATTGTGGCAAACTAAAAAGCAAAGACTCAAATCACACAAGACGTTCCAAGCAAAACACATATCATGTGGTGAATAAAAATATAGCCTCAAGTAAAGTTACCTATAGACGAAGACGAAAGAGGGGATGCCTTCCGGGGCATCCCCAAGCTTAGGATTTTGGTTGTCCTTGAATATTACCTTGGGGTGCCTAGGGCATCCCCAAGCTTAGGCTCTTGCCACTCCTTATTCCATAGTCCATCAAATCCTTACCCAAAACTTGAAAACTTCACAACACAAAACTCAACAGAAAATCTCATAAGCTCCGTTAGTAAAAGAAAATAAATCACCACTTTTGGTACTGTTGTGAACTCATTATTTGTTTATATAGGTGTAATATCTACTGCATTCCAACTTTTCCATGGTTCATACCCCCCGATACGAGCCATAGATTCATCAAAATAAGCAAACAACACTAGAAAACAGAATCTGTCAAAAACAGAACAGTCTGTAGCAATCTGGATATTTCGAATACTTCTATAACTCCAAAAATTCTGAAAAATTAGGGCAACCTAAGCAATTTTTTTATTAATCTTCTGCAAAAAGAATCAACTCAAAATCACTCTTCTGCTAAATTATTTTCCTGAGCGCAAAAGTTCCTATTTTTCAGCAAGATGAAATCAACTATCATCGTAAAGTATCCCAAAGGTCTTACTTGGCACAAAAACTAATTAAGACACAAAACCGCATCTAACCAGAGCCTATATGAATTATTTATTGCAAAACAGAACCTAAAAAGCAAAAACAAATAATAAAATTTGGTTGCCTCCCAACAAGCGCTATTGTTCAACGCCCTTAGCTAGGCATAAAACACGAATAGATCTAAGTATTCTCATCTTCGGTATGCAATTATTTTCTCATCAAGTCCTCCAAGACTCGTCTTAGCAATTCTATTCTTTCCTTTATTTCCCTCCTAGTAGATGAACTTAAATCGTGAAAGGGACTTTGATTGGTAATCTTAACATTCATAAACCCATAGTTGGGATCATCACCGTATATATCATCATATAAAATACGTAGCTCGTTTCTAACGGGATCCTTCATCATTTTATTCAACCAATCCCAATTAAATCCTACATGAATTCCTCTAGTTATCCAATCAAACTCCTACATGAATTCCTCTAATTATCAAATCAAACTCCTCAAAAGCCTCAAGATACAAAGATTGAGATATTTCTGAATGAGGAACTCTCCTCCTAAGATTTTCACTATAAGATTGATAATCCCTAGATTCCCAATTACGCATAGTTTCTTTAATAGTGGCAATATTTTTAGCTATTGGGTGATTGATATTAGGAAGTTCATAAAACACTAATTGCAAAGAAGGATGAAGGTGCACAATTTTCTTTCTAATTTCTCAACAAGCATAACAATAGCATCAACATAACAATTTGTCTCAAGAAGAATAGTTCTTTTTATTAATAGGCATATATCTGTACAATTAAAGAATTCTTGGATAACACTCTTTCCAATAATATTACCATTTCCTATACGAAACATTTCGGTTTTGTAATTAGGAGGCTTTTTAGTTTCAAGATCCTAAGAATAGGATTCAGGTTTCTCCTCAAGATTTTCAGCGATAACCTCCCCAGTTTCAGACATGGTGGCGGCAAATAGATCTAGCGAACGAGCAACCAAAAGGCAAACGAAGAAGGCAAACGAAAGAGGGGCGAAGAAAAGGCAAATATTTTTGAAAATCGTTTTAGAAATGGGGGAGAGGGAAACGAGAGGCGAAATGGCAAATAATGTAATGCGAGAGATGAGAGTTTATGATGGGTACTTGGTATGTCTTGACTTGGCGTAGATCTCCCCGGCAACGGCGCCAGAAATTCTTCCTGCTACCTCTTGAGCTTGCGTTGGTTTTTTCCCTTGAAGAGGAAAGGGTGATGTAGCAAAGTAGAGTAAGTATTTCCCTCAGTTTTGAGAACCAAGGTATCAATCCAGTAGGAGATAGCATACAAGTCACCGAATACCTGCACAAACAAACACCAACTTGCACCCAACGCGATAAAGGGCTTGTCAATCCCTTCACGGTTATTTGCAAAGTGAGATCCGATAGAGATGGATAAATGGTAAAGTAATGTTTTTGGTATTTTTGGTTTGTGGAACGGAAAGTAAAATATTGCAAAGGAAGTAAATAGGAAACTAAAATTTTAGATCAGAAACTTATATGATGAAAAGTAGACCCAGGGGCCATAGGTTTCACTAGAGACTTCTCTCAAGATAGAAAATATTATGGTGGGTAAACAAATTACTACCGAGCAATTGATAGAAAAGCGCAAAGTTATGACGATATCTAAGGCAATGATCATGAATATAGGCATCATGTTCGTATCAAGTAGACCGACTCCTACCTGCATCTACTACTATTACTCCACACATCGACCGACTCCTGCCTGCATCTCGAGTATTTAGTTCATAGAACAGAGTAACGCATTAAGCAAGATGACATGATGTTGCGGGATAAACTCAAGCAATATGATGAAAACCCCATATTGTTATCCTCAATGGCAACAATACAATACGTGTCGGTTCCCCTTCTGTCAATTGGATCAAGCACGACAAGATTGAACCCAAAGCTAAGCACTTCTCCCATTACAAGCAAAACCAATCTAGTTGGCCAAACCAAATCGATAGTTCGAAGAGACTAGCAATGGTATCAAATCATGCATATAAGAATTCAGAGAATATTTAAATAATATTCATAGATAAGCTGACCATAAATCCAAAATTCATTGGATCTCGGCAAACACACCGCAAAAAAAGTATTACATCGAATAGATCTCTGATACGTCTCCAGCGTATCTATAATTTTTGATTGTTCCATGCTATTATATTATCTGTTTTGGATGTTTAATGGGCTTTAATATGCTCTTTTATAGTATTTTTGGGACTAACCTATTAACCGGAGGCCCAATGCCAGTTTCTGTTTTTTTGCCTATTTTAGAGTTTCGTAGAAAAGGAATACCAAACGGAGTCCAAACGGAATGAAACCTTCGCGATGATCTTTATTGGACCGAAAGGAATCCAGAAGACTTGGAGTTGAAGTCTGGGACTCTACGAGGCGGCCACGAGGCAGGAGGGCGCGCCCAGGGGGGTAGGTGCGCCCCCACCCTCGTGGGCCCCTCATAGCTCCACCGACGTACTTCTTTCGCATATATATACTCTTATACCCTAGATCGATTAGAGAGAGCCACGAAACCAATTTTCCACCGCCGCTACCTTCTGTACCCATGAGATCCCATCTTGGGGCCTTTTCCGGCAATCTGCCAGAGGGGGAATCGATCACCGAGGGCTTCTACATCAACACTATTGCCTCTCTGATGAAGCATGAGTAGTTTACCACAGACCGACGGGTCCATAGTTATTAGCTAGATGGCTTCTTCTCTCTCTTTGATTCTCAATACAAAGTTCTCCTCGATGTTCTTGGAGATCTATTCGATGTAATACTCTTTTGTGGTGTGTTTGCCGAGATCCAATGAATTGTGGATTTATGAACAAGATTATCTATGAATATAATTTGGTTCTTCTCTGAATTCTTATATGCATGATTTGATGTCTTTGCAAGTCACTTCGAATTATCGGTTTAGTTTGGCCTACTAGATTGATCTTTTTTGCAATGGGAGAAGTGCTTTGCTTTGGGTTCAATCTTGCGGTGTCATTTCCCAGTGACAGTAGGGGCAGCAAGGCACGTATTGTATTGTTGCCATCGAGGATAAAAAGATGTGGTTTATATCATATTGCTTTAGTTTATCCCTCTACATCATGTCATCTTGCTTAATGCGTTACTCTGTTGTTATGAACTTAATACTCTAGATGCATGCTGGATAGCGGTCGATGTGTGGAGTAATAGTAGTAGATGCAGAATCATTTCGGTCTACTTGACACGGACGTGATGCCTATATTCATGATCATTGCCTTAGATATCTTCATAACTATGCGCTTTTTTGTCAATTGCTCGGCAATAATTTGTTCACCCACCGTAATACATGCTATCTTGAGAGAAGCCACTAGTGAAACCTATGGCCCCCAGGTCTGTTTCTTATTATATTGCATATCTTTTATTTACATCGCATCTCGTTTACTATTTTGCAATCTTTACTTTCCAATCTATACAACAAAAATACCAAAAATATTTACTTTACTATCTTTATTAGATCTCTCTTTTGCGAGTGACCGTGAAGGGATTGACAACCCCTTTATCGCGTTGGTTGCAAGGTTCTTGATTGTTTGCGTAGGTGCTAGGTGACTTGTGCATTGTCTCCTACTGGATTGATACCTTGGTTCTCAAAACTGAGGGAAATACTTATGCTACATTGCTGCATCACCCTTTCTTCTTCAATGGAAAACCAACACATTCTCAAGGGGTAGCAATCTCCAAGAACATCGAGGAGAACATGGTATTGAGAATCAGAGAGAGAGAGAGAGAGAGAGAGAGAGAGAGAGAAAGAGAGAGAGAGAGAAGAAGCCATCTAGCTACTAGCTATGGACCCATAGGTCTATGGTAAACTACTCACGCTTCATCGAAGATGCAATGGTTGCGGTGGTGGAAAAGTGTTTTCATGGCTCTCCTCATATGTTTTGGAATATTTGAGAATATATAGGCGGAAGAAATAAGTCGTTGGAGTCACGAGTGGCCCACAAGGGTGGGGGGAGCGCCCTCCGTCCTTGTGGCCGCCTCGTGGCTTTCCTGACGTGTACTCCAAGTCCTCACTACAAAAAAAAGACACATCTGTGACATTTTGGGCTGAACGAATTTTTTTTGTCATACATATGACACTTCTATGACGATAATTGTGACAAAACCCGGTATCATCATAGATGTGGTGGGCTCCTGCTTCTATGACAAAAAATCATGACAGAAAATGGGCTTTTCGTCACAGGCGGGCGGAGACGCAGCTGCATGACATTCTTTGGGCCGTCCATGACGGAAAAACCGTGGTAGAAGCGAGGGCGAGGAAAATTTCGGGAGTTCCGATTACGGTGGTAGGTCACCGCGAGCGATGTGCGTTTCTCTCGTACGTCTGCTGCGTGTGTGCGGCGTTGGCTCTAATCAACCCGAAGCGAGGCATTGGGCTCTAATCGAACCCGGCGATTACCGCAGCTACGCGTTCTTCGAACCCGAGCGATCGATCGATGGCTGTTAATCGAACCCGATCGGCGATTCGCCGCTCTCGCTGCTAATCAAGCCGATCGATGCTGCCTCGGATGAGCAAAGGCGTTGCGGGGTCTTGGATGAGCGATGGAGCGGTGGCGTTGCCTCTGGATGAACAGGACCCGTGGTGTTGAGGGCTGGATGAGCGAGAGGGTGGAGGGGTGCCCGTGGAGGGTGGTTGAACAGGACCCGTGGTGTGGAGGGCTGGATGAGCGATGAGCGGTGGAGGGATGGTTGAGCGAGAGCGGTGGAGTAAGCGCGCGGTGGAGGCTGGATGAGCAGGAGCCCGTGGAGGCTGGAGGAGGTCGACGGTAGCCCGTGGAGGCTGGAGGAGGTCGATGGTGGAGATGAACAGTATCCCGTGGAGTCCCGTTTTGCGGTACGCCACACCCCTCCCGATGAATAGGACCGCTTTTTCGACCGTAGGAGGTCCATTTCGTCCGTTTTGTGGTACGCCACACCCCTCCCGATCAACATGACCCCCGTTTCGACCGTAGGAGGTCCGTTTCCTCCGTTTTGCGGTACGCCACACCCCTCCCGATCAACAGGACCCCCGTTTCGACCATAGGAGGTCCGTTTCCTCCATTCTGCGGTACGCCAGGCCTCGTTTCCATCGCCTGTTCTGTCCAAGCCCTCCTGATGAACACGACCACACATTCCGTTCCGACCCAGCCGGTTGGCTCCCATGCGTTCCGTTGCCTCCCGATGAACACGACGCATTCCGTTGCCTCCCAATGAACACGATGCATTCCGTTGCCTCCCCATGAACACGAGCATTTCGTTGCCTCCCCATGAACACGACGCATTCTGTTGCCTCCCCATGAACACGACGACGACGTTGTTTCTCCGTTCTGACCCAGCCATGTACACGAGCCCTGGCCGTACGTATGCGCGAGTAGGCGTTCGAGACCCTGCCCGTATGTACACATACGTGGCCGTATTTTCTTTCTTGCACCCTGGCCACTGTATATACGTGTACATGCTACGTGCGCGCCTCTACTACGACACGTGCGCGCCTCTACATCGACCAGTATGTACGTACACGTTCACGACCAGAATGACAACGCTACGTACGCTTCGACTAGGTGGGTCCCGACTGTCAGGCACTTCCTTGCCTGTGAAGATGTAGCTGGTGGGTCCCAGCAGTCAGCGGGGCGAATCATTTTGTTTTTTTTTTCCGGACGCGCTTCCTTGCGTGCGAAGGTGTAGCTGCTGGGTCCCAGCAGTCAGGGAGGCGAACCATTTTTTTTGCCCAGACGCACTTCCTTGCGTGCGAAGGTGTAGACGGTGGGTCCCAGTAGTCGGGGGGTGAATCGTTTTTTTCCGGACGCACTTCCTTGCGTGCGAAGATGTAGCTGGTGGGTCCCAGCAGTTAGGGGGGCGAATCATTTTTTTCGGACGCACTTCCTTGCGTGCGAAGATGTAGCTCGTGGGTCCCAGCGATCGGCGAATCATTTTTTCGCGAATACGGTGGCCTGTCCGGTGGGTCCCATTGTCGGTGGAGGAATAATTATTTTGCGCGTAATAAGGAGGCACTTCCTTGTGGCTGCCGTGGACCCAGTATCGGCCTCTCCACGTCTGATCCACGTCCGATGGAAGTCGTTCCTTGACCACGTTGACCACACCGCGCCGAGAGCACCAGGGTGGTGGACGACGGCGAGGCCTAGGAAGGGGACGACACGGAACCGGGGAAGACGCGGCAGTGGATGCACACGCGAAGAAGAGTACGAGGATTCACTGGTTCCGCTGCGCTGCCGTCGCCGCAGAATAACAGGGGGTGTGGGTGAGTGGAGGGATGGCCTGGCCAGCGGTGGGAGTAGTAGGGGTGGCGAGGCCTCCGCGGCAGCACAGCCTGCCACGAGAGGCAGGAGCAGGCGGCACGACCGGCGCTGCTTTGGGCGGCTGGAGCAAGAAGACTAGAGGTTGAAGAAGCACGACGGCCGTTGGATGGACATCGTACGGTTGCAGCTAGAATCATTTATATTGATTAAGTTGACAAAGCCCTTGGTACGTCAACTTAGTAGGCCCACGTGTCTTCGAAACGGTGCGCCCGGATGTCGGGGAGGAATCATTTTTGGGCGGGTGAAGCTAGAATATCCGAGATTGAAGAAGAAGCCACGGCATCCGTTGGATGGACATCCAACGACCATCGCTGCTAGAACCGTGTGTTGACTATAAGTTGACAAAGCCTTGCATACGCGTCAACTCTGTTTTTTAGGGACGCGTTAACTTAGTAAGGCCGTATGTGTGGCGAGAGAACTTATAGCCCATTTGAGATTTGTAAGAATGTGTAGCCCATTTTGAATTCTAATGGAATTTACTACAGCCCGATTCTGCTTTGTTAAAAGTACAGCCCATTTCAACCAACCGTTCAAAACAGAATTCAATAAAATTTCCCACATTTTGATGGGATCCTAAATATTTTATCCCGAAATTTCTAGTCAGATTAAATACAATTTCAATATAAATTTATATTACGTAAAATCCAATGAAACATTGTGCTCATAACAATTAATGAAATTAAAATTTTCAATATCCAAAATAATATTTTATAAAGTAATCACGTGTTTGGTGCATTTTTTTATAGTTACCGCCCAGTTTTTATAATTACATCCCATTTATTATTTCTTAAATCCTATTTTCTTGTTAAGCCTAATGCATCCCTCCTAGGAAAGATTTGCAGCCCAGCGGGGCAGAGAATAACAACTTGACCTTGCCTGGGTATTCCTAAAAAAAAGTATAGCTGGCCTAGCCATTTTCAGCTTGAAAAAAATTAATATCTGGGCTGGATATCTGGCCTGGGCTAGACGGGCCACAGCCCGCCCAGTTAATACCTGCAGCGATGTTTTCGTTGTTGTTCAGAGGAGAAAAATTAATATCTGGGCTAAACATCGAAATACTCTGTAGTGCTCACACCTCTAAAACACAAATACTACTCGAGCTGCTTGGTCCCAGCTGTCGGTTGCTTCTTGTGCAATTCTCTCGTTTATTGACTACTACATAGGTTGACAATGGTGTGGGACCGTGATGTCAGAAAACCAGGAGGAAGCAAAATAAATTTTATATATATATATATATATATATATATATATATATATATATATATATATATATATATATATATATAAGGAGGCACTTATGTCACGTGAGGCTATGGACCTGGTGGGTGCCCATTGTCATCCTCTCCAAGTAAAGTCATCTCCTCGCCCGCGCGCGCTTTCCGCTCGAAACAGTCAGTGCCGCCTGCCCCGCTTCCCGGTGCAGGCGATTGCTCCGCCTTCAAACGACACAAGTGCCGTCCGTCCGTCCATCTGCCGCCCACATTAATGATACGCGGTTGCCGAGGCGGCTACTCCGGCGCCACACGTCCGTCCCTCCGCCCGCCCACCATTGCTATATAAACTGCTGCGCAGCCATAGCCGCAGATCATCCGCATTCGTTCCTTTCTCCTGTCCACACCACTACTGCCCACCATGGCTTCCTCGCGCCAGCGCTCTTGAGACGGGCGGACGACGGACCACAAGGAGATGGCAGCCATTGCTGCCGACCGGCCGGCCAGCAGCAGCCGGAGGACGACGACGCCCCAATGGAGAACATGGTAGTTGATTTATCCGGCGCCAACCCCTCCTCGCGCCATCTCGCGGTGCATTGCACCATGACCATCGGCGAGGCATGTGCCCAATATATGGACAGGTGAGGCGGATGCGTGAGGAGCAGTTCCGGAGGCGCAGCCCGACGCCGCCTACAACCACCATCTCCTCCAGAGCACTGCAGCGGAGGAGCAGATCGCCGCGAACAGGCGGAGCAGGAGGCGCTGCTCGACTCGTGCCGCTCCACCCGCAAGGGCCGCCGAGGCCGGGCGGTGCCGCATGCGGGTGGCGGAGGCTGCGGCCGCCTACAAAGAGGCTAGCAAAGAGGGCGATGAAGCGGGCGAGGCACTGTTTGGCGAGACCGAGGACGAGGCAGAGGACAATGCCGGCTCCGACGAGTCCCCGCTCCGCTGGCGTCGACGAGGCCCTGCTCCGCCGAGGCCCCGCGGCGCCAACAATGAGGCAGAGGACACCGCCGGCTCCGCCGAGGCCCCGCCCCGCCAACAACGAGGCAGAGGACATCGCCGGCTCAGCCGAGGCCCCACCCTGCCGGCAACATGGGGGAGGATTTCCACCGCTCTGCTGAGGCGCCACCCACCGGCAACGAGATAGAGGACATCGCCGGCTCCGCCGAGGCCCCGCCCCGCTGCCAATGAGGCCGCGCCACACAGAAAACGAGAAAGAGTAGAACACGGTAGGTCGCCGTCGTTCGGGTTCAAGTAAGGCCACCGCTGCTACCCTCTGGTTGAAGCCAAGCTAGGCGGGTTGACCATTGACGGCGACGTGGAGTTGGAGAGCTGCGCCGAGAAGAACATCGCTTACTTTAATCGCTGCTGTGCGGTTGGCTGGTCGACACTTGGGCCCAACAGGCCACATGTCAGTTACGCAACTGCACCTGCAGTTAAGTCACTGGAGCTTCTGTTCAGCTCAGCGGGACATAGTTGGGTAGCTTCGTTAATTAATTATACCTCCAGCGCACCCCTTTTTACTTGAAGAATGTATGAAATGTAATGAAATCCGGCATGTTTATTTGAAATCCGACCATGTATGAATGAATTTATTTCGATTAGTTCGAATTCCTGTATCACTGGCATTGGATGAACATGCAAAACAATACGTACTAGCATTATTCCCAGGGTGATCACCTCATTTGCAGCAGTTTCACATGTACTCCTCCGGTCCTTTCTAGTCTCGCATACAAGTTCTGCGCAAAAGTATCTCTACTTTGACCAATCTTATACAAAAAGTATGCACTTTCACAATGTGCGAAGTAAGAAGGAATGTATGAGTACAAAGAGTTTGATCAGCTTTTTAGCGTTTACGACATTGCAATCAAACACACAGGCCTGGCAATTCATAGAGAACATTCAAAACAATCGATGATTATGCATCTCAGCGACTCACATGTCAGAGGCAATATTTAATTCACAACTAAAGAATAAAGAAAAAATTGATCGACGCTGCTGACAGCAAAGGGCGTCCCATTCGAAAATATCAAACGCATGTCTTGCTAAAAACAATGAGCAAAATTTGACAAGGTTGTCCCATTCCAAAATATCAAATGCCTACGATTGTGGAATGGGCAGGGTTTGCCATCAGTTCGGACATTGACATGGCACCTCATGCTAAATAAACCAGCTGTTCTTTTTGTGCAGTTCCACCAAAATCAACCAAATTCGCGCGTAGCTCGTATGATTTCACCCTTATATGTTGCAACGCCTTGAACTTATCGACACCTCCTTTCTTGTGGTGGAAATGAATGATTCGATGTATTCATGAACATTTTGTGCAGTTCCCATTGAAATCAAGCTGAGCACCCCTGTTTGCACAAATACAAAAAAGTGATTAGTATAAAGCAAATTGTACTATGAATTGACAGTTTCAACAGGCACATACATGGTCCATGTAGAGCACACTTTTAGAAAAATTGAACTCACCAGAAAGAATCCTAGAACAACATTGTACTCGCACATCACAGCAAAAAAAAGGAGATTTGTCAGTCCTTCTGAGCTGAAGTTAGTTTGGTCTTGTGGGGAGTAATGTAACCATCCTTCAACTGGTCCTTCTGATGAGAAAATAGACATGGCTTCTTCATCCTGGCATAATCGGAACTAGTCACTTCACGTACTCCATATTCTTCTTCAGAGGAAGATGATCCTGTTGTGCAAAGACAAGAGGAATACTAAATGCTAGCATCCCTGTTTGCTCGAAAAAAAGGAAAGGAAATATTTAAAACAACATAGATGAAGCACTTCTCAAGGACAATACCACTTTTTCATGACAGTATCTAAACAGTAGCACAACACCAATAGAGATGACAAAGCTCAATCATATGGATGAAATCAGTGGGCGAGTACCAACCTTTGTTAGGAGGCTTATTGTGTAGAGCATACAGATGAAGCACTTCTACGGAACCATCTGTTGCTATCTACGGTGGTGGCCATGCTTACTATATACTCCTCGATTAGTTTAATGTTTCCAACATATTCTTGTGCAGTTCCACTAAAATATATGGTATCTTCAAATAAGATCCCTGTTTGCACAAGTAGACATAATTACATATTCCATTAAGAGTGGCATCAAATCAGTGGCAAAACAATTGCTCGTTCCAGCCATAGCAATAAATTAAGATGCAAAACTATATCATTACTTGTGTCATCACAGTTCTAGTGCTTCATTACAGCACCGGGAGTTGATTTTTGTTTTTCTTCCGCTTGTTCTTCCCCTTCATCACTTGGTTCAATAACAGACAAGCTTTGCCTTCAATGTAAGATTTGGCATGTCAATTAGGGAGCACAAGTATAGTACTAAACTTAATTTTCTGATGAAAGTGGCAAAATACAGGCCAGCGGGTGTGAAATATCCTTATCTTACCTCAATGGGATATTACGGTGCACATAGAGATTGGAAGTCTTGTCTCCATTTTTTCAGTTCACTAAAATCAAGCAACATTATCGTACAAGTAGCACAACATATGAAAGCACACTGCAGAATCATGTGAAAGAAGGCTAGTACTAACCTCTCATGACGCGGAATTCAAACAACTCACAAGAAGAAGATCTGAACCAAATTCGCCTTAACGGATAGGAAGTAAGATCTCCTCTTGTGCAGTTCCACTAAGATCAAGCAATCAAGCAACGTTGTCGCTGTGACATTTTGGTTGAACTGCACAAAACACTCTTAAAACAAAAGTGTTTTGTACAGTGCAACAAAAGGTCACAATGGCAACGAGGTGAAGTAGATAACCCTATTTACACAGAGGTGCAAAGGAAACAATTAGTGGTCAATAACGGTGGATGACACAGAAGCCAAAAAAAGAAGCATCTACCTTATCTAAATGGGAAAGAAAGAAAGACAATAGCATTTCTCAAACGGTGGCATTGGTTAATATTAACATAGAGATTATATTAACAATAAAATTTGTTAAACATGTAATTTGATTTTAACTGTGGCATTGCATCAATTTTCCAGCGGCATTATTAGAGGGTGTTTGTTTACAGGACATTTTGGTGTAGGGACTAAAAAACTCGTGTCACCCCATCTAAACCAAATGTAAGGGACTTTTAGGGACTAAAAGTGGGCATTTGGGACTAAAGAAAGAAGACCCCGAGGAGTCTTTTGGGACTTTTTCCAATAGTTGCCCCTGCCACGCATCGCACCTTGTCTCTATTAGTTCATTACTAGGGGTAACATGGTCTTTTAGCATGTCATTTAATAACCTCTAGTCCATGTTTAGTCAAGGAACCAAGCGGTAGGGACTAGGAGTTTTAACCAAACAGGCCTTAGATTAACAACAGCTAATGAGTTGCACGGGCGGTGGGCGCTTTTCAGCACCATGTGCATCTACCGATGTACTATGGTCATGCATGATCTATTGCAACAAAGAACAAACAACCAAGGAGCATATTTGTGTTGGTCCCAGTTTTGTTATCTTTAGACACCTTTCCCTATGTGAGCGCAACAAATCTAGTCCTGCTCAAACTCTACAGCCTTATCCCTTCCTTTCCTTTTTGAACTAGTACTTTCGCCCCTTCCTTTCCTCTTTGAACCACGTCCTAGATTTATGTGATACAACTTTCCCCACTACTTTCCCCCTTCATTTCCTCTTTGAACCACGTCCTAGATTCATGCTATATACAACTTTTCCCACTACTTTCCCCCACTCCTTTCCTCTTTGAACCACGTCCTAGATTCATGGTATACATGCAGCTAGAGCAATGCATATGGAGTAAGTAAATTATACCTTAAGGTTCTTGGGGCATGGTTCGGTGGGCGATGGGACGACTGCAAAATCGACTGACCAGAGATGAAAAAGTCAGTCGACTGACGTGTAGCCTCACCTTGCTAGTGTGTTCAGTTTCGACAACAAAATTCAGTTTCGACAGCAAAATTCAGTTTCAACAGTTAAGTTCAGTTTTGACAGTTAAGTTCAATTTTGACAGTTAAGTTCAATTTTGACAGTTAAGTTCAGTTTCGACAGTTAAGTTCAGAGATGAGCGGCTGATGTATTTTACATCTAGCACTTTGTGGTTATGTATTTTACGTCATGTATTGTAGATGCTATTATAATTCCACTCAGGTTAATGTTGTTCGTTGTCTCTCTTGTCCTGCTTCAGCCTCGGCGTCGTACAACTCACCGGAGCTGCTCCAACAACGAAACCCTCCATCAAAGTAGGGCAGTACCTCGGGCTCCATCTCCAGACGCCTAAGATCTTCTTCCCCTCCTCCGACAGCAAAGTCAGCCGGAGCATCCTCACCGGACAACCCAATCACTCTGAGATTGACATGGCTTCGCCAAAGAGGTTGTACACTTGTTGCATCTCTTTTTTACTCTACATGTTATATATATTGTCCACTGAGCACACGGATTTGTTCCTTTAGTGTCTCCTTGAAAGAAAAAACATAGGAATTTTAATTTTCACTTGTCCTCCTTTTCAAATTCCTATTCATGAAGCACAAGACTAAGAGATAATAGCATACTAGCATTATAACCGTACATTTTCTTGTGGTTTGACTTAATCTCACCATGCTTCTTTGCATCCTGTGATCTTCCAATTATTGTGAATCAAACACCCAGATTGGCAGAAATCCTGTGTTTTTAAATTCTCCGTTTTGCACGTGCATTCCTATCCTATTCCTGTCTACTTCCTATCCCTGCATTGTTGGAATCCTCCAATTCAAACGAGCCCTTACAGAATTACTTCTCTTACAGATAGTTGTCAAACAAAACCTTGTGTGGTTTGTCCCGCTCCGGCTGCGCCGTCGTCCACCCCAGCTCAGCTACTCCAACGACAGAAGGGTCCAGCACAGCAGGGATCTGGCCTCCAGACTGTCTCTCGCCGCCTCAGATCTTCTTCCCCGCCGCTGGCAGCCATGAAAACTGCATTACCATCATCAACCGAGCAGATGACCTCGAGGACTACACGGGTCTGCAAGAGAGGTCACACTCTTTCGTGTTTGCTTACGTTATGCATCGCTTAATATTACATGCTACTTTATCATCCTGTTCACCGATTAGACTCGAGTCACTCCAAACTAATGGTCAAACTTGAGTTTTAAATGGTTGTGGGGTACATATCGGGCTGCTATCAATAGTATCTATCTACTATCCGGTTAATCTCCGGTGTCTACTATGAGTTTCATGTTGGGTGGGAAACAAACAAAGAAAGAAGCCATTATCTGTATTTTTAATCAAGCCATTATCTGCTGCTATTATTGGTTTTGGGTCTATCCACAGTTGCTACCATCACTCTGGATTTCTGCATGCACTCCTTACATAATCTCACTATGTTTTATTCCTATGCATGACAGTTATTGTAAACAATGGAACTGAACATGTAGAGCAAAAGAGACGAGCCTTGCGTGGCAATAAAATTTCATGCGACGCCGCCCATGGTAGGCGCAAAGGCAGCCCCCTCCATGCATTTCGGATTGTAATCGAAAGGAAGATATCTGTTCTGAGGGGGATTCAGAAGGAGAAGACAACTCCTATTTACCCCCTGAGGTCTTCGCTCTAACTTGTCATGCTAATGTTGGTTATATCATGCATATGGTGTCTTGCATTGCTTACTTTATACATCAAATATGTCATCTGCTTAGTTTAGACATCCTTTGTGCGAATGCCATCTGTTTAGTTTATTCATCGTTTATGTGAATTATGCAATGCCATCTTGTTTAGTCATCTTATGTGTAAATTATATCAGGCCATCCTTTTTTTCGTTACATATTACATTTGTCAACAATGTTAGTACATTCAACTGCTCTTCGTGTGCATCAGCCATTTGACACGGTGATGGCAAATTCTGGAGTGAAAACAAGGTCTTCAGAGCATACTATGCTATCTGACGAAGCGCATATCTCGCTGGTTACGGATAGCTCCTCAGAGGAGGATTCAGAGACAGATGACCAGTCCTATCCCCGAGGTGTATGCTCTAACTTGGTAGGGTTATGTTGCTCATATCATGCGTATGGTGTCTCGCGTTGCTATGTCGTTTGATTAGTTTAGACATGCTTTGTGTGAGTTCCACCTGTTCAGTGTCTAATTACCATATATGTGAATTATGCATTGCCATCTTGTTGCAAGACATTATATATGTGAATTATACAATGCTATCTTGTTGCAAAGGCATTATATATGTGAATTATGCAATGCCATGCTGTTTAGCCAATCATCATGTATGTGAATTATATCATGCTATCATTTTTTTGTATTACGTGTTCCATTTGTCGACAACGTTTGTATATTCAACTACTCTTCCTGTGCATCAGCCATTTGAAGCGGTGATGGTAGTATCTGGAGTGAAAACAAGGTATTCAGAGCAGACAATGCTACCTGCTGAAGCAGAAATCTTGCTGGTTACAGAGAGCTCCTCAGAGGAGGGTTCAGACACTGATGACCAGTCCTATTTCCCCCCTGAGGTCTATGATCAAACTTGGCAGGGTTATATTACCCATGTCATGCATGTTGTCTTGCATTGCTTAGTTTTTACATCATATATGGATTGCCATCTACTTAGTTGCTTACTATATAAATCATATATTTGAATTATATCATGCCATCATGTTTACATAGTACATACACATCATCTATCTGAATTATGGCATGGCAACCCATTTAATAAAGACATCATATAGTTATATCATCTCATCCTGTTTAGTGTTTACATTCATCATATTTTGAATTATGGCATTCTATCCGTGAATGTATGTGAATTATGGCATGCCAACCTATTTAATAAACACATTATATAGTTATGTCATGTCATCCTGTTTACATAGTCTCATATTTTGAACTATGTCTTTCCATCTTTTTTAGTTAGCCATCATAATGTGAAATTGTGTCATGCTATCCTGTTTAGTTAGCCATCATATATGTGAAATTGTGTCATGCTATCCTGTTTGGTTAGACAACATAAATATGAATTATTTCATGCCCTTTTTTATTCCCCACTATCCATTGCACCTGTCTATCATACAATGTCTATACTTTCAATTACTTTTCTTATTTATCAGCCATTTGAATTGGAGAGCGTTATGGCAGTATCTAAGGGAGTAACAACACGGTCTTTAGAAAAGATAGTGCTACCAGTTGATGCAGATAGAACCACGGTTGTACTTGCCAAAGGACCAGATCCACCACACATAACCCAGACTCTCGCAGATTGTACCCCTACCCAATTGGACAGAGAACCAGCTACACCCCTTCTAACCCCAACCCCGGAGATAGTAACCTAGCTCCAGTTGACACAGCACCGTCTCCATCACAGAGCACCCAAACACAAGAAGTTAGTAAGGGAACTGTAGTGCCCAAAGCACGAGGACCACCACTCCGAATCCCAACTCAACGCTTAAAGGAGAAGAAGATTTGTTCTCAGGTCAGATTCTGTAGCTATGGTTCATACTCCTTTGCGCTTGCATTACTGTATTTACTCATACCAACTATTTTCAAATTTGAAGGATGGAATTGAAACTCCAATGGCGCAACAGGTATGTTTTAAACCTGTTTCTTTAACTAGTTTGCTATTGTAACCTGCTCTATGTTGATTTCAGTTTCAATTGAATAAACAGTTATGTTCTCATGTCATGCACATTACAAGTGTTGTTATTGATCTATAGTTACCCACACTTATATTCTGTCTATTCTGCTTTGTCTTGAACAAATATTATTTGAACTGTGTCTCTATCTTGATTTGGCAACAAAAACTAGAATGATATATACCATAAAGTGACCATGGTACATAGATATATGTTTGTTTCATGCTATTATCCTGTCCACTTTACTACTGAACTCATTTACCAAAATGAGTTTCATATACAACATGGTAAACATGTGATGTGTCTCGCTTGTTTCTCTTTTAGAATGCAGACAAAATATTGGAGAACAATGACTGTTATCCAATGGTAAAGGAAGTAATGCAGATGAGGTTCAAGATAGTGAGACATCCCTCTTGGTCTCCAAGAAAGTCGATAAAAACTATCTTGACGATAGTGAGGGAACCCAAAAGTCATGTCTTGATGTAGTGTTCGAAAGTTCTCGCCACTCTGCTGGCACAAGCTCTTCGAACTCGCTGCTGAATCAGTTTGTCTTCTTGAGTCTCAACTTCAAGTTGAAAGACATCGATCGATGTGTCATGACAGAAGTCAAGGACCGAGGAAGTCCCTGCAGAATTCAGATGCATATTTTCCGTGCAACGACAAGCGTAGGAGGATTTAAGCGCAAAACAAGAGAAAGTTGATAAGCTTGCTAAGCATCTTGCCGACATTATGGGTACCTGTGATATTGTTTCTTGAGATCTTGTAAAGTGGTTTCAGCTCGGATTTGTTTTGTCATGGCGTTTATTTGCGCTGGTCGCCAACTTTGACAACCAAAGGTATATGATATGCTGCTTTGTTCCCTATATTTGCACCGGTGGCGAACTTTGATGCCCAAAGTGGATGTAATATGTGTAATAGCCGTGATAGCCTAGCGTTAGTTGCTTGCTTATTTATTTCCTTGTTGTCTTGTTTATTTGTTTGCTTGTAGTCATTGCAGTTCTTTTTCCACGGTTAGCTAGTGGCTGCAATAACCTATTTTTTAAAACTAGGCCACAATAACCATGGGCTAATATTTACTGTAGTGACACTGGGCCTCCTACTGGCCGTAGAAACAGTGGGCCTTCTGCGGGTCGTATCATCAATGGGCCTTATACGGGTCGTATGATCGATTGGCCAAACATGGGCCAAACAGACCGCATTATGGCCATAAACGAGCTAGAGTTGGAATCGTCTGCTCATGGGTCGACCATAACGGGCCATCGTTAATAGGCGTGTTGATGACGCTATGAAAACAGCCCAATGTATTAACGGACCACAAACGGGCTGATCAGTAACCACGGGCTGAATTTGGCCCACAAGCGTAAAATGACAAGAACGGGCCGTAAGTAAACGAATCTTTGAAATGAGCCCAAGAATAAATGGGCTCGAGAAGGCCGAAGATAACATGGGCTGGAAACGCCCAATGGAATAACGGGCCGTTAATGGGTGTAAAGTGATACATCGCTCATTACGGGCCGTTTCACCACGGGCCGTTAATGGGTGTAAAGTGATACACTTTGTTCATTACGGGCCGCCACCACGGGTCGTTAATAGGCCAAGAGTTACATAGGGCCTCATATGGGCCGAAAGACGTCATGGGCCATACACGCGCCAGAAGTGAAAATGGGCTGGAATCATATTGGATGGCCCAGATGACGCCACTGGGCCTAATTCGGATAGGGCGTGACGGGCCTTGGGTTAGCGGGCTGTAAATGGGCTATATGCAAAAAGGCCGTTAACAAGCTTTCCATGGGCCGGCCCGCCTCCTTTTGACCAAGTCAAATGGGCCGGCCTTTTCACAGGAATGGGCCTCTGTTGGGCCGTGACACATGTCGACGTATCATAGGCGCCTGCTGTCCAATGAGTGGATGACATCTGTCCCAACGATGAGCCGACACGTGTTTCCTCCAGCCAATGATGATTTTACACGTGGAAAATCCCCATAGGTCGGGGCTGTTAACGGGTTATCGGATCCAAAACCCGACCCGATAGCTTAACGACGTTTCGTTACGGTGGATGCCACGTGTCACCACCCTTGACGAAAAGCACTTCGGACGCGATTTATCGTCATGGAAGTGGACACTTCCGTGATGATAATTTTGGTAATGTCATGGAACACTTCTACGACAGCATAGGTATGGCTATCTTGATTCTGTCATAAAATCGTCATGGATGTACGTGCAAGACAAAAAACGCGACCTACTGTGAGAAATGATGTCTACTACTCAACCTTCTTCTTGTAGACGTTGTTGGGCCTCCAAGTGCAGAGGTTTGTAGGACAGTAGCAAGTTTCCCTCAAGTGGATGACCTAAGGTTTATCAATCCATAGGAGGCGAAGGATGAAGATGGTCTCTCTCAAGCAACCCTGCAACCAAATAACAAAGTGTCTCTTGTGTCCCCAACACACCCAATACAATGGTAAATTGTATAGGTGCACTAGTTTGGCGATGAGATGGCGATACAAGTGCAATATGGATGGTAGATATAGGTTCTTGTAAACTGAAAATACAAAAACAGCAAGGTAGCAAGCGGTAAACGTGAGCATAAACGGTATTGCAATGATAGGAAACAAGGCCTAGGGTTCATACTTTCACTAGTGCAAGTTCTCTCAACAATAATAACATAATTGGATCATATAACTATCCCTCAACATGCAACAAAGAGTCACTCCAAAGTCACTAATAGTGGAGAACAAACAAAGAGATTATGGTAGGGTACGAAGCCACCTCAAAGTTATTACTTCCAATCAATCCGTTGGGCTATTCCTATAATTGTCACAAACAACCCTAGAGTTTGTACTAGAATAACACCTTAAGACACAAATCAACCAAAACCCTAATGTCACCTAGATACTCCAATGTCACCTCAAGTGTCCGTGGGTATGATTATACAATATGCATCACACAATCTCAGATTCATCTATTCAACCAACACATAGAACCCCATAGAGTGCCCAAAGTTTCTACCGGAGAATCACGACGAAAACGTGTGCCAGCCCCTATGCATAGGTTCATGGGCGGAACCCGCAAGTTGATCACCAAAACATACATCAAGTGAATCACGTGATATCCCATTGTCACCACAGATACGCACGGCAAGACATACATCAAGTGTTCTCAAATCTTTAAAGACTCAATCCGATAAAATAACTTCAAAGGGGAAACTCAATCCATTATAAGAGAGTAGAGGGGGGAGAAGCAACATAAGATCCAACTATAATAGCAAAGCTCACGATACATCAAGATCATACCAAATCAAGAACACGAGAGAGAGAGAGAGAGAGAGAGAGAGAGAGAGAGAGATCAAACACATAGCTACTGGTACATACCCTCAGCCCCGAGGGTGAACTACTCCCTCCTCGTCATGGAGAGCGCCGGATGATGGAGATGGCCACCGATGAGGGTTCCCCCCCTCCGGCAGGGTGCCGGAATAGGGTCTCGATTGGTTTTTGGTGGCTACAGAGGCTTGTGGCGGCGGAACTCCCGATCTATTCTCCGTTCTGGAATTTTTAGGGTACGTGGGTATATATGGGTGAAAGAAGTACGTCGGTGGACCTCCGGGGGGCCCACGAGGCAGGGGCGGGCCCTAGGGGGCGCCACCCACCCTCGTGGCCACCTCCCTCCTTTCCTAACGTGCACTCCAAGCTTTTCCAGTAGCTTTCCTTCCAAAAATAACTTCTCCAGTTGATTTCATTCCGTTTCGACTCCGTTTGATATTCCGTTTAACACTGAAATAGGCAAAAACCAGCAAATCTGGGCTGGGCCTCCGGTTAATAGGTTAGTCCCAAAAATAATATAAAAGTGGATAATAAATCCCAATATTGCCCAAAACAGTAGATAATATAGCATGGAGCAAACAAAAATTATAGATACGTTGGAGACGTATCAAGCATCCCCGAGCTTAATTCCTGCTCGTCCTCGAGTAGGTAAATGATAAAATAGAATTTTTGATGCGGAGTGCTACTTGGCATGATTTCATTGTAATTCTTATTTATTGTGGTATGAATATTCAGATCCGAAAGATTCAGGACAAAAGTTCATATTGACATTAAAATAATAATACTTCAAGCATACTAACTAAGCAATTATGTCCTCTCAAAATAACATGGCCAAAGAAAGTTCATCCCTATAAAATCATTTAGTTTAGTCATCCTCCATTTTCATCACACAAGAATGCTCTCATCATGCACAACCCCGATGACAAGCCAAGCAATTGTTTCATACTTTAATAATCTCAAATCTATAAACTTTCACGCAATATATGAGCGCGAGCCATGGACATAGCACTATGGTTGGAATAGAATATGATGATGGGGGTTATGTGGAGAAGACAAAAAGGAGAAGATCTCACATCAACGAGGCTAATCAATGGGCTATGGAGATGCCCATCGATTGATGTTAATGCAAGGAGTAGGGATATTGCCATGCAACGGATGCACTAGAGCTATAAATGTATGAAAGTTCAACAAAAGAAACTAAGTGGGTGTACATCCAACTTGCTTTCTCATGAAGACCTAGGGCACTTGAGGAGGCCCATCGTTGGAATATACAAGCCAAGTTCTATAATGAAAAATTCCCACTAGTATATGAAAGTGACAAAACAAGAGACTCTCTATCATGAATATTATGGTGCTACTTTGAAGCACAAGTGTGGTAAAAGGATAGTAGCATTGCCCCTTCTCTCTTTTTCTCTCATTTTTTCTGGGCCTTCTCTTTTTTATGGCCTTTCTCTTTTTTTGGGGCCTTCTCTTTTTTATGGCCTTTTTTTTATTCCTCACTTGGGACAATGCTCTAGAAAATGATGATCATCACACATCTATTTATTTACAAGTCAATGATTACAACCCGATACTAGAATAAAGTATGACTCTATATGAATGCCTCCGGCGGTGTACCGAGATATGCAATGAACCAAGAGTGACATGTATGAAAGAATTATGAACGGTGGCTTTGCCACAAATACTATGTCAACTACATGATCATGCTAAGCAATATGACAATGAATGATGTGTCATAATAAACTGAATGGTGGAAAGTTGCATGGCAATATATCTCGGAATGGCTATGGAAATGCCATAATAGGTAGGTATGGTGCCTGTTTTGAGGAAGATATAAGGAGGTTTATGTGTGAAAGAGCGATCATATCACAGGGTTTGATGCACCGTGAAGTTTGCACCAACTCTCAATGTGAGAAAGGGCAATGCACGGCATCAAGAGGCTAGCAATGATGGAAGGGTGAGAGTGCGATAATCCATGGACTCAACATTAGTCATAAAGAACTCACATACTTATTGCAAAAATCTACAAGCCATCAAAAACCAAAGCACTACGTGCATGCTCCTAGGGGGATAGATTGGTAGGAAAAGACCATCGCTCGTCCCCGACCGCCACTCATAAGGAGGACAATCAAAGAACACCTCATGTTTCAAATTTGTTACATAATGTTTACCATACGTGCATGCTACGGGACTTGCAAACTTCAACACAAGCATTTGTCGGGGAAGCTGATCTGGCCCACGAACACCTATGGGACCGGCGGACCGAGCCCCTTTCGGTTCGGCGGGGGGCGGAGATCGCACGAAGAGCAGATCGAGGCGAAGCACACGAGCAGTTTACCCAGCTTCGGAGCTCTCCGGAGAGATAACACTCCTACTGCTGCATATCTGTGTGTATTGTGTTCTTGATAGGGAGCGCTGAGTACTACAGTATACACCAGCTGCTAACGAGACCTAGCGTGGGTGAGTTATGGCTTCGAACCCCCCTCTACGTTGCGCATGGGCCTCCTTTTATATGCTCAAGGGGTCTCCGACAGGTGGCAACGTAGACAAGGGTAAAATGGAAAAGGAGTGCGGTTGGTACAACTACCGTGACAAAGTATCATACCTAACCTCGACGGCAGGGGACAAAGGCATTAAATGCCCGCTCACGCCGCCCAAACAAAGGCAAACAGGACCGTCGTGGACGCCACCGCTTACCACGATGGCAATCTTGTCGGCCGCTTGCCATCAAGGCTCACCGGCCGCAAGACAGCTTTTGCCACGCTGCTACCGAAAGGTCCTGTAGGCGACACGTTAGTGGATGTGCCGGAGCGCAGTACTGAGTGGTAGTCTGCCGCAGCAAGCGCCTTGCCGCGGTTGTTGCCTTTGTCGCGTCCGGAAGCTTGTCGCCATCGGCCTTCCCGGCAAGCTCCTCTTGTCGGGCCTTGTCTCTTAGGTGCCTTGGCTGGCCTTCCCGCAAGCTCCTCTTGCCGGGCCTTGTCTCCTTGGCTTAAATACTTTGTTCTTGAATGGCTCCAAAGGAACCACGGAGGACCTTGGCGGTCACCCGACAAGCCTTGCCGCTGGTGTCAGAATCGCCTGCACACAAGTTCGGGATACTAGGGTACCCTACTCTAGTACACCGACAGAGCCCCGGCCTGGGCCACACACGGTGCCGAGCGCTGTTGGGCCAGCCCAAAACAGGGCACGGGCACGCGCGGCCTGGGTCACGCCATAACTCACTCCGACCCACCACGCCCTCCACGAACGGCACGCGTTGAATGCGGCGTCGTGGGAGAGATCGTGGGGGTTTCTTTATTCGAATACGGAACGCCTGCCCCTCCTCTTTATAAGCGGGAAACAGGGCAGGCGCCCACCTCGCCAGCTTGTGTCCGATCTCGAAAAATCTCCGCTGTTCTTCTTCCCAAGGCTGAAGAGAGCAGCTCCGCCCCATCGCCACCAAAGATCACCAACGCCGCCGATCTCCCCACCACCTCCGCCATGGCTCAAAGCCGACAAGGGAAGGCCGTGAAGTCGGCCGAGGCGCAGCGCTCATGGGCGCCGCGGAAGGAGCGGCAATCTTCCCCCTCAGCTCGCCGCGAAGGATCCGAGGGAGTACTACTACCTGTTCGTCGACGGAGACGCGAGCGCATCCGCGCACGAAGGTACTCCCACCGCTGCTTCGAACCGGCTCGAACGGGTATCCTTTGTTCGCGCTTTCTTCTCTCGCGGGCTCGCCCGCCTTCTCTGAATTTTTCGTGACATCATGAACACCTACGGTTCCGCCTCCTTGACTTCACCCCCAATGTTGTTTCGACCATGGCAGTTTTCGCACATCTCTCGCGAAAACTTTGTCGGAGTCTATCCCAACGTAGCCGCTTTCCGCCACTTCTTCATGCCCCGAGTTGAGAGAGAGAGCCTCTTGCCGGAGGAATCGCTTGGATCTCAAGGATTGGCAAGAAGGAAGCTTATCTGGAGGGAGAGCTCCGCAGCAAGTGGGAGGAATGGAGGGCAGATTGGTGCTGGATTGTCGAGGAGAACCCGCAGCCATTTACTGCTCAGCGCCAAACCCCAATAGTGCGCGGCAACGGTTGGAGCAACGTGGCCCCGAAAGATGCTAGGCTGAAGATTGCCGTCACCCGGATCCTGCGCCTCAGGCTTGCCGGGCTCACCGTAGGCACCGTTGGCGCAGACTTTCTTCGCCGCCGCATCGCCCCCTTGCAGGAGAGGAGGGACCTGCCTGGGAGTTCCAGAACGCGGCGGATATCATGAGGCTGCGCCCAGGCCTCAACTTCAACTTCACTGTCCTGGAACTGGACGCGATGCTCTTGGAGCTGTTCAAGCCCGATCCTGACCATCCCGAAATGTTCAAGTTGCCGAGGGGCGTAGTTCCGCTGTGCAACAATTCCTCGCTCGACCGCATCCGTGAAATGATGCCGTTGTGCGACTCACATGGAATTGTCCCAACCTGGCAAGAGCCTGCCGATGACGCCGTCGCGAGTTCTTTGACGGCTTGGTAGAAGTGCCGTCCGCCCGATGAATGTAAGAGCCTCACCCGCGACACCACCGGCGATGAGATGCAGCGACGCCACCAGGCTGGAAGAGGCGGCAGCAGCCGCCGCGGGCGAAGTTCGGATTCACCATGGAGGAGGCAGAGGCAGCAGAGGTGGCAAGCCTTGTCGAGCGAAGGGAGTTTGCCGGCGAGGAAGAGCTTGTCGGGCCCGAAGCTGAGTCGAGCGAGCCCGCCGAGGGCGCATCCTCCCCACCTTCAAACAGCTTGCCGCGACCGAAGCCCCCAGATCCATCAAGAAGGCGTCTCCGCAAGGCCGGGGACGTAGCGGGGCGGCAGACGGGCCAACAGCCGCCCAGCGCGCGATGCGCGCGCTTCCACCACGGCAAGCATCGCTGCTGCTGGAGCACCTCACGCCGCAGCAGCAACCGGAGCGGGCCCTCCCGGCACCACCGCTTCGCTCCCGCCAAGCGCCAAGGGAACCCACTCTCCGCCTCGTCGCACTGGAGGCGAGCCAGAATTTGATCTCTCCGCGCTCAGCTCCGACAAGGAAGAAGAAGAGTAAGATTCTTTGCTGTACTTGTAGTTCTTCAACTTAGTTGCTTTGTCTTGTATCTGATTTGCTTCACTCCGAACCCATTCCTTTTCAGGACGCTGGCCCAGAGAGCATGGAAGAGAGCCAAGGCCCCGGTGATTGTCATCGAGGACGAACCCACCGCGGCGGCAGGAGGCGCGTCCGAGACCTCCTTGCCGGACCCGACAACTCTTCCTCAAAGCAGCCCCCAGCGCAGCCCCCATCGTAAGTATATGGTTTACTTTCTGCTGTTGGGCGTGCATGGGTGCTCTTTCTTGGCTGATATCTGATTGTTGGTTTGTGTAGGAGTAGAGCAGCCCCACCAGGAGTGCCCTGAAGCCGCTCCTGACATGCCATCTGCTTCGACTACACCGCCAAGCGAGGATTCCCCGGCAAGGGAGCGTTCTCCGGCAAAGGAGACTTCTCCGGCAAGGGGCAGTTCTCCGGCAAGGGATAGCGCCAGCGACCCTCCGGTGGTTGAGACCACGGCTGCAGATCCTAGTACAGGTAATCCCCTTGCTTGAAAACTTCCCTTGGGTTCTTCTTCTTCTGATTTTCTTTTTGAATATTTGTTTGACTTTTCTTCATTTTCTGGTCGTCAGATCCACCTGCCACAGAGCCAATGGAGACCGAGGTCGCCGGCGAGGAGGAGGGGCGCTGCACACGACGACGACGCCGCCATCGAAGAAGAGGCTGGCGCTGACGAGCCCGCCGGCGAAGAGGCCGCCAAAGCTGCCGCCGCAGAAGCTGGCGAGGGGTCCGGCGATCGCACTGACGGCCCTGAGGCCGCAGGAGCGTCCAGCGCCACGCCGACCGCCGATCCCTCGCCGCCGCTGCAGCGCCAGTTCAAGAGCCCCAGCCCGGCGCTTATCTCAAGGCCAGCGATGGCGTCTTCATCAAGCTCCCCGGGCGCCAAGCCTGTGGCGCCGGTCGAGGAGAGACCTTTGATGAAGAGCTGCCCGCCTCGCTGGGCGACGCAGGTCGACGCGCCAAGCAGCAGCAGCAGGCGAAGTCCGAGGAGGAGCAGCCGCCGCGAAGCTGTTGTCGCTCTACCGCACCGACAAGCCAAGCTGGAAACCCGGAAGCGCTTGTCGCGGGCGGAGTAGACATCGAGAAGCGCCGCAGAGGAGCTCTGGGGCCTCAACCAAGAAGCTCTCCGGTCCTTGGCAGAGGAGCGGGAGCGACTCGCCGAGGAGCGCAAAGCCTTCCTCCTCGAGAAGGCTGAAGCCGAGGAGCAACAGCTGCTCGCCGCGAGAAGCTGTCTCAAGGCAGAAGGCGAAAGGCACAGCGGAAAGTCAATCTTGACAGCCACGAGGAGGATCTCGCCGCGCGCGAGCAAACATTTGGCGGGGCCCTCAAGGAAGCAAAGGATGTTGCCGCAGCTGCCGAGGCCGCCAAGAAGGAGCTGGAGACGAAGGTGACGCAGCTGGAGGCCAATCTCAAGGAGAGCGGCGAGGAGCTTGCTGCACTCAAGCGTGAGCGCGAGAAGGACGCCTACACTCTTGGTGAGCTGCAGGGTCGTCTCGCCGAGAGGAGCAAGGAGCTCAGCGCCGCCAAGGACTCCAACGCAGATCTCGAGTTGAAGCTGACTACTTTGACTCAGACGCTGGACGGCGCCAGGGAGCAGGAGGTGGCCTTGAAGGAGAAGATCAAGGCCGATGAGGCGCTGTTGGCGAGTGCTGCTGCCGCCCAGAACACCTTCAGGGAGAATGTGGAGCATTGGACCGAGGGTCTCGTGGATGTTGCCGCAGCCATCGGCAGTGAGCGGGCGCACTGGGATGGATGATCTCGGTATTCCTCCGATGAGCACCTCCAACCCAGCGCCAAGCTCGCTTGTTCTTCAAAGCGTGGCGACGGCCCTCCAGCCGACTCGGAAGAGATCCCAAAGCAGCTGGCCGATGAGTCGTGCGATCTGCGGGAGCTCTTCAAAAGGTGCTGATGAAGGTGGCCTTCCGCAATCCAGGCCTCAACCTCACCAACGCCCTCAAGTCCTTGCCGCCGGATGCTGATGTGGAGGCGCCAAGACCTTTGTCGCACCCATCGTGGCGGGGTGAGCGGATCAAGAGGGTTGATGGCGATCGTAGATTAGGCCGCCTGCTTTCTCTTTTCCTTGTCGCTGCTGGTTATGTTATAAGAACAATCAATTAGAGCCGCGACAAGCTATCTTGTAATATAACTCTATTTCGGGTAATGATTGCTATGTTATTTCCTTTACTTGATTCCTTCCTTTGTATGTTTTTGCCCTACGCTTTTAGGGAACTTATCGGCACAGGCATCTTAGCCGCGAGCGCTGAGTGCGGGACGTCAGCAGCCTACTGGCGGTGCTGCTTCCGACAAGCAACCTTGTCGCAACTAGTCGTAGCTCACTTAAGTTGTTGAGTGGACTCGAAACAAAGTAAGGGCGCAACCAGCTACGAGTTGGTTCCTCCGCGCACAGGTTTTCCATACAAAATACGGTCGTTCGAGGAGAATAACTTAAAATTTTTAAAACTGATTGCTCAAACTTTTAGCAACTTAGCTTTTCTGTCGTTTGCTTCCCGGTAAGGCGAAACTTCCTTGAGCGACGCTTGGTCCACACCATTATCTTCTCCTTTCCCCCCGGCAAACTTGTGGGCGAGGGAACCTTCCTTTCTTTGAGAAAGAGAAAGAAGAGAAAATAATGATATGGAGCCTTATGGCTCGTTATTGCTTACCGGGGTAGGTGCTGCACAAAGTGTCAGATAACGCATGCAAATAGAAGTAGAAAGCATGAAATTTACAAGATGCGCGGAGCACACTAGCTTTACTTATGCACGGGATCTACGCCCGGCTTTGTACAAAGGATTACATGCAACATCGGCAAGACTTGTACAAAAGGTGGTTGCCGGAACAGGTTCCGGCAACCGCGCCCTATGGGTAAAACTTACGAAGATGCTCAATGTTCCAGGAGTTGCTCACAGGAATGCCATCTTCGGTCTCAAGGCGGACAGCGCCAGGCCTAGTGACTCGCTTCACCCGTAAGGGCCTTCCCACTTTACGCCAACTTGTTGGAATTCTTGGCGGACTGAACGCTACCAAGAACAAGGTCGCCTTCCTCGAGACTTCTCGCATTAACTTTGCGGCTATGGTAGCGGCGCAAAGTTTGCTTGATATCGAGCAGCTCGTCAAATGCCTCAAGACGGTCCTCCTCAAGGAGCAAGGTCGTCATCTTGTCGCAACTGCTCTTGCTCAATCTCATCATAAGCGAGCACTCGAGGTGACCCGTATACAAGTTCCGTGGGAGAACTGTCTCTGCTCCATAGACCAGAGCGAAGGTGTCGGCGATGGCTCGATTTGGCGTCGTCTGATCGACCAAAGAACCACCGCAGCTCCTCAATCCAGTTTCTTCTGCACTTGTGCAGCCCGTCGAAAGTTCTGGTCTTGAGTCCGCGCAGCACTTCAAAGATTCGCCTCTCTCGCTTGACCGCTACTTCTCGGATGAGCAATGAAGCGAAGCGGCACCTTGGCGCCAAGATCTTGGACGATCGCATGAAGGTGCGGCTCGTGAATTGCGTGCCGTTGTCGGTGATGACCTGTTAGGAATCCCAAACGGCAAACAATCGACCAAGAACTTGATCGCCGATCGTCTGTCACCTTCCTCATCGCTTCCACTTCCGCCACTTTGCGAACTTGTCGATTGCGACGCATAAGTATTCAAAGCCCCGACAGGTCGGGGAAGGGGCCGAGGATGTCAAGCCCCGCACCGAAAATGGCCAGGATAAAGGGATCGTCCGGAGAGCTTGAGCTGGCTGGTGTATCTGCTGGAATGGAACCGCACGCTTCACACTTGGTTACTTGTGCGATTGCATCTGGAGGGCTGTCGGCCAAAAGAAGCCTTGCCGAACGCTTTGCCGCAAGTGTTTTTCGCCAATGTGGTGACCACATATGCCTCCATGTATCTCTGCCAACAGCTTATGTCCGTCTTCCCGGTGAATACACTTCAATTTCACACCGTTGAGTCTTCTTCTGTACAGTGTGTTGTCGACAAACTGGTACATACTTGACTGCCGGGCTACTCTTTCCGCTTCTTCTTGCTCTTCGGGAAGTTCTCCTGTCTGAAGGAAATGGACAATCTGTTGTGCCCATGCTGGAGCTTGCGGCTCAACAACAAAGACTAAAGGCACATCTGTTGCTGCCGGAACATCCTCTTCTACGGCGAGAACCTGCGGCTCAGCCAGAGCTTGACGTTCCCCGGCAAGCTTGCCGGAGCAAAACTTGTCGGGAGCGTCTGCTTCAACGGAACGAACCGTAGGGTCTGCCGGAGCAGACTGCTCCTCAGCACTCTTGGTGTTGATCTTGGGGACCTTCTTGGCGGCGGCTTCGGGAAGCTCTGCCGGAAAATAGTCACCAGAAATCCACTTCCTCTTCTTGCTCTGCCCAGTTGATGGCGTCACAGACGGTTGAGTCAGCTTGAGCACAAAGATCCCTGGTTCCACAGTAACTTAGTCGGCACACTTGACGAGCCATCGGCAATGTCGCTCGAGCTCTTGGAACGTATTCCATCCAGAGGCCGTCAAAGTGCTCTTCTAGCTTTCTCACTTCATCAACATAAGCTTCCATCAACGGACTCGATAACTCTTGTTCACTTGGCGGACGACAAGTCGTGAGTCTTCCCGACAATGAGCTTCTTGATCCCAAGGTCTGCTGCGATCTCGAGACCGCAAGCAAACCTTCATACTCTGCAGTATTGTTCGTTGCTTGCTCCTTGGGAAAGTGCATCCGACTACGTGCTTGAGGTGCTCTCCGGTGGGTGCAACAAGTAGCACGCCCGCACCGGCGCCTTGCAGCGAGAAGGCACCATCAAAGTACATCAGCCACTCTTTGCTTGCTTCCTTGACGGGGATGCTCGTTTCTGGAATTTCTTCATCCTGTGTTGGCGTCCACTCTGCTATGAACTCTGCCAACGCTCTGCTTTGGATAGTTGAAGTGCTTTCAAACTTGAGGCCAAAGCTTGATAGTTCAAAGCCCACCGACAATCCTGCCTTTTGCTTCGGATTTTGCAAGATCCTCTTCAGCGGAAAACGAGTGACGATGTGATCTCATGTGCTTGGAAGTAATGGCGCAGCTTTCTCAAGGCCATGAGAAGGCCGAAAGCAATTTCGCACACCGTAGTACCTTGACCTAGCCCCTGCGAAGGGAACCGACAAAGTAAACTGGGCGCTGCACCATTCTTTTCGCATCTTCTCACACGCTCTGCAGATCCATCCTTGTCGGGACCAGAGCTTACCGGTGAAGTCCCTTGCTTGTCGCCGGATGCATCTGCCATGGTTGCGGCTCATCATCCGCCTCCCTCTCCGCTACTTAACGCAGCACTAACCACTTGATTGGTTGCCGCTATATATAGCAGCAACTTCTCTTGTGGCTTAGGTGCGATAAGTATTGGAGTGGAGGACAGTACCTCTTTAAGTCTGCAGCGCAGCCTCCGCTTCGAGTCCATTTCATTGGACCTGCCTTTTTCAATATTTTGAAAATGGCGGTAGCCTCAGCAGAACCTAGATATAAACCTGCTTGAGAGCAGCTATGCAACCGCAAGTCTTCGTACATCCTTGACGCGCTTTGGTGCTTCAATCTGCTCAATGGCCTTGATCTTGTCGGGATTGGCTTCAATTCCCGCTGAGATATTTGAAGAACCCAAGAAGCTTGCCGGAGGGGACTCCAAACACACACTTCTCGGGTTGAGCTTGAGGTTGATCTTGCGCAGATTTGCAAAGGTTTCGTCTAAATCTTGAATCGAGTCGCTTTGTTCTTGCTCTTGACCACTATGTCATCCATGTAGGCTTCCACATTTCGTGCATTTGCGGCTCAAAAGCGTCGTGGACTACTCTTGCAAATGTTGAACCAGCATTCTTTAAACCAAAAGGCATCCGTGACGAAACAGTATGTGCCACATGGGGTGATGAATGCGTTTTCTCCTCATCCTCTTCGCCATGAAGATCTGATGGTATCTCGAGTATGCATCAAGAAATGAAAGCAAGTCACATCCGCCGTGGAGTCAACAATCGATCGATGCACGGCAAGGAAATGGGTCTTTGGGACAAGCTTTATTAACATCGGTAAAGTTAATACAAAGCCTCCATTTCCGCTTGCCTTGGCGCACGACTACAGGATTGGCCAACCACGTGGATGGAGCACCTCCGACAAGGCCTGCTGCTTCCAATTTCTTGATCTCTTCTGCGATGAATTCTTGGCGCCCACCGCTGCTTCCGACTTTCGCTTGACGGGCGCGCGCATGAGGACGAGGCGGCAAGGTGGTGCTCAATTACTTTCCTGGGAACACCGGGGATGTCAGAAGGTTTCCATGCAAACACGTCGACGTTCACCCGCAGGAAAGCAACGAGCGCGCTTTCCTATTTGGGGTCGAGAGTGGCACTGATGGTGAAGGTACCACCAGTGTCGTCCTCCTTGGCAGACACCTTCTTGGTCTCTGGTGGAGCTGCCATCGTCTTCTTACACTTGCCGGTGGAGCTCGATGGTGCGTCCTCGACGGTAGCGCAACACTTCGAAGAGGTGCGCTTGTCGGAGTGGGCATCAGAACTCTTGCCGGACTTGGTCTTCTTCTTCGCCCCGGGAGCTTCGACGGCAAGTGACTTGTGATCTGCTGCGGTTGCTGCTTCCCGGTAGATCTTGTCGGCGCAGATAAGAGCATCCTTCTTGTCGCCAGGGACAGAGATGACACTTATCGGGCCTGGCATCTTCAGCATGTTGTATGCATAGTGAGAGGCTGCCATGAATTTGGCGAGTCTTTGGACGGCCAAGTATCCCATTGTAAGGCAATGGAAAGTCAGCAACGTCAAAAGTAACCCTCTCAGTCCTGAAGTTCAACTCGCTGCAAAATGTCACCGGCAACGTGATTTTTCCCTTCGGCTTGCTCCTTCCCGGATTGATTCCTTGGAATGTGCTGGTCTCTTCAAGCTCGCCATCTGGGATCTGGAGTTTCTGGAGCACCGCAGAGGAGATCAGGTTCAAGCCGGCCCCGCCGTCAACTAGCATCTTAGTGACCTTGAGGTTGCGGATAGTTGGTGAAACCAACATCGGCAAGCACCCGACCGCAGTTATGCAATCAGGGTGGTCCTCAATATCAAAGATGATAGGCGTGCTGGACCATTTCAGAGGCTTGCGTGACTCGACGGATGGCTCTGCCGCATTGACTTCCCGCATCCACTGCTTGAGTTGGCGGTGTGAAGTATGCAGAGAAGCACCGCCGTCAACGCACAAGACCTCTGTGGCTTTCTGGAACTCCTGCTCATCGGCCTCGTCATCATCCATGTCTTCATCGTCGCCGCTATCCTCATCCTTATCGCGCCGCTGGAGGTCTGTCTCCTTGCATTGCTAGGCCTTGCTGCGTCGTCCTCCCCGGCCGGGGCGTTTCTTGCTAGCTCCTCCAGCACCTTCCCGGGCCTTCTCCTTGTCGCGTCGCTCGTATTCAGCCTTTTGCTGCTCGACAAGCTACTCGACCTTCTTGCAGCTCTGGAGGTCATGACCCTTGGTGTGGTGGATCTTGCAGTACTGCTTGTTAGCGCCGTCCTGCTTGTCGGCGACCGCCACAGCCTGGCAGTTGGTGCCCGCGGCAACCTCCTTGCCGGAGCTACCAACTTTGGCTTTCTTGGCACCACCTCCATTGCCGGACTGCTCAACAACTAGCACATCTTTGCCTTTCTTCTTCCTGTTGTTCCGCCCCGGCTTTTCTTTGCCGGGGCGGCCTCCTCACTATCAGATCCTCCTGCTTCTAAGTTCTCTCCGGGGAGTTTCCTCCCTTCCTCAGCACGCGCACACTTGTCGGCCAGGGCATATAGCTCACTGATGTCTCTGATCTTGCACATCGCCATCTCCTCCCGCATCCTGCGGTTTCGCACGTTCTGATGGAACGCGCTGATTACCGCGACAGGGTGGACATCTGGGATGTTGTGCTGTACGCGGCTGAATCTCTGAATATATTTGCGCAGGGGCTCTCCTTCCTTATGGGCGAGTAGATGAAGGTCGCTCTCTTGGCCATGAGGCTTGTGGCCGCCTGTGAAGGCGCCGACAAACTGATGGCACAGATCTGCCCAAGAGATGGAGTTGTCCGGCAAGTGCATGAGCCAGGATCTGACATTGGGCTTGAGCACCAGCGGGAAGTAGTTGGCCAGGATCTTGTCGTCTCGCCCCCCGGCAGCTTGCACTGCGATGGTGTAGATGCTGAGGAACTCCAACGGATGCGTCTTGCCGTCGTACTTCTCCGGTATGTCTGGCTTGAAATTCTTCTTGCTGGGCCACTGGACTTGCCGCAGCTCACGAGTGAACGTAGGGCAACCTACCGCGTACGGCAAGTCGCCTAGTTCCCCTGGCGCATGCATGTCGACAGAGGGCCCAGCGCGCTGGTCTGATTGACAACGCGCTTCTCTTCGGCGCTCGATGCGAGTTCGAGCGTCTTCTTGCTGTCGTTCATGAAGAACTTGGCGCTGATCGCGACGAGCTCGTGGATCCGATGATGCGGTGGAGTCGCCGTCGAGGTGGATCCGACGAGTTGGCGATCTTGGCCTTCGGGTGGAGAGTGCATGGTGGTTGCACCCCACCGGTTTCGCCGCCACCGCTCGTGCTTGGCAGTCCTGCCGCGCAGCGATGTATTCGTTTGTCGCGGAGTGTCGCCGTTAGCAAAGCCGATGAGACTCGAATGGTGGCCCTCCATTCGCCGACCTTTGTCGGCTGTTGAGGGTAATCTAGGAGCAGTTGAGCTCTCGCCAAAGCTTCTGCTGGAGTGGTGGGTGGTAGTGGCGAACGACGCGAGGAGCGGGATATGCTCGGACTTCTAACTATGTTAGAAGGAGCATTATCCCGTCCAGGCGACCGTGCCAGCCTGTTGGCGTGCATGCTGGCCTTGAGCATCCCAAGATCCACCAGCTCGACCTTGGTCCAACGAACGTATGGTACTGTGAATACCATGACGCTGTCGGTCCCGCGCCTCCTGAGATGGGCGCGGTGCATGTACGGACGCCGAGGTCTGCGCCGCCTTGTCCTTGGACCTGGCAGCACCGTGGGCTCCCTTGTCGACGTCCGTTCTTCCGCCGGCGTCTACCCCACCACCTGCTTGCTCCGGTGGTGGTGGGATCGACGTGGACGGCTCCGCTGCCGCCGAAGCCTTCTTCTTCGGTGGCATGTCGATGAAGACGATGAAGATCTAGCTCGTGTGGACGCCGGATCAGGTTCACACAGCCTCGACGCCCCCTACCGGGCGCGCCAAAGATGTCGGGAAGCTGATCCGCCCACGAACACCTATGGGACCGGCGGACCGAGCCCCTTCGGTTCGGCGGGGCGGAGATCGCACGAAGAGCAGATCGAGGCGGCAACACGAGCAGTTACCCAGCTTCGAGCTCTCCGGAGAGATAACACTCCTACCGCTGCATGTCTCAGTGTATTGTGTTCTTGCTAGGGAGTCTTGAGTGCTACAAATATACACCACCGCTAACGAGACCTAGCGTGGGTGAGTTCGGCTTCAACCTTTCAACCCCCTCACGCTATGCATGGGCCTCCTTTTATATGCTCAAGGGTCTCCGACAGGTGGCAACGTAGACAAGGGTAAAATGGAAAAGGAGTGCGGTTGGTACAGCTACCAGCAATGTATCATACCTAACCCCGACGGCAGGGGACAAAGGCATTAAATGCCCGTCTATGTCGCCCAAACAAGGCAAACAGGACTGTCGGGACGCCACCGCTTGCCACGATGGCAATCTTGTCGGCGCCGCTTACATCTGCGCTCCACTGCCGCAAGACAGACCTCTTGCCACGCGCTACCGAAAGGTCCTGTATGACACGTTAGTGGATGTGCCGGAGCGCAGTACTGAGTGGTAGTCTGCGCTGACAAGCGCCTTGCCATGTTGTTGCCTTGTCGCGTCCGGAAGCTTGACGCTCACCGGGCCTTCTCGGCAAGCTCCTCTTGTCGGGGCCTTGTCTCTTAGGTGCCTTGGCTGGCCTTCCCGGCAAGCTCCTCTTGCCGGGGCCTTGTCTCCTTGGCTTAAATACTTTGTTCTTGAATGGCTCCAAAGGAACCACGGACGACCTTGGCGGTCACCCGGCAAGCCTTGCCGCGGGGTGCTGCAACTGCCCGTGCACAAGTTCGGGATACTAGGGTACCCCTACTCTAGTACACCAACAGCATTTCTCAAATTCATAACTACTCAACTAGCACAACTTTGATATTATCACCTCCATATCTCAAAACAATCATCAAGCATCAAACTTCTCTTAATATTCAACGCACTCAAAAGAAAGTCTTTACTAGTCTTGAATACCTAGCATATTAGGATTAAGCAAATTACCATGCTATTTAAGACTCTCTAAATAATATAAGTGAAGCATGAGAGTTCATCTATTTCTTCAAAATAAAACCACCATTGTGCTCTAAAAGATATAAGTGAAGCACTAGAGCAATAACAAACTACTCTGAAAGATATAAGTGAAGATCAATAGTAGTCGGATAATTATGCAACTATGTGAAGACTCTCCCATTTAATAATTTCAGATCCGAGTATTTTATTAAAACAGCAAGCAAAACAAAAATAAAATGACATGACGCTCCAAGCAAAACACATATCATGTGGTGAATAAAAATATAACTCCAAGTAAAGTTACCGATGAACGAAGACGAAAGAGGGGATGCCTTCCGGGGCATCCCCAAGCTTAGACGCTTGGTTATCCTTCAATATTACCTTGGGGTGCCTTGGGCATCCCAAATCTTAGGCTCTTGCCACTCCTTATTCCATAGTCCATTGAATCTTTACCCAAAACTTGAAAACTTCACAACACAAAACTTAACAGAAAACTCGTGAGCTCCGTTAGCGAAAGAAAACAAAACACCACTTCAAGGTACTGTAATGAACTCATTCTTTATTTATATTGGTGTTAAACCTACTGTATTCCAACTTGTCTATGGTTTATAAACTATTTTACTAGCCATTGAGTCATCAAAATAAGCAAACAACACACGAAAAACAGAATCTGTCAAAAACATAACAGTCTGTAGTAATCTGTAACTAACGCAAACTTCTGCAACTCCAAAAATTCTAAAATAAATTGGTGGACCTGAGGAATTTGTCTAGTAATCATCTGCAAAAAGAATCAACTAAATATCACTCTCCAGTAAAACGTTTTAGCTAATCTCGTGAGCGCTAAAGTTTCTGTTTTTTACAGCATGATCATAAAGACTTCACCCAAGTCTTCCCAAAGGTTCTACTTGGCACAAACACTAATTAAAACACAAAAGCACATCTAAACAGAAGCTAGATGGGTTATTTATTACTAAACAGAACCAAAAAAGCAAGAAACTAAAATAAAATTGGCTTGCCTCCCAACAAGCGCTAACGTTTAACGCCCCTAGCTAGGCATGACGATTTCAATGATACTCACATAAAAGATAAGAATTGAAACATAAAGAGAGCATCGTGAAGAATATGGCTAGCACATTTAAGTCTAACCCACTTCCTATGCCTAGGGATTTTGTGAGCAAACAATTTATGGGAACAATAATCAACTAGCATAGGAAGGCAAAACAAGCATAACTTCAAAACTTTAAGCACATAGAGAGGAAACTTGATATTATTGCAATTCCTACAAGCATATGTTCCTCCCTCATAATAATTTTCAGTAGCATCATGAAACGCCCTCGATGCGGCTATATCTCCCACGTGTCGAAGCACGACTTAGAGGCATAACCGCATTGAAAGCAATGTCGCAAGTGAGGTAATCTTCACACAACCCATGTAATACATAAGGGAAAGAGAAACATAGTTGGCTTACAATCGCCACTTCACACAATACATGAGTAAAGCATTACATCATACAGGTACAATCAAGGTCCGACTACGGAACCAAAATAAAAGAAGACTACCCCAAAAGCTACACAGATCCCCGATCGTCCCAACTGGGCTCCACTACTGATCAGCTGAAACGAAACAACACAATGCACAAAGTCTTCATCGAGCTCCTCCTTGAGCTCAGGTGCATCACCTGCACGGTTTCATCGGCACCTGCAAACTGGTTTTGGAAGTAACTGTGAGTCACGGGGACTCAGCAATCTCACACCCGAGATCAAGACTATTTAAGCTTAAAGGTAGGACAAGGTAGTGAGGTGGAGCTGCAGCAAGCGACTAGCATATATGGTGGCTACATACGCAAATGAGAGCGAGAAGAGAAGGCAAAAGCACGGTCGAACAACTATGATCAAGAAGTGATCCTAGAACAACCTCGCCAAGCATAACTCCAACACCGTGTTCACTTCCCGGACTCCGAGAAGAGACCATCACGTTACACACACGGTTGGTGTATTTTAATTAAGGTCAACTTCGGTTTTCTACAACCGGACATTAACAAATTCCCATCTGCCACATAACCGCGGGCACGGCTTTGAAAGTTCAAACCCCGCAGGGTGTCCCAACTTAGCCCATGATAAGCTCTCGCGATCAACGAAGGATATTCCTTCTCCCGGAAGACCCGATCAGTCTCGAATCCGGCTACAAGACATTTCACAGCAATAAAACAAGACCAGCAAAGCCGCCGGATGTGCCGACAAATCTGATAGGAGTCGCACGTACCTCGGTCTCGTGGCACACCGGATAAGTCAAGCTACGAGTAAAACCAACCCTCGAGTTGCCCGAGGTGGCCCATGAGGTTGCTCGATTCGGACCAACACTCGAGAGCACCGCCCGGGGCTAAAATAAAGATGACCCTCGGGCTCCGAAACCCAAGGAAAAGGGGTATAGGTGAGGCAAATGGTAAAACCAATGTTGGGCCTTCTTGGAAAAGTCTTATTCAAAGCGAACTGTCAAGGGGTCCCATAAATCACCCGACCGCGTTAGGGACGCAATAATCCGGGAACATAACACCGATATGACGGAAACTAGGGCGGCAAGAGTGGAACAAAACACCGGGCATAAGGCCGAGCCTTCCACCCTTTACCAAGTATATAGATGCATTAATTAGATAAGATATATTGTGATATCCCAACAAGTAAACATGTTCCAACAAGGAACAACATCTCCATGTTCCAACAAGGAACAAACTTCATCTTCACCTGCAACTAACAACGCTATAAGAGGGGCTGAGCAAAGCGGTAACATAGCCAAACAACGGTTTGCTAGGAAAGGATGGTTAGAGGTTTGACATGGCAACATGGGAGGCATGATATAGCAAGTGGTAGGCATCGTAGCATAGGCATAACAAAAGAGCGAGCATCTAGCAAGCAAAGATAGAAGTGATTTCGAGGGTATGGTCATCTTGCCTGAAATCCCGCAAGGAAGAAGAACGAATCCATGAAGAAGACAAATGGACGAAGTCGAACAAATCCTCACAACTCCGAACGGAACCGCTAACGAGAGAAGCAAACCGGAAAGAAGCAAACAACATAGTAAACACACAATCATAAACATGGCATGATGCACAAACAAGTATGATGCATGTCCGGTTTAAAGAGGCAGGGCATGGCAATATGCACAAACAACACTACAAATTAAGTGGAGCTCAATATGCAACGAATTGCATATTGACAAAACACCACATTGACATATTTAGTTTGATCTCGGTTAGGTACTCAACAATATTAAATGTTATTAAACATGGCAAGAGGTGAAGCAAATGAAACTAACTATCTATGCAAGTTTAAATGAGGCCGAAACAACAAACAACAATTCGGAAAATCCCCATATGCAAATTATGGATTTGGAACAGATCTGTCCTAAAGCATATTTTAGAGTTGTTAAACATGCAAAGTAATGCTACCATGTTAAACTAGGCATTTTCTACCCCATTTACATATATAATTTATTTAAAATGGAGCTACGGTTATTTAGTTATGAAATAAATCATTTTAGCATGGCATTTAAGCAAATTAAAGCAAACAACAATATTAAACAATTAAATGTTGTTATCATGATGCGGATGACATGTGCAAGTTTTATGCAATTTATGAAAACGTTAACATGAGCATGTTATGAAGCATTATGTCACCGTGGTGGAAGAAAGGGGTGCCACGGCAACGAATCCAAAAATGGTGCCACGGCAACATATCGGTTCCGACAACTCGATTGAGATATCGGTACAAAGGAAAGCGTGACGGAAGCGAGTCATGCAAGATGGTGGGGTGATCCCGGATTCCGGGTTCCCACGGAACGGTGGCATGGAAAAAGAGGGGCATCGCAAGGATGATTCGATCACGACGGTCGTCACGGGTTATACCTTCGGAGCGTTCAAACGGGACGGTTCGCGTTCCGTAGAGGGAAGGGGTCGTTCACGGGTCGTCGAGGGAAGTAGAGGAAGTAGTGTTTCACGTTCGATGGTAGTGGTACATCTCGTCATCGGAAGTAGTTGTACACGTTTTTCGTAGATGTTCGAAGAGGGACTTGGCGCATCCGATGTCTCCGGGGTCGACGGTAGTCGTTCATGTACACGTTACACGGGTCTTCGGCGATGGTCGTCGTACATGGTTCGGAGTGGGACTTGCATCTTCGGACTTGAAGAATCCGAGGGCTTCGGGGTCGACGGTAGTGGTACATGTGACGACGGGGTACTTGTTGTTCCGGTTTTTGCGTCCGTAGATGTACGCGGCAATCGTAGTAGTGCTTGGCGGTTCCATGTAGTCGAACTTGACGATCCGAGGGGGTACTTGGCGCATCACCGTAGTAGTCATTCTCGGATCGGGTCCTCGTGCACTTGACGACTCGGAAGAGGAACTTGGCACCCACGGTTGTTGTGTCCATGGATCGGGCGTCAACGGCGCCAGCAGAGGCGGCACGAACGCGACTGCTGGATGGCGAGGTGGTCGCGGGGAGTTCCGGACGGCGCGAGAAGGCAGGGCCTCGGGTGCTCTGGGCTGAAGGAGCTCAGGCAGAGGAGGAGGGCCACAACCATGGCGTCTGGAGGAAGGAGCAGTGAGGCAATGGGGCCTGGCAGCTCGAGGCGGACGGGCTTGGGGCTCAAGCCTTGGCGAGGGGGCGAGGCAGAGGAGGTGCGGGACGGAGAGGAGGCAGGGGGCGCCGAGGAGGAGGGTTGAGGGCGACGGCGAGGAAGGACCGGGGTGGAGGAGAAGAGAGGCGGCGAGGAGATGGATGGAGGAGAGGAAGGAGGCCCCAGGAGAGGGAGATGGGGCCTGGCGCCGGTGGAGGTGACGAGCAGAGGGTTGAGGCGCGGCGAGGAGGGTAGGGAGAGGGGCGACGAGGGGAAAGGGAGAGGGGCGAGGAGAAGAGAGGCCGGCGGCGACGAGGGATCGAGCGAGGAGGTGAGGAGAGGGAGAGATGGGGATCGGGCAGGGAGAGAGATGCGGGATCGGGCAGGGAGCGGCGCTAGGAGGGAGGAACGAGAGGAGGAGAGCGATGCGGGCTAGGGTTAGAGGGGCGCGGGGCATGGGCCTTGGGCCGGGAGGCTAGGCCGGCTGGAGGGAGGCGCTGGGGGCCTAGGCCTTAGAGGCCGCTGGGGGGGAATGGCCAGGAGGCCGGCTGGGCTGGCTCCTCCCTCTCTCTCTCTAATATATATACTTTAGCAGAAAAACAGATAAAGAGAAGAAAAGAAAGAGAGGGTTGGGGAAAGGATTTGGACATGGGGATTATTTTCCCGAGCTTGCAAAAATATGAGGAATTTAACAAAAATGATCCAAGGATTTTTGGTGGAACTCCGGAAAAAGATGAAAGAAATATTGGCAAGGTGTGGAGACCAAACTTGAAGTAGAAAAGGCATTGGAATTTGCAAGTGTGTTATGGTGAATTCCAATTAATGGAATATTTTTAATATAGCTCCCTAATATTGGGAGGATATGTTATAAAGAGAAAACACCATTCCCTCGATTTAAAATGGATCGAAAAATCCATACAATTTATTTAGAAGAGTTTTTTTAAAAAAATTAATGATATGATGGCATGATGACATGATGCAATGCAAGAGATGCAAAGAGGAAAACAACAAGCAAAACAAAACACATGACGAAACCCGGAATCCATGGAAGGCATCTGAATCTCCGGTCTTGGGGCGTCACAACACTCCACCACTACGAGAGGATCTCGTCCCGAGATCTAGGATGGCACCGGAGAAAAACGGAAGAGGAAGAGGTAAAACAAAGTTGCTTCTCTGACAAACGAGTGAAACCAAAGAACCTTGAGAGGTTGAACAAAATGAAAGAAAGAAAACAACGAAGATGAAGAAAGTTGAAACACTCTGTTAGAAAAGAGGAACAAGGGATACGACGAAAACCAAGAGGTTTAGTGATAAGATAAATACTGAAACCACTCCGGTTAAAACTAGATCGAGAAGGAATAAGATTGATAAAATTTGGGCAGCACTCCGGCTAAAAGAAGAAGGAAAACTTGATAAGATGAAAAGAACTTGAAGAGATGACACAACCTCCGGTTAAATGGATAAGCAAGAAAAAGAACATGATCTTGGCAAAAGCGAGACGATGGGTCAAGAGAGCAACATCACAATGCCTCCGGAAACAAAGCATGATCGATAGAAAGTTGGAACGAATAGAACGAAGAATGAAACCAACATCTTCCACCATAAATGAATTTGAAAGAGCATCCTTACGAAGTAGGATTGAACGGAGTTGTTTGCAAAACAACAACGATAAGGATAAGCTTGTAGTGGGCTTATGAAAACATCTCCAAATTATGAGGTGAGCTTCTGCCACTAACGGAAACAATTGATTGGATTAAGATCAACAAGAAGACGAGAAAACTTATTTCACCGGGAGGACAAATGAAGAACTTGGGTCCTTTATAAGCACCATAATTAGCAACAATCCTTAGGGAAAGCTTTAGGTGAAATATAGCCCAATATAACTCTAATGAAGAGATTGATGGATTTAAAATACCTCATTCTTGACAACATGTGAATCATGAAACACGAACTCAAATTGTCGAGAATGACATAACACCACCTCAAATGATAAGGTAGAACGAATTGCACTTCGAAATGCAAGAAGAAGAATACTTGAACTCCTCAAAACAAAACATGTGTTGAGCACCATGTTCAATTTTGAGTATAGCTTGACGGATCATAACTCCGAGAGAAATCTTGATGAACAATTGAAGAATGAAAAGAATCCTTGAGGAAGCACCATGTAGAGCCTCCATGATGGACTCCGGTAACCAAAAGGGGATAAAAGAAAGATAAGTTGAAAACACAAGGTGAAACCTTGCAGTGATAAGATGAAGCTTTGAAATGATATAGCCGAGAAAACTTTGAAACTCCGGAAAGAAAGATGAACAAATGAAATCAAGAATTTTGACGATCCTCCAAATAAGGAATTGAATTTACTAGATGAAACAAGAATAAGAATTACATTATGCTCATCCTTCACCAATTAAATTGATGACAAGCAATGGATTTGGCATACTACTTATTCTCGTAGAAAGGATTAAGATAGATATGGCACAAACTTGGGAAGGTCTTCAACGAACCACCGGTAGGATTGAAACAACGAATAAATTGATATGATAACAAAGGAAGTGAAATCTTGAACGAACCACCGTAAGAATTTAAAATGAACATAGCAAAGGCACAATTCACGGAAAGAATTGGAAAACGAATAATGATGCTTGACAAAATTTAGATACATTAGAACGAAGAGATCATGAACTGATTAGAGGATATTTCGACGATGCACCGTGAGATTTGGAAAACAAGAGTTAAACGCTTGAATGAATAATTCGAGATGATGGGCTCCAAGAATGAAACTGAAAAGACTCTGAAATGCTCCGGATGGATGAAAAGAATTCTCACAACCAAAACAATTATGAGAATGGCACGAAGCTAGAACCACGAATCTTGAAGAGAATGGAGCAAGATTAAAGAGAAACTCTTCTTCAGTCTTCAAAATTCGAGAATGATGACGAAAACATCACCATGAATTATTGAAGCACTCCGGAATGAAAATTAGAACGGTTGAACCAACGATGAAAAGAATTTGAAAGATCTTGGAGAAAGACATTTGACTGATGATAACTCATTCTTACGTCAAGCTTTGCAATGAATTTGGGAATAGCTCTTGAAAAATTAGAAGAGTTAGGTAAGATCCTCGAAAAGACACGTGGGTTAGGGCCCACTCAAAAGAACCACCGTTGAACAATTGCTTGAAAAGAGAGATTGCACCGGTAGAATTAAATGGCTTGAAAGAGATAACAATCTTGAACTAGTTTGAACGGATTAAGAATGGAAACACGAATCTTCTGAGATATCTTCAACACTCCGGAACAATTGAATAGCGAGAAGGTGAATGATTGAGAGGTGCACCAGCAAGAGAAATCATTAGAAACGAGGAAAGGAATACGATCAACACCGAAAACTTGACTTAAATCCACGGAGAAGAAAATATTAGAATGGAACAATGATAAGGTTGAAGCTTCCTTAGCGTCTTCATGAGAAATCACCGGATAAAACATTAAAGGAAAAGAATGAAGAAACTTCACTCAATAAAAATGGATACTTGATTAAGAAATCTGAGTCCTTGAAGAAAAAGGGTGGGTGGGCGGGAAAACAAAGACAACTTAGGTCGGATGAAACGAACACCGTTGAGAAAAGCTTAGAATTGATCTTGCGAATGTTGGAATGATCGGATCCACTTGAAGAGAAGCACGCCGGTTGAGAAAAAAAAATTGACATGACAAGCTCAGTGATCAAGAAGGATTAGTATTCACATAGGAATATGAGAACACCATTTAGGAAAGGTATGGAATCAACACTTGACATTGAAGCAACTTGAATACCACAAAACGGAACAAAAACAAAGGATTTGGCTTGCAGAATAAGCCGGAAACAAACATATGATAGATCCCATATCGTATCATGTGTGTGTTGGAAAGATATCCTATGAGATACTTGAATTCCCACCTATAAACTCCCGAAACTTTCTGGTTATGCAATCTGGTGTTGGGGATACAGGGGACACAAAATATATCACCCAAACTAACAATACCTAGATCCAAATTGTATCCATCCGTCAACACATAACCAAGAAAACTCCGAAATCGTGTACCTCGACCTTGAAAAACATCCGTTATACAAGTCATGGCAATACTCCCTTTTCGCCACAAGATCGGGCTATCGGGGTTATCTCACCAACAACTGCACAAAAGAGATTTCGATGTCGGTAAAACTCGGTATTCCAGAATCGCAACGATAAAATTGTGACGACAACACCTCGGAGCTCAACTCCCGGGACACCGCCACAACCCCTAAATGTCGAGGCACCAAGAACAATGTTCTCGTCACAAAACCATCGAACGATTCCAAGATACCCACGTGATCCTAAAAAATTTTAGTGAAATTTGAGGAGAGAAAAGTCAAAACTCTACGTCGGGATACCTCACCAGAGCGATTTAAGGGACCGAGGAGTAAAAAGAATCCTACTCTCCGATATATATAATCCTAAGACTCAAAACATTTTCCATTCTAGACTCAACAACGCCAACAAACAATCAAGTAGGGGCTCCTAAGTCGGGAAGGCTCGATTACCAACTTGAACGCCTCGATGCGGCTATATCTCCCACGTGTCGAAGCACGACTTAGAGGCATAACCGCATTGAAAGCAATGTCGCAAGTGAGGTAATCTTCACACAACCCATGTAATACATAAGGAAAGAGAAACATAGTTGGCTTACAATCGCCACTTCACACAATACATGAGTAAAGCATTACATCATACAGGTACAATCAAGGTCCGACTACGGAACCAAAATAAAAGAAGACTACCCCAAAAGCTACACAGATCCCGATCGTCCCAACTGGCTCCACTCTTGATCAGCTGAAACGAAACAACACAATGCACAAAGTCTTCATCGAGCTCCTCCTTGAGCTCGGGTGCATCACCTGCAGGTTTCATCGGCACACGCAAACTGGTTTTGAAGTAACTGTGAGTCACGGGACTCAGCAATCTCACACCCGCGAGATCAAGACTATTTAAGCTTAAAGGTAGGACAAGGTAGTGAGGTGGAGCTGCAGCAGCGACTAGCATATATGGTGGCTACATACGCAAATGAGAGCGAGAAGAGAAGGCAAAAGCACGGTCGAACAACTATGATCAAGAAGTGATCCTAGAACAACCTCGTCAAGCATAACTCCAACACCGTGTTCACTTCCGGACTCCACGAGAAGAGACCATCACGGTTACACACACGGTTGGTGTATTTTAATTAAGGTCAACTTCGGTTTTCTACAACCGGACATTAACAAATTCCCATCTGCCACATAACCGCGGGCACGGCTTTGAAAGTTCAAACCCTGCAGGGTGTCCCAACTTAGCCCATGATAAGCTCTCGCGATCAACGAAGGATATTCCTTCTCCCGGAAGACCCGATCAGTCTCGAATCCGGCTACAAGACATTTCACAGCAATAAAACAAGACCAGCAAAGCCGCCGGATGTGCCGACAAATCGATAGGAGTCGCACGTACCTCGGTCTCGGGCACACCGGATAAGTCAAGCTACGAGTAAAACCAACCCTCGAGTTGCCCGAGGTGGCCCATGAGTTGCTCGATTCGGACCAACACTCGAAGGAGCACCGGCCGGGGGCTAAAATAAAGATGACCCTCGGGCTCCGAAACCCAAGGGAAAAGGGGTATAGGTGAGGCAAATGGTAAAACCAATGTTGGGCCTTCTTTGGAAAAGTCTTATTCAAAGCGAACTGTCAAGGGGTCCCATAAATCACCCGACCGCGTTAGGGACGCAATAATCCGGGAACATAACACCGATATGACGGAAACTAGGGCGGCAAGAGTGGAACAAAACACCGCATAAGGCCGAGCCTTCCACCCTTTACCAAGTATATAGATGCATTAATTAGATAAGATATATTGTGATATCCCAACAAGTAAACATGTTCCAACAAGGAACAACATCTCCATGTTCCAACAAGGAACAAACTTCATCTTCACCTGCAACTAACAACGCTATAAGAGGGCTGAGCAAAGCGGTAACATAGCCAAACAACGGTTTGCTAGGAAAGGATGGTTAGAGGTTTGACATGGCAACATGGGAGGCATGATATAGCAAGTGGTAGGCATCGTAGCATAGGCATAACAAAAGAGCGAGCATCTAGCAAGCAAAGATAGAAGTGATTTCGAGGTATGGTCATCTTGCCTGAAATCCCGCAAGGAAGAAGAACGAATCCATGAAGAAGACAAATGGACGAAGTCGAACAAATCCTCACAACTCCGGAACGGAACCGAAGCTAACGAGAGAAGCAAACCGGAAAGAAGCAAACAACATAGTAAACACACAATCATAAACATGGCATGATGCACAAACAAGTATGATGCATGTCCGGTTTAAAGAGGCAGGCATGGCAATATGCACAAACAACACTACAAATTAAGTGGAGCTCAATATGCAACGAATTGCATATTGACAAAACACCACATTGACATATTTAGTTTGATCTCGGTTAGGTACTCAACAATATTAAATGTTATTAAACATGGCAAGAGGTGAAGCAAATGAAACTAACTATCTATGCAAGTTTAAATGAGGCCGGAAACAACAAACAACAATTCCGGAAAATCCCCATATGCAAATTATGGATTTGGAACAGATCTGTCCTAAAGCATATTTTAGAGTTGTTAAACATGCAAAGTAATGCTACCATGTTAAACTAGGCATTTTTCTACCCCATTTACATATATAATTTATTTAAAAATGGAGCTACGGTTATTTAGTTATGAAATAAATCATTTTAGCATGGCATTTAAGCAAATTAAAGCAAACAACAATATTAAACAATTAAATGTTGTTATCATGATGCGGATGACATGTGCAAGTTTTATGCAATTTATGAAAACGTTAACATGAGCATGTTATGAAGCATTATGTCACCGTGGTGGAAGAAAGGGGTGCCACGGCAACGAATCCAAAAATGGTGCCACGGCAACATATCGGTTCCGACAACTCGATTGAGATATCGGTACAAAGGAAAGCGTGACGAAGCGAGTCATGCAAGATGGTGGGTGATCCCGGTTCCGGGTTCCCACGGAACGGTGGCATGGAAAAGAGGGCATCGCAAGGATGATTCGATCACGACGGTCGCCACGGGTTATACCTTCGAGCGCTCAAACGGGACGGTTCGCGTTCCGTAGAGGAAGGGGTCGTTCACGGGTCGCCGAGGGAAGTAGAGGAAGTAGTGTTTCACGTTCGATGGTAGTGGTACATCTCGTCATCGGAAGTAGTTGTACACGTTTTTCGTAGATGTTCGAAGAGGGACTTGGCGCATCCGATGTCTCCGGGGTCGACGGTAGTCGTTCATGTACACGCTTACGGGTCTTGGCGATGGTCGTCGTACATGGTTCGGAGGGACTTGCATCTTCGGACTTGAAGAATCCGAGGGCTTCGGGTCGACGGTAGTGGTACATGTGACGACGGGTACTTGTTGTTCCGGTTTTGCGTCCGTAGATGTACGCGGCAATCGTAGTAGTGCTTGGCGGTTCCATGTAGTCGAACTTGACGATCCGAGGGGTACTTGGCGCATCACCGTGTAGTAGTCATTCTCGGGATCGGGTCCTCGTGCACTTGACGACTCCGAAGAGGAACTTGGCACCCACGGTTGTTGTGTCCATGGATCGGGCGTCAACGGCGCCAGCGAGGCGGCACCAACGCGACCATGGATGGCGAGGTGGTCGCGGGGTTCCGGACGGCGCTGGAGAAGGCAGGGCCTCGGGTGCTCTGGCTGAAGGAGCTCGGGCAGAGGAGGGCCACGGCCATGGCGTCTGGAGGAAGGAGCAGTGAGGCGATGGGGGCCTGGCTGCTCCGAGGCCAGACGGCCTTGAGGCTCAAGCCGAGGGGGGGCGAGGCAGAGGAGGTGCGGGACGGAGAGGAGGCAGGGGCGCCGAGGAGGAGGGTTGAGGCGACGGCGGGAAGGACCGGGTGGAGGAGAAGAGAGGCGGCGAGGAGATGGATGGAGGAGAGGAAGGAGGCCCCAGGAGAGGGAGATGGGGCCTGGCGCCGGTGGAGGTGACGAGCAGAGGGTTGAGGCGCGGCGAGGAGGGTAGGGAGAGGGGCGACGAGGGGAAAGGGAGAGGGGCGAGGAGAAGAGAGGCCGGCGGCGACGAGGGATCGAGCGAGGAGGTGAGGAGAGGGAGAGATGGGGATCGGGCAGGGAGAGAGATGCGGGATCGGGCAGGGAGCGGCGCTAGGAGGGAGGAACGAGAGGAGGAGAGCGATGCGGGCTAGGGTTAGAGGGCGCGGGCATGGGCCTTGGGCCGGGAGGCTAGGCCGGCTGGAGGGAGGCGCTGGCTGGGCCTAGGCCTTAGAGGCCGCTGGGGGGGAATGGCCAGGAGGCCGGGCTGGGCTGGCTCCTCCTCTCTCTCTAATATATATACTTTAGCGAAAAAAGATAAAGAGAAGAAAAGAAAGAGAGGGTTGGGGAAAGGATTTGGACATGGGGATTATTTTCCGAGCTTGCAAAATTGCGAGGAATTTAACAAAATGATCCAAGGATTTTGGTGGAACTCCGGAAAAAGATGAAAGAAATATTGGCAAGGTGTGGAGACCAAACTTGAAGTAGAAAAGGCATTGGAATTTGCAAGTGTGTTATGGTGAATTCCAATTAATGGAATATTTTTAATATAGCTCCCTAATATTGGGAGGATATGTTATAAAGAGAAAACACCATTCCCTCGATTTAAAATGGATCGAAAAATCCATACAATTTATTTAGAAGAGTTTTTTAAAAAAAATTAATGATATGATGGCATGATGACATGATGCAATGCAAGAGATGCAAAGAGGAAAACAACAAGCAAAACAAAACACATGACGAAACCCGGAATCCATGGAAGGCATCTGAATCTCCGGTCTTGGGGCGTCACACATCATGAATGAATTCAACAATATAACCAGCACCTAAAGCATTCTTTTCATGATCTACAAGCATAGAAAATTTACTACTCTCCACATAAGCAAAATTCTTCTCATTCGGGATAGTGGGAGTATCATAAGAGACTTGAATACTATAAATTTTTTCCACATTAAAAGAGTAATGTTCAGAAAAAGGGTAATCATAATCATGAAAAGTTTTATAAATATAATCATCACTACTCTTTATATCATAAGTTTTATCACAATAATCATCATAAGTAGCAACTTCGTTCTCATCATAATCGATTGAAACCTCTTCCAAAATAGTGGATACATCACTAAATAAAGTCATGAACTCTCCAAATCCACTTTCCTAAATATTATAAGCTTGAACATCCTCCAAAATAGTGGGATCATTTCTTCCTAAAGTTGACACTCTTCCAAACCCACTTTCATCAATATAATCATCATAAGTAGAAGGCATGCTATCATCATAACTACTTTGCATATCAAAACTTGAGAGGCTAAAAATATCATCATTATTAAACATAGCATCCCCAAGCTTGGGACAAACATTAATTGCAGCAAATATATTCTCAAATATGTCATCCTCATCAAACATAGCTTCCCCAAAACTGGGCCTTTTCATATCATAAGCATAATCACTCTCATCATTAATAGTATGGATAGCACCAATAGTATGCAAACATTATTATATTCTTACAAGCAAGTGCCAAAAAGATTTTCAAGATCATAAGGAGTATCATTATCTTCTCAATCATAATCATCACAAAAAGCAATAGGCATAACTAGATCATCATCAAGTGCATCATCTTCCACAATTATTTTTGATTCATTTTCATGAGGCACAACAATAATAGGAGCAACATTATTGGGGAGAGATATCTTTTTACCTCTCTTCCTTTTTTTTTCTTCTTCTTCACCACATCATGCGTGAGTTCAATCCTCTTTCTGGAGCTCCTTATTGATGAGATTGGTTGAATAGAAGGCTCCTCCTCATTACCTGATTCATCATAAGAAATAATAGGAGGATATTGGGAAGTCTCTTCCCTTTCGTTAGTATTCTCTTCATCCTCTATTTGTTTTCCTTTCTTTATGTAATTGGCAATATAAGGATTTTCAATGCAATTCACCGCACAATACATATACATTTCTTCTAGATCAATATCGAGGAATTTCTTGAGGTTATATTCTGGAATATGCTTAGTTTGACGTTTTAATTCTTCATAACCCAAGAGCAAACTAAGTTCATTATGATGCGCAAGGGAAATCAAGTCATCACAATTTTTGGACATGATTCGATCATGAAACAACTTGAAATTGATATGTAAATGACCATGTTCATTGCAAATTTCACAAGTACGGCTAAGATATCTTAAATTTTCAGCACTAACTTCTAGCCTTTCTTGCAACCATTTAGTTTATAAATGCTTATGCCTCTTTCAATATCTATCTTCTCTATTTTGTGTATACTTGCAAACCCAATACACTCCACAAAAATTGACATGTTTATAGGAGACATTTTCATCATGACTAGAGCAATCATCATTAGTACTATGGTATTCAAGGAGTTCATACTAACAACATTGCAATCATGCTCATCATTCAAAGATTTAGTGCCAAACATTTTAATGCATTCTTCTTCTAACACTTTGGCACAATTTTCTCTTCCATCATACTCACGAAAGATATTAAAAAGGTGAAGCTTATGAGACAAACTCAGTTCCATTTTTTATAGTTTTCTTTTATAAACTAAACTAGTGCTAAAACAAGAAACCAAAATATTTGACTGCAAGATCTAAAGATATACCTTCAAGCACTCACCTCCCCGGCAACGGCGCCAGAAAAGAGCTTGATAACTACTACTCAACCTTTTTCTTGTAGACGTTGTTGGGCCTCAGAGTGCAGATGTTTGTAGGACAGTAGCAAGTTTCCTCAAGTGGATGACCTAAGGTTTATCAATCCGTAGGAGGCGTAGGATGAAGATGGTCTCTCTCATGCAACCCTGCAACCAAATAACAAAGAGTCTCTTGTGTCTCCAACACACCGAATACAATGGTAAATTGTATAGGTGCACTAGTTCGGCGAAGATATGGTGATACAAGTGCAATATGGGTGGTAGATATAGGTTTTTGTAAACTGAAAATATAAAAACAGCAAGGTAGCAAGCGTTAAAAGTGAGCATAAACGGTATTGCAATGATAGGAAACAAGGCCTAGGGTTCATAGTTTCACTAGTGCAAGTTCTCTAAACAATAATAACATAATTGGATCATATAAATATCCTTCAAATGCAAAAAAGAGTCACTCTAAAGTCACTAATAGCGGAGAACAAACGAAGAGATTATGGTACGGTACGAAACCACCTCAAAGTTATTCTTTCCAATCAATCCGTTGGGCTATTCCTATAAGTGTCACAAACAGCCCTAGAGTTCATACTAGAATAACACCTTAAGACACAAATCAACCAAAACCCTAATGTCACCTAGATACTCCAATGTCACCTCAAGTATCCGTGGGTATGATTATACGATATGCATCACACAATCTCAACTTCATCTATTCAACCAACACATAGAACCCCAAAGAGCGCCCCAAAGGTTCTACCGGAGAATCACGATGAAAACGTGTGCCAACCCCTATGCATAGGTTCATGGGCGGAACCCGCAAGTTGATCACCAAAACATACATCAAGTGAATCACGTGATATCCCATTGTCACCACAGATACGCACGGCAAGACATACATCAAGTGTTCTCAAATCTTCAAAGACTCAATCCAATAAAATAACTTCAAAGGGGAAACTCAATCCATTACAAGAGAGTAGAGGGGGGAGAAGCAACATAAGATCCAACTATAATAGCAAAGCTCGCGATACATCAAGATCGTGCCAAATCAAGAACACAAGAGAGAGAGAGAGAGAGAGAGAGAGAGAGAGAGAGAGAGAGAGAGAGAGAGATCAAACACATAGCTCTTGGTACAAACCCTCACCCCGAGGGTGAACTACTCCTCCTCGTCATGGAAAGCACCGGATGATGGAGATGGCCACGGTGAGGTTCCCTCCCAGGTGCTTGGACAGGTCCCGATTGGTTTTGGTGGCTACAGAGGCTTACTGCAATGGAACTCCCGATCTATTCTCCATTCTGGAAGTTTTAGGGTACATGGGTATATATGGGTGAAAGAAGTACGTCGGTGGACCCCGGGGGGCCCACGAGGCACGGGGCGCGCCCTAGGGGGGCGCCCCCCACCCTCGTGGCCACCTCCCTCCTTTCCTGACGTGCACTCCAAGCTTTTCTGGTAGCTTTCCTTCCAAAAATAACTTCTCCAGCTTGATTTCATTCCGTTTCGACTCGTTTGATATTCCTTTTCTTGAAACATCAAATAGGCAAAAACAAAGAATCTGGGCTGGGCCTCCGGTTAATAGGTTAGTCCCAAAATAATATAAAAGTGGATAATAAAGCCCAATATTGCCCAAAATAGTAGATAATATAGCATGGAGCAAGCAAAAATTATAGATACGTTGGAGACGTATCAACAAACACGTATCATCACGGAAGTGTATTTTTTTGTAGTGCCTCTAGATGTCTTCTAGTCCAAGAAAAATCATCGCGAAAGTTTTATTCCATTTGGACTCCGTTTGATAGTCATTTTCTACAAAACTCTAAAACAAGGAAAAAAAACAGGAACTGGCACTGGGCTCTAGGTTAATAGGTTAGTTCCAAAAATAATATAAAATAGCATATTGATGCATATAAAACATCCAAAACAGATAATATAATAGCATGGAACAAAAAAAATTATATATACGTTGGAGACGTATCACCTATCTTCTCAAACTTAATCTTTCACCCTGTAACCAGCCATCACATCTCTCCACTAACCAGAAATGCAAAGAAAGAAGCTAAGGAGCAGCACATTACCAGAACGAAGAAGTACAACCATAATAGCAATGGGCAAACGAAGGCGGAGCAACATACGAACAACCTGAGAAAAACATGGCCCGATTACCGCACATGCATTCTATCGAACATGTTGCATGCAGGCAAGCGGAACGAAGACTAACCTCAGTGCAAAATGCGGAACGGCGCGACGGCCGGCGCGGCGTAGGACAACAAGGGAAGGGAATGGGCTGCACATGTAGTAGGAAAGAGGAAGAGCACCGAGGTAAGAAGGATGCATTGCATAGAGGAATCAGAGGGAAAGAGGAGGAACCAAGGAAGGTAAACACTGACCTTAACCAATGACACCGACCGAGCGTGCAAACGTCATTACAACGGGCATGAACACCGACGACAAAGAAGAGTAGTCAGCTGTAGCAAGGTGAAAAGGAGCGAAGCATGGCAGAGTGAAGAAGGCGAACGACGCCGAGCAACAATGGAGAGCGGGAGAGGGAAAATGAGCAAACATAGGAAAGATGAACGAGGAGAAAAGGGATGGGCACGACCTCTCTCCACACCAGGCAGCAAACACAACACGGGAATTGACCCACCACTGTGACGAAGGCACGCGTCCTAAGCGGGGCTAGCCAACCCCACAGTCATACAGATAGCATGCCAATGGGCTAAAGCCACCCGTGCAAGGGAGGGTCGCGCATGCTCGGGACACGCTCCGCAGAAGTGGGGCCCACGGTGCGGAGTTCGCTCGTCCGGTTGGTGGAAAAGTGAATCAGCCACAGCGAGCCCGCAGCGACAACCATACCCTGGAAATCCCAGACGAGATGCCACGCGACGCACATGAAACACACCCGAGACGCCCACGCAGAGCACCTACTACAACTGACAACAAGGACCGACAACACAGGGCCACATGTCATCGCACCAGTAGCAATGTTGTACACCAGGCGGGTGCACATGTGGCTGCCCACCCTGTGCAGCCCGCAGAGTCAATCCCCACGCTGCAAGACTACCCGCGCACACCCCATCTCGTCAGGAGCCTAGCCACCGCAGCCGGCGAGCGGGGCCAGCAGCAGTATCGTCCCACCTGTCAGCGCGATGAGAGCGTGGAAAGCGGGTGTGCATGCACCAACCAACCCATCCGCTGCCCCACACGCACACAAGCCACAATCAGCGTGGAACAATCCATTCGACGTGCACAACGCGCACCCACATCCTGTGAGAAGCCCAGCCAGCACAACCAACGAGTGGGGCCAGCACCATCACTGGCCCACCGGTCATACGTGGAGGGCGTGGAAAGCGGGTGCATATGCGTCGACCAACCCTTCCGCGGGCACCCATGCACGCACACCACAGTCAACAGGAAGCGATCCATGCAACGCGCGAGGAATGGTCACCAGAGATTTTGGAACCCAGCCAACGGAAGAACTCGACGAGCCCACCAGTCATCCTATTCCACACATGATCATTGGGTCAAAACAAGCAGTAGAAATCAAACGGGCCACATGACCACGTTGACCCGACCAGAGGCAATCAAATAGCTAGAACGACACGAAAACGAGGGAGCCCTCGGATGGGCAGGTCGTCTAGAAGCCTTATATGTTAGAATTGCTCAACAGTAATCACTGTATGTGTTTTCAAGAGAGAAGCCTTCATTGAAAACTATGGCCCCCGGGTCTATCTTTTAGCATGTTATTTTGAGATTTACAAATCCAAAAACCCAAAAATACCTCGTTGCAATTTATTTACCTTTACTTTATTTTGCACTTTTATTTATTTTTTATACCTATCTCTTTCAGATCTCATCCTTGCAAGTAACTGTGAAGGGATTGACAACACCTTTATCGCGTTAGGTGCAAGTATTTGTTTGTTTGTGTAGGTCAAACCATCGATGACTTGTGTGTTTATCCTACTGGATTGATACCTTTGTTCTCAAACTGAGGGAAATACTTATCTCTACTTTGCTGTATCACCCTTTCCTCTTTAAGAGAAAAACCAACGCAAGCTCAAGAAGTAGCAGTATGATAGAGAAACTGCTAGCTAATAATGCTTATGCAGGAGATGGAACATTACATCATGATATGCACCTAATCTATGTGGATGAAGTTTGTGGATTATTTAAGCTTGCAGGTTTACCCGGAGATGAAGTTAAGAAGAAGGTCTCCCCTTTATCTTTGAAAGGCATTGACATGGTATAGGCCATGTGATGATATTGGAACGTAGGACTAGAATCGGTTGAAATTGGAATTTCATTAAAAGTTTTATCAGATGCATCTGGTTCATCATGATCGGAATTATATATATAATTTTTGGCCTTGTGAAGGAGAAAGCATCACTCAAGCTTGGGGGAGGCTTAAGTACATGATGTATACATGCCCCAAATTATGAGCTCTCAAAGGAAATTATCTTACAGAATTATTATGCTCGTCTTTCTCATGATAATCAAAACATGCTCGATTCTTCTACAACTAGCTCTTTTATGAAGAAAACTAATGAAATCAGATGAGATCTTCTGGAAAGAATTAAACGCAACTCTAAAGATTTGGAACTCGACAAAGTTAATGAGTTAGGTCTAATACTTGAGTTCGATTGTGTTAAGTCTATTATGGATACTGAAGCTTTTCATGAGTTTAGCACTAAATATGGACTTGAGTCTAAGATAGTAGCTTATTTTTGTGAATCATTTGCTACTCATGCCGATCTCCCTAAGAAGAAGTGGTTCAAATATCATCCCCCTATTGAAGAAAAGATTGAGGAGCCTGTTATAGTTTAAGATGAAAGTATCATTTACAATGTTGATCCAATTGTTCCTACTGATTATATTGAAAAGCCACCTTTCCCTGTTAGGATAAAGGAACATGATAAGGTTTCAACCATTGTTAATGCTACTTCTTGAGCTTGCGTTGATTTTTCCCTTTAAGAGCAAAGGGTGATGCAGCAAAGCAGAGATATGTGTTTCCCTCAGTTAAGAACCAAGGTATCAATCTAGTAGGAGGAACACACGAGTCCCCAATAGATGCACCAACACAAACTAACAAACACTTGCACACAACACGAAAAGGGGCTGTCAATCCCTTCACGGTCACTAGCAAGGGTGAGATCTGGTAGAGATTGATATAAAAGATAACTAAAAGTGTAAAATAAAATAAAGATAAATAAATTGCAGCAAGGTATTTTGGCTTTTTCGTTTTATAGATCTAACATTAATATGATAAAAATAGATCCGGGGGCCATAGGTTTCACTAGAGTCTTCTTGAGGAGTCCTCGATTAGGGGGTCCTCGGGCGTCCGGGCTATGCAACATGGGTTGGACTAACGGGCCGTGAAGATACAAGATAGAAGACTTTCCCCCGTGTCCGGATGGGACTCTCCTTTGCGTGGATGGCAAGCTTGGCGTTCGGATATGAAGATTCCTTTCTCTGTAAAACGACTCTGTACAACCCTAGGCCTCTCCGGTGTCTATATAAACCGGAGGGTTTAGTACGTAGAGGCAATCATAATCATACAGGCTAGACATCTAGGGTTTAGCCATTACAATCTCGAGGTAGATCAACTCTTGTAACCCCTATACTCATTAAAGTCAATCAAGCAGGAAGTAGGGTATTACCTCCATTAAGAGGGACCGAACCTGGCTAAACATCGTGTCCCCTGCCTCCTGTTACCCTCGATCCTTAGACACACAGTTCGGGACCCCCTACCCGAGATATGCCGGTTTTGACACCGACATTGGTGCTATCATTGAGATTTCCACTGTGTCGTCGTCGAAAGGCCCGATGGCTCCATCGATCATCTACAACAATGCTGCCGTGAATGAGATTTTTCTCCCCGTCCAGATCTTTGTATTTGGTGTCTTCGCACTGCGTGCCAACTTGGTTGGCCACCTAAAGAAGATCGACAGCTATGCCCCTGGTCACCAGATCAGTTTTGGAAATCTGAACTATGTCGCTGATATCCGAAGAGACTTGATCTTCCAAGGGTTCGCGGCCCCAACCACCGCTCCGACCTTAGATCCGGAGCGCGTCACCAGGTCCGAAGACGGGAGTCTAGAGCCCGCCGGACTCTCTGCGGCTTTAGAGCTCAACGCTGGAGAACCGGAGAGAATAGCGTCTCCGGCAGTCATCACAAAGCCGGACTCTTCTCCGGACACTAGCTTCGAACCCTCGAAGTCCGCGTCATGCGAGCTCGGCCAGGAACTTTTTGTCCCCGTCCAAACCTTGCTCTTAAACGAGGCTTTGGACTTAATGCGGCCCCTCACCATCACAGAGGAACCGCTTCCAAATTGCGCCTAGCCCGGACTAGGGGCTGAAAATAGGGAATTTTACTTCCCACCCACTGTCAGTGTTAAAACCGGCGGATCTCGGGTAGGGGGTCCCGAACTGTGCGTCTAAGGCCGATGGTAACAGGAGGCGGGGGACACAATGTTTACCCAGGTTTGGGCCCTCTCTATGGAGGTAATACCCTACTTCCTGCTTGATTGATCTTGATGAATATGAGTATTATAAGAGTTGATCTACCACGAGATCGTAATGGCTAAAACCCTAAAAGTCTAGCCTGTATGACTATCTCCCCTTTCCGTACTAAGCCCTCCGGTTTATATAGACATCGGAGGGGGTAGGGTTGTACAAAGTTGGTTACAGAGAAAGGAATCTTCATATTCGGTCGCCAAGCTTTCCTTCCATGCCAAGGAGAGTCCCATCCGGATACGGGTGGGGTCTTTGATCTTCGTATTTTCATAGCCCATCAGTCCGGCCCATGTCCAACAGGCCGGACGCCCGAGGGCCCCTTAGTCCAGGACTCCCTCAGTAGCCCCTGAACTAGGCTTTCAATGACGAGGTGTCCGGCGCGCGGATTGTCTTCGGTATTGCAAGGCGGGTTCTCCTTCCCGAACACTCCAAGACAGTCTTCAGACGCAATGAACGTGTCCGGATCTGTAACACAAGTACCGCACACACAGTCCATAGAGAGTATAATATTTCACGAGTCCCATCCTGCTGACAACTTTTGGCGAGATGACATCACGCCTGCCCGGTCATTATTTCGAACCGTTTTCTTTTATCGTTCCGCGTTTCGAGATGCGGTTTCCATTGGCACGTCTTGTCAAAGCAGAGATCGTGTCCCCTTATTGCGGGATTCTCATCACTATGGGCGTGGGTAATCTAACCGTGCTGTTTACACAACCCTTGGGAACAGGCGAGTTTAGAGGCGAGTGGGGAGGCGTTCAATATTCACTGCCTTTATAAGGGGATAAGGATTCCCTTTCTTCACCCACGCCTTCTCTCCCTCTATGTCCTTCCATTCTCGAGCTCCAGCGCCCAAGTACCCATCTTCTCCTCCTCAAGGAAGCACTCAATCGTGTCCGGATCCGGAGGCCAAGGCAAGTGGATGTTCTCCTCCGTCACGGAGAAGGACATCACCCAGCTTCGGGCGGCCGGTTATCTGGCGAAAGGAATCGCCCACCGTCTGCCTACCAAGGGGCAAGTCATCCCCACCACAAGCCTCTTGAGAGGTGGTCTTCCTCCGCACTTCGCTCAAGGGTTAGGGTTTCCACTCCACCATTTCGTCCGTGGGCTAATGTTCTATTACGGGTTAGATTTCCATGATCTAGCCCCGAACTCTTTCCTCAACATCTCAGATTCATAGTCGTGTGTGAGGCTTTCCTCCGCATCCAGCCCCACTTCGGACTATGGCTTAAGATCTTCAACGTGAAGCCGAAGGTGGTGGATGGTCAGCACGCGGAGACTGTCAAGGAGTGGCGAAAATCGCATACGGACTTCATCTGAACTGCGCCGTGACATGGCCCGATACAGAGGTGCCGCACACCCCCTATGCTTCACTGATGAGGAAATGGAGCACTAGTTCACAGAAGGGTTTAAACCCGTGAACATTGAATCATACGACGTCACAACAGATCCCGCAGTATGGATTGAAGATTTTCTTCTCCACATTCACATGGCTCGCGGTGGCGATCTACACACCATCAAATACCTTCCCCTAAAACTTAAGGGACTAGCTCGGCACTGGTTAAATAGCCTCCCAGAAAACTCTATTGGAAGCTGGGAAGACTTGGAAGATGCCTTTAGAGACAACTTCCTAGGAACTTATGTCCGGCCTCTGGATGCCGATGACCTCAGTCATATAGTTCAGCAGCCCGGAGAGTCCGTCAGGAAATTCTGGACCAGGTTCCTGATTAAAAAGAACCTGATTATGGACTGTCCGGACACCGAAGCCCTAGCGGCCTTTAAGCACGACATCCGCGACGAATGGCTCGCCCGACACCTCGGCCGAGAAAGACCGAAGTCCATGGCAACCCTTACAACACTAATGACCCGCTTTTGCGCGGGTGAAGATAGCTGGCTAGCCCGTGGCAGCAACAGTACCTGCGACCCTGGCACTTCCGAAGCTAGAAATGGCAACGGAAGGCCCCGACGCAACAAACATAAGCGTCGGAGCAACAATGATAATACAGAGGATACGGCGGTCAACGCCAGATTGAGTGGCTCCAAATCTGGTCAATGATAGAAGCCATTCAAAAGAAACAGATGGCTCATCTAGCTTGGACCGAATACTCGATCGACCCTGCCAGATTCACGGCACCCCCGAGAAGCCTGCCAATCATACCAACAGACGTTGTTGGGTCTTTAAACAGGCCAGTAAATTAAATACCGAACATAAGGAGAAAGGGTCGCCCAGCGAGGACGACGATGAGGAGCCCCGTCCACCGAACGCAGGGGGACAGAAGAAATTTCCCCCCGAAGTCAAAACGGTGAATATGATATACATTACTCATATCCCCAAAAGGGAGCGCAAGCGCGCGCTAAGGGACTTCTATGCGATAGAGCCAGTCGCCCCGAAATTCAACCCATGGTCGGCCTATCCGATAACCTTTGATCGCAAGGACCATTCAACCAGTATCCATCACAGAGGTTCGGACGCATTGGTCCTCGATCCAATCATTGACGGATTCCACCTTACGCGGGTCCTCATGGACGGCGGCAGCAGCCTTAACCTGCTCTATCAAGACACAGTCTGCAAGATGGGTATTGATCCATCAAGAATCAAGCCCACTAAAACGACCTTTAAAGGAGTAATACCCAGTGTAGAGGCTCGCTGCACGGGCTCAATCACATTGGAGGTCGTCTTCGGTTTGCCGGACAACTTCCGAAGCAAAGACTTGATCCTTGACATCGTCCCCTTCCGCAGTGGCTACCATGCACTACTCGGACGAACCGCGTTCGCTCGCTTCAATGCGGTCCCACACTATGCCTATCTCAATCAAGATGCCCGGACCACGCGGTGTTATAACAGTCAAAGGAAACATGGAATGCTCCCTCCGTACTGAGGAGCACACCGCGGCCCTGGCAGCGGAAGTACATGGCGGCCTTATCAAGCCAACTGTTACATCGGCGGCCAAGTCCCCGGACACTGTCAAACGAGTCCAGACTACCCCAAAGTACGCCATTCCATCTCGTCAGGAGCTCGATTAGCAATTCGGCTTCCATCTCAGCTCCTACCAAATTGTGGCATATGTACCAAGCGTACATAATTACGCACTAAAGATACCATGGGACAGGATGGAGGCATAATAAAGATAAAGTCCACAATACGGCTATACCCTATCCGGACACTCATATTTCCCTTTCATCTTCTTTTTATTTTTCCAGGTTCCTTACAACCCACATCACCTTTTCGACGGTACCAAGGCCTCTTATCGAGGCCTATCATGAAAATACCGATCGATGATCCTCTCGAAGGACAATACACCATGGAGAAAAGCAGCATAGACGCGTGGCAGAATACCTGAGGGTCTTTAAAGATCACCTCGTCCGTTTTCAGGACACATAGACAGCTTTCCCTTGTGCTCGGCATGTAAAATAGCCTTGTTGCTTACCGCACTATTTGTACCAATATGTTTTGACGTATCAATCAGACCATAATGGAAACAGTTTCTAGACCTACCTATGCGGTATTGGCCTACCTCTTAATCTGTATTTCCCTGTTTTTCTCCGATTATCATGTACACCTTGGTACGACTTAAATCGTCAGGGGCTCTATTGTGCCATGTACATTTTTTAAATACTAAATAAAGTCCGAACACTTTCATAGTACAATTCGGAGTCCCGAACATAGCATTATATGCATGGCTCCGAATCATGTCCTTGGTCAATAGTTGGGTTGCCCGGCTCCTATGGTTACTACCTTACGCTCCGCTTGTTCGGCTAAGGTAGTAAAGGGAGAACTACTGCGATTGTGTTTCCGGTTCATCCGGACAAACACCTCAATAGAGAAAGCCGAAAACTGACTGTCATGATGTGGCGAGAGCTGGTCAGCTATTCGGTGACTAAGTATAAATCTCTTGCATTTTTTCCGCATTACGCGACAGGCCGGCCTTCACCCGGCTGGGCATCCACAGCACCCAAGTTCGGATAATCGAACAATACTAGGGGCTGCGCCCACACTCCCATTATAAAACTCCTATGGCTAAGTGAGAGCAATAAAGCCACATAGTCCAATTGCCTGGTTCACCGCACTAACACCTCCTTCACGGACCAAAACGTTAGGTCAAGTGTGTTCAAATGCTACCCCGAACACCCCCGTACTACTTACGTGGGGTCTGAAGTCGACGACTGGCCAACTCTCAGATGTCGTAAACGGCCGCACAGGAGGATATATTTTAGAGTAAAACAAGCAACATATCATACATAAGCCTTGTTTCATAATACAGGATTGGACAACATAGATACATTCATTCAAAAATAATGTCCTTCGAACACTGGCCCTCTACAATGCGGGATCCTTCCAGGACATCATCGAGCGTGCGGTGCTCTTTGCCTGCGGGCGGTCCCTCGGTTGCGAGCTTGACGGCGCCCATCTTCGCCCATTGCACTTTGACACGGGCGAAGGCCATCCGCGCACCTTTGATGCAGACCGACCGCTTCACGGCATCAAGCTGGGGGCAGGCACTGACCAGCTGCTTCACGAGCCCGAAGTAGCTGCTGGGTATGGGTTCGGCGGGCCAAAGACAGATTATAACATCCCTCAAGGCCAATCCCGCCATCCTATGCAGTTCGGTCAACTGCTTCAGTTGATCGCTGAGGGGCACGGGATGCTCTGGCGCGAGGTACTGCGACCAGAACAGCTTTTCCGTCGCGCTCCCCTCTTTGGCTCGGAAGAACTCCGCAGCATCAGCAATACTCCGGGGCAGGTCCGCAAACGCTCCTGGAGAACTCCAAATCCGGGTCAGCAAGATATACTTTCTTCTCACAAATTTGCTCTGCATGTTAAAAGCCTCACCAGCCGCAATCTGCTTTGCCTCGTGGATCTCCCGGGAGGCGCTTTGGGCTTCGGTCCGGGCTTCCTGTGCACTTTGGAGGGCCTTAGCAAGTTTGGACTTTTGATCCGAAATCTTGCGCTCTAGGGACTCACATTTTCTTATCGCATCCTTGAGCTCTTGCTGAACTTCCCCCACCCTGGATTCATGTTTCAGGCGGGCAGCTCGTTCCTCTTCCGCCTCCTTCTTGGCTTCGGCCAACGTGTTCTTGAGGGCTTCGACCTCCGAAGCATCAGCTATGAACATAATTATAAAACTCATTCAGATAACAAATCAAGAGCAGATCTCAGTTCGAACGTGTTTCAGTATCACATACCTTGCTTTTCCTCTAACTTCTGACTTAGCTCGGATGCTTCGGTGGCATGGGAAGCTGACGCCTGCATCGCAGCCTGTTTGATGCTACCTCTTGAGCATGTGTTGGTTTTCCCTTGAAGAGGAAAGAGTGGTGCAGCAAAGTACGGTAAGTATTTCCCTCAGTTTTTAAGAACCAAGGTATCAATCAAGTAGGATACTACACAATCGCCTAGTACCTGCACAAATAATCAAGAACCTTGCAACCAACGCGATAAAGGGGTTGTCAACCCCTTCACGACCACTTGCAAAAGTGAGATCTGATAAAGATAATAAGATAAATATTTTTGGTATTTTTGTTGTATAGATTGGAAAATAAAGATTGCAAAATAAATAGTAAACTAGAATTATAGATCGGAAACTTATATGATGTAAAGTAGACCCGGGGGCCATAGGTTTCACTAGTGGCTTCTCTAATGATAGCATATATTGTGGGTGAACAAATTACTGCCGAGCAATTGATAGAAAAGTGCATAGTTATAAGAATATCTAGGCATGATCATGAACATAGGCATCACGTCCGTGTCAAGTAGACCGAAATGATTCTGCATCTACTACTATTAGTCCACACATGGACCGCTATCCAACATGCATCTAGAGTATTAAGTTCATAAGAACAGAGTAACGCATTAGGCAAGATGACATGATGTAGAGGGATAAACTCAAGCAATATGATATAAACCCCATCTTTTTATCCTCGATGGCAACAATACAATATGTGTCGGTTCCCTTTCCGTCACTGGGATCGATCACCGCAAGATTGAACCCAACGCTAAGCACTTCTCCCATTGCAAGAAAGATCAATCTAGTAGGCCAAACTAAACCGATAATTCGAAGAGACTTGCAAAGATATCAAATCATGCATATAAGAATTCCGAGAAGAATCAAATATTGTTCATAGATAATCTTGATCATAAACCCACAATTCATCGGATCTCGGCAAACACACCGCAAAAAGTATTACATCGAATAGATCTCCAAGAACATCGAGGAGAACTTTGTATTGAGAACCAAAGAGAGAGAAGAAGCCATCTAGCTAATAACTATGGACCCGAAGGTCTGTGGCAAACTACTCACACATCATCGGAGAGGCTATGGTGTTGATGTAGGAGCCCTCCGTGATCGAATCCCCCTCCGGCGGATCACCGGAAAAGGCCCCAAGATGGGATCTCACGGGTACAGAAGGTTGCGGCAGTGGAAAAGTGGGTTTGTGGCTCTCCTCGATGTTTTCAGGTTATAAGAGTATATATAGGCGAAAAAAGTAGGACGGTGGAGCTACGAGGGGCCCACGAGGCTGGGGACGCGCCTACCCCCCTGGGCGTGCCCTCCTGCCTCGGGGCCACCTCGTTGCGTCTCTGACTTCCACTCCAAGTCTCCTGGATTGCGTTTGTTCCAAGAAAGATCCTCGCAAAGGTTTCGTTCCGTTTGATATTCCTTTTCTGCGAAACACTGAAATAGGCAAAAAAACAACAATTTGCATTGGACCTTCAGTTAATAGGTTAGTCCCAAAAATAATATAAAAGAGTATATTAAAGCCCATTAAACATCCAAAACAGATAATATAATAGCATGGAACAATCAAAAATTATAGATACGTTGGAGACGTATCAAGCATCCCCAAGCTTAATTCCTGCTCGTCCTCGAGTAGGTAAATGATAAAAACAGATTTTTTTATGTGGAATGCTACCTAGCATAAATTTCAATGTAATTCTCTTTATTATGGCATGAATGTTTAGATCCAAAAGATTCTAGACAAAAGTTTAATATTGATATAAAAATAATAATACTTCAAGCATGCTAACCAAGCAATATGTCTTATCAAAATAACATAGCCAAAGAAAGCTTATCCCTACAAAATCATATAGTTTGGCCATGCTTCATTTTCGTCACACAACATGCTCCCATCATGCACAACCCAGATGACAAGCCAAGCAATTATTTCATACTTAGCCTTTCAAACTCTTTCAACTTTCACGCAATATATGAGCGCGAGCCATGGACATAACACCATGGGTGGAATAGAATATGATGATGGAGGTTGTGTGAGAAGACAAAAAAGGAGAAAGTCTCACATTGACGTGGCTAATCAGCGGGCTATGGAGATGCCCATCAATTGATATCAATGCAAGGAGTAGGGATTTCCATGCAACGAATGCACTAGAGCTATAAATATATGAAAGCTCAACAAAAGAAACTAAGTGGGTGTGCATCCAACTTGCTTGCTCACGAAGACCTAGGGCATCTTGAGGAAGCCCATCATTGGAACATACAAGCCAAGTTCTATAATGAAAAATTCCCACTAGTATATGAAAGTGAGAAAATAAGAGACTCTCTACCATGAAGATCATGGTGCTACTTTGAAGCACAATTGTGGAAAAAAGGATAGTAACATTGCCCCTTCTCTCTTTTTCTCTCATTTTTTTATTTGGGCCTTCTCTCTCTTTTTTATGGCCTCTTTTTTTATTTGGGCTTCTTTGGCCTCTTTTTATATTTATTTATTTTTCGTCCGGAGTCTCATCCCGACTTGTGGGGGGAATCATAGTCTCCATCATCCTTTCCTCACATGGGACAATGCTCTAATAATGAAGATCGTCACAATTTTATTTACTTACAACTCAAGAATTACAACTCGATACTTAGAAAAAAAATATGACTCTATGTGAATGCCTCCGGTGGTGTACCGGGATGTGCAATGAATCAAGAGTGACATGTATGAAAGAATTATGAAGGTGGCTTTGCCACAAATACAATGTCAACTACATGATCATGCAAAGCAATGTGACAATGATGGAGCGTGTCATAATAAACGGAACGGTGGAAAGTTGCATGGCAATATATCTCGAAATGGCTATGGAAATGCCATAATAGGTAGGTATGGTGGTTGTTTTGAGGAAGATATAAGGAGTCTTATGTGTGATAGAGCGTATCATATCACGGGGTTTGGATGCACCGGCGAAGTTTGCACCAACTCTCGAGGTGAGAAAGGGCAATGCATGGTACCGAAGAGGCTAGCAATGATGGAAGGGTGAGAGTGCGTATAATCCATGGACTCAACATTGGTCATAGAGAACTCACATACTTATTGCAAAAATGTACAAGTCATCAAAACCAAGAACTATGCGCATGCTCCTAGAGGGATATATTGGTAGGAAAAGTCCATCGCTCGTCCCCGGCCGCCACTCATAAGGAAAGCAATCAAAGAACACCTCATGCTTCAAATTTTTCACACAACGTTTACCATACGTGCATGCTACGGGACTTGCAAACCTGAACACAAGTATCTCTCAATTCCACAATTAGCCAACTAGCATGACTCTAATATTACCACCTTTATATCTCAAAACAACTATCAAGTATCAAACTTCCCATAGTATTTAATGCACTCTATTTATTATACCCATCTTGGATGCCTATCATATTAGGACTAATTTTATAGCCAAAGCAAATTACCATGCTGTTCTAAAAGATTCTCAAAATAATATAAGTGAAGCATGAGAGATCAATAATTTATATAAAATAAAACCACCACCGTGCTCTAAAAAGTTATAAGTGAACACTAGAGCAAAATTATCTAGCTCAAAAGATATAAGTGAAGCACATAGAGTATTCTAATAAATTCCGATTCATGTGTGTCTCTCCCAAAAGGTGTGTCCAGCAAGGATGATTGTGGTAAACTAAAAAGCAAAGACTCAAATCATACAAGACGCTCCAAGAAAAACACATATCATGTGGTGAATAAAAATATAGCCTCAAGTAAAGTTACTGATAGACGAAGACGAAAGAGGGGATGCCTTCCGGGGCATCCCCAAGCTTAGGATTTTGGTTGTCCTTGAATTTTACCTTGGGTTGCCTTGGGCATCCCCAAGCTTAGGATTTTGCCACTCCTTATTCCAAAATCCATCAAATCTTTACCCAAAAACTTAAAAACTTCACAACACAAAACTTAAACAGAAAATCTCATGAGCTCCGTTAGTGTAAGAAAACAAACCACCACTTTAAGGTACTGTAATGAACTCATTATTTATTTATATTGGTGTTAAAACTAATTTATTCCAACTTATCTATGGTTCATACCCCCCGATACTAGCCACAGATTCATGAAAATAAGCAAACAACACATGAAAAGCAGAATCTGTCAAAAATAGAACGGTATGGAGCAATATGTATCAAACGTATACTACTGTAACTCCAAAAATTCTGAAATAAATTGGTGGACGTGAGTAATTTGTCTATTAATCATCTGCAAAAAGAATCAACCTAAAATCACTCTCCAGTAAAAAATGGCATCTAATCTCGTGAGCGCAAAAGGTTCTGTTTTTTACAGCAAGATCGCAAAGACTTCACCCAAGTCTTCCCAAAGGTTCTACTTGGCACAAACACTAATTAAAACATAAAACCACATCTAAACAGAATCTAGATGAATTATTTATTACTAAACAGGAACAAAAATAAAATAAACAAAATAAAAATTGGGTTGTCTCCCAACAAGCGCTATCGTTTAACACCCTAAGCTAGGCATTGAGATTTCGATGATGCTCACATGAAAGAAAAGAACTGAAGCGCAAAGAGAGCATCATGAAACACGTGACAAACACATATAAGTCTAACATACTTCCTATGCATAGGCATCTTATAGGAAAACAAATTATCATAGCCAGCAAAAACTAGCATATGCAAGGAAGTGGAAAGAAACAATAGCAATCTCAACATAACGAGAGGTAATTTTGTAACATGAAAATTTCTACAACTATATTTTCCTCTCTCATAATAATTACATGTGGAATCATATTCAAATTCAACAATATAGCTCTCACATAATTTTTTCTCCACATGATCCACATGCATGCAAAGTTGACACTCTTCCAAAATATCATTAACTAAAGTCATGACCTCTCCAAACCCACTTTTATCAAAAACTTCATAAGATTGAACATTACCCAAATATGTGGGATCTAAAGTTGACACTCTTCCAAACCCACCTTCAGTATTATTTCAAACATTATTATCAATCTCATAATCATCATGGGGCTTAAATAAATTTTCAAGATTGTAAGAAGAATCACCCCAATCATGATCATTGCAACAAGTAGAGGACATAGCAAAACTAGCATCCCCAAGCTTAGGGTTTTGCATATTATTAGCACAATTGACACAAATAGAATTTATATTAAAACCATTGCAATCATGCTTTTTATTCAAGGAGCTATCATGAATCACTTCATAGATTTCTTCAACACAATTTTTAGGTTCATGAATTTCAAGCAAAACTTCATAAAGATAATCTAGTGCGCTCAACTCACTAGCAATAGGTTCATCATAATTGGATCTCTTAAAAGGATTAGCAAGAGGATGAGGATCCATAGCAATAGATTTTCAGCAAGCGAAGATGCAAGCATATAGAAGGCACATAGAAACACAAGCAAACAAAAGATCTAATGAGAAAAAGGTGAACGTGTAAGAGGGGCGAATAAAATGGCAAAGGTGAAGTGGGGGAGAGGAAAACGAGAGGCAAATGGCAAATAATGTAATGCGAGGGATAAGAGTTTGTGATGGGTACTTGGTATGTCTTGACTTGAGCGTAGATCTCCCCGACAACGACGCCAGAAATGGCTAGTTGACGGGAGATCAAATCTTGACTTGACTTGGCGCAAATCTCCCCGGCAACGGCGCCAGAAATCCTTCTTACTACCTCTCGAGCATGCGTTGGTTTTCCCTTGAAGAGGAAAGGGTGACGCAGCAAAGTAGCGTCAGTATTTCCCTCAGTTTTTGAGAACCAAGGTATCAATCTAGTTGGAGACCACGCAAATCGCCTAGTACCTGCACAAACAATCAAGAACCTTGCAACCAACGCGATAACGGGGTTGTCAACCCCTTCACGGCCACTTGCAAAAGTGAGATCTGATAAAGATAATAAGTTAAATATTTTTGGTATTTGATACGTCTCCAACGTATCTATAATTTGTGATTGCTCCATGCTATATTATCTACTGTTTTGACCATATTGGGCTCTATTTTCCACTTTTATATTATTTTTGGGACTAACCTATTAACCGGAGGCCCAGCCCAGAATTGCTGTTTTTTGCCTATTTCACTATTTTGAAGAAACGGAATATCAAACGGAGTCCAAACAGAATGAAACCTTCGGGAAGGTGATTTTCTCAACAAATATGATCCAGGAGACTTGGACCCTCCGTCAAGAAAGCCACGAGGAGGTCACGAGGGTGAAGGGCGTCCCCCCTAGGGCGCGCCCCCTGCCTCGTGGGCCCCTCGAAGCTCCACCGACGTACTCCTTCCTCCTATATATACCTACGTATCCCCAAACGATCAGATACGGAGCCAAAAACCTAATTCCACTGCCGCAACCTTCTGTACCCACGAGATCCCATCTTGGGGCCTGTTCCGGAGCTCCGCCAGAAGGGTAATCCACCATGGAGGGCTTCTACATCATCACCATAGCCCCTCCGATGAAGTGTGAGTAGTTTACCTCAGACCTTCGGGTCCATAGTTAGTAGCTAGATGGCTTCTTCTCTCTTTTTGGATCTCAATACAATGTTATCCCCCTCTCTCGTGAAGATCTATTCGACGTAATCTTATTTTTGCGGTGTGTTTGTTGAGACCGATGAATTGTGGGTTTATGATCAAGATTATCTATGAACAATATTAGAATCTTCTCTGAATTCTTTTATGTATGATTGGTTATCTTTGCAAGTCTCTTTGAATTATCAGTTTGGTTTGGCCTACTAGATTGGTTTTTCTTGCAATGGGAGAAGTGCTTAGCTTTGGGTTCAATCTTGTGGTGTCCTTTCCCAGTGACAGTAGGGGCAGCATGGCACGTATTGTATTGTTGCCATCGAGGATAACAAGATGGGGTATTTATCATATTGCATGAATTTATTCCTCTACATCATGTCATCTTGCTTAAGGCGTTACTCTATTTTCTTGAACTTAATACTCTAGATGCATGCTGGATAGCGGTCGATGAGTGGAATAATAGTAGTAGATGCACGCAGGAGTCGGTCTACTTGTCTCGGACGTGATGCCTATATACATGATCATATCTAGATATTCTCATAACTATGCTCAATTCTGTCAATTGCTCAACAGTAATTTGTTCACCCACCGTAGAATACTTATGCTCTTGAGAGAAGCCACTAGTGAAATCTATGGCCCCCGGGTCTATTCTCATCTTATCAATCTTAATCACTTTATTATTGCTTTGCTTTTTTACTTTGCCTTTTATTTTACTTTGCATCTTTATATCAAAAATACCAAAATTATTATCTATCATCTCTATCAGATCTCACTCCCGTAAGTGACCGTGAATGGCTTGACAACCCCTAATCGAGTTGGTTGCGTTGAGCTATTTGTTTTGTGTAGGTACGAGGGACTCGCCGTAGCCTCCTACTGGATTGATACCTTGGTTCTCAAAAACTGAGGGAAATACTTACTCTACTCTGCTGCATCACCCTTTCCTCTTCAAGGAAATCCAACGCAGTGCTCAAGAGGTAGCAGTATTTTTGTTGTATAGATTGGAAAATAAAGATTGCAAAATAAATAGTAAACTAGTATTATAGATCAGAAACTTATATGATGTAAAGTAGACCCAGGGGCCATAGGTTTCGCTAGTGGCTTCTCTCATGATAGCATATATTACGGTGGGTGAACAAATTACTGCCGAGCAATTGATAGAAAAGTGCATAGTTATGAGAATATCTAGGCATGATCATGAACATAGGCATCACGTCCGTGTCAAGTAGATCAAACGATTCTGCATCTAGTACTTATTCCTCAACACTTCACCGCCTATCCAGCATGCATCTAGAGTATTAAGTTCATAAGAACAGAGTAACACATTAGGCAAGATGACATGATGTAGAGGGATAAACTCAAGCAATATGATATAAACCCCATCTTTTTATCCTCGATGGCAACAATACAATACGTGTCGGTTTCCTTTCTGTCACTGGGATCAAGCACCGCAAGATTGAACCCAAAGCTAAGCACTTCTCCCATTGCAAGAAAGATAAATCCAGTAGGCCAAACTAAGCCGATAATTCGAAGAGACTTGCAAGGATATCAAATCATGCATATAAGAATTCAGAGAAGAATCAAATATTGTTCATAGATAATATTGATCATAAACCCACAATTCATCGGATCTCGGCAAACACACAGCAAAAAGTATTACATCGAATACATCTCCAAGAACATCGAGGAGAACTTTATATTGAGAACCAAAGAGAGAGAAGAAGCCATCTAGCTAATAACTATGGACCCGAAGGTCTATGGTAAACTACTCACACATCATCGGAGAGGCTATGGTGTTGATGTAGAAGCCATCCATGATTGAATCCCCCTCCAGCAGATCACCGGAAAAGGCCCCAAGATGGGATCTCACGGGTACAGAAGGTTGTGGAAGTGGAAAATTGGTTCCGTGGCTCTCCCCGACGTTTTCAGGGAATAAGAGTATATATATATGCGAAAGAAGTATGTCGGTGGAGCTACGAGGGTCCCACGTGGGTGGGGGCACCCCTACCCCCCTGGGCGCGCCCTCTTGCCTCGTGGCCGCCTCGTTGCGTCTGTGTCTTCCACTCCAAGTCCTCTGGATTGCGTTTGTTCCAAGAAAGATCCTCGCGAAGGTTTCGTTCCGTTTGATATTCCTTTTCTGCGAAAGACTGAAATAGGCAAAAAAAAACAGCAATTTGCACTGGGCCTTCGGTTAATAGGTTAGTCCCAAAAATAATATTAAAGAGTATATTAAAGCCCATCAAACATCCAAAAGAGATAATATAATAGCATGGAACAATCAAAAATTATAGATACGTTGGAGACGTATCATTTGATCAAATAGATATGTATTATAAATCTCCTGCGAGAATTGTTAGATCCTCTATTCGGCCTTTCTTCGCGAACACCGAACAGAGTCTCAGGGCTACTATCTATACACGGGCATTCCCCTGATATAGCTAACGGGCATTGTATCACATATCTCAAAGCCTCTCAAAAGGTTAGTGTAGGCCTCGTTCAACCTGCTTTTTGCGGACTGAACCTTTTTAATCACCGTACCCATAAGGGTACGATGTTCTTCCACAATGGTGGCGCTCTGAAGCGCTCCCACCAGACTGTCCAGCGTCTCCGGATTGACGGAGGTTGCCGGTGGGGTGGGCACGCCCCCTTCTTTCGAAGGAGGCTGCTCAACTGACTCCAGAGCTGTATGGGTCTCTGGAATGACATTTGGTTGGGGGCCAAATTGGACCTGGCCCCCGTCTCCGGTCTCCATGGGGGTCGGTTCCCCATGTCCTAGGCAGCAGGGGTATCACCCTTTCGCGCCGTCTTGGCGGCCTCCTGCAACTCTCCCTGTCCCGGAAGGGTCCTTCGGGACAACACCTTGGTGTTATCCGCAGCAGTGGGGGAGGAGGCTGGTGGAGGTGATTCGCTCTCCATCATGTTTGGACCCAGCGAGTTACCAGAAGATGAGGATCGCTGGGGAATGTGACGAGCCGGACTGCAGCACGAAATTCAACGTGTCACAACCACAAGGCGAAAAGCCGGATATATATACGGTACCTATGAATACTTACGATCCAGCCATAGGCTTCGGCCTGGGGCGCCACCCGTCGATGTCGTCGGCGTCCGTCTCGGAATCATCCGCAAGGGAGGTTTCCCCTTTCTTCGAAGCTTCCGCATCTAGATCCACGAAAGCTACCCTCTTCTTCTTTCCCCCCTTAAGGGGGGAATTGCTTTCTTCCTCCTCCTCTTCATCCTCGTCATGAGAGGAGTGAGTTTTGATGTCTTCGGACACTACGTCCGAAGCGCCTTTACAGTGGAGGCCACCCTTGGCCTCCTTGCTCTTCTTCTTGGCCTTATTTTCCGGCGCCTGATACGGCGCCGGGACCAGCATCCTCGTCAATAGAGGAATAGCTGGGTCTTCGGAGAGCGGATCCGGACAGTGAATCCGCTCCGCCTTTTTCGTCCAGCCCTGTGTGAAGAATAGAAACTTTAGTATGCTCCTTGGACTTACAAAGTAAGGTTATCAAAAAACTTACGGGAGTTGCTGCATGAGTGTAGTCATGGCCGAGGTCTTCGGTTGTCTCCGGCCACGTCTTCTGGGTCTTGAAAAGTAGCTTCGACATGTCTTCGTGCTTCGTGCCGAAGAACCACTGCAGGGTCCGGGGACCGGCCGGGTCGAACTCCCGCATATACTCTTGACGCGCCTGACAGGGGAGAATCCGATGAAAGAGCATCACCTGGATCATGCTGACAAGACTGGTATTCTTGTCTACCATGCTCTTGACATGCCTCTGCAGCATCATCACCTCATCAGAGATGCCCAGTCTAGGCCCTTGTTGAGCCAGGATGTCAGCCACATTGGAGGCCCGGACTTGAACTCGGAAGGAGCGACCCATGTGGAGTCACGAGGTTCCGTGACATAGAACCACTCCTATTGCCATCCCTTCATGGTCTCCACGAAGATGCCCTAGGGCCAGGTGACGTTGGGAAGCTTGCTCACCAAAGCGCCTCCGCAATCCGCATGCTGGCCATCCACCACTTTCGGCTTCACATTGAAGACCTTGAGCCAGGGGAATGCGAAGGAATGCCTCGCATACGATGATGAACGCTGAAATGTTGAGGAAGGAATTTGGGGCTAGATCATGAAAATCTAGCCCGTAGTAAAACATGAGTGTCGGTGTCAAAACCGGCGGATCTCGGGTAGGGGGTCCCGAACTGTGCATCTAGGCGGATGGTAACAGGAGACAAGGGACACGATGTTTTTACCCAGGTTCGGGCCCTCTCGATGGAGGTAAAACCCTACTCCTGCTTGATTAATATTGATGATATGGGTAGTACAAGAGTGGATCTACCACGAGATCAGAGAGGCTAAACCCTACAAGCTAGCCTATGGTATGATTGTTGTTCGTCCTATGGACTAAAAACCCTTTGGTTTATATAGACACCGAATAGGGTTAGGGTTACACAGAGTCGGTTACAATGGTAGGAGATCTACATATCCGTATCGCCGAGCTTGCCTTCCACGCCAAGGAAAGTGCCATCCGGACACGGGACGAAGTCTTCAATCTTGTATCTTCATAGTCCAGAGTCCGCCAACGGTGATAGTTCGCTATCCGGACACCCCTAATCCAGACTCCTCAAAGAGCCCCTCGAACCAGGCTTCAATGACGACGAGTCCGCGCGCATATTGTCTTCGCATTGCAAGGCGGGTTCCTCTTCCAATACTTCATAGAAGATTTTGAACACAAGGATAGTGTCCGTCTCGCAAAACAAGTTCCACATACTACCGTAGAGAGAATAACTTTTGCACAGATCTGCTGACGATTCCGCGCGTGACATCACACCACGGCCGTGCCCTTATACTGAATCATTTTTACTGCTCCACCTCAGCGATTTAGCGAGGCGGTTTTCTTGGCACGCCTTATCAAAGCGGAGATCGTGCCCCTTATTCCGGATTCTCATCAATACGGACGTGGTAACCCAACCGCGCCATTGATTACGGCGCTTGGGAGATAAGCGAGTTTTACCGGGCTAGCGGGGACGATAGCATCGTCCATCCATATAAGGGATAAGGATCCACCTTTTCACCCACGCCTTCTTCCTCCTTTGCTCATCCATTTCACAAGACTCGAGCTCCAGCGCCCAAGTCCGCACATCCACCTCAACCTTCTCCAACTATGTCCGGAGCGGGAAGCAAGTGGATGGCCTCCTCCGTCACGGAGGGGCACATCAAAAGGCTGCGGAAGGCCGGATACTTGTCCAGCGACATCGCAAGACCGGCTACCCGACGAGGGGCAGCTCATTCCCACCCCAGGCCCCATGAGAGGGTGGTGTTCCTCACCCACTTCCTCCGCGGACTAGGTTTTCCACTTCACCCATTTGTCCGGGGGCTCATGTTCTACTACGGCCTGGATTTCCACGATCTGGCCCCGAACTTCATCCTCAACATCTCGGCGTTTACCGTCGTGTGCGAGGCCTTCCTCTGCATCCAGCCCCACCTCGGCTTATGGCTGAAGATCTTCAATGTCAAGCCAAAGGTAGTGGGCGGCAGCCAAGCGGAGTGCGGAGGCGCCATGGTTGGCAAGATGGCCAAAGTCCTATGGCTCGAGGGCTCCTTTGTGGAGACCATAAAGGGGTGGCAATCGGGGTGGTTCTACATCACCGAGCCGCGCGACTCTCAATGGGCGGCGGCCCCCGAATTCCGATCTGGCTTACCTACACGGCTCACATCATGGAAAGAGACGGGCCTGACGTGAGGGGATTCAGATGAGCTGTCCGGACTCCAAACCTGTGTCCGAAACCTGGTGGACAAGAATCTCAGGCTTGTCAACGTAATCCAGGTTATGCTCGTCCGCCGGATTCTGCCATGCCAACAACGGGCCTTCAAATTGTGGGAGTTCGATCCGGCGCAGCACCAAACCCTGAAAAGGCTCTTCGACACTACATATGAAGATGCCTGGAAGGTGCTGTTCAAGGGCGCCGAAGCTCCCACATCCGCTACCGAAGATCGCGGATTCAGCTCGCAGCGTCAAGCCAGCGAGGTAAGTCATTTTACCCTTTATGGGACTCTTTTTTCATAGTTTGAGTTTATGCGGGATCTAAAACTCCCTAACCTTTGACAGGACTGGCTGAAGACAACCGAACAAATTAACTGTCCGGCCCCCTGCCAGAAGACCCAGCGGACGCCCGACTGACGGGGTTGCTGGCTCCGGCACCTCACATGGTGCCGGAGAAGAAGGCCACAGGAACTCGAAGGAGCTCCCTGCGCCAGGTGCTGTCGGACTCATTGTCCGACGGCTCTGAGGCGGAATCCTCCTCTGAGGAAGAGGAGGAGGAAAAAGCCTCTCCCAGTGGGAGAGAAGAAAGGAAGGCCGCCCGACCGGGAGGCCAAGGGTCCAAGAAAGGAAGGACCTTCCTCCGGACTTCTCCACCAACGCCGACAACGACGAGGAGGAGGGCCAACAAGGCCAAGCCTGGCGAGATCGTAAGTGTCCGGACTCGAATAGTTCATGACTTTTATTTGTCGCAGTGTCTTCTAACGCCGAATATGACCATGTAGCCCGCCTAAGGATGAGCTTGCCGCTTGCGTCGGCGGCTCCTCGGGTTCGTCGGTTGTGAATAGCACTTCACTTCGACCGCCTCCTCTCCTCGTGTCGCCGACGACACCGCGGTGGAGTCCCAAAGGGCCCAGCCAGAGGAGGTGGTCTGAGGCGCCGCAAGGCGACCTCCGGACTCTGGGCGCAAAGGGGGCGAGACCCCAGAGGGCTCTAAGTCCGGCCCTGTGCCGGACTCTGCACCGGAACCTTCAATGGTTCCGAAGTCCGGCAAGCGGCTCCTTCGTAAGAAGGGCGAGACTGTGACGCCGGTGACCTCCGCCCATCCGGAGGCACCGGATAGCTTGCTGGAGGCGCTTAACGCCCCATCGACGAGGAGCACCGCACTGCTATGAGTGTGGTGATCGAAAGTTCATCCGCCAAGAGCGGGCTGATCAAGCCTGCACCAGCCTTCTAACAGTGCTTTGAGGTAAGTTTAGAGTATGTAAGAATATTACCGCATAGATAGTAGCCCCTGATGGTTAGTTCGGTGTTTGGAAAGAAAAGCCGGACTAAGGATCTAAAAAGATATACGCAGGAGTCTAACATAAGTATCTCAATATGGGAATGCAGGCTGCGCTGCTGACCTCTGCCGCACTGACTGCGGAGGTCAATGCATTGAAGCAGAGCCTCGAGCGGTCCGAGAATGATCTCGGCCTTGCCAAGAAGCAGCTCGAGGACAAGGAAGGTAAGTAATACCTTATTAAAGAAATACCTTATAGAAAGGATTTGGTTGCAAAAATGACAGGACTAACGTGGGTATTGTAGGGGCCACAAACGAGGTGGCAACCCTGAAGGAAGCGGTGTCCGCGGTCGAAAGCAAAGCAGCCGCGGAGCGCACCGAGCGAGAGAAACAGGAGGCGCGGGTGGCGGAGGTGCGGCAAGTGCTCCAGGCTCTCGTGAAAAAACACGAGAGTTTGGAGCGTGACTTGAAGACTCGAGAGTCCGAGCTCGCCTCGGCTCTTGAGAGTGCCAAAGCCGCTAAGGCTGAAGCCCAAAAAGCCCTCCAAAAAATTGAAGATTAAAGATGATAGCGGCGGGTAAGGCATTCTTTATGCAAAGCAAGCATGTGAAAGTGAATTACCTATTACTTACCCGAATCCGGAGCTCTCCAGGAGCATTCACAGATTTGCCCCGTAGTGTGTCTGATGCTGCCACGTTCTACCGCGCCAAGGAGGGGAGCACGACGGAAAAGGTGTTCTGGTCTCAATATGCTGAGGCCGGACATCCGGTGCCCTTGAGCGACCAGCTGAAGCAGTTGGTCGAGCTCCACAAGATCGCCGAACAGGCCATGAAGGGCCTAATAATTCGGCTGTGGCCATTGGAAGCCATGCCTGGGAGCTACTTTGGGCTAGTGCGGCGGCTGGTAGACGCCTGTCCATGGATTGAAGTCATCAAGCGCTCCGTCTGCATTGAAGGTGCCCGTCGGGCCCTTGCCCGTGCTAAAGTGCACTGGGGCAAGCTGGATGCGGAGAAGCTTGTGACGGACGGGCCACCAAGGGCAAGGAGCATCGCAAGCCGAAATGTACTATGAGGGCATCATGAAGGGTGCCCGCTTTATAGCGGTGAATGCTCCAAAGATGTAATTTTGAATAGACTCGCATTTGTTATCCTGTCGCTGAAAACTTGTTCATATCGCTAAGCAACGCTTGAATTTAAAATATTACCTTCAGGCGGCCGTTTATCAAATTGGAGAGATGGCAAGTCATTGGCTTCGCCCCATGCCATGAGTGCTTTGGGTGTTCGGGATAAACTTGAGCGCTCTTGTTCCCATTCTTGGGTCCTTCAGGAGGCGCCAACGAACGAACAAGGCAATCGGACTTATAGTGCTTGAACACTCTCACTTAGCCATAGAATTTATAATTTTAAATTTCGCGAAGCCCCTAGTATTCGAAGACCGAGTTCGGGCGCTATCCACGCCTTTGGCGGACAATGCTGACTCCTCGCTCTAAGCGGCATAAGTCTTTAGGGACCCAAAAACCTCTCGAACAGCGACCGCTCTCGCCTATCATGACGGTCAGTTTTAGCTTTCCACCGAGGTGCTCAACCCAGCTCAACCGGGCACAATCGCAGTGGTTCTCCGGCGCTACCTTAGCCGATATAACGGAACGTAAGGTACCAAAACATGGGAGCCGGGCAAACCCAACTATTGACCCAAGACATGATTCGAGCCGATGCATATAATGCTATAAGTTCGGGTGCCGCACTTGTGAAAGTGTTCGGACTTATCACACCATATTTTTGGGGTACTTAAGCCCTCGGTGTATTGGCCGCACTAAAGTGTACGGGTGCAACATGTCATAAATGAACATATATATAGATAAAGAAAGGAGTGCAATAATAGGCAAAAGCTAAGTATTGTTTATTCAAAAGGTATTGCAATGAAAGCGAACGATACAAATAGTGCGATAAGCAAGGGATGGGACTATTTAACATGTCCTCTCCGAGGGGTAAGCTGCGGATGGTATGTAAAACAGGTATAATGCTCGTAGTAGAGACCACCTGGACACTCGACGTAGCTTTCTGCTTCCCTGGCTGTTGCATCGTGAATTCGACAATTCTAGTGCCGGACAGGGCTTCTGGAAAACGGAGTCCTGAAAGCAAGAAAAAGGAAAAAAGAAAAAGAGTGACACAATCGGGAGCCCCTCGTGCGGTTGAGCCGCACTCTGGGCGTGCCGTGGTCGTGCCCCTCCCCTTATGCCCATGGTATCTCCAGAGCGTAGTTATGTACGCGTAGTACTGGCTTCGCAATTTCGCGAGGGCTGGGGTTGGGGCCGGATTGCTACGCGTGCTTGGATCGTGCCAGGCGGTCTTGTTGTAGGTTATTCCGGGCGCGCTTGACGGTGTCCGGACGTTTAGTAGCCGGACTCGAGAATTGCTGTGACAGGCTGCTTTGCACCTCCGCTGCGAGGGCCGCCGTATGCTCCTCCGTTCGGTGTTTCCATTGACCGTGATTACTCCTCGAGGGCCTGGCATCTTGAGCTTGAGGTATGCGTAGTGCGGCACCGCATTGAACTTTGCAAATGCGGTTCGTCCAAGCAATCGCGTGATAGCCGCTGAACGGGACTATGTCAAGATTAACTCTTTGCTTGGAAGTTATCCGGGTATCCGAAGACCATTTCGAGTGTAACTGATCCTGTACAATTGGCCTCTACACCCGGTATGACGCCTTTAAAGGTCGTCTTTGTGGGTTTAATCCTTGAGGGGTCTATGCCCATTTTGCGCAATGTATCCTGATAGAGCAGGTTCACGCTGCTACCACCGTCCATCAGGACTCTAGTGAGGTGAAATCCGTCAATGATTGGGTCAAGAACCAATGCGGCGAATCCGCCGTGGCGGATACTAGTGGGGTGGTCCCTTCGATCAAAGGTGATCGGGCAGGAGGACCATGGGTTGAACTTTGGGGCGATCGCTCCATCGCATATACGCCCTTTAGCGCACGCTTCCGCTCCCTTTGGGTATGTGGGTTGCGATATCATGTTCACCGTCCGCACTTGTGGGGGGAAACCCTTCTGTCCTCTATTGTTCGGCGGCCGGGGCTCCTCCTCGTCATCTCTATGCAGCCCCTTGTCATTGAGTTTGGCATTTAACTTGCCGACCTGTTTGAAGACCCAACAATCCCTGTTGGTGTGGTTGGCTGGTTTTTCGGGGGTGCCGTGTATTTGGCACGAGCGATCGAGTATTCGGTCCAGATTGGACGGGCCCTGAGTATTTCTTTTGAACGGCTTTTTCCGCTGACCGGGTTTAGAGCCTCTGAATCTGGCATTGACTGCCGTATCTTCAGCATTATCGCCGTTAATGCGGCGCTTGTGCTTGTTGCGACGCGACCTGCCATTGCTGTCCTTGGTATCCGAACTAGCAGGGTTTTTGGTCAAGTTGTTACTACGAGCTAGCCAGCTATACTCTCCCGCGCAAAAGCGGGTCATGAGTGTTGTGAGGGCTGCCATTGATTTTGGCTTTTCCTGTCCTAGGTGCTGGGCAAGCCACTCGTCGCGGATGTTATGTTTGAAGGCTGCAAGGGCCTCTACATCCGGACAGTTCAACGATTTGATTTTTCTTGGTTAGGAACTGTGTCCGAAATTGTCGGGACGATTCTTCGGCTGCTGAATTATGTGGCTGAGGTCATCGGCGTCGGTGGTCGCACATATGTGCCCCGGAAGTTATCAAGGAATGCGGCTTCCGTGTCCTCCCAACAACCAATTGATTCTGCCGGCAAGCTGTTAAGCCAATGCCGAGCTGGTCCTTTAAGCTTGAGTGGGAGGTATTTGATGGCGTGTAGATCATCACCAAGGGCCATGTGGATATGGAGGAGGTAGTCCTCGATCCAAACCACAGGATCTGTTGTGCCATCATATGATTCGATGTTTACGGGTTTGAAACCCTCGGGATTTGATGATCCATCACTTCGTGCATGAAGCATAGTGGGTGTCGGCGCCTCAGATTGAGCTATATCACGACGCAGCTCAAATGAACTTTGTTCATCAGTGTTCGCCCGCCGGAATTGCTGTATCCGGCGTGACGGTTATCATCACGTATCGTGGGGCGCCCACGCGATCCGTAGATCGATCTTGTTTGCCTTGCCTTGTCCTCCAATATGTCTCGCAGGTCTGGCGCATTTCCCCGTGCCTTGGTTGAGCGGCACCGGTGTGCGGCTTGAATGGAGGGCCTAGAGGCCTCTCTGTCGCGGCCACGGGGTGGCCGGTCGGCCGCATCATGCGCTGGTGATGTAGGTTTGGGTGATGCTTCCTCTAATTGGGGTAGCAGCTTGCGTTTTGGGTATCTCTTGGAGGGGCGTTCGAGTTCATACTCTTCGGCTGCAAGGACTTCAGTCCATCTGTCAGCTAGCAAGTCTTGGTCAGCTCTAAGCTGCTGCTGCTTTTTCTTGAGGCTGCTTGCCATGGCCATAAGCCTGCGTTTGAAATGCTCCTGTTCGACGGGATCCTCAGGCACGACAAATTCATCGTCGTCGAGGCTTGCCTCATCTTCGGAGGGAGGCATATAATTATCGCTTCTCCACCTCCCCGCTCGCCGCTCTATCATGAGGGCTGGCTTCTCCCTCCTCCCGTGCTGAATCCTGCCGGAGGGGTTGTCTTCGACCGTCCGGGTGTTATTATCTCCAATGCCAAATCACCGCTTTTCCGTGGCGGATTTAGAGCGCGCCACGACGCCGGGCGCTTGGGGTGCTTCTTGGAGGGGTCATCCTCCGTTGTTCCATCGTCGTTCCCATCTTTAGGGATGTCCACCATGTATATGTCGTATGACGAGGTGGCCTTCCAGTGCCTCGTAGGCGCTGGTTCTGGTCGCTCCAAAGATCGCCGCCCATACCGCCGATGTCTTGGAGTCGAAGTCGAGCATGTCGGTTAAATCATCGACAGTGGCTACAAAGTGGGTGGTGGGTGGGCGTTGAATTTCTTCATCGTCCGCATCCCAACCTTCCCGACCGTAGTCCGCCAGGCTCTCCGATAAAGAGAGAGACTTTAGTGAATTCAGGATGTCGCCAAAGGGCGAGTGCCGAAAGATGTCCGCGCAGTGAACTCCATAACCGCGCCCAATCGGATTCGATTGGCGGGGCGAGAGGGTTCGAGTCCGGAAAGGAGTCCGCACCTTGAGTCACGGTCTTCGCAGCGACAGGATAGAGTTTGGCTCAATCTCGTAGAGATCGTAGCCCCGATCGCGTGTCCAACCACTCATCCTCGATCGACGGAGTCAGCTCCGAACCGGGGTCGGGCGCGACGCCGGTCTTGCCTCCGAGGCACCGTTTGACGGCAGAGCTAGATCGTGCCCATCGAGACAAGACGCGCGCTATTGTGGCTCGAATCCGTCGAAGATCAAGTCTCCTCGATGTCGGCCGTAGTAGTTAAAACTCCCAAATCTGACCTGATGGCGGGGCATAGCTTCGATCTGCTCCGGATGGCCAAGTGAATTGGCTGCAGTCGGCCGCCGAATACGAAGATCTGTCCGGGTGAAAATCTCACCTGGACCGCGTCGTTGTTGATGATCGAAGGAGCCATCGGGCCTAAAGATGACAACACGAGGAACTCTCAATGAAAGCACCAACGCCGGTGTCAAAACCGCGGATCTCGGTAGGGGGTCCCGAATCATGCGTCTAGGCGGATGCTAACAGAGACAAGGGATACGATGTTTTACCTGTGTTCGGGCCCTCTCGATGGAGGTAAAACCCTACTCCTGATTGATTAATATTGATGATACGGGTAGTACAAGAGTGGATCTACCACGAGATCAGAAAGGCTAAACCCTAGAAGCTAGCCTATGGTATGATTGTTGTTCGTCCTATGGACTAAAACCCTCCGGTTTATATAGACACCGGATAGGGTTAGGGTTACAGAGTCGGTTACAATTGTAGGAAATCTACATATCCAGACGCCAAGCTTGCCTTCCACGCCAAGGAAAGTCCCATCCGGACACGGGACGAAGTCTTCAATCTTGTATCTTCATAGTCAAGGAGTCCGGCCAACGGTGATAGTTCGGCTATCCGGACACCCCCTAATCCAGGACTCCCTCAATGAGACCGTGGACGAAAGGATGAAGGGGGAACCCCTATCCGTGAAGGAAATGGGGGATGAATACTACCCTCTCATTGGGCTTTGGTATAGGGACGATCTGCTTTTTGGCCGGAAGCCGCTGGGCGATCTCCTTGGCCAGGTACCCCGCTTCCTGGAGTTCCTTGATGTTTCCCTCCGTGACAGAGGAAGCTATCCACTTGCCCTGCGCTCCAGATCCGGACATGGCTGGAGTATTTTCCGGGAACGGAGAGGATTGAAGCTTGGGCACTGGAGCTCGAGGGCAGATGGGCTGACGAAGAGGAAGGTGTGGGGCAAAAAGGGGCAACCTTATCTCCTTATAAAGGCAGTGAATATCAGACGTCCCCCCACGCGCCTTAAAGCTCGCTTATTCCCAAGGGGTCGTGCGAACGACACGGTTGGATTTCCCAAACCCGTATTGATGAGAATCCCATAATAAGGGGACACGATCTTTGCTTTGACAAGACGTGTCGCCGGTAACCGCCTCTCGAAACACGAAACGGGAGAGAGAAAAATGATTCGAACTAATAAAGAGGCCAGATGTAACGTCTCGCCAGTAAAACTGTCAGTGAAGACATGTCGTGTTTTTTGATTAAGTAGTATGCCCTTGTGGCAGTGAGGTTGTGACTATTAAACAGATCCATACATAGTTTTTGTTGATCAATTACCTTAATGTATTCAGAGGAGGAACCAGCCTTGCAATAGCGAAGACAATCTGCACGCAGGACACATCGTCATTGAAGCCTTGTTCACGGGCTACTGAGGGAGTCCTGGATTAGGGGGTCCTCGAGCGTCCGGGCTATGCAACATGGGACGGAATAATAGGCCACGAAGAAAAAAGATAGAAGACTTTCCCCCGTGTTTGGATGGGACTCTTCTTTGCGTGGATGGCAAGCTTTGCGTTCGGATATGAAGATTTCTTTCTCTGTAAACCGACTCTGTACAACCCTAGGCCACTTCGGTGTCTATATAAACCGGAGGGTTTAGTCCGTAGAGGCAATCATAATCATACATGCTAGACATATAGGGTTTAGCCATTACGATCTCGAGGTAGATCAACTCTTGTAACCCCTGTACTCATCAAAGTCAATCAAGCAGGAAGTAGGGTATTACCTCCATTAACAGGGCCCGAACCTGGGTAAACACCATGTCCCCTGCCTCCTGTTACCCTTGATCCTTAGACGCACAGTTCGGGACCCCCTACCCGAGGTCTGCCGGTTTTGACACCGACACTTCTCTCTTGAAGAAAGCATAGGGTGGGTAAACAAATTAGTGTTGAGCAATTGATAGAGAAGTGCATATTTATGACGATATACAAGGCCATTATCATGAATATAGGCATCACGTCCGTGACAAGTAGACTGACTCCTGCCTCCATCTACCACTATTACTCCACACATCGACCGCTATCCAGCATGCATCTAGTGTGTTAAATTAACAAGAATGGAGTAACGCCTTAAGCAAGATGACATGATGTAGAGCGATAGATCCAAACAATGTGGTAAAAACCTCCATCTTTTTATCCTTAATGGCAACAATACAAATACGTGCCTCGTTACCCCTTCTGTCACTAGGTAAGGACACCGCAAGATGGAACCCAAAACAAAGCACCTCCCCCATTGCAAGATAGATCAATCTAGTTGACCAGACCATATAAATAGAACGGAGAGAAATACAAAGCTATCTTAATCATGCATAAAAGAGTTTAGAGAAGACTCTAATAATATTCACAGATAATCTGATCATAAACCCACAATTCGTCGGATCTCAATAAACACACAGCAAAAGAAGATTACATCGAATAGATCTCCAAGAACATCAAGGAGAACATTGTATTGAAGATCAAAGAGAGAAAAGAAGCCATCTAGCTAATAGCTATGGACTCGTAGGTATGTGCTAAACTACTCACACATCATCAGAAGGGCAGCAAGGTTGGTGTAGAGGCCCTCCGTGATGGAATACCCCTCCGGCAAAGTGCCAGAAAAGGCCCCAAGATGGGATCTCATGAGAACAGAAGCTTGCGGCGGTGAAAAAGTATTTTTGGTCTACCCTTTGATATACGGGGAATATTTGGGTATGTATAGAGCTGGAATTAGGGTTAGGGGAGCCTCGAGGGGCCCACGAGCCTGGGGGCGCGCCCCCCTAGGCCGTGCCTCTAGGGCTTGTGGCGCTCTCGTGGCTCCTCTTGCCTCCTCCTGAAGCTACGTGGTTGTCTTCTGGTCCAAGAAAAATCCTCAAAAAAATTTGTTCCGTTTGGACTCCATTTAGTATTGATTTTCTATAAAATACAAAAACAAGGAAAAACAACAACTGGCGCCGGGCACTAGGTTAATAGGTTAGTCCCGAAAAATGATAGAAATTAGCATATTAATGCATATAAAACATCCAAGATGGATAATATAATAGCATGGAGCAATAAAAATTATAGATACGTTGGAGACGTATCAAGCATCCCTAGGTTTAAAAATATCATGGCTAAAGAAAGTTATCCCTAAAAAATCATATAGCCTTGTCATGCCCTATCTAAATCACACAAAGTATTTATCATGCACAACCCCGATGACAAGCCAAACAATTGTATCATACTTATAGTGTTCTCAAGCTTTTTTTAACTTTCACGCAATACATGAGCGTGAGCCATGGATATAGCATTACGGGTGGAATAGAATGTGGTAGTAGACAAACGGAGAAAGAAATTCTCACACCAACTAGGAAAATTAATAGGCTATGGAGATGCCTCTCAATTGATATCGGTGCAAGAGAGTAGGGATTTCCATGCAACAGATGCACTAGATCTATAAGTGTATGAAAGATCAAAAGAACTAAGTGGGTGTGCATCCAACTTCTTGCTCACGAAGACCTAGGGCAATTTTGAGGAAGCCCAACACTGGAATATACAAGCCAAGTTCTATAATGAAAAATTCCCACTAGTAATATATGAAAGTGACAACATAAGAGAATCTCTATCATGAAGAACATGGTGCTATTTTGAAGCACAAGTGTAGAAAAAGGATAGTAACATTGTCCCTTCTCTCCTTTTCTCTCCTTTTTTCTTTTTCTTTTTTCTCTTTTTTTCTTTTGGGCTCTTTGGCCTCTTCTTTGGGCTCTTTGGCCTCTTTTTATTTTAAGTCCGGAGTCTCATCCCGACTTGTGGAGGAATCATAGTCTCCATCATCCTTTCCTCACATGAGACAATGCTCTAATAATTATGATCATCACACTTTTATTTACTTACAACTCGATACTAGAAAAAGGATATGACTCTATATGAATGCCTCCGGCGGTGTACCGGGATGTGCAATGATCTTGCGTGACATGTATAAAAAAAATATGAACGGTGGCCAAGCCACAAATACTATGTCAACTATATGATCATGCAAAGCAATATGACAATGATGGTATGTGTCATAATAAACGGAACGGTGGAAGTTGCATGGAAATACATCTCGGAATGGCTATGAACATGCCATAATAGGTAGGTATGGTGGCTGTTTTGGGGAAAGGTATAAGGTGGCTTAATGCATGGCGAAAGTTGCATGGTACTAGATTGGCTAGCATAGGTGGAAGGGTGAGATCGCATATAATCCATGGACTCAACATTAGTCATAAAGAACTCACATACTTATTGCAAAAAATTATTAGACCTCGAAACAGAGTACTAATACTCATGCTCCTAGGGGGATAGATAGGTAGGAAAAGACCACCATCCCCGACCGCCACTCATAAGGAAGACAATCAATAATAAATCATGCTCCAATTTCATCGCATAACGTAAGACCATGCGTGCATGCTTCAGGAATCACAAACCTTAACACAAGTATTTCTATTAACCCACAATTACCAACTAGCATGACTCTAATATCACTATCTTTATATCTCAAAACAAATGCAAGGAATCAAACTTCTCATATATTCAATGATCTACATGAAAGTTTTTATTATATCCTTGTTGAATACCCATCATATTAGGACCAAATTGATAACATACGCAAATTTCCATACTATTTTTAAGAATCTAAAAATAATATAAGTGAAGCATGAGAGTTCATCAATTTCTTCAAAATAAAACCATCGCCGTTCTCTAAAAGATAAGTGAAGCACTAGAGCAACTACCTAGCTGAAAAGATATAAGTGAAGCACATAGAGTATTCTAATAAATTCACGATTAATGTGTGTCCCTCTCAAAAGGTGTGTACATCAAGGATGATTGTGGAAAACTAAAAAGCAAAGAGTCATATAATACAAGACGCTCCAAGCAAAACACATATCATGTGGTGAACAAAAATATAGCCTCAAGTAATTTTACCGATGGATTGAAGACAAAAGAGGGGATACCTTCCGGGGCATCCCCAAGCTTAGATGCTTGGTTGTCCTTGAATATTTCCTTGGGGTGCCTTGGGGATCCCCAAGCGTAGGCTCTTTTCACTCCTTATTCCGTAGTCCATCAAAATTTTACTCAAATCTTGAAAACTTCACAACCCAAAACTCAACAGAAAACTCATGAGATCCATTAGTGAAACAAAGCAAATAACCACTTTTAGGTACTGTTGTAAACTCATTCCAATTTTATATTGGTGTTATCTGCTGTATCGATACTTCTCCACGGTTCATACCCCCCGATACTACCCATAGATTCATCAAAATAAGCAAATAACACAATGAAAACAGAATCTGTCAAAAACAGAACAATCCGTAGTAATCTGGACTTTAGGCAAACTTCTGTGACTCCAAAAATTCTGAAACAATAGGACAACGTAGGAAATTTGTATATCAATCTTGTGTAAAAAACTCAGAATTTTATCGCACTTATGTGAATTTTTAAAATTCCAGCAGCGAGCACAAAAGTTTCTTGTTTTCAGCAAAATCAAATCAACTATCACCATAGATCATCTCAAAGGTCTTACTTGGCACAAACACTAATTAAAACACTAAAACAAAATTATTACAGAAGTAATATTGCATATTTATTCAAGAACATAAGCAAAAAAACAAAAACATGAAATAAAATTGGGTTGCCTCCCAACAAGCGCTATTGTTTAACACCCCTAGCTAGGCATATTGCATAGACCTAGGTATTGTCACCTTGGGTATTCAATCCATAAGTAGCCCTCATAATAGATTCATATGGTAACCTAATTTTCTTTCTTGGAAAGTGTTCCATGCCCTTCCTTATGGAAATTGAAATCTAATGTTTCCTTCTTTCATATCAATAATTGCACTAATCCTTTTAAGGAAAGGTCTACCAAGAATAATAGGCCATGAAGGATTGCAATCTGTATGAAGCACAATAAAATCTATGGGCACATAATTCCTATTTTCAACAATAAGAACACCATTAATCCTTCCCATAGGTTTCTTAATAGTGGAATCCGCTAAGTGCAAATTTAAAGAACAATCATCAAGTTTATGGAAACCTAGCACATCACATAGAGTTTTTGGAATAGTTGAAACGCTAGCACCCAAATAACACAAAGCATTGCCCTCATAATATTTAATCTTAATTTTAATAGTTGGTTCCCATTCATCATAAATCTTTCTAGGGACTGAAACTTCCAACTCAAGTTTTTCTTCAAAAGATTTCATCATAGCATCAACAATACATTTAGTAAAAGCCTTGTTTTGATTATAAGCATGAGGGAATTAAGAATGGATTGCAACAAGGAAATACAATCAATCAAAGAAACAATATCATAATTAAAGTCCTTGAAATCCAAAAGAGTGGGTTCATCACTACTTAAAGTTTTGACCTCGCCGATCCCACTTTTATCAATTTTTTCATTAAGATCTTCACCCTCCAAATTATTGGGACGCCTTCTAGCTAAAGTTGACTCATCTCCGGTCCCTTCTTTATCAATTTTTATATTAGCAAACAAAGATTTAATATGAGTCACACCAATCACTTTAAGATCTTCATCATGATTCAAAGATTCAGGTTTAGTAGCCATCTTATTCACTAACGTGGTTTGCTTATCGAAAAAAATTTGGCCTACTAATTTCAATATGAGCAAGTTGAGATTTAAGACCAAAGACTTCCTTAGTAACATCATCAAGCTCCTTATTGATATATTCAATCATAGTTTTTTGTTCTTTAAGTTCATTCCTAAAGAAACTATTATGCTCAAATTGTAAAGACATGAAACTTTTTGTATTATTTTCAATTTCTTCCAACTTTCTGTAGTAGAGATCAAGACCTTTAGGTTGAGACATGGTGGCAAAGCAATCAATATAGCACACAAGCAAACAAAAAGCAAACGAAAAGATGGACAGAAAAGAAGGCGCATACAAAGGCAAATACTTTTGTGTTTTCTGAAAAAGTTTTAGAAGTGGGGGAGAGGAAAACGATAGGCAAATGGGAAATAATGGAAGGCAAAAAAGATGAGAGTTTATGATAGGTACTTGGTAGGCTTGATGTAGATCCACCCTAGCAACGGCGCCAGACATTCTTCCTGCTACTTCTTGAGCTTGCGTTGATTTTTCCCTTGAAGAGGAAAGGGTGATGCAGCAAAGTAGAGATAAGTATTTCCCTCAGTTAAGAACCAAGGTATCAATCCAGTAGGAGTAACACACAAGTCCCCAATAGATGCACCTGCACAAATTGACAAACACTTGCACACAACGCGAAAAAGGGGTTGTCAATCCCTTCACGATCACTAGAAAGGGTGAGATATGATAGAGATTGATATAAAATATAAGTAAAAGTGTAAAATAAAGTAAATATAAATAAATTATAGCAAGGTATTATTGGCCTTTTGGTTTTATACATCTGCAAATATTATGATAAAAATAGACCCGGGGGCCATAGGTTTCACTAGAGGCTCCTCTCTTAGAGAAAGCAATGATACGTCTCCAACGTATCTATATTTTTTGCTTGTTCATCCTATTATATTATAATTCTTGGATGTTTTACACTCATTTTATAGCAACATTACATCATTTTTTGAGACTAACCTATTGACATAGTGCCCAGTACCACATGCTATTTTTTGCTTGTTTTTACTTCGCAGAAGATCAATACCAAACTTAGTCCAAACGCAGCGAAACTTTTTGGAGATTTTTTCTGGACCAGAAGACACCTGTTGGGCCAACTAAGTACCAGAGGGGGCCTCCGAGGGGAGCATAACCCCAGGTGCAACTTGGTGGTTTGTGCCCACCTCGGCTGCCTCCCACGCCACCTGTTTGCTCTATAAATACCCAGAAAATCCAAAAACCCTAGGGTAGTCGACGAAACACAATTCCAGCTGCCGCAAGTTCCAGAACCACCAGATCCAATATAGACACCATCACGGAGGGGTTCATCATCCTCATTGGTGCCTCTTCGATGGTGCGTGATTAGTTCATTGTAGACGTACGAGTCTGTAGGCAGTAGCTAGATGGCTTCCTCTCTCTCTCTCTCTCTCTCTCTCTCTCTCTCTCTTGATTCTCAATACAACGGTCTATTGGAGATCTATTTGATCTAACTCTTTTTTGTGGTGCGTTTGTTGGGATCTGATGAACTTTGAGTTTATGATCAGATCTATTTTATCCATGAAAGTTATTTGAGTTTTGATCTCTTATATGCATAATTTCTTATAGCTTCGTATTTCTTCTTCGAATATTTGGTTTAGTTAGGACAACTAGATCGATTTTTCTTGCCATGGGAAGAGGTGCTTTGTTCGATCTTACGGTGCTCAATCCCTATGACAGAAGGGGATATGACACGTATGTATCGTAGCTATTAAGGATAACAAGATGGGGTCTATTCCTACATGAATAGATCTTGTCTACATCATGTCATCGTCCTTATTGCATTACTCCATTTCTCCATGAACTTAATACACTAGATGCATGCTGGATAGCGGTCTATGTGTGTAGTAATAGTAGTAGATGCAGGCAGGAGTCGGTCTACTAATCTTGGACGTGATGCCTATATAATGATCATTTCCTGGATATCGTCATAATTATTTGAAGTTCTATCAATCGCCCAACAGTAAGTTGTTTACCACCGTATGCTATTTTTCTTGAGAGAAGCCATCAGTGAAATCTACGCCCCCAGGTCTATTCTTTATCATATTTGCTTTATAATCTATTATTTGCCTCTTTTATTTTCATATCTATTATTCCAAAAAACCAAAAATACCTTGTTGCAATTTTTTGTTAATTATTTTATTTCGCGTTCCCGCGAGATCTATTTATCCAATCTACTACAAACCATTCTATCTTTTACCCGGGAGGGATTGACAACCCCTCTTACGCGTCGGGTTGCAAGTATTTGTTTTTTGTGTGCAGGTACCGTTTACATAGTGTTGCGTGGTTCTCCTACTGGTTCGATGACCTTGGACTCATCACTAAGGGAAATACTTACCATAGCTTTGATGCATCATCCCTTCCTCTTCGGGGAAAATAATGACGCGGACACGAGGGATCAAGAAAGGATTTCTGGCGCCGTTGCCGGGGAGACATCATCAACATCTACAGGTTCCTAATCACAAATCTCATCTCCTTGTAATTTACATTATTTGCCATTTTCCTCTCGTTTTCATCTCCCCCACTTCATAAAAAATTGCCATTTTATTCGCCCTCTTTTTCGTTCGCTGTTTTTCTCGTCAAGTCTATTTTTGCGTGCAAGTTTGTTTGCCACTTTTGTTGTTATGGATAGTTCTTCCCGTATTGTGTGCATCCCCGAGAACGAGGTTCTTAACTTTAAACAAAGGGGAGGGGATAATCTAAAATATGCTTGGAATAGGATTTGCAATGCTCATAATAGATCTGTTCGTAAACAATCTACCATTGTTCTTCTTCACTGTTTTTATGTGGGCATCACTACTTGGTATAGATTCATCCTTGAAACGATTACCGGTGGGAATTTCTTGATGTGTCCTTCTCTAGATGCTTTTAATGCTATGGGAAATCTTGTGGGTTCACCACCTCTTATGATTAATGAAACAACTTTAACTCTCAAGCATGTTATGGAAATGCTAGATGCTATTGAAAAGAAAATGCTCACTGGAGAAAACATTGAAAAATTAGATAAAAGGATGCACAATCTTGCTAATAGAATTGGGTCAAAAGCGGGAGATGCTCTTAAAATACTAAAATAAAAAGAACCCGCATTTGACGAGAGAATAGAGGAGAGCCCCACTAGAATTGATAAGTTGGAAGCAATTTTTAGTAACCTAAGCACGACTTATTCTTCCGCTAAAACTATTGAACAAACTCCCATAAAAATAGGCAAGATTACTCAATTCACTAAAAACAAGGGTGCAACTTCTAATAATAACAAAGAAGATCTTAAGATGATTAGTATTCACCCCGATTTTGTTGAAGTGATAAAAGACCCTACTTGCAAGAATGAAATTTTCAAACTTGTTCCTAGAAGTATTGTTATTGAAAATGTGTACGCTAAATCTTTGAATAATTCTAAGTGTTTGATTGTGGAGTTGGAAACTAAAGATGAAAATACTTAGATCTATGCATTATGTCTAGCTAGGGGTACAACGATAGCGCTTGTTGGGAGGCAACCCAATGAATAAAATTTATTTTTACCTTTTTATTTATGTTCTTGAGTATTTGCACAATTATGCCTCTGTTACGATGGTGTTTTTTATGTTTTACACTACTAGGAAAAGGGCTATAGATAGGATTGATACTAATGGCGCACCAGGTAAGTAGTGCGCCACTACTATATACTAATGGCGCACCGGTCGGTGATGCGCCATTAGTGTGGAAGACACTAATGGCGCACCAGACACACGGTGCGCCACTAGTATTAATTTTTTTTCCATTTTTCCATACATACTAATGGCGCATGATGTCGAAGTGCGCCATTACTAGTTCTAACTAGTAATGGCGCACCGTGCGCATAAATGCACCATTAGTATATTTTACTTTTTGCAAAACTACTAATGGCGCACCGTGTCGCATGATGCGCCATTACTAGTTTAAACTACTAATATATATATATATATATATATATATATATATATATATATATATATATATATATATATATATATATATATATATATTTCTAAGACTACTAATGGCGCACCACTGCAGTGCGCTTATTAGTAACCAGTGTTACTAATGGCGCATTTGCTAGTGGTGCGCCATTAGTAACCTGGGACCAACAAGATATTTTGGACAGCCCACCTACCCACTCACTTTCCCCACTTCGTTCTCTCCACCTCCTCCTCCAAGCTTGTCTCGGCTGCCTCCTCCTCCTCACCTCATTTGCACCATAGATTCATCAAAATTAAGTGGTGAAATTACCTTTTTTGATAGGTAAGTATGGGGAAAGCTATCTTCATGATGTAGATCTACTTTTTTTCTCCCTAGCTCGCTCAAACAACGTGCACATGCACTTTTTGTGGCCTATCTAGATCTATGTATGTTTGTGGTGTTGCATGTGTTTGTGGTGTTGCATATATGTTTGTGTTTGCAGGTACCGGTATTTGAAATGCGATAGTTGCCAATATTTTGCGGAATGTTGATTCATTTCCGCTTGGTGAGAATTTTGGCACTATGCATTCTTTTTGTCCTATTTTTGGGAAGGTCATGCCAAATTTTTCTTGGTTCTAAAATATCGTTTTGCTCTACCCGCAGCCACCATGGTCCGCACGATGACCGAAGGCATCATGAATAGGTTTTGAGCTCCGCCAAGGCCGAGATGCTTCAAAAGAACGAGACGGAGATAAGATGTCCGTGTCGAAGATGCAAGTGAAGAGCCTTATTATGGACCCAGATTCCGGCAGGTGGGACCACCTGCTCTTGCGTGGTTTCATGGATGGCTATTGGTGGCAAGGTGATGAAGATGACTATGAAGTCGTCCATGGGGGCCGGGCAAGAAATGAGGAAGGGCAACAAGACAAGTACCACCGCAGCGAGGGCGGCCGAGAAGACGAAGAATCTCCAGACATGATCACGGCGGTGATGTTGTACCACAGTCATCATGTAGAAGATGTCGTACATGATGATGAGGAAGATCAAGACGAAGGAATGATCATGAAGATGAAGATGCCGAGCGGACGGCGATGGAGGCTGGGTGCAGGACCCTCATATTCAAGAGCTGCTTCTCAAGCGACGGATAACGCAAGAGATGCCGCCGAGAGAAAGCCAAGCAGGATCAATCGGAGATAGACGCGTTACTCCATTGTATGAAGGATGCAGGCCGAGGATACCCGCTTTGAGTAACGCTCATGGCTCGAGATGAAGGTAAAACACAAAATGACCGACGATGCTTCCACGAGAACATGTCATTCAGCACGAACGTCTTCCCAAGGGGAACAAGTGCCCGACCAGTTTCGAGGAGGCGAAGAAAATCGTGTGTCCTTTGGATTTACCGCACGTGAAATACCATGTGTGCATGAACAATTGCATCATTTATCGGGACGAGCACGCTGAGTCTACCATATGTCCGGTGTCGGCGTCACTCGATACAAGAAGAGGAAGAAAGCTCCTCGAAAATCGGTGTGGTACTTTCCGATCACTCCTCTCTGCAGCGGTATTTCGCGGACCCTAAGGTAGCAAAGCTCCTGCGTTGCACGCCGGATAGGGAGGAGAAGAAGCGGAAGATGACGCAAGTGATCCGGAGATAAATAAAAATGACAAGATGCTGAGTCACCCTAAGGATGCGAGCGAAGGCAAGCGTTGAACTTGAATACCCAGAATTTGAGAAGGATCCAAGGAACATCGTCTTTGGCGCGAACACCGATGGAGTCAATCCGCTTTGGCAGCCGAGAAGCACACATAGCACCTGGCCTGTGTTTGTGTGGATGTACAACCTTCCCCTGGTTGTGCATGAAGAGGAAGTACATTCACATGAGTATGCTAATTGAAGGGCCGAAACAACCAGGAACGACATCAATCAGTATCCGGGGCTGCTGAAGGAGGAGCTAGACACGCTGTGGAAAACGCCACCAATACGTGGGGCGCCGCAGAAAGAATATTTCCCTATGAGAGCCGCCCGCTCACGACGGTGCACGACTATCTCGATTACGGATATCTCGCGGGCAGGTAGTCCACGGATTTTCGGATGCGTAAGGTGCATGGATGACACAACGATCGCCAGCTAGATAGAGATCCCGGTCTTGAAAACCGTGTTCATGGGATATCGAAGGTGGCTTCGCGACGATGACCCGTGGAGGAAACGCAAGGATCTGTTCGATGGTGAAACCGAACCCAAAACGCCGATGTACGAGGAGCGGCGAGAAATAGACGAGTTGTTGAAAAATTGGAAAGACTGCCCACTGCCGGGAAAGAAGCAAAAGGCGCCAGAGCCGGAAAGAAGCGAAGGCGCCAGAGCCGCTGCTGAAGGTATGGAAAACGAGGTCTGTTTTCTGGGACTTGCCGTACTAGAAGATCCACCGTGTGCCTCACAGCCTTGATGTCATGCATATCACGAAGAACGTGTGTGAGAGTCTGCTTGGTACCCTCCTCAACATGCCAGAGAGGACCAAAGATGGGCCGAAAGCAAGGGCAGACTTGAAATCAATGGGCATCAGGCAGGAGCTTCACGCTAATGATGATGATGATGATGATGATGATGAGGCAAAGCAGGACACAGAAAGTCGTCGCAAAGGCAAAAAGGCCAAGAAGACCGGAAATGACTACCCTCCCGCGTGCTTCACTCTAAGTCAGGAGGAGATCGAGCAGTTTTTCACCTGCCTCCTAGGAGTAAAACTTCCTTATGGTTACGCGGGGAAGATAAGAAGATACCTAGACCCAGCGAAGCAGAAGTTCAGCGGGATGAAGTCTCACGATTGTCACGTGCTGATGACGCAGGTACTTCCAGTTGCAATCTGTGGGATCATGGACGCGCACGTCCGTGGAACGCTATTTGCCCTATGCAACTTTTTCGATGTCATCTCTCGGAAGTCGATTGGCGTGAGGCAACTCGGGAGGCTATAGGAAGATATCATGGTGATACTATGCGAGCTTGAGATGTACTTCCCGCCCGCATTCTTCGACGTTATGGTGCATCTGCTGGTCCATATCGTGGAGAATATCATCCAACTCGGGCCGACGTTCCTTCACAGCATGATGCCGCTCGAAAGGATGAATGGTGTCATCAAAGGATACGTTCGCAACATGTCACGTCCAGAGGGAAGTATAGCCAGGGCTTTTCGATCAAGAGTGCATCTCCTCATCGCACGAATTATCTAGGCATCGAGAACCCCGTTGGTCTGCCCGTCAACAGGCACCTCGGCAGGCTCGCTGGATGGGGTCACCGTGAGGGTCGCCACGAAATGCATGTCGACTTCGAGGGTCGACTCGCCGACTTTGAAAGAGCAAACCTAGTCGCGCTACAACACATAGACGTGGTCGATCCTTGGGTGGTAGAGCACAAAACCTTTATTGAGAAGATATACAATGACCGAGGCCAACAGAGGACGGACGGAGATATAATCAAAGAGCACAACTCATGTTTCATGCGTTGGTTCAAGCAGAAGCTTCTGTCGTACCCTTTACATGAGGATTCTTCCGCGGAAGAACAACTCATATTCACCTTGTCACAGGGCGCCGAGCACAACCTGATGACCTATGAGGCGTACGATATCAACGGCTACACATTCTACACCGAGAACAAGGACATGAAGAGCGATGGTTATCAGAACTCCGGGGTAACGATGGAATCCTACACCGGCAACAACAAGGACAGATACTACGGAAGGATCGAGGAGATCTGGGAGCTGAGCTACGCTGGAGAGAAGGTCCCGATGTTCCATGTCAGATGGGCCAAGAGCGTCCTAAAATAAGACCGTATTTCACCACCATGGTTATACCCGGCCAAATCCAAGACCATGGTATAAGCGTCACCGAAAAAATGAGCCATGGGTACTGGCTTCCCAAGTGGACCAATGCTTCTTCATTACCGACCCGTCAAAGCCCAGTCGTGTTGTTGTGAGGAGAGGCAAAATGAAGATCATCGGAATGGATGGAGTAGCCAATGAGAAAGACTTCGACAAGTACGGCGACCCGAAGATCGAATATGACGACGACGATGAAGTAGCAGCACACACCACAAGAAGAAGCAGGACCACCCTACCTAAAGGACGTCCGTTCCACAGAAGAACTCCATTTGCGAAAAAGAAGGGCAAGAAGATTGTGAACAGATAGCTAGCTAAGATCGATTGTATTTAAATCGTAGTCTTCATTTCTCGATTGTATTTCATGGGCACTTTTTGATATCATGAATATTTTTAAATTTCATGGGCACTTTTTGAATTCATGAGGACACTCGATCTCGATCCCCCTCCATCTCGATCTCGATTCCCACTCCATCTCGATCCCACCCGCACCCTCCCCTGCTAGCTCCACCGCCGCCGCCGACCCACCGCAACCCTCCCCCGCTCCACCGCCGCCGAAGAGCACCCGGCCCCCGCACCTCCCGCTCCACCGCCATGAACAGGCACCCCTGACTCTCCCCGCTCCACCGCCGCCGCCGATGATATTTTCAAGTAACAAATTTGAACATATATTTTTAAAATTATTACTGTTCTTATAAAAAATATTACTGTTATGATTTAAACAAGTTTGAACATATTTAAACACAAATAAATATCAAACAACATTTAAAATGCATAAAAAATATTGGGGAGCACAGGAATCGAACCCAGACCTCTGGTGTGTGTGCTACGTCTTGACCGGTCGGGCTAGTGGGGGGTTCTGTGTGGATTGGGTTAGGTGTAATATAACCTCTTGAGTGCTCGAACTAAAAAATTCTAATGGCGCACCCGGTGGTGCGCCATTAGTAATCTGCCCCCATCCATACACTTCGTCCCTCTCCCTCTCGCCAGATCGACACTTCCTTCCTCTCCCTCCATCGCGCCGCTCCCTCCCTCCACCGCGCCACCGCCGCTGCCCCGACCCACGGCGCCGTAGCCGCCCATGCGCCCCCGCCGCCTCCCTCTCCCCTTCGTCCCCCTCGAGCGCCGCCTCCCCCTCGAGCCCTCCGTCATCTCCGCTCCGGCCACCACCAAATCTCTCTCGTCGGAGCTGCCCCTCGACGACGGCTAGCCTCGTCGGACGCGCTCCTCGACAGCGGCGCGAGCCTCCCCGCGCGGCCTGGTTAGTCTCTCTCCCTCCCTCCCTCTCTCCCCCGCTCATCCCCATGCCCCCAAGGGGCGGCGACCTAGGGTTAGGAGCAGGAGCTCGCCGCCGCCGCCCCGTCGTGCCGCTGCTGCTGCTTCTTGCGGCCACCTTTCTCTAGCTTCCCCTCGGGATCTGCGCACCATGCCGCGGCTGCTGCTGCTTTGTGGCCTCCGCCGCCGCCTGCCCGTGTGGGTTGGTCGCTTGCTTCCTCTGCCGGCGCGGCGGGATGCCCAACGTGGGTACGGTTTGGCAGCGCTGTGTTGGTGAGCTGTTGCCTTGTTGGTGAGCTCTGTAGGTTCTGTAGGTTCAAATATGCCTGTGAATTTGTGGGAGAAAGAGAGTTAGTGTAGAGCAGTACATCCAAGAAAATATGCCTGTGAATTGTTATGCACAATGTACATACACGTGTAGGTTCAAATATTTTCTGTAGGTTCAAATATTTTCTGTAGGTGTACTTCAATGGTACATCTACTTTTTGTCTGTGAATTGTAGTGCTAGTGTACGTCCTGATCCTAAACAAAAAGTAGAGCCAATGAGCCAACCCATATATACGTATGCGTGTATACCAAGTAAATATGCTCTGTGAATTGTTATGCACAATGTGCAGATGTTAGTGTAGATCAAGACATCCAAGAAAATAGTTCATCAATAGTACTTCAATGCACCAGTAGTTTCCTCAAATCTTAATCAAGCTAAATAGCTATTTAATGTGGGCATGTGCTGCCACACTTCTTTTTATATATCAAGAAGTCTGGACCGCTTGGTTTATTTTCCTTTGGTTCCTTTTCGGTATCTGGTCTGAAATCAATTACTTCTAAGCATTTAGCTTTAGCAAGTCAAATTATCAGTTTCATACATTCTTTGATTCCAGGTAAGCATTTTTCCTACCTTCTATCTTTTTGCTGCACTGTTATTTATTGTATCCACACTTTCATTAATTTTGCGAACATAGAGTTTTGAAGGCTGACTATCCTGTCACTTCAAGTGATTGTGGGTTGCATTATCTTATCTTATTATATGTTTTTAGTTGATTATTTTGTGTCTTGATTTGTTGGTGGGATGAAGGTTTGAAAACTGGAAACCAGGGTCCTTAAAAGATATCTCTGAAATATAAGTGGAGCGCTCTTGTCTCTCCTAGAACTGTTGGTATTTGAGTAGCTAGATGTAGAAGGGTAGGGAACAACACAAACTTGAAAAAGTAGAAGCAATAGCTAGTTTCCAGCTTGGGGACCAATACCAGGTGTGTTGTGCCCCTTTGTTTATCTAGAGCCTGATTCGTGTGATGGTGATAGCCTGATAGGCAATAGATTTATTTTGGTACAAGTAAACTGCCTTCCAGCCAACCAGAACTAACATTGCATCTAATTAATAAATTCACCAAATATGCAACATATATCCCAAGAGCCATCCTGTTCTTGTTACACCCAATATTTACTTAGGGAAAAGAAAATGCAAATGGCCATGTTGAAACAGTTTTTCTAGGAAATTGTCATGAAACATCCCCCTCTTTAGTTACAAGCATTGCTGCTCTAATCGGTTGGGTGCGAATTAAAAATTCAGTCTAAAAGTCAGTTAAAGTTTCAGTTTTAGAGTAATTTTCAGTTTGTAAAACTGAGAAGTGTATTTTTCTATTTTGAAACTTAGTGTAACTATTTTCAGTCATGCAGGCTGTAACTTGAACTTGAAGAACTCCTTAGATAGTTTTTAGTCTCCTTATACAAAACAAGCTGAAGTTTGAAACCTATTTCTCCTAAGCGAACCTTGAAAAATTGCAGATAAGTAGACACTGAAAATTGCAGCCATGTCAAAGTGTCATTTCATTTGGGAGCAGTAACTCTAAGAAAATGAAGTGAGTTGAATTGCAAAAAAATGGAAGGTGAAATGAAAAGAACATAGCTCTATGTGAAAACTGTATGTGCAATCTACAAATGTGAAAAATTGTATGTGCTGTCATAGGTGTTGTGCTGTCAAAAACTGTATGTGCAATCTCCAGAACAATTATGCTTATGTGAAAACTGTATGTGCAATCTCCAAATGTATCATCATAATGTAGGTGTTGTGTTGTGTGATTCTTCATGCTGAGAACTTCAGCTTTTTCAACTTGCTGGACTATATGTTCATTGGTACTACTTGTGATCTTTCTGCTGTACTACTTAGGAATTTTGTCAACTTGTGATGTCTGTTGTACCCGAGAGGCCCTTGAGTTTGCGGAATGTCGATTAACTTCCGTTCCGGCAAATTCGGTACTCCATATGTCCTATTTTCAGCAAAGGTCATGCTGAAATTTTCCGTGAATTTTAGCATGACTTTGCTAAAATCGGACATATGGGGTACTTGCTACTAATGCATGGGCCGGGGTATCTTAGTACTTAATTAAGTAGGATCAACTGCCCCTTTATTCTTGCTGCATTCAACCATAGGTGGCAATAGAGCCAAGTGATTAGGCCCAACTTAGAATTCTCCTTAGCATCGATAAACCCTAGATGATAAACCCAACATATGTGGCAATAGAGCCAAGTGATTAGTGCCAAGTGATTAGGCCCAACCTAGGGTGCCTCGGCATCGATAAACCCTAAATGATGAAAACTTAACTTAGCATTTAGGGTGCCTCGGCGTCGACAAACCCTAAATGATGAAACCTTGGCTGCCTGGATGCCTCGGTGTCGATGAGAACCTAAATGATGTACGCTTAGGCTTTTAGGGTGCCTCGGCGTCGACAAACCCTAAATGATGAAAGCTTAGGCTTTTAGGGTGCCTCAGCGTCGACAAACCCTAAATGATGAGACCATGATCTTGTTCCTTGTCAATAACCAACTTTTTGGCCAAACTTTTTTCCTATTTAGAGCGAAACATGGCCCACAATGATGAGGCCGGTGGTTCGGGGGCAAGCAATTCTGGGAGCTGTCCCAGGAGATGGAGGAACAACCTCACCGCTATGAGGACGCCGTGGAAGACACCGATCCTGACTACACAACCCCTAGTGGTGTCGGGGATGACACCACTGATGGTGCCGCCGAGGATGCCACCACTGATGATGGCGGCGCACACACAGATGGCAGCCAACCGAAGAAGCAAAGGAAGGACCGGCGCCCGAATGCGCTCCGCACCCTCAAGGAGGAATTTACTCAAGTGGACTCCGACGGGCATCCAACGGAGCCCAAACATATAGTCAAGGGGTACTCGCTTCAGCTCGGGTGCATTCTCCGGAGCACCGTCTCGATCAACACCGAGAACCTTAGGCATAAGGACCACGGGAATTTGCGCAACCTCCTCTTCACGAAGCTGCACGAACGATACAAGTTCCCCGCCGAATTTGAAAACACACGCCTCTCAGGGAATAAAGTAAACAGTGCCGCCCTCACGAGGATGAGCACGCCCCTGTCTACTTGGAGAAGCGCGGTGAAGAGAATGATTGATAAAGGTGATAGTTATGAGAAGATCAAGGTGAAATATCCTTTGATGAGCGAAGATGAGTACAAGGTGTTCAAGATCAAGTGCGAGAGCAGCACAACCTCCGAATCAAGTTAGTGGGGGAAAGAAATGCGGGAGTTGAACTTAGGGGAACACAAACTCGGTCCCGACGGTTACAGAGTGGTGGAGCCTATATGGGACAAGGAGGACGCGGAGCGTGCCGAGCAAGGCCTACCGCCCCGCTTCGAGAAATACATCGGTGACAAGCAGACCAGGAACTTTGTCAGGGCCCGGCACAAGGAGGACCCGATAACAAAGGAGCTTACCACGGATCCGAAGACCAGGGCGCTTGAGCTTGTTCTGGTAAGGAATACACCCCCGCGTAATTAGCTCCATATGGTTGCACTCTAATTAATCCCCAATATTTCTAAATGGTTCACGTTCCTTTCGCAGACACCGAAAGCGATGGCGCGGGTCGTCTCGAGCTCCCCTTCGACACCCCTTTAAATAGGGCGTTGAGCGTAATGAAAAAGAAGGATAAGCTCACTAAGCCGACGTCACTGGTCGTGTGGCGGCAAAACTTGTCCACAAAATGGGGTCATACTATACCGTTGGTGTGCGGAAGGAGAAAAAGACCAGCTCGGAAAGCGGGCGCGAGGTTGAAGCACTCAAGGCACAAGTGGCACGGATTCCGAGCTTGTCCAAGAGCAAGTGGAACAACAACTGGGAACTAAGCTCAACGCCATGGTGCCTACGTTGATTCATGGGCTGACGACGTGGATTGCGGGCGGCCAACAGGGGCCTCCCCCGGTTCCCAGCTTCACGGCCAACAACTTCGCCAACAAGCAGCGGCGCCATTGGTGTCTCGGCGGCGCCATTGGTGTCTCAGGCGGCGCCATTGGTGTCTCCGGCGGCGGTGCCATTGGTGTCTCCGGCGGAGGCGGTATTCGTGTCTCCGGGGCCGGCACGGGCATTGGAGCTTAATGCACTGGTGTCGCCCGGCGGCACCTCGCCAAAGCGCCCCTCCGTCGATTACCGCCCGCCGTTGGCGGTGCCTCGACATTAGCCGAGCTCGATGGCATCACCGTAACTAAGCCTCTCGCCCGATGACTTCATCTCCTTGCCTTTGACTGGGCATCCCTGACGCCCTACATGTTTTCACAGGGCGCCGCCGACGTTCCTTGCACTCTTCTGCACTTCGTGGGCGGCGAGTTGGTCGATGTCGCCAAGGGCAGAATCGTTCAACCGGGCAACCGCATGTTCCACGGTAATCTGATGGCACCCACAGTGTATAGGGTTGAAGTGGTTCTGGTGCTGCCAGGCTGCGACGAGCTGTTACCTCCGATTCGACCCGCTGGGGCCGACGAAGAAGATGAGATGACCCTCAGCGCCTGCGTAAACTGGCCCCTATTTTGGCCGAAGAACCAGATTCGTTTGGGGGCGGGGGACACCACCCCACAGACAAGACGCCCGATCGTGCGGCGTAAGCCATGGCAAGAACGCCGCAACACTCTTGGACCTGCGGACATCCCTATGGCACGGATCCGCACAGCCCTATGGCACGAGGATCCGGACGGCGGCGACACCGACGATGGTACATTTACCAAAGTTGATAAGTACTTTGCGAACATGGAGTGCGGCGGCGAGTTCTGCGGGCCTCTTTCTCAAGAACCCAACCAAGGCGACTGCGATCTAGCTTATGCGGCGGAGAAATCCAATTGCAACAGCGTCCGTCGGCGTTCAGTTCTCGAGACACGCCTCCGCTCCGCCTTCACCGAGCCTCGGATAGCTGAGGTGCGAAATATTATCAGCCCCAACACGCTCAAGAAGGCGGTCTGTGAGGAGAACTCGGTCCCATTACAGGAGATCAAGAAGAAGGGACGGAAACAACGACACCGGTGCGAGCCAGCCGGCACCGAGTTCGAGCCGTGCTCAGGACGGGCCACCTTCACCTAAGGATATCTCGAGGAGGGTGCATGTGGCGGGTAGGGCGATGCTACCGCCAAATATGCTGAATGCTGCAACCGGTGCTATGCGGAGTCTGGACGACAGTGTTCTTTCTTTGGAGAAGCGGCGTCTGAGAGAGAATGATGTGGCATACCCGGTTTTCGTGGCCAAGGTGCCAGAGGGCAAGGGCTTTGTGGATGGCTGTAACACCCGGATACTTAAGCTACAGTAATCCCTGCTAATGATGCCACGTCACCTCGGTTACTGTGACTAAACTCACGTTGATTCGAACCCGGTTCAAATGCAAATTTAAAACATAGGCAAACGATAAAAGTTTTCAAAAATTAAAACTAAAATGTTCGGGGGCTGTCAAATATTACAAAGTTAATTATGGTGGGGTGCACACATTTTTATGGAGTGTCTAGATAGATTAAATAAATTAAAACAGAAAAGAAAGAAAGAAAGAAAATAAGAAAAGATAAAGAAAACAAAAAAAAGGGAGAGGGAGAAAACCCCATCGGCCCAACTGGGCCAAGCCCCACTGCCCAGCCACCACCCAGCCCGGCCCAACCCCTCACTCCCTTATCCCCCGGTCGGCAGAAACCCTAGCCGCCCCCACCCACCTCACTCTCCCCGATCCCTTCTCTCCTCCCCCACGATCCGGATCGGCACCGCCCGATCCGTCGCCCCCCTCGGCGCCCGGCGACCCGCCCCCGACCTCACCTCCTGCCCTCCTCCCGACCCGGCCGTGCAGGCGCGGGGCCCTCGTCGCCTCGAGCCGCCCCGACGACCTCCACCCCACTCGCGGATCCTGTCGCGGACGGCCGCCTCCCGCCCTCCTCCTCACCGTCGCCCCGACCGCCCCCAGCTTCGCTACATAGACCTGCTCCCACCGTGAGCTTCCCCCCCCGTGGATCCCTCTCTCCCTCGTCCCCATCCGGCGCCACACGCGCCTCCCCGTCGCCCGGCTTGGCGCGCCCAGCCTCCTCCTCGCGCCTCCTCGCCCGTGAGGCCCCCTCCTCTTCCCCCTCGCACCTTCGCCACCCGCTGCGTGCGGGCGCCGAACCTGTCGGCCTTGAACTCCGGCCGCTCGCTCGGCGCTGCGGTGGCTCTAGGCCATCCAGCACTTTCGGGACCGCCGATGTTGGATGCGTCGCGCTCCCCTCGTTCGAGCAGCGTCCGGCGCTCGTTTTAACCACCCCGTAGGTTTTTCCCGATGCGCTCCCGATCGCCGCTGCCGCCTCCACTCGCCACCGGTGAAACTCCGGTCGTCCCCGAGGCCGGTCGTCGTCACCATCGTGTGCGCGGCACCGGGCCGCACCTTTAGGTCCAAGCCGCAGGTCCGAAGGCCCCCTGTAGCACGGCTCCGACCAACTCCGGCGAGGCGCCGCCGTTGCTTTGGTCGTTGGAGCCGCTCCGTCGCCGGCGACAAGCGTGGCCGACACAGGGCCACCCGAGTCATTGCCGGCCGAACCCCACGACCCTAGTGACCGGGTTGACGATCAACTAACATTTGGGCAGCCAAGTCACTAACATGCCCCCCCCGACACAGTGACCCGGTCAGCAGTGACCGATCCACCCACCCACCGCTTATGACATGGGGCCCCACCCCTAGAACGTTTTTAGAATAAAAGAAAAGGAAATGGGAAATTAAATAAATATAATTAATAAAAATAAAAATGAATAACAATAATTAATTAATTAATTAAGTAAATAATTAATTTAATTAATCCTGATTAATTAATCTAATGGCTAATTAACCTAATTAACTACTGTTAATTAAACTAAGCTAGGTTAATTAGTTAAGCAGAGTATGATGACGGGACCCACATGTCGGGGTTGACCTAGTCAACCTGTTGATTCTTGACGTCGGCATGACATCATCTTGGCGTCATAAATACATTTTTCAAATTAATTAATTAATTAATTAAAATTCGAAATTAATAAAATCTTTAGAAAATCATATCTTTTAATCCGTAACTTCGGTTAAAATATTTTCAACATGAAAGTTGCTCGAGCGACGAGGCGAATCCGGATCGCGATCCGTTAAACCCGCCACCACACCCTCTAACCTATCGAACCTGCAACTTTCCCCTCTGGCTCCTCTGCTGAAAACACGTAACAGGAATACTTTCCGGATGTTTCCCCATAACGATACCACCTCATACCACGTTAGAACACGCCTAGCATCGCTTCTTGACATGTCATGAATCGATATGCATCTGTTTACTTGGTATTCATTGTTTCTTCCCCTCTTCTCTCCGGTAGACTATGAGACCGACGCTGCTGCTTGGCGGTTTGACTACGGTGTTGACGACCTCTCACTTGCGAGCAACCGTGCAAGCCCCCTCCCTTGATCACGGATATCGCCTACTCTTCTCTATCTGCTTGCATTAGAGTAGTGTAGCATATTCTTGCTTTCGAGATACTCCTATCTTTCTGCATAGCTTTGTCCTTGTTATACATTGTTACCTTACCTGCAATCCTATATGCTTAGTATAGGATGCTAGTACATTCATCTGTGGCCCTACATTCTTGTCCGTCTGCCGTGCTATACTATCGGGCCGTGATCACTCGGGAGTTGATCACGGGTATATACTATATACTTTATACATGATACATGTGGAGACTAAAGTCGGGTCGGCTGATGGAGCACCATGAGTGGATCTTTGAGGCGGAGCGACAGGCAGGTTGAGACCGCCTAGGAGAGGCGGGCTGGCCTGTTCGGCGTCATGGATACTTAACACGCTTAACGAGGTCTTGGTATTTGATCTGAGTTGGCTCTGAGCTTATACGCACTAACCATCTACGCGGGAGTAGTTATGGGTATCCCGCGTCGTGGTATCGGTAAAGCACTTCAGACGTCGGCGACGGGCGCGCGCGCGGATTGGTGGGAACGCTCGCTAGGCTAGGTGCGCTTCCGCCACGTCGCAACATGCAGGTGTGTGCTTTCGAGGCGATGGGCCCGGACCCTGGCGCTTAGGTTTAGACCGGCGTGTTGGCCTCTCTGTTGTGCCTAGGTGGGGCTGCGGCGTGTTGATCTTCATGCGGCGGGCATGACCCGGAAAGTGTGTCCGCCAAATGGGATCAAGCGTCTTTGGGTAAGATGGTGCACCCTGCAGGAAGTTAATCTATTCGGATAGCCGTGATCTTGATAACAGGGCGACTTGGAGTTGTACCTTGAGCTTATGACAACTAGAACCGGATACTTGATAAAACACACCCTTCCAAGTGCGGATACAACCGGTGGTCGCTCTCTCGGGGATATGAGGAGGGATCGCGGGTAGGATTATGCTATGAGATGTTACTTGGAGGACTTCAGTTTGCCTTCCTCTACATGTTGCACAGTGACCGAAGCGTAGTCTTCGTTAAGACTAGCTATCCCCTCTTATTACGGCATTCTGCAGTTCAGTCCACTTGCTATGGCCCTTTACACATATATCCATGCATATGTAGTGTATCTCCTTGCTTGCGAGTACTTTGGATGAGTACTCACGGTTGCCTTGTTTCCCTTTTCCCCTACCTCTACTCGATTGCTGCAACAGCACGATGGAGCCCGGGGCAGACGCCAACGCCTATGGCGACTACTACTGGAGGTGCCTACTACTACGTGCAGCCGGCGGCGATGACCAGGAGTAGCTTAGGAGGATCCTGCGAGAGGCCTGCTCCTCTTCGATCTGTATCTCGGTTTGTGCTAGCCTTCTTAAGCTAAACTTGTTTAACTTATGTCGTACTCGAGATATTGTTGCTTCCACGACTTCGTCTATGATCGAGCACTTGTATTTGAGCCCTCGAGGCCCTAGGCTTGTATTATGATGCTTGTATGACTTATTTTATTTGTAGAGTTGTGTTGTGATATCTTCCGTGAGTCCACGATCTTGATCGTACACATTTGCGTGCATGATTAGTGTCGATTAAATCGAGGCGTCTGAGTTGGTATCGAGCCATTGCTGTAGGAATCCCCCTTCCACACTCCTTGGCTAAAGTCGAGTCTAGACATTGCAAAAACTTTTACTAACTTGGCTGTGTGCCTTACGGGCCCACGTCGCCATCGGGTGGTACTAGGATCTTTTACTCCTCGACCTTTACTCCGGGACTCTGAACTCTCTTCCACTCGGGTTAAACGATTTTACTAACTAACACTAGGATCCCGTGACCACATTCACCCCAAAGTTGGATAAAGCCATAGTTGTTTCTTGGAATTGTATTTGAGCAATTTCCACACTGTCATTTGACTCATTTGAAGCGTCTTTGTTTTCGGATGGAACCCACGAGGCAGGTCGTGCGCCACACGACGGCCATTGGTGCCTCGGGATCACTGCGGTGCTAGCGAGATGATGACCTATCGGGTTATCGGCTGGCACCTGAGTACACCGTCTATGAGGAGTACCGGGACTATTACCGAGGAGCGATACCGCGCCATCGTCCACCTCTACTCTGGGTATGACTCCACTACGGTGCTGCACACGCACATGGTGTTGGAGTGACTATCGATATGGCGTCCACGATGCTGCTTATGCTGCTCGACACGTCTTCGTGCGAGTATCGAGAGTTGGACACCTCCCCTTGAGCACATTGCTATCGCGTCGATGTTGGTGAGGAGGTTACTACTGCTGCCTACTCCATTTGTCACCAGAGAGCCCTTCTACCATCGAACTTTGTTACGCATCGCGATGGGCTGGATCGAGCTAACCGAGCTCTTCGCCACGAGTTGTACATCACCCGTCGGCACCTTTACCGTGCTCGGCGCTGATGCACCCTTTGTCCGATCCGGAGAGCTGCGCATTTTGCGATCTACCCAGCCAGACCGTGATGCCCGTGGTGTCGGTTGGCGGGCGTGGGAGGCTACTCTCCGCGCTTGCCCTCTTCGCCACACGGGCGTCGGATTCAGCACCGAGTATCTGCGGCCCCAGTCAGCGGCGTGGAGGACTATCCTTTGCCGCACTACCAGCTTTGAGGCTACAGCTACCTCCAGCGATGCATCGTGGGACCTGATGTAGACTTGCTTGTTAGTGTTTGATGTATTCGCCATGAGCTGCGTGCCGCCTACGATGTCTTAGTCTATGTCTTGAACTCTATGTATCGAACTCTATGCATGATCCCTCTTGTAAGATATGCCGACTACGATGTAGTTCCTATCGTCTTGCTTTCATTATGCATGTTTCATCATGAATGATTCTGTCCTTTGCTTAATTTCTCAAATGCTGAACTACCCTGTTATATAATAGCGGGATGGTTAGGCCAGCTGGTGCGTGGTCGTGGTGGCAACTTCCCACCACCACCGAGTACATGGCTGGTATGATCCAACAGCTGGAGATGAATCGCCACCATGGAGAACATGATGGCTCGGTTTCCTCGCCCCAATATGAACCAGCACCCAAACGCAACAACTCTGCAGGATTTCATACGCTGAACCCCAGCGTGTACCGCAGCTCAACCCAGCCATTGGATCTTGATGGTGGCTCCATGACATCACCTATGAGATGGAGTCTGCTGATGTAGCCCACCGGCTATGTCACTTTTGCTTCCTTTTTCTGAAGGGACCCGCAGCTCAATGGTGGGACAGCCACAGGCGTACTCGCCAGGTTGGAACACTCATCACTGGCGGACTTCCAAGCTGCCTTCCGTGCCGTTTCATCCCTCAAGGGTCATGGACGGAAGAAGCGTGAGTTCATAACCTCACCCAAGGCAACAAGACTGTTGAAGCTTATCGGCGAGAGTTCTGGACTTGTCTCGCTAAGTTGAAGAGGACATTACAAGCGATGCACGCAGACAGAGAAGTTCCGTGGCGGCCTTCAAGTGACATCAAGCTCGCGCTTCGGTGCACGACTTTGCTGATTTCGCCACCTTGGTGAACAAAGCTATCAATGTCGAAACTGGTCTGCAGGAATACGAGCTCTAACAGCATAGCCGTGACACGGGCTCATCTTCGGGCCCGTCCTCGCAGAAGCGCAAGATATGGATTCCCAACAGTATGTACCAGCCGAATGCACCTGCTCCAAGGCAGAACTATGTTGCACCTCGTCTGCCTGCTTCAACTAAGCAGCCAAAGCTTCCAGCTCCCCCACCCCAAGCTCCTGTTCCCACTCCCAATAATGGCTTGTGCTTCAGGTGTGGTCAACCAGGGCACCGTGCTAGAGAATGCAATCAGAACCAGAATTAGTTGGCCCTTCCAGCAGCTGGCCGTGGAAACACCCAGCCCCGCAACAACACTGCCAAGCCTTATGGTCAAGCTCAGGCCAACCACGTTGATCTGAACGAAGCTCAAGACCAGCCTGCTACTGTGATGGGTACACTCCTCGTAAATTCAGTACCTGCATCTGTTTTATTCGATTCAGGAGCATCGCATTCATTCATGTCAGAAGCCTTTGCTTACAAGCACGACGTTAAGTGTGAGGAGATGAACTCTTCGATAGTGGTAAAAACCCCCTTGGGACAATGTCAAACCTCCATGGTTGGCGTCGACGTCCCCGTGGAAATCGAAGGGTTGGAATTATATGCCTCACCCATTATCCTGAAGACGTCTAACATCGACCTCATTTTGGGGATGGATTGGTTGAAAGCGCATCTGGCGTCAATCGTTTGCGCCACTAGACCCGTCCATCTGCTACACCCTTCGATGAAATAATAAGCTACAATGCTCGTGCGGTTCAGGGATGCCGAGGCAAGGCTCTATGCATTGAATGCATTGAGCGCCGCACCCTCGAGGGCATTGAAAACATTCACGTCGTTTGCGATTTCCAAGACATTTTCTGAAGAACTTCCGAGGATTCCCCACGCTAGAGCTGTCGAATTCGTCATCGACTTGAAACCGGCACCACTCCTATAGCCATAGCGACCCTACAAGATGCCGCCGCATGAACTCCTTGAGCTAAAGGAGGAAATCGACAAATCTCTTCAAAGTGGTTTCATTCGCCCAAGTTGCTCACCTTGGGAGCACCTTCTCTCTTTGTCAAGAAGAAGGATGGGACAAACCGATTGGTCCAAGACTACCGTCCCATAAATCAAGCTACCATTCAGAATAAGTATCCTCTTCCTCGGATCAATGATCTTTATGATCAACTGGCTGGTTCGTCAGTGTTCTCGAAACTCGACTTGAGGTTGGGTTACCACCAGATCCGTGTTCATGAGGAGGATATCCCCAAGACCGCATTTGTGACTCGTTATGGTTCATACGAGTACACCGTCATGTCTTCGGCAACCAATGCTCCAGCCACCTTCTCTGCTTTGATGAACTATATATTCATGGATTACCTCGACAAGTTCATCGTGGTTTATCTGGATGATATCTGATCTTTTCCAAGAATGAAGAAGAGCATCTTTGAACATCTTAGTCTTGTCTTTGGAAAAGCTACGAGAGCATCAACTCTATGCCAAGTTCTCCAAATGTGAATTCGGCTTCCAAGTAACCTATCTTGGGCATGTCATTTCTAAGGATGGTATTGCCGTCAACCACGAAAGAGTTCAGGCTATTCTCGATTGGACCCCTCCAAGAGCGTTAAGCAAGTCGAAGTTTTCTCGGTCTACTTGACTATTGCCGTCGATTAAGTGAGAACTTCTCCAAGATTGCCGACCTCGACTAACTTTGTTGCATAAAGCGTCAAATTCAATGGACGAGATAAATGTCGGAAAGTTTCCAAGCACTCAAAGACAAGTTGACTTCGCCCCATGCTAGCTCCTCCCGATACTAAGAAGGACTTCGTCATTTCTCGCGGCGCTTCCGTCAAGGATTAGGCGGTGTCCTAATGCAAGAGCGCAAATGGTTGCTTATGCCTCTCGGCAGTTGCGCCCTCACGAAGAGAACTACCCAGTTCACGACCTCGAGCTTCTTGCTTTCATTCATGCCTTGAAGCGGTGGCGACATTACCTTCTCGTGTCGTCGCGAGATCTTCACTGAGCACCAAAGTCTGAAGTATCTGTTTACTCAGCCAGACCTGAACCTCCGTCGTGAGAGAGATGGATGGAGACCATTGCAGACTTTGATTTGGGTATTTCCTATCGCCAGCAAGGCTAATGTAATGGCTGATGCTTTGAGCATAAGTCTTCTGCAACCACCTTGAGTTCACAAAGTTCAGCCCTCACTTGTTGAAGAATTCAAAAGTGAACCTCCATATTGTTCCTCCGGTGCACTCGCTCCCCTCCTCCGGAGTTCCGTAAGATGAATCTCCGTGTTGTTTCCCGTGGTTCCCTCTATACCTGGCTGTTGAACCCGATCTCGTGGGCACCATAAAGACAATGCAGGATTTGACTCAAGTCTACAAGATTAAGCAAGACCTCAAAGAAGAAATCCTCATTCTTCACTTTTCTTGATGATGGCGCCTTGTACTTCAAAGGCCGCCTAGTGGTGCCGTGTAAGAAGGAAAACCTGAATATGACTCGAAAGGTTATGAAAGAAGCTCATGATCGCCTCTATGTATCCATCCCGGTAGTACAAAGATGTATCAAGACATTCGCCGAGATTTACGTGGTCTAATATGAAGCAAGACATTGCTCGCTATGTTCTTTGAGTGTGACGTTTGCCGTCGTATCAAAGCGAACATCAAAGGCATCTTTGGAACTCTGCAACCTATCTCTATTCCTGAATGGAAATGGGACCACGTTGAAATGGACTTAAACCTTGGATTTCCCAAATCGCGAGAAAGGTAATGATGCTATTCTTGTCGTCATTGACCGGCTTTCTAAAGTTGCTCATTTCTGGCGGTCAAAAAAACGATCACTGCTAGTCAGCTTGCAACTCTCTATATGTCGAAATTGTTTCACTTCACGGTATTCCACCGGTTATCGATTCGGACCGTGGCAGCTTATTCACTTCAAGATTACGGGCAAGTTTTCAAGAAGCTATGGGGACCCATTTATCTTTCGATCTGCGTTTCATCCATGATCTCAAGGGCAAGTTGAGCGTGTCAACCAAATTCTCGAAGACATGCTTGAGCTTGTGTCGTTCCTTGCAAGAAATGGGAGGAATCTCTCCGTATGCTGAGTTCTCTTATAATAATAGCTATCAAGCTAGTCTCGAAGATGGCCCCTTGAAGTGTTATATGGACGAAAGTGCGAACCCTCTCGAACTGGTCGAAACGGGAACGTCCACTCTTCGGTCCGGATATTATCCAACATGCCGAAGAACAAGTCCGCATTATTCGCGAGAATCTCAAGACTGCTCAGTCTCGTCAAAAGAGTAATTATGACCGTCATCACAAAGACATGGTCTATCAACCTGGCGAAAAGGCCTATCTTCGCGTTACACCAATGAAGGGTGCTCACCGCTTCGGGATCAAGGGCAAGCTAGCTCCTCTCTATATTGGCCCATTCACTATTCTAGAAAGGCGTGGAAAAGTGGCATATCAACTGGAGCTTCCGTCGAACCTTTCTCAGGTTCACGAGGTGTTCCACGTGTCACAACTCCGACGCTGCTTCAAGGACCCAATCCGAGCAGTGGACCATGAAGTGCTCGAATTACAACAGGACCTCTCCTATAAAGAGCATCCGGTCCGCATTCTCGACCAAGCTGAACGCCGCACGTCGCCGGCGATCAAGTTCCTCAAAGTCCGATGGTGAATCACTCACGAAGACGAAGCCACACAGGAGCGCGAGGATCGTCTTGAGATGAATACCCGCACTCTTTCCTTCTACCTCCTAAATCTCGGGGCGAGATTTCTTGTAGTGGAGGAGATTTGTAACACCGGATACTTAAGCTACAATAATCCCTCGCTAATGATGCAACGTCACCTCGATTCTTGTGACTAAACTCACGTTGATTGAACCCGGTTCAAATGCAAATTTAAAACATAGGCAAGCGATAAAAGTTTTCAAAAATTAAAACTAAAATGTTCGGGGGTTGTCAAATATTACAAAGTTAATTATGGTGGGGTGCACACATTTTTATGGAGTGTCTCGATAGATTAAATAAATTAAAACAGAAAAAGAAAGAAAGAAAGAAAATAAGAAAAGATAAAGAATACAAAAAAGGGAGGGGGAGAAAACCCATTGGCCCAACTGGGCCAAGCCCCCACTGCCCAGCCGGCCACCCCGCCCGGCCCAACCCCTCACTCCCTTATCCCCGGTGGCGGGAAACCCTAGCCGCCCCACTCCACCTCACTCTCCCCGATCCCTTCTCTCCTCCTCAGCCAGCGATCCGGATCGCACCGCCCGATCCGTCGCCCCCCTCGGCCTTGGCCCGCCCGCCCGACCTCACCTCCTCCCTCCTCCCGACCCGGCCCTGCAGGCGCAGGGCCCCTCGTCGCCTCGGAGCCGCCCGGCGACCTCCACCCCACCTCGCCGGATCCGTCGCGGGACGGCCGCCTCCCGCCCTCCTCCTCACAGTGCGCCCCGACCGCCCCAAGCTTCGCTACATAGACCCTGCCCCCGTGAGCTCCCCCCGTGGATCCCTCTCTCCCTCGTCCCCATCCCGGCGCCACAGCCAGCGCCTCCCCCGTCGCCCGGCTCGGCCGCGCCCGCGTCCTCCCTCGCGCCTCCTCGCCCGGCCGAGGCCCCCTCCTCTTCCCCCTCGCACCCCTCGCCACCGTGCCGTGCAGGGCGCTCGAATCCCGTCGGCCGCCCGAACTCCGGCGCCGCTCTGGTCAGCGCTGCCGTGGCTCTAGGCCATCCCAGCACTCGGGACCGCCGATGTTGGATGCGTGCCGCTCCCCTCGTTCGAGCAGCGTCCACGGCGCTCGTTTAACCACCCGTGAGTTTTTCCCGATCGCTCCGATCGCGCTGCCGCCTCCACTGCGCCACCGGCGAAACTCCGGTCGTCCCGAGGCGGTCGTCGTCCACCATCGTGTGCGCGGCCCGAACCGCACCTTTAGGTCCAAGCCGCAGTCCGAAGGCCCCACAGCACGGCTCGGCCAACTCGGCGGCGCCGCCATTGCTTTGGTCGTCGAACCGCTCGTCGCCGGCGACCGAGCGTGGCCGACACAGGGCCACCCAGTCGCTGCCAGCTGAACCCACGGCCCTAGCCGACCGGGTTGACTAATCAACTGCCGTTGGCAGCCCAGTCCACTAACATGCCCCCCCCGACACATTGACCCGGTCAGCAGTGGCCGATCCACCCACCCCGCCTATGACATGGGGCCCCACCCCGAGCGTTTTAGAATAAAAGAAAAGGAAATGGGAAATTAAATAAATATAATTAATAAAAATAAAAATGAATAACAATAATTAATTAATTAAGTAAATAATTAATTTAATTAATCCTGATTAATTAATCTAATGGCTAATTAACCTAATTAACTACTGTTAATTAAACTAAGCTAGGTTAATTAGTTAAACATAGTATGACGAACGGGACCCACATGTCAGGGTTGACCTAGTCAACCCTGTTGACTGCTGACATCAGCATGACATCATGCTGACGTCATAAATACATTTTTTCGAATTAATTAATTAATTAATTAAAATTCCAGAAATTAATAAAATCTTTAGAAAATCATATCTTTTAATCAGAACTTCGGTTAAAATATTTTCAACATGAAAGTTGCTCGAGAAAGGCGAGGCGAATCCGGATCGCGATCCGTTCGTCCGCCACACCCTCTAACCTATCGAACCTGCAACTTTCCCCTCGGCTCCTCTGCTAGAAAACACGAAACACCGGAATACTTTCCGGATGTTTCCCATAACCATACCACCTCATACCACGTTAGAACACGCCTAGCATCGCTTCTTGACATGTCATGCATCGATATGCATCTGTTTACTTAGTATTCATTGTTTCTTCCCCTCTTTTCTCCGGTAGACTACGAGACCGACGCACTCTTGGCGCTTCGACTACGGTGTTGTGACCCTCTCACTTGCCGAGCAACCAGCAAGCCCCCCTTGATCACGGATATCGCCTACTCTTCTCTATCTGCTTGCATTAGAGTAGTGTAGCATATTCTTGCTTTCAGATACTCCTATCTTTGCTGCATAGCTTTGTCCTTGTTATACATTGTTACCTTACCGCAATCCTATATGCTTAGTATAGGATGCTAGTACATTCATCTGTGGCCCTACATTCTTGTCCGTCTGCTGCGTGCTATACTATCGGGCGTGATCACTCGGGAGTTGATCACGGGTATATACTATATACTTTATACATGATACATGTGGAGACTAAAGTCGGGTCGGTGATGGAGCACCATGAGTGGATCTTTGAGGCGGAGCGACAGGCAGGTTGAGACCGCCTAGGAGAGAGGGGCTGGCCTGTTCGGCGTTCGCGGATACTTAACACGCTTAACGAGGTCTTGGTATTTGATCTGAGTTGGCTCTGAGCTTATCGCACTAACCATCTACGCGGGAGTAGTTATGGGTATCCGGCGTCGTGGTATCGGCAAGCACTTCAGACGTCGGCGACGAGCGGCCTTGCGCGGATTGGGCTGAACGCTGCTAGGCTAGGTGCGCTTCGGCCACGTCACGCAACGTGCGTGTGCTTTCGAGGCGATGGGCCCGGACCCTGCGCGCCTAGGTTTAGACCGGCGTGTTGGACTCTCTGTTGTGCCTAGGTGGGGCTGCGGCGTGTTGATCTTCAGCGGCGGGCATGACCCAAGAAAGTGTGTCCGGCCAAATGGGATCAAGCGTCTTTGGGTAAGATGGTGCACCCTGCAGTGAAGTTAATCTATTCGGATAGCCGTGATCTTGATAACAGGGCGACTTGGAGTTGTACCTTGAGCTTATGACAACTAGAACCGGATACTTGATAAAACACACCCTTCCAAGTGCGGATACAACCGGTGGTCGCTCTCTCTCGGGGATATGAGGAGGGATCGCGGATAGGATTATGCTATGAGATGTTACTTGGAGGACTTGGTTTGCCTTCCTCTACATTTGCAATCTGGTGACGAAGCGTAGTCTTCGTTAAGACTAACTATCCCCTCTTATTACGGCATTCTGCGAGTTCAGTCCTTGATATGGCCCTTACACATATATCCATGCATATGTAGTGTAGCTCCTTGCTTGCGAGTACTTTGGATGAGTACTCACGGTTGCCTTGTTTCCCTTTTCCCCTACCTCTACTCGATTGCTGCAACAGGGCGATGGAGCCGAGGCGAGGCATGCGCCTATGGCGACTACTACTGCGAGGTGCCTACTACTACGTGCAGCCCGGCGGCGACCGGGAGTAGCTTAGGAGGATCCCAGGCGGAGGCCTGCTCCTCTTCGATCTGTATCTCGGTTTGTGCTAGCCTTCTTAAGGCAAACTTGTTTAACTTATGTCTGTACTCGAGATATTGTTGCTTCTGGCGACTTCGTCTATGATCGAGCACTTGTATTCGAGCCCTCGAGGCCCCGGCTTGTATTATGATGCTTGTATGACTTATTTTTATTTGTAGAGTTGTGTTGTGATATCTTCCGTGAGTCCACGATCTTGATCGTACACATTTGCGTGCATGATTAGTGTACGATTAAATCGAAGCGTCTAATCGCGACATCGGGGTGCGATCGTCCTGCGGTTTGATGACATCTTTGCTATGTTTAACCTTCATCCGCTGCACTACACCTTCGTTCGGCTGTTTTCGCTGAGTATGGAATGCGGATCATTAGAGACAAGACCCGGACATCGTGATAGTCGACCCTTCTACATGCATGCCAAGCACTTGAGCAGTGGCTGGGACCGCCCGAAGGCCTCATTACGCAAACCGGATAAGGATAACTTCCTTGTGGCTTACTTTCCGAGTAAGTCATCCCTTAACCGCCCGTAACATATGATTTCTTAGATTTTGATCGTTCTTTTTTCTAACATTTAGTGTTACGTGCGGACACACATTGCACACTCATCCTCTTAAGCCCGAAATATTCCATGGCCACGTGTTTCGACCCGAACCGTAACTCCAAGATAGACTACACAAATGTCAAGAAAGTTCTTGATGATGTTCTCCCGGCTCGCCAAATCTGGAGCACCTTCACGGGGCAGTTTGTAAGTGCGGCAAGCACATGTTCTCACACAATCTGAAGTTACGCTTTCGTCAAGCAGCCACTGGCGGTCGAAGGATGCCTACTCGCCCTCCATCACATGCGAGGCGATCGTGAGGACCATCATCAACTTCGCTGCCAGATAATCTCAAAGATTGGGCGCGAGCTTGTCGGCAGTCCGGGCGCGGACCTCGGACAAGAATTCTTTCGCATCCGATGGAGTTTGCGGACATCATCCATCAAGATGTCCTTCATACCTCGGGCAGTTCTTCCTCGAGATATCAACCGTCCAACGGTGAGATATATGAAACGCTACAAATGCAGGGGTGACAACGACCGCGATTTCATGACCATCACGACAGACGGCGGCTTCATCCACGCTCTGTCCGATGAGTCGAGTCAAAAGTAGTGATGTGTAGTTACGAAACATTGATTGGCTCTTGTTGTAATTAAACTTTAATAAATTCGTATGTCTCTTTGGTTTGGACAATCGTTCAACTTAGATGTGTCGATGCTATTTATTAGTAGGACCATGGATCGTGCTATTAATGTCTTGCTTTTCTCTTCGATCCTTTTGTTGCATACTTACATATTGCTTATGTATTGTGCATTGTTTGGCTTGTGCATAGAGATGCCGTCGTATGTAGTGTACAAGGGTAAGGTTCTCGGAGTCTCTGACGGCGGGAGGAGTGTCGGAGACAGGTTCACCGTTTCAGCGATAACAGATTACAAAGGTACACTACTAGGCGGAGGCTGAATCTAGATCGCCCGCTATCTAGCGGAGAGAGGAGGGGCGTTGGAGGAACCGGATGAAGACCAGTTTGATCGCGATGATGCTCATCGTGATGACCGCGCTCTATTCTATGTGATGGTAGTTTACATGATCGATATCGACTTGTAATGTGAAGACAAACTCGATACTCGCGGTCTTGAGACTTGTAATGTTTTATCTTTGTTCGGTCTTTTGAATTGGAGACTAATATGATGAATTGTATTCAGAGACTAATCTTCTATTGTATTCGATGAATTTGCTCTTCTTGTGTGCTGCTGTCTATATTACATCGATAATATATTTTGTAACCTGTGCAAAAATCAGAAAAGTAAAAAAAAAACCAAATGTTCATACTAATGGTGCATCAGCTCAAGGTGTGCCATTAGTATGCCAAAGGATACTAATGGCGCATCACAACAGAGTGCACCATTAGTATGACAAAGCACATGGTTACGTATGCCCCCCCGGGAGGCACACTAATGGCGCATGGTGTTACATACTAATGGCGCACTGCATGGTGCGCCATTAGTATACCAGATACTAATGGCGCACTAGTGGTGCGCCATTAGTAAAAAATACTAGTGGAGTGCTACTAATGGCGCACCGGTAGTGCGCCATTAGTAGGCAAAACCGGTGCGCCATTAGTAGGCCTTTTCCTAGTAGTGTTAGTTAGTGTTTGGGCCAAGCAAAGCCTTTGGGATCATGTTGGGTGATAGTTGATTTGATCTTGTTGAAAACAGAACCTTTTACACCCAGTAAAACAATTTTAATAAACCACAGAAGCGTGATAAAATTCTGAAATTTTTACACAAGATTGATATACAAATTGCCCATGTTTTCCTAATTTTCCAAATTTGTGGAGTTACAGAAGTATTTGAAGTTTACATATTGCTACAGACTATTCTATTTTTGGACAAATTCTGTTTTGTTTGCGTTGTGTGCTTATTTTGTTGAATCGATGGACATTATCGGGGGGTCTGAGCCATAGTAAAGTTTGAATATAGTAGATATAATGTAGAAATAAAATATGAATGGGTTTGCAACAGTACTTAGAGTGGTGATTTTCTTTGTTATACTAATGGATCTTGCGAAGGTTTTGTTGTGTTTTGTGTGATTGAAGTTTTCAAGTTTTGGGTGAGATCACGATGGATGAAAGAATAAGGAGTAAGAAGAGCCTAATCTTGGGGATGCCTCATGGCACCCCAAGTTATTATCCAAAGATAAACAAGCAACTAAGGTTGGGGATGCCCCTGAGTGGCATCCCCCCTTTCTTCTAACAACCATCAGTATTTTACTTGGATCTATATTTTTATTCGTCACATACATGAGTTTTGCTTGGAGCGTCTTGTATTATATGAGTCTTTGCTTGTTTTTCCTTTTAGTTTGTGTCATCTATCCTTGCTGGACACACCTATTTTAGAGAGCCAAAATTATGCTATGATTTGTTAGAATTGCTCTATATGCTTCACTTAAAATTTTTGAGCTATGGAATCGCTCTATTGCTTCACTTATATATTTTTGAGCACGGTGTGCTTTAGTATTTTTGAAGAAATGTTCTCATGCTTCACTTAGATTTATTTGAGAGTTATTAAATTTTTGAAGAATTTCTCTCATGCTTCACTTATATTATTTTGAGAGATGAAATTTTTTATGCTCATGTTCTTCACTTAAATTTGTTTGAGCTATCAAAAGCAACATATGAAACTAGTCCCAAAGTGATAGATATTCAAGAGCGATATAATAAAAAAAATCATGAAGATCATTGGACAAAATAAACTTGATTCTTTGTAATAGTTTTGCGATATGATGATAGTGATATGTGAGTCATGTTGGTGAGTAATTATGCTTTAGTAAGAATATTGATGTTAAGGTTTGTGATTCCCTATGTAAGCACGAAAGTCAATAGTTCTGCGATGAAATTACATCCTACTTGTGGTGCATTATTCGGTGTTAGTTATGCTTAATGCTCACTTATGTGATTTTTAGTTTCTTGGTTGGATGCTTCTCAATCTATTTGCTAGCCTTCCCTTGCACTAAGTGGGAGTACTACTTGTGCATCCAAAAGCCTTATATCCAGTTTTGCCAAATGAGTCCACCATACCTACCTATATGTGGTATTCTCTTGCTGTTCCAAACAAATTTGTATGTGCCAATTCTACTTTTGAAAATAATTTCCTTTTTGTGTTCTCATACTGCTCATGGAATGGTAGGGGGTGGCTGATATTTTTCCATGCTAGATGTGTTATTCTCAAGATGAGTGTTTATTTAATTGTCATTGCACGAGATTACGGCAAAGGTACTAGGGATGCCCAGGCCCGAAATGAATAATGAATTTACTTTATGTTGTCAAATAATAAATTCCTTGGGAAGTGTTGGCATGGACGACACCCGTGGATACAGTTAGCCGTGGAATGTGAAAGTATGGTGGAAAAAAGGAATAAACTTTAATTTCTGTTTGGGAACCGCCTATGATATATCTAGCATGGAAAGTATTGGGAACTACTCGATCATTTTAGTTGACAGGAAAAGCATGCCACCGAAAATGTTTTATCTCTATCTTTTTCGCTTTGAGCTCTGGCACCTCTACAAATCCCTACTTCCCTCTACGAAGGGCCTTTCTATTTACTTTATGCAATTTTTATTTTATTTGAGTCTCCATCTTCTCTTGTAAAGCACCAACTAAGGGGCACTATAATCATACTTGAGCATTGGGTGTAGCTAATATGCGAGTGTGTTTCATGAATGGATCAATGATTGAGCATGATGGGCTAGGGATAACTTGCTTTAGTATTGATATCAATGTTGAGGATATCGCTTATCATTAGCGTCTCGGTCATCTGGGGATTAGAGATTAATCGGAAATCGGTCGATTAATCGATTTTATCGGTCCGCTATTAATTGGCCATTTTTTTTTGCAAATCTTAGGTTCCCAACACCAAAATAGGCTATATTCAACACCAGAACAATATCGAAAAGAAGTGTTACCTTCATTACTAGCGTTAGAATCCTCATGTAATGACAAACAAAATAGGACAACATTACATATAGCGTAACAAGGTCCACAAAACAAAAATAAACATAGTTTTGCCAATATAGTGCTATGAATAGGCCTGATTTATCGGTAGATTCCCAATAAATCGCTTGTCATAGCGATAAATCGGCCCAAAAGATTAATGGTGAAGATAAGGCATAATTTTATCGGTCACCCCAAGAGTAGCGATAAATCAGACGATAAATCGCTGAATCGGAAGATTTTTTGAACAGTGGTTGATATTTTGAAAGACATGGTTGTTGATATGCTTTAGTATTGAAATCTTCATGTCAAAACTAGAATATTGCTTTGAATCATATAAAAGTCCATATGTCCATGCTACAAAAGAAAAGAATATGTGATGAACTTATTAGGCAGCATTGCACATCGAAAAAATTGGTTTTATCATTTACCTACTCGAGGATGAGTAGGAATTAATCTTGGGGATGCTGATACGTCTACAACGTATCTATAATTTTTGCTTGTTCCATGCTGTTATATTATCATTCTTGGATGTTTTACAATAATTTTATAGCAACTTTATATCATTTTTTGGGACTAACCTATTGACATAGTGCCCAATGTCAGTTGCTATTTTTTTCTTGTTTTTACTTCGCAGAAAATCAATACCAAACGGAGTCCAAACGCAGCAAAACTTGTTGGAGATTTTTTCTGGACCAGAAGACACCTGTTGGGCCAAAGAAGTACCAGAGTGGGGCTCTGAGGGGAGAACAACCCACCTGGGCGCGCCCTTGTGGGTTATGTCCACCTCGGCCGCCTCCTGCACCGCCTCTTTGCTGTGTAAATACCCCAAAAATCCAAAAACCCTAGGGGAGTCGACGAAACACAATTCCAGCCGCTGCAAGTTCCAGAACCACCAGATCCAATCTAGACACCATCACAGAGGGGTTCATCATCCTCATTGATGACAAGTAGACCGACTCCTACCTACATCTAGTACTATTACTCCGCACATCGACCGCTATCTAGCATGCATGTAGTGTATTAAGTTAACAAGAATGGAGTAACGCCTTAAGCAAGATGACATGATGTAGATGGATAGATCCAAACAATATGGTAAAAACCCCATATTTTTATCCTTAATGGCAACAATACAAATACGTGCCTCGCTACCCCTTCTGTCACTGGGTGAGGACACCACAATGTTGAACCCAAAACAAAGCACCTCCCCCATTGCAAGATAGATCAATCTAGTTGGCCAAACCAAATCAACAGATCGGAGAGAAATACAAAGCTATCTTAATCATGCATAAAAGAGTTCAGAGAAGACTCAAATAATATGCATAGATAATCTGATTATAAACCCACAATTCATTGCATCTCAACAAACACACCGCAAAAGAAGATTACACCGACTAGATCTCCAAGAACATTGAAGAGAACATTGTATTGAAGATCAAAGAGAGAGAAGAAGCCATATAGCTACTAGCTATGGACCAGTAGGTCTGTGGTAAACTACTCACACATCATCGTAAGGGCAACAAGGTTGGTGTAGAGGCCCTCCGTGAACGAATCCCCCCTCCGACAGAGTGCCAGAAAAGGCCCCAAGATGGGATCTCATGAGAACAGAAGCTTGCGGCGACCGAAAAGTATTTTTGGTGTGCCCTAGGGTATATGGGGTATATGTGGGTATCTATAGAGGTGGAATTAGGGTTAGGGGACCCCCGAGGGGCCCACAAGACTGGGGGCGCCTCTATGGCTTATGGCCCTCTCCTGGCTCCTCTTGCCTCCTCCCGAAGCTTTGTGGTTGTCTTCTGGTCCAAGAAAAATCCTCAAAAAGTTTTGTTCCGTTTGGACTCCATTTGGTATTGATTTTTTCTGTAGAAGACAAAAACAAGGAAAATAAAACAATTGCCCAATACTTTGTATCTGCTTATCTTGATGAAAATAAGATATATCTTGCTATTATTAGTGATAACCTTTCAGAGCATGAAGATTAAAGATTATTAAAAACTCCGAGGAAGCACCGGGCTACTATTGGATGTACTCTTGATGATCTTAAGGGCATTAGTCCCACTCTATGTCAGCACAAAATTAATATGGAGCCTAATGCTAAACAAGTTGTGATCATCAACGATGATTAAATCCTAAGATGAAGGAAGTGATAAGAACTAAAATATTAAAGCTTCTAGAAGCAGGTATAATTTAACGCATAGCTGATAGTAAATGGGTAAGTCCCATTCATTGTGTCCCTAAGAAAGGAGGCATCATTGTTGTCCCTAATGATAAAAATGAACTAATTCCACAAAGAATTGTAATTGGTTATAGGATGGTAATTGATTTTAGAAAACTAAACAAAGCTATTAGAAAGGATCATTACCCCTTACCTTTCATTGATCAAATGTTAGAAAGATAGTCTAACGATACGTCTCCAACGTATCTATAATATATGAAATATTCATGCCATGTTTCAACAATTTTATATGGTTTTGGTATGATTTGATTAGAGCTAACCCAGACTGATGTTGTTTTCAGCAGAACTACCGTGGTGTCGTTATTTGTGCAGAAATAAAAGTTATCGGAATGGGCTAGAAATTTATGGTGATTTTTCATGGAACAAAAGAGACTCCTGAAGCTTCGTGGGAGGACCAGAAGACCCACGAGGGCACGAAAAGCTCGCTAGGGGCGCCCTACCCCCCCCCCCCAGGGAGGGGCGACCAAGCATGTCGCTGCCTTGTGGACCCCCTTGACATGAGACTGACGCCAAAAATTCCTACAAATACCCAAACCCCCAGAAAGAACCCTAGATGAGAAGTTCCACCGCCATAAGCCTCTGTATTCATGAAAATTCAATTGGGATCCTGTTTTGGTACCCTGATGGAGGGGGAAATCATCACCGAAGGCCATCTTCATCATCCTGGCGACCACCATGATGAGGAGGGAGTAGTTCATCCTCGGGGCAGAGGGTATGTACTAGTAGCTATGTGTTTGATCTCTCTCTATCTCCCACTCTCGTGTTCCTGGCACGTACTTGATGTACCGCGAGCTTTGCTAATATAGTTGGATCTTACGGTGTTCTTCCCTCTCTACCTTCTTGTGATAAATTGAGTTTTACCTTTGAGATTTCATTATTATCGGATTGAATACTTTTATGGAATTGAGAACACTTGATGTGTGTTTTGCATATGAATACCTGTGGCGACAATGGGGTATCATATTGATTCACTTGATGTATGTTTTGGCACCCAACTCGCGTATTCCCGAGGTGACATTGGGGTAATCTATGCATAGGGGTTAATGCATGTTTTCGTCCTTGTTTCTCCAGTAGAAATCTTGGGGCACTCTTTGAGGTTCTTTGTGTTGGATTGAATATTATGAATATGAATTTGTTTGATGCATATCGTATAGTTGACGCACGGATACTTGTGGTGACATTGGAGTATCTAGGTGACATTAGAGTTGGTTGATGTGTATCATATGGTGTTATTTTAGTACGAACTCTAGGGCTGTTTGTGATACTTATAGGAATAGCTCAATGGATTGATTGGAAAGAATAACTTTAAGGTGGTTTTGTACCCTACAAACAATTTCATCTTATGTTCTCCGTGATAGGAACTTTGGAGTGATTCTTTGTTGCACGTTGAGGGATTTTTATATGATCCAATTATGTTATCATTGTTGAGAAATTTTGCACTAGTGAAAGTATGAACCCTAGGCCTTGTTTCTAGCATTGCAATACCGTTTTTGCTCACTTTTGTTACTAGTTACCTTGATGTGATCCCGTTATCAAATGAAAACTCATGTCTATGGTTAGGAAACCTTAACCATCTTTGATCAACGAGCTAGTCTAGTAGAGGCTGATGTCGCTTGAAGCTACGTCGGTATTTCCCCAAAGAGGAAGGGATGATGTAGCACAGCGGCGGTAGGTATTTCCCTCAGATATGAAACCAAGGTTATCGAACCAGTAGGAGAACCAAGCAACACAACGTAAACAGCCCCTGCACACAGATAACAAATCCTCGCAACCCGACGTGTTTAAGGGGTTGTTAATCCCTTCCGGGGTACGGCGCCTCAAGATAGGCAAACAGAGGTGAGATAAATTTGTAGTAAATTGATAGATCGAATGGCAAATAAAATAAATAAGAATAAAACACAAGAAGGTATTTTTGTATTTTTAGTTTAATAGATCTGAAAATAAATGCAAGGAAAAAGTAGATCGCAAAGGCAAATATATGAGAAAGACACCCGGGGGCCGTAGGTTTCACTAGTGGCTTCTCTCGAGAAAAATAGCAAACGGTGGGTGAACAAATTACTGTTGGGAAATTGGCAAAACTTCAAATACTCATGACAATATCCAGGCAATGATCATTATATAGGCATCACGTCCAAGATTAGTAGACTGACTCTTGCCTGCATCTACTACTATTACTCCACACATCGACCGCTATCCAGCATGCATCTAGTGTATTAAGTTCATGGAGAAACGGAGTAATGCAATAAGAACGATGACATGATGTATACAATATCTATCTATGTAGAGATATACCCCATCGTTTTATCCTTAGTAGCAACGATACATACGTGTAGGTTCCCTTTCTGTCACTGGGATCAAGCACCATAAGATCGAACCCACTACATAGCACCTCTTCCCATTGCAAGATAAATAGATCAAGTTGGCCAAACAAAACACAAATATCAGAGAAGAAATACGAGGCTATAAGAGATAATGCATAAAAGAGATCAAAGAAACTCAAATACTTTTATGGATATAAAAAGATAGATCTGATCATAAACTCAAAGTTCATCGATCCCAATAAACACACAGCAAAAGAGTTACATCATATGGATCTCCAAGAGACCGTTGTATTGAGAATTCAGAGAGAGAGATGAAGCCATCTAGCTACTAACTACGGACCCGAAGGTCTACAAAGAACTACTCATGCATCATCGGAGAGGCACCAATGGAGGTGGTGAACCCCATCCGATATGGTGTCTAGATTGGATCTGCTGGTTCTGGACTCTGCGGCGGCTGGATGAATATTTCGTCGACCCCCCTAGGGTTCTGGAAATATTGGGGTATTTATAGAGCAAAGAGGCGGTCCGGGGGGCACCCGAGGTGGGCACAACCCATCAGGGCGCGCCTGGGCCTCCTAGCGCGCCCTGGTGGGTTGTGCCTCCCTCGAGGCACCCCCCAGGCGCATCCAGGGCCCATTACGTTCCTTCTGGTCCAAAAAAAATCTCCGTGAAGTTTGTTGCGTTTGGACTCCGTCTGATATTGATATGCGGTGATGTAAAAAACATGCAGAAAACAGCAACTGGCACTTGGCACTATGTCAATAGGTTAGTACCAAAAAATGATATAAAATGACTATAAAATGATTATAAAACATCCAACATTGATAATATAACAGCATGGAACAATAAAAGATTATAGATATGTTGGAGACGTATCAGCATCCCCAATCTTAACTCCTACTCGTCCTCGAGTAGGAAGTGATAAAAACAGAATTTTTGATGTGGAATGCTGCCTAACATGTCATATCATATTCTTTGTTTATGGCATGGACATTTGGACTTTTATATTGTTCAAAGCAATAGTCTATTTTTTACATGATAATTTAAAAACTCAAGCATATCAAAAAGCAACCATGTCTTTCAAAATATCAACGCTAAAATAAGTTATCCCTAGCCCATCATGCTCAACCATTGATCCATTCATGAAACACTATCGCATATTAGTTACACCCAATACTTAAGTACGATCATAGTGCCTCCTAGTTGGTGCTTTTTATAAGAGAAGATGGATACTCAAGTTCAAAATAAAAATTGCATAAAGCAAAAGAAAGGCCCTTCGCGGAGGGAAGTAAGGATTTGTAGAGGTGCCAGAGCTCAAAGCGAAAAACTTATAGATAAAAACATTTTGGGAGGTGTATCCATCCCACCAACGAAAACGACTTAGAGTTCCCAACACTTTCCATTCTAGATATATCATAGGAGGTTCCGAAACAGAAAATAAAGTTTATTCATTTTTCAACCATACTTTCACTTTCCATGGCTAGCTGTATTCACGGTTGCCCTCCATACCAACACTTTCCGAGGAATTTATTATTTGACAACATAATGTAAATTCATTTTTCATCTCGGGACTGGGCATCCCTAATACCTTTGCCTTACTCTCGTGCAATGACAAATGAATAAACACTCATCGTCAGAATAACACATCTAGCATGGAAAATATTAGCCACCCCTCACCGCTCTACGAGCGAAACAAACACACAAAAGAGAAGTTTATTTTGAAAATTAGAAATGGCACATGAAAATTTGCTTAGAACGGCAAAAGAATACCGCATATAGGTAGATATAGTGGACTCATGTGGCAAAACTGGTTTAAAGGTTTTTGGATGCACAAATAGAGATCATACTAGTGCAAAATGAAGGCTAGCAAAAACTTGAGAAGCGACCAACCAAGAAATAAATAATCTCATAAGCAAGCAGTAAGCATAAATAACACCGAATAATGCACCACAAGTAGGATATAATTTCATTGCATGACTATTGACTTTCGTACTTGCATAGGAATCACAAACCTTAACACCAATATTCTTACTAAAGCATAATTACTCATCAACATAACTCACATATCACATCATCATATCTCAAAACTATAACTAAGAATCAAGTTTATTTTGTCCAATGATCTTCATGAAAGTTTTTATTATATCATTCTTGGATATCTATCACTTTGGGACTAATTAATTTTCATATGTTGCTTTTCATAAGCTCAAACAAATATAAGTGAAGATCATGAGCATAATATTTTCTTTCTTTCAAAATAAATTAAGTGAAGCAAGAGAGAATTTCTTTAAATTTTTACTAACTCTCAAATAAATCTAAGTGAAGCAAGAGAGCATTTCTTCAAAAATACTAAATCACACCATGCTCAAAAAGCTATAAGTGAAGCACAAGAGCAAGTCCATTGCTCATAAAATATTAACTAAAGCATAGAGAGCAATTCTAACAAGTCATGACATAATTTTGGCTCTCTCAAATATGTGTGTCCAGCAAGGGATCAAGACTTAAAACACAAAATAAAACAAGTAAAGACTCATATCATACAAGATGCTCCAAGAAAAACACATATCATGTGACGAATAAAAATATACCTTCGAGTAAAATGCCGATGGTCGTTAGAAGAAAGAGGGGATGCCACTCGGGGGCATCCCCAAGCTTAGTTGGTTGCTCATTTTTGGATAATAGCTTGGGATGACGGGGTATCCCCAAGCTCAGGCTCTTCTATCCTTTATTCCTTTATCCCTCGTAAGATAACCCAAAACTTGAAAACTTCAATCACATAAAACTCAACAAAACCTTCGTGAGATCCGTTAGTAAAAGAAAGCAAATCACTACTATAAGTACTGTACCAAACCAATTCATATTTTGTTTTTGCATTATATCTACTGTATTCCAACTTCTCTATAGCAAAAACTCATCAAAGAAAACCATAGAGCCATCAAAATAAGCACACAACGCAAAGAAAACAGAATCTGTCAAAACAGAACCGTCTGTAGCAATCTGACTATTTTTAAAACTTCTGGAACTCCAAAAATTCTGAAAAAAATAGGACGACCTGAGAAATTTGTATATTAATCTTCTGCAAAAAGAATCAGGGAAAAATCACTTTCGGTAAAAAATGAGAACTGTTTTCGTGAGTGCAAAAGTTTTTGTTTTCCAGCAAGATCAAACAACTATCACCCAAGAAGATCCTATAGGCTTTACTTGGCACAAACACCAATTAAAACACAAAAAACACAATCATAACAGTATCATAATTGTGCTAACACTCAAGAACAGAAAGCAAAAAGCAAAAAAGAAAATTTATTCACTGGGTTGCCTCCCAACAAGCGTTATAGTTTTACGCCCTTAGCTAGGCATAAAGCAAGGATCTAAGTTTTGTCTTCCGAAGTTTTGGCAACTTTTTTAAGGGTTTTCTCAAACCCGGGAGGCTCTTTATGCTTCCCTAAATTCTCCGGGAAAGAAACCATCTTAAGATCCAAAATATCCAATCGCTTATTACAAAGAGTAATCAGGGTATTCATACGATTGATACTACCATTGTGGTGTTTGAGGGGTTCATTATATTTCTGTAGTTCAACCATATGTTTATGCAAATCACCAAGTTTTTCTAACATTTGAGCTCCCTCAGGGGTAAAAGGAAACCCCTTCTTTTGAGGTGGAATTCCCAAAATTCCCTCTAAAATTTCATAGGCAGTGTTGGCATCAAGTTCAATGAAATTTTTGTGAAGGAGAGGAAAACGAGAGGCAAATGGCAAATAATGTAAATTACGAGGAGATGAGATGTGTGATTAGGAACTTGGTATATGTTGAAGATCCTCCCCGGCAACGGCGCCATAAATTCCTTTTGATGTCGCTTGAAGCTACATCGGTATTTCCCCAAAGAGGAAAGGGATGATGCAGCATAGTGGCGGTAGGTATTTCCCTCATATATGAAACCAAGGTTATCGAACCAGTAGGAGAACCAAGCAACACAATGTAAACAGCCCCTGCACACAGATAATAAATCTTCGCAACCCGACGTGTTAAAGGGGTTGTCAATCCCTTCCAGGGTACGGCGCCTCAAGATAGGCAAACAGACGTGAGATAAATTTGTAGTAAATTGATAGGTCGAATGCCAAATAAAATAAATAAGAATAAAACACAGAAAGGTATTTTTGTATTTTTAGTTTAATAGATCTGAAAATAAATGCAAGGAAAAAGTAGATCGCAAAGGCAAATATATGAGAAAGAGACCCGGGGGCCGTAGGTTTCATTAGTGGCTTCTCTCGAGAAAAATAGCAAACGGTGCGTGAACAAGTTACTGTTGGGCAATTAACAAAACTTCAAATACTCATGACGATATCCAGGCAATGATCATTATATAGGCATCATGTCCAAGATTAGTAGACCGACTCCTACCTGCATCTACTACTATTACTCCACACATCGACCGCTATCCAGCATGCATCTAGTGTATTAAGTTCATGGAGAAACGAAGTAATGCAATAAGAACGATGACATGATATATACAAGATCTATCTATGTTGAGATAGACCCCATCGTTTTATCCCTAGTAGCAATGATACATACGTGTCGGTTCCCTATCTGTCACTGGGATCAAGCACCGTAAGATCAAACCCACTACAAAGCACCTCTTCCCATTGCAAGATAAATAGATCAAGTTGGCCAAACAAAACCCAAATATCGGAGAGGAAATAAGAGGCTATAAGAGATCATGCATAAAAGAGATCAAAGAAACTCAAATACTTTCATGGGTATAAAAAGATAGATCTGATCATAAACTCAAAGTTCATCGATCCCAACAAACACACAGCAAAATAGTTACATCATATGGATCTCCAAGAGACCATTGTATTGAGAATTCAGAGAGAGAGAGAGAGAGAGATGAAGCCATCTAGCTACAAACTACGGACCAGAAGGTCTATAAAGAACTACTCACGCATCATCAGAGAGGCACCAATGGAGGTGGTGAACCCCATCCGAGATGGTGTCTAGATTGGATTTGGTGGTTCTGGACTCTGCGGCGGCTGGATGAGTATTTCATCGACTCCCCTAGGGTTCTGGAAATATCTGGGTATTTATAGAGCAAAGTGGCGGTCCGGGGGGCACCCGAGGTGGGCACAACCCACCAGGGCGCGCTCTGCTGCGTTGTGCCTCCCTCGAGGCACCCCCCAGGCGCAGCCAGGACCCATTACGTTCCTTCCAGTCCAAAAAAATCTATGTGAAGTTTTGTCGCGTTTGAACTCCGTCTGATATTGATTTCCTGATATGTAAAAAACATGCAGAAAACAACAACTGGCACTTGGCACTATGTCAATAGGTTAAAACCAAAAAATGATATAAAATGACTATAAAACATCCAAGATTGATAATATAACAGCATGGAACAATAAAAAATTATAGATACATTGGTGATGTATCAGAGGCTCATTAGGGACATGGTATTTGTTTATGTATTCACACGTGTACTTAAGTTTCCAGTCAATACAATTCTAGCATGAATAATAAACCTTTATCATGATTAAGGAAATATAATAATAACCATTTTATTATTGCCTCTAGGGCATATTTACATCATTATACCTACTGTTTTTGTGTGTTAATATGATTAAACTCCTGCAGTTATCATGTTTTATAGCTTTTGTTTCAATAAAGTGCCAAGTAAAGCCTTTGGAATAGTGGGGATGATAGTTGACTTGATTCTGTGCAAAAACAGAAACTTTTGTACACCCATTACATTAGCACGCCTTCTTAATTTAGACCCCCCACCTGCCACAAAGTGGCTAGGTCACCCCACCATGTAAATACTCCAGTTGTATAGTGCTACTACATTATTAATATATACTCAGAGTAGGAGCCTTTCCTAATGTTCTCGGTAAAAAACAAAAACTTTTGCGCTCAGTCCAAGAATTTGTATAATTTACTGGAACCTGCGTTTGCTCTGAATTTTTTACACATGAATGATATCTAAATTGCCTATGTTGCCCTAATTTTGCAGAATTTTTAGAGTTGCATAATTATGGTCATTGTTCAGATCATTACAGACTATTCTGTTTTGACAAATTCTATTTTCAATGCGTAGTTTGCTTGTTTTAGTGTTTCCATAACTTATATTAAATGATACAAATTGTGGAAATGATATGTTACAGTAGGCATTATGTGGAAACAATTATGAATCTTGTCTTTGACTGTACCCAAGTGAATGATTTGCTCTTTATCAGACTAACCGATGTCACGAAGTTCCGTTAAGTATTGTGTGATTGAAGTTTTCAAGTTTTGGGTGAGATATCGATATGAGGAGGATAAGGAATGGCAAGACCCTAAGATTGGGGATGCACAAGGCACCCCAAGGTAATATTCAAGGAAGACCCAAGTGTCCAAGCTCGGGGATGTCCCGGAAGGCATCCCTCTTTCGTCTCCAACATTATCGGTAACCTCACTTGGAGCTACATTTTTATTCGTCACATGATATGTGTTTTGCTTGGAGCGTCATTTTATTTTATTAGTATTTTATTTCTGTTATTTAGCGTAATGTTTTGCATCTTTTATTTCAATAAAAGTGTCAAGTATAGCCTTTACCATGTTCATTTTGCAAGTCTATATGTTGTTGTTTGAAAACAAAATGTTTGTTGTTATGTTTTGAATATTTTAAATAGTCGAACATGATAAAATCTTTAAATCTTTACAAAGTAAGCTAAAACAATTTTTCTACAGTTTGGTAATTTTTCAGAATCTTTTGAGTTAAATAAGTATGGATCTTCCTTAATCCTTTATAGACTATTCTGCTTAGACAGATTGTTGCTATGTTTGCATATGTTTGCTTGCTTAATGATTCTATTTGAGGATAGGAGTATTAAATATGCAGAGGAATTTAGTATAAAAGTTTAAATTGTAATTTTGGTGATTTTCTATGATAGATAATGATAAGGTTTTGCATTGATTTATACTAACTTATCTCACGAGTTCTTGTTGAGTTTTGTGTGGACGAAGTTTTTAAGAATTAGGGAAACCATGATGAGGAGACACAATAGATCAAGCTTGGGGATGCCCAATGCATCCCTAGTTAATATTTCAAGAAGTCGCAAGCATCTAAACTTGGGGATGCCCCGGTATGCATCCCACCTTTCTTCTTTAACAATGATCGGTCAGTTTTGGTTGAGCCTAAGTTTTTGCTTCTTCACATGATATGTGCTATCCTTGGAATGTAATTTTATTTTGTTTTGCTTGTTGTTTGAATAAAATACTTAAGATCTGAAATTCTTAAATGAGAGAGAGTCTTCACATAGCTACTTAATTATTTGACTACTCATTGTTCTTCACTTATATCTTTTTGGAGTAGTTTGTCATTTACTCTCGTGGTTCACTTATATCCTATGAGTAAATGGTTGAATGAATTGAATATCATAAATCTGAAATTATATATGTTTCATATGATTATCCCGTGGGGAGTAATGACTTCACATATAAGAAGTATAGGTGGTAAAATTTATTGAAAGTTAGCAAACACAACATTGGTCACTTGAACAATTAATGAAAGAACATTGCAGGAAGAGAGATTTCACATACAAATATACTATCTTGGACATCTTCTATGATTGTGAGCCCCATTAATTATTTTCAAACTTGAGCAAACTAGTTGAAGTTGGACAAGGAAGACAATGTAATGAGTTTGTTTGGTAATATTTGTACAGAAGTTATATTGTTATGGATCCTCCAACATGTGGTGCTTGCTTAGGATCTTTTGCTAGCCAAAAAATCGTACTAAGTAGAGAGACTACTTGTGTATCCAAAAACCCTTAAACCCAGTTTCTTGCCATGAGTGTCCACCATATCTACCTATGGATTGAATAAGATCTTTCAAGTAAGTTGTCATCGGTGCAAAAAGCAATAAAAATTGCTCCTAAATATCTATGATCTTTTATTGTAAGAGAAAATAAGCATTACACGAACTTGTGATGGTAAAGAAATAAAAGTGATGGACTGCATAATAAAGGTTTCTATCACAAAGGGCAATATAACACAATTGTTCCTTTGCATTAAGATTGCATATCCAAAAATTAAAAGCGCATGACAACCTCTGCTTCCCTCTGTGAAGGGCCTATATTTTACTTTTATGTATTTACTTTTATGCAAGAGTCAATAGTATTCCTTCTCATTTCAACCTCAATTATTCTCTAGTTGGCAAGTATCATGTGGTGGGGAAAGATCCAAGCATATATGGTCATTCAAATATATTTGATCATGAATTATTATTGTTGACAATTATCTGTATGATAAATAAGTTGGGAGGCAAAACATTAAGACCCTATCTTTCTCTGTGTTTGATGGATGCTATTTTTTTATAAAAATATGCTTAGGGTGTTAGCAATCATGGAAGACTATGTGATAGTATTTTATGTGGAATTTTCCAAATCAAAACTCTTACATAGACCCTTCCTGAAAATAAGATGAATTGTAATCGTTTGGTGACTGAAAACATAGTTTATTAGTTTTCAAGAAAGTTTATGGTCTATACTTTAACATGTGAATAGCTTGCTACTTGATCATGAGAAGTTTTATGAGACGAGCTTCTATCTATTGATATATAATGATGCTAGAAAAAGTGACTGAAATTATCAATGATCAAACTTATGCACTATGCTAGCATTCACACTACATAAATTATTTATTTAATCATTTACCTACTCGAGGACGAGCGGAAATTAAGCTTGGGGATGCTGATACCTCTCCAATGTATCTATAATTCATGAAGTATTCATGCCAAGTTTACAACAATTTTATATGGTTTGGTATTATTTGATTAGAACTAACCCGGACTGCCGCTGTTTTCAGCAGAACTACCATGGTGTCATTTTTTGTGCAGAAATAAAAGTTATCGGAATGAGATGGAAATTTAAGGTGATTTTTTATGGAACAAAAGAGACCGTTGAAGCTTCGTGGGAGGACCAGAAGACCCATGAGGGCAAGATAAGCTCGCTAGGCGCGCCCTACCACCCAGAGAGGGGCGACCGACCTTGTCGCTGCCAAAAATTCCTATAAATACCCAAACCCCCAGAAAGAACCCTAGATGAGAAGTTCCGCTACCGCAATCCTCTGTATCCATGAAATCTCAATAGGGACCCTGTTCCGGCGCCCTGCCGGAGGGGGAAATCATCACCGGAGGCCATCTTCATCACCCCGGCGGCCACCATGATGAGGAGAGTAGTTCACCCTCGGGGCTGAGGTATGTACTAGTAGCTATGTGTTTGATCTCTCTCTCTCTCTCTCTCTCTCTCTTGTGTTCTTGATTTGGCACGATCTTGATGTACCGCAAGCTTTGTTAATATAGTAGGATCTTATGGTGTTCTTCCCTCTCTACCTTCTTGTGATGAATTGAGTTTTACCTTTGAGATTTCGTTATTACTGAATTGAATAATTTTATGGATTTGAGAACACTTGATGTATGTCTTGTGTATAAATACCCGTGGTGACAATGGGGTATCATATTGATTCACATGATGTATGTTTCGGCACTCAACTCACGGACTCCTGAGGTGACATTGGGGTAATCTATGCATAGGGGTTGATGCACGTTTTCGTCCTTGTTAATCTGGTAGAAATCTTGGGGCACTCTTTGAGGTTCTTTGTGTTGGATTGAATATTATGAATCTGAAGTTTTTTCATGCATATCACATAATTGACCCACAGATATTTGTGATGACATTGGAGTATTTGTTGGGGAACGTAGTAATTTCAAAAAAAAATCCTACGCACACGCAAGATCATGGTGATGCATAGCAACGAGAGGGGAGAGTGTTGTTTACGTACCCTCGTAGACCGAAAGCGGAAGCGTTAGCACAACGCAGTTGATGTAGTCGTACGTCTTCACGATCCGGCCGATCAAGTACCGAACGTACGACACCTCTGAGTTTAGCACACGTTCAGCCCGATGATGTCCCTCGAACTCCGATCCAGCCGAGTGTTGAGGGAGAGTTCCGTCAGCACGACGGTGTGGTGACGATGTTGATGTTCTACCGATGCAGGGCTTCGCCTAAGCACCGCTTCTGATGATATCGAGGGGACTATGTGGTGGAGGGGGCACCGCTTTGCGGTTGGGAGAGATCAACCGATCAACTTGTGTGTTTAGAGGTGCCCCCGCCTGTGATATAAAGGAGCAAGGGGGGTGCGGCCGGCTGTAACATCCCAAATTTTCAATTTGGAATGTTATAGATAGATCATATTGCATATCATATTTTTGTGCATTTGTTGGCTCGATCCTAGAAATTCTACGCAACTCAAGGACCCACGGAGAGAGTTGGGGATTTCGTTATTTTCATATTTGAGTTTTCTCAAATTTTGAAAATAGGATCATTTGATTTTATTTATTTTATCTTCAATTATTTCTACTATCAAAATATGAGAGAGGGAATAAAATGACTTTCCCAAAATAAAGAAATAATGAAGATTTAATAAAAAAATCAAATAAGATTTTATTTCGGAGTTTTTCGCCTTTTTATTTGAATTTAGGAAAAATGCGCGTTTTTCAAAATAGCATTTAGGCCCCAAATAAATGTTCATCTAGTCCGGCTTGATTTTAGAAGCCGGGTAAAATTTATTTCGGGATTTTTGGAGTCCGTTTAGTATTTCTTTTTATTTATTTTTTTCTTCTGCGCGGAATTATTTATAAAAAAAACGCAACCTACCTTGGGCCGTGCCTGAGTGGGACTCCGCTCGGGGGCGCTAATAAATAGCCGCCCGAGCGCCCACCACCCGAGCCGCCCATTTCCCAGCCACCCCACGCCGAGCCGAGCCCACCACCGAAACCCTAGCTCATGGCCGCCATGGCATGCAGCCGCCGCCCATGCCACGGACCCCGCCGCCGCCGCCGACTCGCGGACCCGCTGCGAGGTTCGCCGCCGCCTCGATTTCCGTGCCGCAGGTTTTTTTTTAAAAAACAAGCGGTTTTTCTTCGGGTTTTTTTCGGTTTTTTTTAGTTTCGATTTTTTTAGGTTTAGGATAAATAGCGAACGTTTGTTCGTTCGTTTTAACGAACGCGTTCGTCAGATTAGTTTAGTTAACGAACGTTCGTTCGTTAACCCGTTCGTCGTTTTTCTTTTTCTCGAATTTAATTCGTGATTTTTCCGATCGTGATTTCTGATCCGATTTTCGTTTTAGTTTAACTTTTCGCTCGTTTATCGGAATCATGCGATTCAAGCGCCTAGAGTTTCGTCTCGAAACCCTCTTTCCGAATAACCAACTTAAAAAAGTTTTTGCTACTGTAAAATTTGACCTAGATCCAGATTAGTAAAACGAAGCTGTTTGCTTTCGCCGTTTGACTTCCGTTGCTTCGTTTCATTTGGTTCTTTTTGCAAACCGGAGTTCTTAAGTTGAACTATCTGGTTAGATCTTTTATTTGAGTTTTACCTGTGCATTAGATGAGTACTTATTGTATGCTTGTTTGTTTGTCTGTGATAGAATACCCGAGTGCGCCTTTGTTACTTGAGTCTCTAGGTTTCGCGGATCATCGCTAAAGGCAAGTAACACTTTGATCATACCTTTTCTCATACCCAGTTTTTACTGCATTAGATCAATCCTCAAACATTGCATGACAAGGATCTAATTAAACTGTGGGTTATGGGAAGTAGGTTAGGTAGTACCTATTACCTATTTATTTTCAAACCCTTGGGAGTTACTTCTACGTTTGCTTATATTGCCATGCTATGCTAGTAGACGTGGATTGGGTGAGTGTATCCATGACAGATGTGAGATTGTTAATTAATGGTTTACTTAAGGTGGCAACTTAAACACACATCTGGGTGGATTGAGGTACCTGGTTTCCAGGATTTGCCTATTTTTCTTCGAACCGCCACCCAGGCTCGAAAGGATCATAAGATTATTCATGCTAGAAACTTACGTGTGCAGCCACAAGCCATTATGGGCTCTGGCATACTTGATTAAGTCGTGCGAACTCTTACGGGTAGACTAGCATATGTAGGGGAAAGTAGGTGTACCGGTCTACCCTATGTAAGGTGCTAGCGCTTCCGAAAGACTATGTCTCGGTCATCCGTTTCTCAAACATCATCTAGTGCAGGAAATCCAACGGAGGCGATCGAGTCTTATGGGGAAAAGTGCGCAAACCTCTACAGAGTGTATAAACTAATCATGGTTTGCCGTGTCCCCCGTGATGGACATCTTGAGTATCTAGTACTTGGATATCATGTGAATCTCAACATGTTACTCTAATTAATATTATTGGGTTTTTAGTGAGTACTTTTAATTGGGATTGAGAATGCTGTCAACCATCCTCAATGTTTAACAACCACCATGATAGTTAAATAATTTTATTCCTTTGCAGTAGGGAAAAATTGTCTTTACGCAAAAACTGTAACCATAAAGCTTTCCACCAGCCAAATATGCATGTAGTATAGCTTATTCCATTATTATTCTCTATGTGTTACATTGCCAGCATATTCCGTGTGCTGACCCGTTTTTGGGATGCAACGTTTCATGTTGCAGACTTTTTAGACGAAGAGTAAGGTGCTTAGGTCGTGGTTCTATACTTAGTGATGCCGTTGGAGTTGATGGACTTGCTTATTCTTCCAAGCCTTCCACTGTTATCGAATTTAGATGGCATTAAGCCATATTTATTTTAATAAGTTCTCTCTTGAGACATTCGATTGTAATAAGTGTGTGATTGCTACTCTGTTATAAATCCTCCGAGTACTGTGTGGTGTCAGCATTACTAATCCAGGGATGACACTGAGCACAGAGATCAGACTGTTTGAGGTCTGGTCGCTACAAAGATGATATCAGAGCACACGCTGACTGTACGACACGGCCACTAAGCTAAAGCCCTAGATCACTACTCTTTCTTCTCATCTTTTCTATTCTCTAGGATGACGGATGCAAGGAACAAGTTCACACAATCAGATGAAGGCTCACCTTTTGGATATCACTTGAAGGAAGTCACTGGATACCTGAACATAGGAGTACCAAGCTTTACCGGGACCTTCAACGCCACTTTACCCGAAGAGGAGCGCTGGATGATTCAAGTCTACATTCCAGGAAGGACATTTGCACCAGTCACGGAGCCCATGGAATTTTCCTTTGAAGCACCAACATGGAGCTTGGGAAAGAGCATGGCATCTCATATCACCATGGTACGAATTGGAGAAGTTTACCATGATGATCTCAAGAATACTATCTACCAGATTTGTGGGCGCCGAGATGAGCAATGGGAGATGATCAACACCAGGAGGGACAGATCAATCACAGCTTACATCCAGGAATTAAATCAACACATCCGACACCAGGAGAATCAGTTGTGCGCAGATAAGGAGGATCTGCAGAAGGCTATGACCAAGATCAAGGAGCTAGAAGAAGAACTCAAGGCCACACGTGAAGACTACATGGAAGAGATCGTCGCTCTAGTGAGACAGAACGGCGACCTAAAGGAGAAGCTTGGAGTATTCATGGGAGGTTCAGCACCCAAAAGAGAAGGGGGCGAATCCACTTGCTCGGATAATTATATCATCATCGACGACACTGACTCGGATCCCGACGACAGCGATGATGATTTTGTTGATGAAGCTGGAGCAGATATTATGGAATCTTCATCGGAGCAGTTTTTCTAGTTGACCACCATAATAGTAGTAATATTTCCCCCATTTTAAATTAGTTTTAGTCCAAGCACTTTGTAATGATAGTTAGACCGTTGTATATCTTTGTTGAATTGATCGGAGTGATATTGTGTGCTTTTGTCTCATGTGCATATGGGTAGTGTTTCTCACTAGACCTCATTCTATTCTTAACTCTCGTCTTTTCTATAAACCCTCAGATGCCTCCGAGACGCGACCCCGGATTTGTTTTCCCGCCAGAGATCACTCAGTTGATTCGGCAGCAGAATGCCTTGATTCAAACATTGGTACAGAACCAAGGCAATAACAACAACAACCCACCACCGCCACCACCTGTTGACCATCTGCCTCGTTTCTTAAGGCTGAATCCGCCGGTGTTTTCCAATAGCACCGAGCCGATAGTAGCAGATGATTGGCTCCGTAAGATAGGGAGGGAGTTGACCACTGCAGGATGTACCGATGGAGAAAAGGTGAAGTTTGCCGCACATCAGCTCGAAGGACCCGCAGCAGCATGGTGGGAGAATTTTACAGACCACTTACCTCAGAGACACCGCCACATGGGATCGGTTTCAACAAGCTTTGCATCGCCCATGTTTCAGCAGGAGCTATGGCCATGAAGAAGCGTGAGTTTCGCAACTTACGCCAAGGAGGACGGACAGTTGGCCAGTATGTGGATGATTTCAGTAAGTTAGCACGTTATGCCCCAGATGACGTTGCTACGGATGCAGCTAAGCAGGAGAAGTTCCTAGAAGGACTGAATGATGAGCTGAGCATGCAGTTGATGGTAGCCACTTTCAATAACTACCAGGAGTTAGTAGATCGTGCTCTTATGATCGAAGGGAAGCAGCAGCAGATTGACAATCGCAAGAGGAAGTATGGACAGGTGAAGTACAATTCTAGAGCTCAGCAGAAGCTACGCTTTACCCCAAAGACAGGAGGACAATTTCAGCATACTCACGGAGGAGGTAGCTCGCACAATCATAATGGCACCAAGAATGGAAACGGAAATGGAGGAAGCAATGGAAAAAACCGCACCAACCCGTCAACACCAACCAAGGTAGACCTGAGCCATATCACTTGTTTTAAGTGCCGTAAGACTGGGCATTATGCAAATGAATGTCCAGAAGCTCAAAATGGTAACGGCAATGGGAGCTCAGGAAAGAAGCCGAATCCTTTCAACAGAGGACAAGTGAACCACGTTACCGTGGAGGAGGTTGAAGCTCAGCCAGATGCAGTAATAGGTAAGCTTTTGGTTAAGTCATTTACTGCAATTGTTCTTTTTGATACTGGTGCATCGCATTCATACATATCAAGGGGATTTGTGTACAAGTTTAGCCTGCCCACTAGGACTCATAAGACACCCATGCTAGTAAGCTCATCGGGAGCGGAGTATATGGCCAGTCAAGGATGTTTTCAAGTGCCATTAAGTATAGGGAGGCATGTTTTCCCAACGGATTTAATTATACTGGAATCCCAAGGTTTGGATGTAATTCTTGGTATGGATTGGCTGTCAATGTATGGAGGAAACATCGATTGCGCCAGTAAGACAATTTTGCTTACGACACCAGAAGGAAGGAGAATCAAGTATGTATCACGGCATGAGCCGAGGAGAGCACATGTAAATTCCGTTTCAGGAGTTGTGCAGGAGGAAGTACCAGTGGTAAGGGATTTCCCTGATGTATTTCCAGAAGAGTTGCCAGGCATGCCACCGGATAGAGATATTGAGTTTTTTATTGAGCTTTTGCCAGGCACTGGGCCGATATCCAAGAGACCGTATAGGATGCCAGCCCAAGATTTGGAGGAAATCAAGAAGCAGATTAAGGAGTTACTGGATAAAGGCTTTATTCGCCCAAGTTCTTCTCCTTGGGGATCGCATGTACTTCTAGTGGAAAAGAAGGATGGATCATTAAGAATGGTTGTTTATTATCGTGGATTGAATGAAGTAACAATCAAGAACAAGTACCCACTACCGATGATCAATGATTTATTTGACCAATTGCAAGGAGCTAAGGTGTTTTCTAAGATCAATTTGCGATCAGGGTACCATTAGTTGAATATTCGAGAGCAGGGTATACCTAAGACGGCTTTTACCACCAGGTACGGGCTGTATGAGTATACTGTTATGTCCTTTGGTCTGACTAACGCACCTGCCTATTTTATGAACATGATGAACAAAGTGTTTATGGAGTTTTTGGATAAGTTCGTCGTGGTGTTCATTGATGATATTTTGGTTTACTCGAAGAATGAAGAAGAACATAAGGAACATTTGCGATTGGTACTCGAGAAGCTTAGAGAACGTCAGTTATATGCCAAGTTCAGCAAGTGTGAGTTTTGGTTGAAGGAAGTTGGATTTCTCGGACATGTTATATCCGGAGAAGGTATAGCAATGGACCCCACTAAAGTTGCCACCGTGACCAATTGGGAAGCGCCAACTACAGTTGGGGAGATCCGGAGTTTCCTTGGACTCGCAGGATACTACCGGAGATTCATTGAGAATTTCTCAAGGATTGCGAAGCCTATGACAGAATTGTTGAAGAAGGATACCAAGTTCATATGGACTGAGGAGTGTGAGGCTAGTTTCCAGGAGTTGAAGAAACGTTTGGTTACCTCACCAGTGTTAATTCTGCCAGATCAGGCAAAGGATTACGAAGTTTATTGCGACGCTTCACGCCGAGGACTTGGAGCGGTGCTTATGCAGGAGGGAAGAGTTGTTTCATATGCTTCACGACAACTTAAGCCTCATGAGTTAAATTATGCTACTCATGATTTGGAGTTAGCAGCCGTAGTGCATGCATTGAAAACTTGGAGACACTTTCTTATTGGGAACCATTGTGAGGTGTATACGGATCACAAGAGTTTGAAGTACATCTTCACGCAGAAGGAGTTAAATCTTAGGCAGAGGAGATGGTTGGAGCTTATTAAAGATTACGATATGAGATTGCATTATCACCCCGGAAAGGCTAACGTTGTAGCAGACGCGTTGAGCCGTAAGAGTCATGTCAATACACTAATGACGGGAGAAATACCAAAGGAGTTAGCCGAGGATCTTCGTGAACTATGTTTGGAAATAGTTCCGAGAGGCTATGTAGCAGCATTGGAGATTCAATCAACTTTGATGGATAGAATTATAGAAGCTCAGAAGACTGAGAAAGAGATTGCCTCTATAAAGGAGAAAATGAGCGAAGGAAAAGCTAAGGGATTTCGTGAGGATGAGCACGATACCCTATGGTTTGAAGACCGTGTTTATGTGCCCAATGACCCGGAGATCAGGAAGTTGATTCTACAAGAAGCACATGATTCACCATATTCGATTCACCCAAGAAATACCAAGATGTATTTGGATTTGAAGAATACTTTCTGGTGGACCGGAATGAAGAAGGATATAGCAGACTATGTAGCAGTCTGTGATGTGTGTCAGAGGGTGAAGGCAGAACATCAGAAGCCAGCAGGATTGTTACAGCCATTGCCTATACCCGAATGGAAGTGGGATAAACTAGGTATGGATTTCATCACGGATTACCCAGACCCATTCAGCTATGACTCAATGTGGGTCGAGTCGATCGTTTGACGAAGGTAGCTCATTTCATTCCAAAGAAGACTACCTACAAGAAGGCCAAATTGGCTAAGATATACATGACCAGGATTGCATGCTTGCATGGAGTTCCGAGGAGTATCGTATTAGATAGAGGAACCCAATTCACCTCAAAGTTCTGGAAGCAGTTGCACGAAACTTTGGGAACCAGGTTGGAGTTTAGCACAGCTTTCCATCCGCAGACAGATGGACAAACCGAGAGAGTCAATCAGATTTTGGAGGATATGCTTAGAGCTTGTGCCTTGGATTATGGATCTAGCTGGGACGATAACTTGCCATATGCGGAGTTCTCTTACAACAACAGTTATCAATCCAGTTTGAAGATGGCCCTTTCAAGCCTTATACGTAGGAGGTGCGAGAACCCGTTGTTGTGGGATGAAGTTGGAGACCGCCATTGTTTGGACCGGATTTGATTAAGGAGTCCGAACGGAAAGTAAAGTTAATTCGCGATAGGCTCAAGGTAGCCCACCAAGATGAATAGCTATGCGGATTCAAAACGCAAGGAGACAGAATACGAAGTCGGAGACAGAGTTTATCTTCGAGCATCTCCACTTCGAGGAGTTAAGCGTTTTGGAGTTAGAGGAAAGTTAGCGCCACGTTTTGTGGGACCATACAAAGTTTTGGAGCGCATGGGAGAAGTCGCCTACAAGTTAGAATTACCCGAGGGATTGTCAGGTGTTCATGATGTATTCCATGTTTCTCAGTTGAAGAAGTGTCATGCAGAGATGGCTGATATACCCCTAAGAGATACAAAGCCACCGAAGCGATTGATTGAATGATGATTTGACCTATGAGGAGAAACTGTTAAGATTCTCGAATATGCCAATCGAGTCACCCGCAACAAGGTTATCAAGTTACGCAAAGTTCAAGTGGAGCCACCACACGGAGGAAGAAGCCACCGGGAGCGAGAGGAAGATCTGCTCAAGGCCCACCCTCACCTATTTGCTAGCCAACCCGAATCTCGAGGGCGAGATTCATCTTAAGGGGGGTAGGTTTGTAACATCCCAAATTTTCAATTTGGAATGTTAAACATAGATCATATTGCATATCATATTTTTGTGCATTTTTTGGCTCGATCCTAGAAATTCTACGCAACTCAAGGACCCACGGAGAGAGTTGGGGATTTCGTTATTTTCATATTTGAGTTTTCTCAAATTTTGAAAATAGGATCATTTGATTTTATTTATTTTATCTTCAATTATTTATACTATCAAAATATGAGAGAGGGAATAAAATGACTTTCCCAAAATAAAGAAATAATGAAGATTTAATAAAAAAATCAAATAAGATTTTATTTCGGAGTTTTTCGCCTTTTTATTTGAATTTAGGAAAAATGCGCGTTTTTCAACATTGCATTTAGGCCCCAAATAAATGTTCATCTAGTCCGGCTTGATTTTAGAAGCCGGGGAAAATTTATTTCAAGGTTTTTGGAGTCCGTTTAGTATTTCTTTTTATTTATTTTTTCTTCTGCGCGGAATTATTAAAAAAAACGCAACCGACCTTGGGCCGTGCCCGCGGAATCCTTCGGGCGCTAATAAATAGCCGCCGCCCGCGCCCAAATTTCACCCGAGCCGCCGCCTGCCGCCCAGCCCACTCGCGCCGAGCCGCCCACCACCGAAACCCTAGCCCGCCGCCGCCGATCCGCCGCGCCGCCGCCGCCGCCGCCAGAATCGAGCCGCCCGCCGCCGCCGACTCGCGGACCCGCGCCGAGGTTCGCCACCGCCTCGATTTCCGTGCCGCCGGTTTTTTTAGAAAAACGAGCGGTTTTTCTTTGTTTTTTTTAGTTTCGGGTTTTTAGGTTTAGGTTAAATAGCGAGCGTTCGTTCGTTCGTTTGTTTTAACGAACGCGTTCGTCAAATTAGTTTAGTTAACGAACGTTCGTTCGTTAACCCGTTCGTCGTTTTTCTTTTTCTCGGATTTAATTCGTGATTTTTCCGATCGTGATTTCTGATCCGATTTTCGTTTTAGTTTAACTTTTCGCTCGTTTATCGGAATCAGGCGATTCAAGCGCCTAGAGTTTCGTCTCGAAACCCTCTTTCCGAATAACCAACTTAAACAAGTTTTTGCTACTGCAAAATTTGACCTAGATCCAGATTAGTAAACGAAGATGTTTGCTTTCGCCGTTTGACTTCCGTTGATTCGTTTGATTTGGTTCTTTTTGCAAACCAGAGTTCTTAAGTTGAATTATCTGGTTAGATCTTTTATTTGAGTTTTACCTGTGCATTAGATGAGTACTTATTGTATGCTTGTTTGTTTGTCTGTGATAGAATACCCGGAGTGAGCCGCCTGTTACTTCGAGTCTCTAGGTTTCGCGGATCATCAGCAAGGCAAGTAACACTTTGATCATACCTTTTCTCATACCCAGTTTTTACTGCATTTGATCAATCCTCAAACATTGCATGACTAGGATCTAATTAAATTGTGGGTTATTGGAAGTAGTTGAGGTAGTACCTATTACCTATTTATTTTCAAACCCTTGGGAGTTACTTCTACGTTTCCTTATATTGCCATGCTATGCTAGTAGACGTGGATTGGGTGAGTGTATCCATGACAGATGTGAGATTTTTAATTAATGGTTTACTTAAGGTGGCAACTTAAAAACACATCTGGATGGATTGAGGTACCTGGTTTCCAAGATTTGCCTGTTTTTCTTCGGACCGCCACCCAGGCTCAAAGCGATCATAAGATTATTCATGCTAGAAACTTACGTGTGCAGCCACAAGCCATTATGGGCTCTGGCATAGTTGATTAAGTCGTCCGAACTCTTACGGGTAGAGTAGCAGATGTAGGGGAAAGTAGGTGTAACGGTCTACCCTATGTAAGGTGCTAGCGCTTCCAAAGACTATGTCTCGGTCATCCGTTTCTCAAACATCATGTAGTGCGGGAAATCCAATGGAGGCGATCGAGTCTTGTGGGGAAAAGTGCACAAACCTCTGCAGAGTGTATAAACTAATCATGGTTAGCCGTGTCCCCGGTTATGGACATCTTGAGTATCTAGTACTTGGATATCATGTGAATCTCAACATGTTACTCTAATTAATATTATTGGGTTTTTAGTGAGTACTTTTAATTGGGATTGAGAATGCTGTCAACCATTGTCAATGTTTAACAACCACCATGATAGTTAAATAATTTTATTCCTTTGCAGTAGGGAAAAATTGGCTTTACGCAAAAACTGTAACCATAGAGCTTTCCACCAGCCAAATATGCATGTAGTATAGCTTATTCCATTATTATTCTCTATGTGTTAGATTGCCAGCATATTCTGTGTGCTGACCCGTTTTCGGGCTGCAACATTTCATGTTGCAGACTTTTCACACGAAGAGTAAGGTGCTTAGGTCGTGGTTCTATACTCGATGATGCCGTTGGAATTGATGGACTCGCTTATTCTTCCAAGCCTTCCGATGTTATCGAATTTAGATGGACTTAAGCCATATTTATTTTAATAAGTTCTCTCTTGAGATATTCGATTGTAATAAGTGTGTGATTGCTACTCTATTATAAATCCTCCGAGTACTGTGTGGTGTCAAGATCACCGATCCGTGGATGACACTAAGCACGAGATCGACTGCTTGAGGTCCTGCTCACTACACCGCCAAGGGAGGCGGCCAGAGGAGTCCTACTCCCACCGAGTAGGACTCCCCCTTTCCTAGTTGGAATAGGATTCGGGAGGGGGAAAGAGGAGGGAGAGAAGGAAGGGGGGCGCCTCTCCTTGTCCTATTCGGACTAGGGGGGAGGGGCGCGTGGCCCAGCCCTGGCCGCCTCTCCTCTTCTCCGCAAAGGCCCACTAAGGCCCATTTACCTCCCGGGGTGTTCCGGTAACCTCCCGGTACTCCGATAAAATCCCGATTTCACCCGGAACACTTCCGATATCCAAACATAGGCTTCCAATATATCAATCTTCATGTCTCGACCATTTCGAGACTCCTCGTCATGTCCGTGATCACATCCGGACTCCTAAAACCTTCGTACATCAAAACATATGAACTCATAATATAACTGTCATCGTAACGTTAAGCGTGCGGACCCTACGGGTTCGAGAACTATGTAGACATGACCGAGACACGTCTCCGGTCAATAACCAATAGCGGAACCTGGATGCTCATATTGGCTCCCACATATTCTACGAAGATCTTTATCGGTCACACCGCATAACAACATACGTTGTTCCCTTTGTCATCGGTATGTTACTTGCCTGAGATTCGATCGTCGGTATCTCAATACCTAGTTCAATATCGTTACCGGCAAGTCTCTTAACTCGTATTGTAATACATCATTCCGCAACCAACTCATTAGTTGTAATGCTTGCAAGGCTTAAGTGATGTGCATTACCGAGAGGGCCCAGAGATACCTCTCCGACAATCGGAGTTAAAAATCCTAGTCTCGAAATACGCCAACCCAACAAGTACCTTCGGAGACACCTATAGAGCTCCTTTGTAATCACCTAGTTACGTTGTGATGCTTGGTAGCACAGAAAGTGTTCCTCCGGTAAACGGGAGTTGCATAATCTCATAGTCATAGGAACATGTATAAGTGATAATCCCCAAGTGCAAGGAATCATCGTAGCACTTTCCAAAGGTGGAAGTGATAAGTATGGAGTGTCGAACCCACAAGGAGCTAAAGGTAAGATCAATATTCTCTCAAGCCCTATCTCGCCATCGACACGACTCTCGTGCACCGGACGTTTGCTTCCAACTAGCAACAAGAAATAAAACTTCGTTGTGGGTATGAAGAGGATAACTTTGCATGGTGTCGGAGAGCTAAAACATAAAAGTAGGTGCTGTTATCATAAAGTTAGAATATAATACTAAATAATATAAATAGAGAGTGTGGAATAATGGTGGATCGGTGTGTGGAATTGTCCCAGGCAATTGTTAACAAGACCGGTAATCACTATTGCAGTTTCATATGAGGGAGAGGCATAAGCTAACATACTTTCTCTACTTGGATCATATGCACTTATGATTGGAACTCTAGCAAGCATCCGCAACTTCTAAAGATCATTAAGGTAAAACCCAACCATATCATTAAAGCATAAAGTCCTCTTTATTCCCATACGCAACAATCCCTCTTACTTGGGTTTGTTTTCAGTCACTCACCAACCCACTATAAGCGAATCATGAACGTATTGCAACACCCTACATCGGGAATCCCTCACGCTTGCGCGACATGGAGGGCACCATAGGACAACACCGAAATAAAACATACAACTCATCAATCAACCCAAAGACAAAATATATCTACTCAAAACATCATAGGATGGCAACACATCATTGGATCATAATATGTGGCATAAAGCACCATGTTCAAGTAGGGATTACAGCGGGGTGCGGGAGAGTGGACCGTGTAAAAGAGATGAGGATGGAGATGATGATGGTGATGTTGATGAAGACGATCACCGTGGTGATGATTCCCCTCCCGATGGCACTCCAGCACCACCGGAAGAGAGGAGGAGAGGTTCTCCCCCTTGTGCTTCCTCCTCCATGGCCTCCACCCTCTGGTCCTTGGCCTTCATGGTGATGATGGCCCCTCCGGGATACTCCTCCATGGCCACCGGTGATGATGGCCCCCTCCAGCAGGGTGCCGGAGAGGGCCCCAATTGGTTTTTCATGGCTACAGAGGCTTGCGGCGGCGGAACTTCTGATCTAATCTCCGCCCGGAAGTTTTAGGGTGCGAGAGTATATATGGGTGCAGGAGAGTGCGTTGGTGGACTTCCGGGCTGGCCACGAGGTAGGGGCGCGCCCCACCCTCGTGGGCAAGCCGACTCCCAGTGAGCTTCCTACTCCATGGGCTTCTTCGTCCAAAAATAGGTTCCGTGGAGTTTCGTGTCTTTTCGACTCCGTTTGATATTCCTTTTCTTCGAAACACTGAAATAGGCTAAAAACAGCAATTCTGGGTTGGGCCTCCGGTTAATAGGTTAGTCCCAAAAATAATATAAAAGTGGAAAATAAAGCCCAATATTGCCCGAAACAGTAGATAATATAGCACGGAGCAATCAAAAATTGTAGATACGTTGGAGACGTATCAATAAGTCATGAAGAAAGCAATAGCAACATACTAAACGATCGTGTGCTAAGCTAACGGAATGGGTCATTTCAATCACATCATTCTCCTAATGATGTGATCCCATTAATCAAATGACAACTCATGTCTATGGCTAGGAAACATAACCATATTTGATCAACGAGCTAGTCAAGTAGAGGCATACTAGTGACAATCTGTTTGTCTATGTATTCAAACATGTATTATGTTTTCGGTTAATACAATTCTAGCAAGAATAATAAACATTTATCATGATATAAGGTAATAAATAACAACTTTATTATTTCCTCTAGGGCATATTTCCTTCAGTCTCCCACTTGCACTAGAGTCAATAATCTAGATTACACAGTAATGATTCTAACACCCATGGATCCTTGGTGTTGATCATGTTTTGCTCGTGGAAGAGGCTTAGTCAACGGGCCTGCAATATTCAGATCAATATGTATCTTGCAAATTTCTATGTCTCCCACCTGGACTAGATCCTGGATGGAATTGAAAGCGTCTCTTGATGTGCTTGGTTCTTGATGACCCACAAGTATAGGGGATATGTCGTAGTCCTTTCGATAAGTAAGAGTGTCGAATCCAACGAGGAGCAGAAGGAAATGTTAAGCGGTTTTCAGCAAGGTATTCTCTGCAAGTACTGAAATAAGTGGTAACAGATAGTTTTGTGATAAGATAAATTGTAACGAGCAACAAGTAACAAAATTAAATAAAGTGCAGCAAGGTGGCCCAATCCTTTTTGTAGCAAAGGACAAGCCTGGACAAACTCTTATGATTGGAAAAGCGCTCCCGAGGACACATGGGAATATCGTCAAGCTAGTTTCAATCACGCTCATATGATTCGCGTTCGGTACTTTGATAATTTGATATGTGGGTGGACCGGTGCTTGGGTACTGCCCTTACTTGGACAAGCATCCCACTTATGATTAACCTCTATTGCAAGAATCCGCAACTACAACAAAAGTATTAAGGTAAACCTAACCATAGCATGAAACATATGGATCCAAATCAGCCCCTTACAAAGCAACGCATAAACTAGGGTTTAAGCTTCTATCACTCTAGCAACCCATCACCTACTTATTACTTCCCAATGCCTTCCTCTAGGCCCAAATAATGGTGAAGTGTTATGTAGTTGATGTTCACATAACACCACTAGAGGTTAGACAACATACATCTTATCAAAATATCAAACGAATACCAAATTCACATGACTACTAATAGCAAGACTTCTCCCTTGTCCTCAGGAACAAACGTAACTACTCACAAAGCACATTCATGTTCATAATCAGAGGGGTAATAATGTGCATAAAGTATCTGAACATATAATCTTCCACCAAATAAACAAAATAGCATCAACTACAAGGAGTAATCAACACTACTAGCAACCTACTAGAACCAATCCCGTACTTGGAGACAAGAATTGGATACAAGAGATGAACTAGGGTTTGGAGATGAGATGGTGCTGGTGAAGATGTTGATGGAGATTGCCCTCTCCCGATGAGAGGAGCGTTGGTGATGATGATGGCGATGATTTCCCCCTCCCGGAGGTAAGTGTCCCCGGAAGAACAGCTCTGCCAGAGCCCTAGATTGGTTCCGCCAAGGTTCCGCCTCGTGGCGGCAGAGTCTCGTCCCAAAAGGTTGCTTATGATTTTTTTTCCATCGAAAGAGCTCATATAGGAGAAGATGGGCGTCGGAGAGCCACTAGGGGGCCCACATGGTAGGGGGGGCGCCCAGGGGGGGCGCGCCCCCCACCCTCGTGAGCAGGGTGTCGGCCCCCTGGCCTTCATCTTTGGCGACGATTTTTCTTTATTTATTTTAAGACATTCAGTGGAGTTTCAGGACTTTTGGAGTTGCGCAGAATAGTCCTTCAATATTTGCTCCTTTTCCAGCCCAGAATTCCAGCTGCTGGCATTCTCCCTCTTCATGTAAACCTTGTAAAATAAGAGATAATAGCCATAAGTATTGTGACATAACGTGAAATAACAGCCCATAATGCAATAAATATTGACATAAAAGCATGATGCAAAATGGACGTATCAATTCCCCCAAGCTTAGACCTCGCTTGTCCTCAAGCGAAAAGCCGATAACAATAAATATGTCCTCATGTATAGAGGTAGAGGCGTCGATAAAAATAAAATACGGACATGAAGGCATCATGATTATTTCGTAACAACAACATAAATAGATTATGTCATATGATTGCTCATGTTCAATTGATGATCTTTTCAAAGCCAAAGTATGAATCAGAAACCTTATTGAGCAGCAAAAAATTATATCCTTAGTCATTGAAACAATTGCAATTTATCATAACATCGGAAAGATTCTATGTCAGAGCTTAATAGCAAGTCCACATACTCAACTATCATTTAGTCCTTCATAATTGCTAACACTCACGCAATACTTGTGGTTACGGAGTTTTAACCGGACACAGAGAAAGATAGGGGCTTGTAGTTTTGCCCCACAACCTTTTACCTCAAGGGTAATGTCAACAATAATAATTCATGCTCCCCACATCCAATTATATATATATATATATATATATATATATATATATATATATATATATATATATATATATATATATCATGTTCTTTCCAACATGCTGAGCTTGCCAAAGGATAAAATAAAAAGGAGAAGGTGAAGATCACCATGACTCTTGCATAAGGTAGAGGATAAAAATAAAAGATAGGCCCTTCGCAGAGGGAAGCAGAGGTTGTCATGCGCGCTTAGGGTTGATGCACAAAATCTTAATGCAAAAGAACGTCACTTTATATTGCCCCTTGTATGTGAACCTTTATTATGCAGTCCATCGCTTTTATTGCGTCCACAACAAGTTTGTACAAAGTTTATTTTCTCTGCACTAATAAGTCATGCATATTTAGAGAGCAATTTTTATTGCTTGCACCGATGACAACTTACTTGAAGGATTTTACTCAATCCATAGGTAGATATGGTGGACTCTCATGGCAAAACTGGTTTAAGGGTATTTGGAAGCACAAGTAGTATTTCTACTTAGTGCTGAGAATTTGGCTAGCATGAGGGGGAAAGGCAAGCTCAACACAGTAGAGGATCCATGACAACATACTTTATCTCATATGTAAGAAAACATAACTCATTATGTTGTCTTCCTTGTCCAACCTCAACTCTTTAGCATGTCATATTTTAATGAGTGCTCCCAATCATAAAAGATGTCAATGATAATATATCTATATGTGAAACCTCTCTTTCCTTATTACTTCCTATTAATTGCAACGATGACCAAAGCTATATTTGCCAACTCCCAACAACTTTTAATCATCATACTCTTTCTATGTGGAGTCATTACTTTCACTAAGATCAATATGAACTCTTTGATTCTCTTTGTTCTTTTTTTTCTCTAATCACCCAAGATCATGGCAAAATACTCAAGCCCTTGACTCAACACTAAGCTTCATTATATAGCTCACGGACTCGATTACAAAGAATGATCAGAAAGAAAAACTCAAAACTAGATCATGCCATGACTTTATTCTACTAAATCAAGATACTACTAATAGGATCGAACTCAGAAAAATGGTAAAGATAGGAGTTGTGATGCTGATACAATACCAGGGCACCTCCACCAAGCTTGGTAGTTGCCAAGGGGAGTGCCCATACCCATGTGATTATGTCTCCTTTGTTGGTGATGCAGGTTTGCCCTTCTCTTTCTCCAACTTGCGTCTGAGGGTGAAATTATCAATCCTCAACTCATCATTCTCGATCTCAAGCTTTATTATCCTTTTGCATAATGCCTCTTTGCTTTCTTGCTTGAAGCGAGGGGGAACTGGTTCATCTTCATCTTCCTCATCAGGATACCATATATATGGATAGGTATCCTTGAATATGTTTTTATCTAGAGACCGGTAAGAAACTGGGCAATCCTCCTTTGAATCTTGAGACGACATGTTAATCTAACCTGCAGTAGGACAGTTTGAAACAAAAACAGAGGATATTTGCGTGATACGGGAGTCAAAACCTTCGGGAGTATATATAATGAATTTTTACCGACCAAAGTATGTATCATGCAAGGAAACGGCGTCCGGAGGGCAACGAGGTGCTCACGAGGTAGGGGGCGCGCCCAGGGGGTAGGGCGCGCCCTCCACCCTCGTGGAGGCCTCGTGTCCTCCCCGGACTGCTACTTATTTTTCTAAATATTCCAAAACGGAGAAATATTGCCTTAGAATTTGTTTTGGAGTCGATTTACTTACCGTAACACATACCTATTCCTTTTCGGAGTCTGGAACGTTCTGGAAAGTGTCCCTTATGTATTCCTCCGGGGTTACGATTTCAATAATATTAGTTTCAACATTTATAGGATTACCTGAGATATAGTGTTTGATCCTTTGACCGTTTACCACCTTCGGATTTGTGCCTGCGAAGTTGTTGATTTTTATGGCACCGGAACGATAGACCTCTTCGATAACGTAGGGACCTTCCCATTTGGAGAGAAGTTTTCTTGCAAAAAATCTTAAATGAGAGTTTTATAGCAATACATAATCACCTACATTAAACTCACACTTTTGTATCCTTTTGTCATGCCATCTTTTAACTTTTTCTTTAAACAACTTGGCATTTTCATAGGCTTGGGTTCTCCATTCATCAAGTGAGCTAATATCAAATAACCTCTTCTCACCGGCAAGTTTGAAATCATAGTTGAGCTCTTTAATAGCCCAATATGCCTTATGTTCTAGTTCGAGAGGTAAGTGACATGCTTTTCCATAAACCATTTTATACGGAGACATACCCATAGGATTCTTATATGCAGTTCTATAGGTCCATAATGCATCATCAAGTTTCTTGGACCAATTCTTCCTAGACCTATTAACAGTCTTTTGCAGAATTAATTTGAGCTCTCTATTGCTCAATTCTACTTGACCACTAGACTGTGGGTGATAAGGACATGCAATTCTATGATTAACGTCATATTTAGCAAGCATTTTACGGAAAGCACCATGAATAAAATGTGAACTACCATCAGTAATTAAATATCTAGGGACTCCAAACCTTGGAAAAATAACTTCCTTAAGCATTTTAATAGAAGTGTTATGATCAGCACTACTAGTTGGAATAGCTTCTACCCACTTAGTAACATAATCAACAGCAACTAAAATATGTGTATATCCATTAGAGGCAGGAAAAGGTCCCATATAATCAAAGCCCCAAACATCAAATGGTTCAATAACAAGTGAATAATTCATAGGCATTTCTTGACGTCTACTAATATTACCAATTCTTTGACATTCATCACAAGACAAAACAAACTTACGGGCATCTTTGAAGAGAGTGGGCCTGTCGGTGTCAAGACCGGCGGATCTCGGGTAGGGGGTCCCGAACTGTGCGTCTAGGCGGATGGTAACAGGAGACAAGGGACACGATGTTTTTACCCAGGTTCGGGCCCTCTCGATGGAGGTAATACCCTACTCCTGCTTGATTAATATTGATGATATGGGTAGTACAAGAGTAGATCTACCACGAGATCAGAGAGGCTAAACCCTAGAAGCTAGCCTATGGTATGATTGTTGTTCGTCCTATGGACTAAAAACCCTTTGGTTTATATAGACACCGAATAGGGTTAGGGTTACACAGAGTCGGTTACAATGGTAGGAAATCTACATATCCGTATCGCCAAGCTTGCCTTCCACGCCAAGGAAAGTGCCATCCGGACACGGGACGAAGTCTTCAATCTTGTATCTTCATAGTCTAGGAGTCCGGCCAAAGATGATAGTTCGGCTATCCGGACACCCCCTAGTCCAGGACTTCCTCAGTAGCCCCTGAACCAGGCTTCAATGACGACGAGTCCGGCGCGCATATTGTCTTCGACATTGCAAGGCGGGTTCCTCCTCCGAATACTTCATAGAAGGTTTTGAACACCAGGATAGTGTCCGGCTCTGCAAAACAAGTTCCAAATACCATCGTAGAGAGAATAACTTTTTGCACAGATCTGCTGACGTATTCCGCGGTGTGACATCACACCACGGCCAGGCCTTTATTCGAATTGTTTTTAAATGTCCCACCTTAGCGCGTTTAGCGAGGCGGTTTCCTTGGCACGTCTCATCAAAGCGTAGATCATGCCCCCTTATTCCGGGATTCTCATCAATACGGGCGTGGGTAACCCAACCGTGCCCGTTGGCAAGCCTACTCTATCGAAGGCGAGTACCAATTGACCACGGGGAGGGCTCTTGGTATTCAACCTCTTTATAATGAGACCAAGGCCCTCTTCTTTTTTCCACCCTCAATCGAGTTCGCCTTGCGCTACGAGTTCTAACACCCAAAGCTTCAGATTTAGGCGCTTCGGACCTTCGACGATGTCCGCTCGACCAGCTCGGCGATGGATGTCTTCTTCCGTTCTGTAAGAAGATGTGCTAAAGCTGCGAGACGCCGGTATCTAACCGACGAGATTTTGCATAGGCTGCCTGCCCGGGGCAGGTTATTCCCACTCCGAGCCCGGCGAGGCGTGGTGTTCGTGTCTCACTTCCTTCGGGTTTAGGCTTCCCGATGGATCCCTTTGTCTGAGGGCTCATGTTTTATTATGGGCTGGATTTCCATGACTTGAATCCGAGTCCATCCTCCATATCTCGTCATTCATTGTCATATGTGAAGCCTTCCTCCGTATTACCCCTCACTTTGGACTGTGGCTCAAGACCTTCAAGGTGGAACCGAAGATGATCGAGGGGCAACAAACAGAGTGTGGAGGGGCGGTCATAAGAAAGTGCGCTGATGCTCCGTGGCCCGAGGGCTCTTTTCAAGAGGAGCTTGGTTTGTGGCAACGGGAGTGGTTCTATATCACCACTCCCAGGGGCACCAAATGGGTGGCGCCTCCCGCCTTCCGTTCAGGTCCACCACAGCGGTTGGTATCATGGGTCAACAAGGGGCTCGACTGGGAGCCGTCCAAGGATGTTCCTCTGTTGCAGGGCCGTATTCGAGACCTCAAAGACAGAGAGATCAATCTGGTCGCAGTGGCGCAGGTTATGTTGATTCAGCGCCTTCTGCCCTGCCAACGTCGCCCCCTCCGTCTGTGGGAATTTAATCCAGAGGGACCACGAGTTCTCCAACATTTTATGGGTACGACGCCCGTGGAGATGTATAAACTGTTCTTCGGATCACAAGAGAAGTGTCCGGACCTGACTGAGGACGCAGGACTAAGCTGCAATCGCCCAGATACTCAAGTAAGTAGTCCTGTACCCGGACAGGCCGTCCGTTCATTTATCATGAACTTGCCCTTAAAGGAGCTGTTTTTTGAACAGGAGTGGATAGCGAAGGCAAAGTTGATAAGGTGTCCGGCTCCCCTCCCAGAGACCACGCCGGATCCCATGCTGACCAAGATGTTGAAGGCAGCGCCTTTTGAAGAAGGCGAAGGGGGGAGCGGGGAAGCAACTGCCTCCACGAAGGAGGCCTTCAAGGAAGGAGGGATCGAAAGTCCCACCCTCCAAGGAGAGAAGAGGACTGCTTCGGAAGATCCGGAGGTCAACGCCTCAAAGAGGGGAAAGAAATCTTCGTCGGAGAGTCCGGCACTGGGAAGTACCCCAGCCGCACAATTTCCCCAAGGGGATCAGCCCTCCAGCGAGCCATATGTAAAAAGAAGGGGTCCTGTGAATAAAGAACATCCCTGTATTTATTTCTGAAGATAACCTAAATTGTACCTTATAGTTCGGATCTCAGCCCTTCTCAGCAGAGCTCGTCTTCGGGGGATCTTCTTCTGAAGACGATGGAGAGCGAAACGCCTCCGCCTGTCGCACCTTCATGCGAGGCGGAGGACCCTGAGGTGTCTTCGCGGAGGGTTTCCCCGGGTCCGGCGGGGCCGGAAGGTCCGGCGCCAACTGGTGTGCGGTCGGAGGAGCTGAAGGATCTGCTGGGGCGAGCGGCTATCTCAGGAGATCACCGTGCGCTAATGGGTATGGTGATTGAAATAATTGCATCCGCTGAGAGCGGATTGCATGAAGTCGTCAGAAGCTTACTGACGGGGTTCGAGGTACGCAAAAATAATGTACCTTCTGACAGTTATGCATATAAAATGTGCCCTGTATAGATAGTAGCCCCTGAGACTCGGTATGTTTGTCAAAATTGACAGCGTGCCGAGGATCATAATCTCAGTTATAACATATCGCCGCTCCTAAATAGGTGGTGGGGCGTCCGGTGGCCAGCCGGACTGATGAATTTGCCGAGCTAAAGCGGCAACCTGACGAGGCAGATGCGGACATCGCGCTTGTCAATAAGCGGTTTGATGAGTCACAAGGTATGCGACTTCTTCGCGGACGCCTGGTAAGGGAGCTTGACGCCCGTGCCTTACTACTTGTATGCTTAATGCAGGTGGTGCCGCTCTTGTGGAGGAGCTGCGGCGTAACTCGCCAAAGCTAAAGAGCAAGCCGAAATAGTAAGGCGGCGCTTTAAGGGCGGCGAAGAGCTAAAAGCGAGCGGGCTGCTCACCGCCGAAGCAAAGAGGAAATGGCCGATATGGCCATAAAGTTGAAGAATGCTACCGACCGCTGCGGGGTTCTTGAAAAAGAACGTCAAGCGGAGCAAGAGGACCTGAAAAGGGCCACCGCCGAAGCCAAGGATGCCCGTTTCGCAATGAGAACTGCAAAGGAGGAGCTGCGTCAGGCTGTGGATGTGGCTGCTGGAAAGCCTTTTCTGCTATGGAGGAAGTTCACGGATCCGAAGTATGCTCCGTTGGACCGTTTGTGGAGTTCGGAGGATGCTTATCTGGATTTAGCGGCGAGTGTCGCGGACGCGATCGAGCACTTCCGAGGCCAGAAGGGGCACAGAAAGGAAGAGTAGTTTTGGTCGCAGTTCCATATTCCAGAGCGTCCTATTCCGTTATCCGATCGGTTAGCCGAATGGGCCGAGCTGAATCGATTGTCCGGACTTGCCATGAAGCATGTCGTGACTCATTTGTGGCCGAGGAGGCCTCAGCCGAAGAGTTATTTTGGCTTAGTGCAGCAGTTCCTTGGTGCGGTACCGCGTATCGACGCAATGAAGCGGTCGGCGTGTATTGAAGGTGCGCGGATGGCTCTTGCCCGTGTCAAGACATGCTGGGCAGAAATGAAGGCCACCGACATTGCGTCCCCAGATTCGGACGGAAGCCGAGTACCAGTCGAGCGCTATTTTGAGGAAGTTCTTACGGGCGCTCGTTTAATAGAGGCGCAGTGCTCGAAGGATGTTATGTTCGAATGACATGTATAATTTTATGAAACAACGTTTCAACTTAATGTAGGAGCTTTTTATACTTGTGCCTTCAAGTAGTAAACTACCTCCTGTGCGGCCGTTGATGTATATATGTATATAACCTGAAAGATGGCAGTCTACGGCTTCAGCCCCCACGCACATAGTGCGGGGGTGTTTGCAAAGAAGTCACGCTTTTCACACTTAATCCAACGTCTTGGTCCTGTAAAGGAGGTGGTAGCGTAGCAAACTAGGCAACCGGACTATAATGCTTTATCACTTTCACTTAGCCATAGGGGTTCGAGGGTGGGGCTACTATATAGCCCCTGGGGGCACCGCACTCTCCCGAAGTCGGGGTGCGTATGTGCCTGACCGAAAAACGGTCCTTCGTTAATGCGGAGGAATTCTAAACATTCCGGTGAGTCATCGAGTGGTTGACCAGTCTCTCGCTATATCATGACAGTCAGTTTTCGGCTGTCTCTACTGAGGTGCTCGCCCGGCCGAACTGGGGCACAATCGCAGTAGTTCTCCTGGTGCCATGTTAGCCGATAGAACGGAACGTAAGGCAGCAAAACACAAGAGCCGGGCAAACCCAACATATGACCCAAGACATGATTCGGAGCTGATGCATATAAGGCCTAACTCGAGACGCCAAACACTCCCTAAGGTATTCGGTCTTTATAAAAACGGGCAGAATAATGCCCTAAGCCCCTGGTGTCCAGGTACGTGCAAAAATTCTGGTGCGGCCGATGCCAAAGCGCCAGCCTCCTCCTCGGTTATAGCTAGGAACCGGAGGATGTGTATCAACAAGAGACAGTAAAAAAGGTTTACGCAGGGTCTTAATCTGAAAAGAATCCTTGCAACGGGTCCCTACTGCACGTCTGCGCCCGTGTCTCCGTTGTGCCGTATCCTGGACGGGTGTAGCACGTTGTTCATCTATAAGAGAGAGGAACTTAGTTGAAAAGAAAAAGGATCGTGCAAAAAATGTACTTTATATGAAATAAACAGAGTATGGTTCGAAAAGTAAATAAAATTGAGCTTTATTATCTCTTGTTGTACGTGCGTGCAACCCCTTGTACGGGGGTATACCGCTAGTAGGCGCCGGACTCGTCTAGCCGTGTCCGGGGTTCGAATTACCTATTCAGGTGCTTTAGTTAGCGGAGCCGGGTTGATGTGGGGCTGTCAAGGCAGCCTTGCATTCTTCCGTGCTCGAGTAACACTTAATACTCCCTTTTAATGAGATGATGCCGCGTGGACCGGGCATTTTAAGTGTAAGAGATGCGTAATGCGGTATTGCGTTAAAGCGGGCGAAAGCTTCACGCCCCAGTAGTGCTTGATAGCTACTTTCAAATGGGGCGATGTGGAAGGTTAGCTTTTCACGGCGGAAGTTGTCGGATGAGCCGAACACAACTTCTAACGGTAGGGAGCCCATACAATGGGCATATAGGCCTGGCATTACCCCTTTGAGGGAGGTGTTGCTATGGCGAATTTTGGTTGGGTCTATCCCCATCCTGCGGATTGTTTCCTGATATATCATGTTTAAGTCGCTGCCGCCGTCCATGAGGACTTGTGTAAATTGGAATCCGTCAATTATGGGATCCAATATCAAGGCAGTCCATCCTGCGTTCCGGATACTTTCGGAGTAGTCCTGATGGTCGAAGGTGATTGGTTTTGACAACCAGTGTTGGTACTCCGCTAGGGTAGTCTGTGCGGCGCGCAGTTTAGTGGGTGCCGCGCTGTTTTTCCCTTTTATCACGTGAAGTGAGTTTACTGTTTTAACCTCTTGTGGGAAATTCTTTTGTTTTCCGGGGCTCTGCTTGTGGTGCTCATCATCATCCTCAGTTGGTGTGTCGAGCCCCTTGTGTTCGGCATTGAGTCTGCCAGACTGCTTGAAGACCCAACAATCTCTGTGGGTATGGTTTGCAGGCCTCCCGAGGGTACTGTGGATTTGACATATCTTGTCCAAGATTTTGTTTAAGTTGGATAGCTCATCGGTATTGTCCTTAAGGGGCAGTTTTTTATTGTTCTGCCGTGAGCTTTTGAATCCGGCGTTGACTGTCGCGCTCTTGGGACCGTCCCCCTTAATCCGGCGTTGGTCCTTGCTGCGTCGTGGTTTCCCATTCCCATCCCTGACTTCGGATGTACTTGGGTCGTTGGTACTGCATCTTGCTAGCCAGCTATCCTCTCCCGCGCAAAAGCGGGTCATGAGGCTTGTTAGTGCGGCCATTGTTCTCGGCTTTTCTTGGCCGAGGTGTCTGGCGAGCCATTCATCTTGGACGTTGTGTTTGAAGGCTGCTAAGGCTTCGGCGTCCGGACAGTCGACTATTTGGTTCTTTTTGGTAAGGAACCTATTCCAGAATTTCCGGGCTGACTCTCCGGGCAGTTGAGTTATGTGACTTAGATCGTCTGCATCCGGAGGGCGGACATAGGTCCCCTGAAAATTTGCCCGAAATGCATCCTCGAGCTCTTCCCAACTTCCGATTGTGTTTTCGGGAAGGCTTTTAAGCCAATGCCGAGCTGGCCCTTTGAGCTTGAGGGGTAGGTACTTTATGGCATGGAGATCATCTCCTCTAGCCATGTGTATGTGGAGGATGTAATCCTCAATCCAGACTCGAGGGTCTATTGTTCCGTCTTATGCCTCTGTGTTTACGGGTTTGAATTCTGCTGGGAATTCGTGATCCAGCACCTCATCGGTGAAACATAGGGGGTGTGCGGCACCCCTATATTTGGGTGTGCCGTGATGTTCGGATATTTGGCTTGTTGCATTGCTTTGAAGAGCTTGCTTTCTCGGCCCATAGATGGACCTAACTGGGCCATCTTTTTGATGCGAATCCTTATGCGGATCACGTACCGGCTTGTGTGCGGCGCCATTAGCCGCTCTCTGTTTGCCGTGGGGTCGTCCATCCGACCGGGTGGCCTTCTTGCTTTTTGATTGTGGGGGCTCTACGGCCTCCTCATCAAATTTGGGCAGTTGTTTTCTCTTTGGGTAGCTCTTTGTTCGGCGACTGTCGCCGTATTTGTCTGCGGTGTTGAGTACTTTGCTCCATCTGATTTTGAGTGCATCTTCCGCAGTTTTGAGCTTCCGCTTCTGCTTTTTCAGGCTACGCGCAGTGGCGACGAGCCTTTTGTGGAAGTTCTTCTGCTCCAACAATTTGTCCGGCGTGAGATCGTCCGGACTGTTATCTTCGCCGGGGACGGGTTGTTCATCCAAGTTGTCCTGCTTTCGGACGGTTGCTTTCGGTAGCATGTTAAATGCGTCCACCGGTTCGCCCTGCTCTATGGCTGGGTTTTTGTCGGCGGGACTTGGTGCGGCGTTTACGTTGCCGTTTGACTGTTTTTCGAGGATTTATCCTTCGTAGTGTCCCGTTGTTCCTCGTCGTTACTTCCTTTAGGTGTGTCCACCATGTATACATCATGGGATGAGGTGGTTGTCCAAGATCCTATAGGTGCTGGTTCATGGTTGTCTCCTACATCGTCGTCCATACCGTCAATGTCTTGAGTCGAAATCGAGCACGTCGTTTAAGCTTTCGGCGGTGGCTCTGAAGTGGGTGGTGGGTGGGCATTGAATTTCTTCGTCGTCCGCATCCCAACTTTCTGACCGTAGTCCGGCGGGGCTCTCCGGATAAAGAGAGACTTTAGTGAATTCAGGATGTCGCCAAAGGGTGAGTCTGAAAGATGTCCGCGCAGTGAACTCCATGACCGGCGCCCAATCAGATTCGATTGGCGGTAGCGGAGGTTCGGAGTCCGGAGAGGAGTCCGCACCACAGAGTCACGGTCTTCGCAAGGACAGGATGGAGTTCGCTCAATCGCTATTGAGATCGTAGCCCCGAGGCGGTGTCCAACCACTCGTCCTTGATCGGGGAACCGGCTCCGGATTAAGGGTCGGAGCGGGCATCGATGCGGCCTCGAGGCACTGTTCGTGGCGAGCTAGATCGTACCCGCCGAGACAAAGGCGCACGCTCGGCTGTGGCTCGAATCCGTCGAAGATCAAGTCTCCGCGACATCGGCCGTATAGTTCAAACTTCCAAATCTGACCTGATGGCGGGCGTAGCTTCGATCTGCTCCGGATGGCCAGCGAATTGGCTGCGCAGCAAAGCCGCCGAATCTGAAGATCTGTCCGGGAGAAAAGTCTCACCTGGACTGCGTCGTTGTTGATGATCGAAGGAGCCATCGGGCCTATCGGTGGCGACACGGAGGAACTCTCGGTGAAAGCACCAATGTAGGTGTCAAAACCGGCGGATCTCGGTAGGGGTCCCAAAGCTGTGCGTCTAGGCGGATGGTAAAAGGAGACAAGGGACACGATGTTTTTACCCAGGTTCGGTCCCTCTCGATGGAGGTAATACCCTACTCCTGCTTGATTAATATTGATGATATGGGTAGTACAAGAGTAGATCTACCACGAGATCAGAGAGGCTAAACCCTAGAAGCTAGCCTATGGTATGATTGTTGTTCGTCCTATGGACTAAAAACCCTTCGGTTTATATAGACACCGAATAGGGTTAGGGTTACACAGAGTCGGTTACAATGGTAGGAAATCTACATATCCGTATCGCCAAGCTTGCCTTCCACGCCAAGGAAAGTCCCATCCGGACACGGGACGAAGTCTTCAATCTTGTATCTTCATAGTCTAGGAGTCTGGCCAAAGATGATAGTTCGGCTATCCGGACACCCCCTAGTCCAGGACTCCCTCAGGGCCAATAAAAACCGGATTGCAATACCTTATGTGCAGTTCTATCTCCAGCGTGGTGTCCTCCACAAGCTTCGGAGTGACACTTGCGTAGGATATGTTCCTGTTCATGCTCAGGTACACAACGTCTAATAACACCATCTACTCCTTCTTTATAAAGATGTGGATCATCCCAACAGTAGTGTGGCAAATCATAAAAGAACTTTTTCTTTTGTTGGTATGTGAAGCTAGGTGGTATAAATTTAGCAACAATATAATTAGCATAATCAGCATACCAAGGAGTGCTACGAGAAGTGCTTATGACATTTAATTGTTCATCAGGAAAGCTATCATCGATAGGTAGTGGGTCATCAAGAACATTCTCTAACCTAGATAAGTTATCTGCAACGGGGTTCTCAGCTCCTTTTCTATCAACAATATGCAAATCAAATTCTTGCAGCAAGAGAACCCATCTAATAAGTCTAGGTTTAGCATCTTTCTTTTCCATAAGATATTTAATAGCAGCATGATCAGTGTGAATAGTTACTTTAGAATCAACAATATAGGGTCTAAATTTATCACAAGCAAATACAACTGCTAAAAGTTCCTTTTCGGTAGTAGCATAATTTCTTTGAGCATTGTCTAGAGTCTTACTAGCATAATGGATAACATTTAACTTCTTATCAACTCTTTGACCTAGAACAACACCTACAGCATAATCACTAGCATCACACATAATTTCAAAGGTAAATTCAATCGGTGGTGAACAACAGGTGCAGAGACTAATGCTTTCTTAAGTATTTCAAATGCTTCTACACAATCATCATCAAAGACAAATGGTACATCTTTTTGTAATAAATTAGTCAGAGGCCGAGAGATTTTTGAGAAGTCCTTAATGAACCTCCTATAAAATCCGGCGTGACCGAGGAAACTTCTTATACCTTTGATGTCCTTGGGACATGGCATCTTTTCAATAGCATCAACCTTAGCTTTATCAACTTCAATACCTCTTTCAGAAACTTTGTGCCCCAAGATAATACCTTCATTAACCATAAAGTGGCACTTTTCCCAATTCAAGACAAGATTAGTTTCTTCACATCTCTGCAAAACTCGATCAAGATTGCTCAAGCAATCGTCACGATCAAGATTGCTCAAGCAATCGTCAAAAGTGGAACCATAGACGGAAAAGTCGTCCATGAAAACCTCACAAATCTTTTCACAAAAATCAGAGAATATAGCCATCATGCATCTTTGAAAGGTAGTAGGTGCATTACATAAACCAAAAGGTATATGTCTATAAGCAAAAGTACCAAAAGGGCATGTAAAAGTAGTCTTTGATTGATCTTTAGCCGACACAAGTATTTGAGAGAAACCAGAATAACCATCTAGAAAGCAATAATGTGTATGTTTGCATAATCCTTCTAGCATTTGATCAATAAAAGGTAAGGGGTAAAGATCTTTCTTAGTAGCTTTATTTAATTTGCGGAAATCAATTACCATCCTATAACCTGTGATAATTCTTCGCGGAATCAATTCATCTTTATCATTAGGGACAACAGTAATACCTCCCTTCTTAGGGACACAATGGACAGGACTTACCCACTGACTATCAGCAACGGGATAAATTATACCTGCCTCCAGAAGCTTGAGTATTTCCTTTCTTACCACTTCTTTCATTTTAGGATTCAAAGTCCTTGAGGATCACAAACTGGTTTGGCATCAGCTTCCAAATTTATTTTATGTTGACATAGAGTGGGACTGATGCCCTTAAGATCATCCAGAGTATATCCAATAGCGGCACGGTGCTTCTTCAGAGTTTTCAATAATCTTTCCTCTTCATGCTCTGAAAGGTTAGCGCTAATAATGACAGGATATATTTTGTTTTCATCAAGATAAGCATATTTAAGATTATCAGGCAACGGTTTAAGCTCAAACACGGGATCACCCTTGGGTGGAGGAGGATCCCTAAGTTTCAACAGAAAATTGTGTTGCGAATAGGTTCTGTTTAAAAATATTTCATCTATTTCCTTCTTTCATTCATGAACATATCATTTTCATGGTCTAGCAAATAATGTTCTAAAGGATCACTAGGAGGTACAACAATAGAAGCAAGACCTATAATTTCATCCTTACTAGGCAATTCTTCCTCACGATGTTGTTTACTAAATTTAGAGAAATTAAACTCATGAACCATATCATCCAAGCCAACAGTAACAACATTCTTTTGCAGTCTATCGTAGCATTAACAAAGATTCAAGAAGGGTCTACCAAATATAATGGGACAAAAGCTATCTTGTGGAGAACCAAGAACAAGAAAATCAGCGGGATATTTGGTTTTCCCACACAAGACTTCAACATCTCTAACAATCCCTACTGGCGAAATAGTATCTCTGTTGGCAAGTTTAATTGTGACATCAATTTCTTCTAACTCAGCAGGTGCAATTTCGTGCATAATTTCTTTGTATAAGTCAATGGGTATTACAGTAGCATTAGCACCCATATCACACAAGCCATGATAACAGTGATCTCCTATTTTAACAGAAATAACAGGCACGCCTACCATAGGTCTGTGTTTATCTCTATCACAGGGTTTAGCAATTCTAGCAGTTTCACCAGAGAATTGAATGACATGCCCATCAATATTATCAGACAAGAGATCTTTAACAATAGCAATATTAGGTTCTACTTTGACTTGCTCAGGAGGTGTATAAGTTCTAGTATTGCTTTTACGAACAACAGTTGAAGCTTTAGCATGATCCTTCATTCTAACAGGGAAAGGTGGTTTCTCAACATAAGAAGTAGGAACAATAAGATCATTGTAAGTGACAGTCTTTTCTTCAACTTTAATAGGTGCAGCTACTTTTACTTCTATGGGAGGATGATATTTAAACCACTTCTCCTTGGGGAGATCAACATAAGGAGCAAAAGATTCACAGAAAGAAGCTACTATCTCAGAGTCAAGTCCACATTTAGTGCTAAACTTATGGAAAATATCGGTATCCATAAAAGATTAAACACAATCAAACTTAGGTGTCATACCTGACTCCTTACCTTCTTCGAGGTCCCAATCTTCATAGTTGCGTTTAATTCTATCCAATAAATTCCATCTGAATTCAATAGTCTTCATCATAAAAGAGCCATCACAAGAAGTATCGAGCATGGTGCGATTGTTATCAGAAAGTCGAGCATAAAAATTCTGAAGAATAGTCACTTTTGAGAGCTCATGATTGGGGCATGAATATAACATTGATTTAAGCCTCCCCCAAGCTTGAGCGATGCTTTATCCTTCGCGAGGCCAAAAATTATATATATAATTGCGATCACGATGAACAAGATGCATAGCGTAATACTTTTGATGAAATTCCAATTTCAATCTTTTATAGTTCCACGATCTCATATCATCACATAGCCTATACCATGTCAATGCGTCTCCCTCCAAAGATAAAGGGAAAGCCTTCTTCTTAACAACATCATCGGGTATACCGGGAAGTTTAAATAGTCCACAAATATCATCCACATAGCGTAGATGCTCGTCAGGATGCTTTGTTCCATCTCCTGCAAAAGTGTTAGTTAGCAGTTTTTCCATCATACTCGAAGGAAATTCAAAAGTAGTTTCATTTTCAATAGGTTAAGAAGGTTGAGGAGAAACTCTTTGCTCTACTGGACGGGGTGAAGATACCCCGAACAAGCCCCTCAGAGAATTACTTTCCATCGTAACAAGTGACAGGAAATTTCAGCACACTATATAAATTTTTCCTTACCAAAGGCGCTACACTCCCCGGCAACGGCGCCAGAAAAGAGTCTTGATGACCCACAAGTATAGGGGATCTATCGTAGTCCTTTCGATAAGTAAGAGTGTCAAACCCAACAAGGAGCAGCAGGAAATGATAAGCGGTTTTCAGCAAGGTATTCTCCGCAAGTACTGAAATAAGTGGTAACAGATAGTTTTGTGATAAGATAAATTGTAACGAGCAACAGGTAACAAAAGTAAATAAAGTGCAGCAAGGTGGCCCAATCCTTTTTGTAGAAAAGGACAAGCCTGGACAAACTCTTATGATAGGAAAAGCGCTCCCGAGGACACATGGGAATATCGTCAAGCAAGTTTTCATCACACTCATATGATTCGCGTTCGGTACTTTGATAATTTGATATGTGGGTGGACCAGTGCTTGGGTACTGCCCTTACTTGGACAAGCATCCCACTTATGATTAACCTCTATTGCAAGCATCCGCAACTACAACAAAAGTATTAAGTTAAACCTAACCATAGCATGAAACATATGGATCCAAATCAGCCCCTTACGAAGCAACGCATAAACTAGGGTTTAAGCTTCTGTCACTCTAGCAACCCATCATCTACTTATTAATTCCCAATGCCTTCCTCTAGGCCCAAATAATGGTGAAGTGTTATGTATTCGACGTTCACATAACACCACTAGAGGTTAGACAACATACATCTTATCAAAATATCGAACGAATACCAAATTCACATGACTACTAATAGCAAGACTTCTCCCTTGTCCTCAGGAACAAACGTAACTACTCACAAAGCATATTCATGTTCATAATCAGAGGGGTAATAATGTGCATAAAGGATCTGAACATATAATCTTCCACCAAATAAACCAACTAGCATCAAATACAAGGAGTAATCAACACTACTAGCAACCTACTAGCACCAATCCCGGACTTGGAGACAAGAATTGGATACAAGAGATGAACTAGGGTTTGGAGATGAGATGGTGCTGGTGAAGATGTTGATGGAGATTGCCCTCTCCCGATGAGAGGAGCGTTGGTGATGATGATGGCGATGATTTCCCCCTCCCGGAGGGAAGTGTCCCCGGCAGAACAGCTCTGTCGGAGCCCTAGATTGGTTCCGCCAAGGTTCCGCCTTGTGGCGGCGGAGTCTCGTCCCGAAAGGTTGCTTATGATTTTTTTTCCCATCGAAAGAGCTCATATAGGAGAAGATGGGCGTCAGAGAGCCACCAGGGGGCCCACGAGGTAGGGGGCGCGCCCCCCTGGGCGCGCCCCCACCCTCGTGAGCAGGGTGTGGCCCCCCTGGCCTTCATCTTTGGCGACGATTTTTCTTTATTTATTTTAAGACATTTCGTGGAGTTTTAGGACTTTTGGAGTTGCGCAGAATAGTCCTTCAATATTTGCTCCTTTCCTAGCCCAGAATTCCAGCTGCCGACATTCTCCCTCTTCATGTAAACCTTGTAAAATAAGAGAGAATAGCCATAAGTATTGTGACATAACGTGAAATAACATCCCATAATGCAATAAATATTGACATAAAAGCATGATGCAAAATGGACGTATCAGTTCTCCTGTGAAATCTGGATTCCTTCGCCAAGGCAATTGCACCAGTATTGTCACAAAAGATTTTCATTGGACCCGATGCACTAGATATGACACCTAGATCGGATATGAACTCCTTCATCGAGACTCCTTCATTTGCTGCTTCCGAAGCAGCTATGTACTCCGCTTCACACGTAGATCCCGCCACGATGCTTTGTTTAGAACTGCACCAACTGACAGCTCCACCGTTCAATGTAAACACGTATCCGATTTGCGATTTAGAATCGTCCGGATCAATGTCAAAGCTTGCATCAACGTAACCATTTATGATGAGCTCTTTGTCACCTCCATAAACGAGAAACATATCCTTAGTCCTTTTCAGGTATTTCAGGATGTTCTTGACCGATGTCCAGTGATCCACTCCTGGATTACTTTGGTACCTCCCTGCTAGACTTATAGCAAGGCACACATCAGGTCTGGTACACAGCCTTGCATACATGATAGAGCCTATGGCTGAAGCATATGGAAAGTATTTCGTCTTCTCTCTATCTTCTGTAGTGGTCGGGCATTGAGTCTTACTCAACTTCACAACTTGTAACACAGGCAAGAACCCTTTCTTTGCTTGATCCATTTTGAACTTCTTCAAAACTTCGTCAAGGTATGTGCTTTGTGAAAGTCCAATTAAGCGTCTTGATCTATCTCTATAGATCTTGATGCCCAATATGTAAGCAGCTTCACCGAGGTCTTTCATTGAATAACTCTTATTCAAGTATCCCTTCATGCTATCCAGAAATTCTATATCATTTCCAATCACTAATATGTCATCCACATATAATATCGAAATGCTCTGAGCTCCCACTCACTTTCTTGTAAATCTGAGGCTTCTCCAAAAGTCCATACAAAACCAAATGCTTTGATCACACTATCAAAGCGTTTATTCCAACTCCGAGAAGTTTGCACCAGTCCATAAATGGATCGCTGGAGCTTGCACACTTTGTTAGCTCCCTTTGGATCGATAAAACCTTCCGGTTGCATCATATACAACTCTTCTTCCAGAAATCCATTCAGGAATGCAGTTTTGACATCCATTTGCCAAATTTCATAATCATAAAATGCGGCAATTGCTAACATGATTCGGACAGACTTAAGCATCGCTACGGGTGAGAAGGTCTCATCGTAGTCAATCCCTTGAACTTGTCGAAAACCTTTTGCGACAAGTCGAGCTTGGTAGACAGTAACATTACCGTCAGCGTCAGTCTTCTTCTTGAAGATCCATTTATTCTCAATTGCTTGCCGATCATCGGGCAAGTCAACCAAAGTCCACACTTTGTTCTCATACATGGATCCTAAGGGAGTCCTGGATTAGGGGGTGTCCGGCTGGCCGGACTATAACCTTTGGCCGGACTCCTGGACTATGAAGATACAAGATTGAAGACTTCGTCCCATGTTCGGATGGGACTTTCCTTGGCGTGGAAGGCAAGCTTGGCGATACGGATATGTAGATCTCCTCCCATTGTAACTGACTCTGTGTAACCCTAGCCCTCTCTGGTGTCTATATAAACCAGAGGGTTTTAGTCCGTAGGACGAAGAACAATCATACCATAGCCTAGCTTTTAGGGTTTAGCCTCTCTGATCTCGTGGTAGATCTACTCTTGTACTACCCATATCATCAATATTAATCAAGCAGGAGTAGGGTTTTACCTCCATCGAGAGGGCCCGAACCTGGGTAAAAACATCGTGTCCCTTGTCTCCTGTTACCATCCGCCTAGACGCACAGTCGGGACCCCCTACCGAGATCCGCCGGTTTGACACCGACATTGGTGCTTCCACCGAGAGTTCCTCATGTGTCGTCACCTTTAGGCCCGATGGCTCTTCCGATCATCAACAATGATGAGGTCAGTGAGACTTTTCTCCCGGACAGATCTTCGTATTCGCGGCTTTGCATGCGGGCAATTAACAGCCATCCGGAGCAGATTGAAAGCTACGCCCGCCATCGAGTCAGATTTGGAGTTTGAACTACGGTGGCGTCCGCGGAGACTTGATCTTGACGGGTTCGAGCCACAGCCGAAAGCCGCGCACAATTCGATGGGCATGACCTAGCTACGCCGCCGAAAGTGCCACAGGCCGCACCCATGTCGCTCCGACCCTTAGCTTGGAGCCGATTGCGCCAATCGAGGACGGGTGGCTGGACACCGCCTCGGGGGCTGCAATCTCTACGGCGGCCGAGCCGAACACCAGCCTTGTCCTTTGCGAAGCCCGTGACTCCAAAGTTTCGGACTCCTCTCCGGACTCCAAACCTTCTGCACCCCTGCCAATCGAATCCGATTGGGCGCCGATCATGGAGTTCACCGCCGCGGACATCTTTCGGCACTCGCCCTTCAGCGACATTCTGAATTCATTAAAGTCTCTCTCTTTATCAGGAGAGCCCTGGCCGAACTATGGTCCGCAAGGATGGGATGCAGACGACGAAGAAATTCAAAACCCACCCACCAACCCACTTCGTAGCCACTGTCGATGATTTAACCGACATGCTCGACTTCGACTCCGAAGACATCGACGGTATGGACGACGATGTAGGAGACGAACAGGAACCAGCGCCTATAGGGCACTGGACAACCACCTCATCTCATGATGTATACATGTTGGACACACCTAAAAGAAACGGCGACGAGGAACAAAGGGACGCAAGGAGGGATTGTTCCCTTGAAAAGCGGTCAAAGCGGTGGCGTAAGCGCCGCTCCAAACCCCACCTCGACAGAGACAACAGCCATACAGACCCAGCCATAGAGCAGGGCGAACCGATGGACGACGAACATGCCATCGAGCAACCGTCCGAACAGGGCAACTTGGATAAACAACCCGTCCCCGGTGAAGATAACAGTCCGGACGACCTCACACCGGACAAGTTGCTGGAGCAGAAGAACCCCCAAAAAAGGCTCAAATGCCATCTGCTGCGTAGCCTGAAAAAGCAAACAGAAGCTCAAAACAGCGGAAGATGCACTCAGAATTAGATGGAGCAAAGTACTCAACACCGAAGACAAATACGGCGACAGTCGCCACACAAAGAGCTATCCGAAGCGAAAATTACTGCTGGAATTTGATGAAGAGGCCTTAGAGCCTCTGCAATCAAAAAATAAAGAAGCCACCCGGTCGGATAAACGAACCCATGGCCAACATAGTGTGGCAAACGGCGCCGCACACAAGCCGGCACGCGATCCACACAAGGATTTGCATCAAAAGGATGGCCCAGCCAGGTCTATCTACGGGCCAAGAAAGCAAGCTCTAGTAAGCAACACAACGCAACAAGTATCCGAACATCACGGCACACCCAAATACAGGGATGCCGCACACCCCCTATGTTTCACCGATGAGGTGCTGGACCATGAATTTCCAGCAGGATTCAAGCCCGTAAACATAGAGGCATACGACGGAACAACAGGCCCTGGAGTCTGGATTGAGGATTAGATCCTCCACATACACATGGCTAGAGGAGAGGACCTCCACGCCATAAAATACTTACCCCTCAAGCTCAAAGGACCAGCCCGGCATTGGCTTAAAAGCCTTCCCGAAAACAAAACACCATTGGAAGTTGGGAAGAGCTCGAGGATGCCTTTCGGGCAAATTTTCAAGGGACCTATGTCCGACCTCCGGATGCAGACGATTTAAGTCATATAACTCAATAACCCGGAGAGTCAGCCCGGAAACTCTGGAACAGATTTCTTACTAAAAAGAACCAGATAGTCGACTGTCCGGACGCCGAAGCCTTAGCAGCTTTCAAACACAGCGTTCGAGACGAATGGCTCGCCAGACACCTCGGCCAAGAAAAGCCAAGAACAATGGCCGCATTAACAAGCCTCATGACCCGCTTTTGCGCAAGAGAGGATAGTTGGTTGGCAAGATGCAGTACCAGCGACCCAAGTACATCCGAAGTTAGGGATGGAAACGGGAAATCACGATGCAGCAAGGATCAGCGCCGGACCAAGGGAAACAGCTCGAAGAGCATGGCAGTCAATGCCGGATTCAAAAGCTCTCGGCAGAATTAGAAAAAGCTGCCCCTCAAGGATAACAGGGACGAGCTATCTAACCTAAACAAAATCTTGGATAAGATATGCCAAATCCACAGTACTCTCAGGAAGCCTACAAACCATACCCACAGAGATTGTTGGGTCTTCAAGCATGCCGTCAAACTCAACGCCGAACACAAGGGGCTCGACACACCAAGCGAGGACGATGACGAACCCCACAAGCAGAGCACCGGAAAACAAAAGAATTTCCCACAAGAAGTCAAAACAGTAAACTCACTTCACGTGACAAAGGGAAAAACAGAGTGGCGCCCATAGAGATACGCGCCATACGGCCTATCCTGAGGAGTCCCGCCACCGTTGTTAAAACCAATCACCTTCGACCATCGAGTTACTCTAGAAGTATCCGAAATGCAGGCTGGACTGCCTTGATATTAGATCCGATAATTGACGGACTCCACTTTACACAAGTCCTAATGGACGGCGGCAGTGATCTAAACCTGCTATATTAGGACACAATCCGCAAAATGGGGATAGACCCAACAAAAATTTGCCATAGCAACACTTCCTTTCAAGGGGTAATGCCAGGCCCAAATGCCCAGTGTACGGGCTCTCTCCTGCTAGAAGTTATGTTCGGCTCCCCCGACAACTTCCGCCGCGAAAAGCTAACTTTCCACATCGCCCCATTTACAAGTAGCTATCAAGCACTACTGGGACGCGAAGCTTTCACCCGCTTTAACGCAATACCGCATTATGCATCTCTTACACTTAAAATGCCCGGTCCGCGAGGCATCATCTCATTAAAGGGAAATATCGAGTGTTCCTCGAGCACAGAAGATTGTGCGGCTGCCCTGACAGCCACACACTAAACCGACTTCACTAATCAAAGCACCTAAACAGGTCGTTCAGACCCCGGACATGGCTAGACGAGTCCGGCGTAAACATACAAGGGCTTACTAGCCGCATACCCCCGTACAAGGGGTTGCATGTACAACAAGAGACAATAAAGCTCAATCTTATTCATTTTTTGAATTACACTTTGTTTATTTAATATAACACACATTTTCACATGATCTTTTTCAACTAAGTTCCTCTTTTTACAGATGAACAGCGTGCTACACCTGTCCAGGATACGGCACAACAGAGACACATGCGCAGACGTGCAGTAGGGACCCGTTCCAAGGATTCTTTTCAGATTAAGACCCTGCGTAAACCTTTTTACTGTCTCTTGTTGATACACATCCCCGGTTTCTTGCTATAACCGAGGAGGAGGCTGGCGTCTTGGCATGTGGCCACGTCGAATTTTTATGCGTGCACTGACACGAGGGCTTATTACCAAGGGCGTTGTTCAGCCCGTTTTCATAAAGACCGAATACCTTAGGGAGTGTCCGCGTCGCGAGTTTGGCCTTATATGCATCAGCTCAATCATGTCTTTGGTCAAATGTTGGGTTTGCCCGGCTCCTGCGTTTTGCTGCCTTACGCCCGCTCTATCGGCTAAGGCGGCACCGGGAGAACTATGCGATTGTGCCCCGTTCGCCAAAGCGAGCACCTCAAGAGAGAAAGCCAAAACTGATCGTCATGATATAGCGTGAGACTGGTCAACCACTCGATGACCCGTCGGAATCTTTAGGATTCCTCCGCATTAACGAAGGGTCGCTTCCCTGCCAGGCACACACGCGCCCCGAATTCAGGTAAGCGTGGTGCCCCTAGGGGCTATATAGTAGCCCCACTGTCAAACTCCTATGGCTAAGTGAAAGTGATAAAGCATTATAGTCCGGTTGCCTAGTTCGCTGCGCAATCACCTCCTTAATAGGACCAAGACGTTGGATCAAGTGTGAAAATCGCCATGCGAACACCCCGCATTATATGCGTGGGGTGAAGCCGAAGACTACCATCTTTCAGGTTATATACACATATACATTAATGGCCGCACAGGAGGTATTTTAATTCTTGAAGGCACAAGTACAAAAAGCTTTTATACTCCCTCGAAACATTGTTTTACAATAATACATGTTATTCAACCATAATATCCTTCGAGCACTGCGTTTCTATTAAACGAGCGCCCTGCAGAACTTCCTGAAAATAGTGCTCGGCAGGTACTCGGCTCTCGTCCGAATCTTGGGATGCAACAGCGGTGGCCTTCATCTCCGCCCAGTATGTATTGACACGGGCAAGAGCCATCCGCGCACCCTCTATGCACGCTGACCTCTTCATTGCTTGAATATGCGGCACCGCACCAAGGAACTGGTGCACCAAGCTAAAATAACTCTTCAGCTCGGGCCTTTCCGGCCACAGATGACTCACGACATACTTCATGGTGAGTCCGGATAACCTATTCAGCTCCGCCCATGCGGCCAAACGATCGGTTAATGGAAGTGGGCGCTCTGGATTGTGGAACTGCGACCAAAAAAGCTTTTCCACTTCGTGATCCTTTTGATCTCGGAAGTGTTCGGCCGCGCCTGCGGCACTCGCCGCCAAGTCCAGGTAAGAATACGACGCACTCCACAACTGGTCCAACTGAGCATATTAGGATCCCCGAACTTCATCCGCAGCATAAAGGGCTTTCCAGCCGCGATATCTCTGGCCTGACGTAGCTCCTCCTTCATAGCTCTCATTGCAGAGCGAGCATCCTTGGCCTCGGTCGTGGCCTTCTCCTGGTCCCTCTGTTCCGCCCGATCTTCTTTTTCAAGAAGCTTGCAGCGCCACAAGATTCTTCAACTTCACAGCCATCTCGGCCATTTCCTTCTTGCTTCGGCAGTGAGCAGCCTGTTCGGCTTTTAGCTCTTCAGCCGCCTTTAAGGCAGCCGCATCACTTTTCCTGGCGTGCTCCTTGGCTCGGGCGAGTTCCTCCCGAAGGTTCTCCATGGCAGCGGCACCATCTGCGTCAAGCAGATGTGTTGTAAGATACGGGTATCAAGCTCCTCTTACCAGGTGTCCGCGGAGAAATTACATACCTTGTGACTCGTCAAGCCGCTTGTTGACAAGCGCGATGTCGGCATCTGCCATGTCAAGTTGCCGCTTTAGCTCGGCAAATTCATCAGTCCGGCTAGCCACCGGACACTTCGCCACCTACATAGGAAAGGCGACATATCATACCTGGGATTATGATCCTCGGCGCGCCATCATTTTTGACAACGCACAGAGTCTCAGGGGCTACTATCTATACAGGGCGCATCTTATATATGCGGAACTGTCAAAAGGTACATCATTTCGCGTACCTCAAAGCCTGTCAGTAAACTCCTGACGGCCTCGTACAACCCTCTTTCCGTGGATGAAATCCTTTCAATCACCGTGCCCATCAACGCATGGTGTCTTCTGAGACAGACGCTCGCCTGAGCAGATCCTTCAGCTCCTCCGACCGTGCACCGGACGGTGCCGGACTCGTCCGATGGCCTTTTTCGAAGGCCGGACACGGAGGGCTTTGGGGGCCATCGACGCCTTCCGGCCTGCGGATTCGGAGAAACCCTCGTGGCGACACCTCGGGGTCGCCCGCCTCGCAAGGAGGTACGGCAGGGGGAGGCGTTCCGCTCTCCATCATCTCCGGACGAAGATCCCCTGAAGATGAGCTCTGCTGAGAAGGGCTGAGATCTGAACTACAAGGTAAAATTTCGGTTATCTTCCTCCGAAATAGAACAGTGATGTCTCTTATTTTAAAACTCCCTTCTCTACTTACGGCTCGGTGGACGGCTGATCCCCTTGGAGGCACAGTGCGGCTGAGGCATCCCCCGGCGCAGGACCCTCTGACGAAGATTTCTTCCCCCGCTTTGAGACCATGGTCCCCGGGTCTTCAGAGGCGGTCCTCTTCTTCCCCTGGATAGAGGAATTCTCGATTCCTCCTTTCCTGACAGCCTCCTTCGGGGAGGCGGTAGTTTCCTTGTTCCCCCCTTCGCCTTCTTCCAAAGGCGCAACCTCCAGCATCCTGGTTAACACGGGATCCGGCGTGGTCTCAGGGAGGGGGATCGGACACCTGATTAGCTTTGCTTTCGCTATCCACTCCTGTTTAAGGGACAACTCTTTTAGGGGCAATTTTATGATAAATATACGGATAGTGTGTCTGGGTATAGGGCTACTTACTTGAGTATCCGGGCGATTGCAGCTCAGACCTGCGTCCTCGGTCGAGTCCGGACACATTGCTTGTGATCCGAAGAACAATTTGTACATCTCCATGGGCGTCACGCCCGTAAAATGTTGGAGAGCTCGTGGTCCCTCCAGATTAAACTCGCACAGGCGGAGGGGGCGACGTTTGCAGGGCAAGGTGCGACGAATCAACATGACCTGCGTCACTACGACCAGATTGATCTCTCTCTAGGAGGTCTCGAATGCGGCCCTGCACCAAGGTCACGTCCTTGGACGGCCCCCAGTTAAACCCTTTATTGACCCATGACACTAGCGGTGGTGGGGGACCCGAGCGAAAGGCAGGTGGCGCCACCCACTTGGTGCCCCTGGGAGCTGTGATATAAAACCACTCTCATTGGCATAAGCTGAACTCCTCTTGAAAAGAACCCTCGGGCCATGGAGCGTCAGCATTCTTGCTTATAACAGCACCTCCGCACTCTGCGTGCCGCCCCTCGATCATCTTCGGCTCTACTCTAAAGGTCTTAAGCCACAATCCGAAGTGAGGAGTAATACGGAGGAAGGCCTCGCACACGACGATGAACAATGAGATGTGGAGGATGGAGTCCGGAGCCAAGTCGTGAAATTCCAGCCCGTAATAAAACATGAGCCCCCTCACGAAGGGGTCCGTCGAGAAGCCTAGCCCCCGAAGGAAGTGAGACACGAACACCACGCTCTCACCAGGCTTGGGACTGAGAATGACCTGCCCTTGAGCAGGCAGCCTATGCGAGATTTCGCCGGTTAGATACCTGGCATCTCTTAGCTTTAGCACGTCTTCTTCCGTAACGGAGGAAGGCATCCACCGGCCTTGAAGGTCGGAGCCGGACATCATCAAAGATCTGAAGCGCCTGAATCTGGAGCTTTGGGTGTTGGAACTCGAGGCGAGAGGAGGATTCAATTGAGATTGAAAGAAAGGAGTAGAGCCTTGGTCTCTTTATAAACAGATTGAATACCAAGAGCCCTCCCCGTGACCGTTTGGGACTCGCCTTCGATTGAGGAGACATACCAACGGGCACGATTGGGTTACCCATGCCCGTATTGATGAGAATCCCAAAAATAAGGGGACACGATCTCTGCTTCGACAAGACGTGCCAAGGAAACCGCCTCGATAAATGCGCTGAGGTAGGACAGTAAAACAATTCGAATAAAGACTTGGCTGTGGCGTGATGTCATGCTATGGGATACATCAGCAGATCAAATTTGTGCAAATATTATTCTCTCTACGGTGGTATGTGGAACTTATTTTGCAGAGCCGGACACTATCCTTGTGTTCAAAATCTTCTATGAAGTATTCGAGGAGGAACCCGCTTTGCAATGCGAAGACAATCTGCGCGCCGGACTCGTCGTCATTGAAGCCTGGTTCGGGGCTACCGAGGAGTCCTGGATTAGGGGTGTCCGGTTGGCGGACTATAACCTTTGGCGGACTCTGGACTATGAAGATACAAGATTGAAGACTTCGCCCCGTGTCCGGATGGGACTTTCCTTGGCGTCGAAGGCAAGCTTGGCGACACTGGATATGTAGATCTCCTCCCATTGTAACCGACTCTGTGTAACCCTAGCCCTCTCCAGTGTCTATATAAACCGGAGGGTTTTAGTCCGTAGAACGAACAACAATCATACCATAGGCTAGCTTTTAGGGTTTAGCCTCTCTGATCTCGTGGTAGATCTACTCTTGTACTACCCATATCATCAATATTAATCAAGCAGGAGTAGGGTTTTACCTCCATCGAGAGGGCCCGAACCTGGGTAAAAACATCATGTCCCTTGTCTCCTGTTACCATCCGCCTAGACGCACAGTTCGGGACCCCCTACCCGACGCCGGTTTTGACACCGACAGATCCCATCTCAGATTTCATGGCCTCAAGCCATTTTGCGGAATTTGGGCTCACCATCGCTTCTTCATAGTTCGTAGGTTCGTCATGGTCTAGTAACATAACTTCCAGAACAGGATTACCGTACCACTCTGGTGCGGATCTTACTCTGGTTAACCTATGAGGTTCAGTAACAACTTGATCTGAAGTTTCATGATCATCATAATTAACTTCCTCACTAATTGGTGTAGGCGTCGCAGAAACCGGTTTCTGTGATGAATTACTTTCCAATAAGGGAGTAGGTACAGTTACCTCATCAAGTTCTACTTTCCTCCCACTCACTTCTTTCGAGAGAACCTCCTTCTCTAGAAAAACTCCGAATTTAGCAACAAAAGTCTTGCCTTCAGATTTGTGATAGAAGGTGTACCCAACAATCTCCTTTGGATATCCTATGAAGACACATTTCTCCGATTTGGGTTCGATCTTATCAGGTTGAAGCTTTTTCAGATAAGCATCGTAGCCCTAAACTTTAAGAAATGACAACTTTGGTTTCTTGCCAAACCACAGTTCATAAGGCGTCGTTTCAATGGATTTCGATGGTGTCCTATTTAACGCGAATGCAACCGTCTCTAAAGCATAACCCCAAAATGATAGCGGTAAATCAGTAAGAGACATCATAGATCGCACCATATCAAGTAAAGTACGATTACAACGTTCGGACACACCATTATGATGTGGTGTTCCGGGTGGCGTGAGTTGCGAAACTATTCCGCATTGTTTCAAATGTAGACCAAACTCGTAACTCAAATATTCTCCTCCACGATCAGATTGTAGAAACTTTATTTGCTTGTTACGATGATTTTCAACTTCACTCTAAAATTCTTTGAACTTTTCAAAAGTTTCAGACTTATGTTTCATTAAGTAGATATACCCATATCTGCTTAGATCATCTGCGAAGGTGAGAAAATAACGATATCCTCCACGAGCCTCAATATTCCTCGGACCACATACATCTGTATGTATGATTTCTAACAAATCTGTTCCTCTCTCCATAGTTCCGGAGAACGGTGTTTTAGTCATCTTGCCCATGAGGCACGGTTTGCAAGTACCAAGTGATTCATAATCAAGTGGTTCCAAAAGTCAATCAGGATGGAGTTTCTTCATGCGCTTTACACCGATATGACCTAAACGGCAGTGCCACAAATAAGTTACACTATCATTATCAACTCTGCATATTTTGGCTTCAACATTATGAATGTGTGTATCACTACTATCGAGATTCAATAAAAATAGACCACTCTTCAAGGGTGCATGACCATAAAAGATATTACTCATATAAATAGAACAACCATTATTCTCTGATTTAAATGAATAACCGTCTCGCATCAAACAAGATCTAGATATAATGTTCATGCTCAACGCTGGCACCAAATAACAATTATTTAGGTCTAATACTAATCCCGAAGGTAGATGTAGAGGTAGCGTGCCGACCGTGATCACATCGACTTTGGAATCTTTTCCCACGCGCATCGTCACCTCGTCCTTAGCCAATCTTCTCTTAATCCGTAGCCCCTGTTTCGAGTTGCAAATATTAGCCACAGAACCAGTATCAAATACCCAGGTGCTACTACGAGCATTAGTAAGGTACACATCAATATCATGTATATCACATATACCTTTGTTCACCTTGCCATCCTTCTTATCCGCCAAATACTTGGGGCAGTTCCGCTTCCAGTGACCAGTCTGCTTGCAGTAGAAGCACTCAGTTTCAAGCTTAGGTCCAGACTTGTGTTTCTTCTCCTGAGCAGCAACTTTCTTGATGTTCTTCTTGAAGTTCCACTTCTTCTTCCCATTGCCCTTTTTCTTGGAACTAGTGGTGTTGTTGACCATCAACACTTGATGCTCCTTCTTGATTTCTACCTCCGTAGCCTTTAGCATTGCGAAGAGCTCGAGAATCGTCTTTTCCATCCCTTGCATGTTATAGTTCATCACGAAGCTTTTGTAGCTTGGTGGCAGTGATTGGAGAATTCTGTCAATGACGCTATCATCCGGAAGATTAACTCCCAGTTGAATCAAGTGATTATTATACCCAGACATCTTGAGTATATGCTCACTGACAGAACTATTCTCCTCCATCTTGCAGCTATAGAACTTATTGGAGACTTCATATCTCTCAATCCGGGCATTTGCTTGAAATATTAACTTCAACTCCTGGAACATCTCATATGCTCCATGACGTTCAAAACATCGTTGAAGTCCCGGTTCTAAGTCATAAAGCATGGCACACTGAACTATCGAGTAGTCATCAGCTTTGCTCTGCTAGACGTTCATAACATCTGGTGTTGCTCTTGCAGCAGGCCTGGCACCCAGCAGTGCTTCTTGGACGTAATTCTTCTATGCAGGAATGAGGATAATCCTCAAGTTACGGATCCAGTCCGAGTAATTGCTACCATCATCTTTCAACTTTGCTTTCTCAAGGAACGCATTAAAATTCAACGGAACAACAGCACGGGCCGTCTATCTACAATCAAACATAGACAAGCAAGATACTATCAGGTACTAAGTTCATGATAAATTTAAGTTCAGTTAATCATATCACTTAAGAACTCCCACTTAGATAGACATCCCTCTAATCCTCTAAGTGATCACGTGATCCAAATCAACTAAACCATGTCCGATCATCACGTGAGATGGAGTAGTTTCAATGGTGAACATCACTATGTTGATCATATCTACTATATGATTCACGCTCGACCTTTCGGTCTCCGTGTTCCGAGGCCATATCTGTTATATGCTAGGCTCATCAAGTTTAACCTAAGTATTCTGCGTGTGCAACTGTTTTGCACCTGTTGTATTTGAACGTAGAGCCTATCACACCCGATCATCACATGGTGTCTCAGCACGAAGAACTTTCACAACGGTGCATACTCAGGGAGAACACTTATACTTTGATAATTTAGTGAGGGATCATCTTATAATGCTACCGTTAATCAAAGCAAGATAAGATGCATAAAAGATAAACATCACATGCAATCAATATAAGTGATATGATATGGCCATCATCATCTTGTGCTTGTGATCTCCATCTCCGAAGCACCGTCATGATCACCATCGTCACCGGCACCTTGATCTCCATCGTAGCATCGTTGTCGTCTCACCAATCTTATGCTTCTACAACTATCGCTACCGCTTAGTGATAAAGTAAAGCATTACAGGCGATTGCATTGCATACAATAAAGCGACAACCATATGGCTCCGCCATTGCCGATAACTTCGGTTACAAAACATGATCATCTCATACAATAAAATATAGCATCACGTCTTGACCATATCACATCACAACATGCGCTGCAAAAACAAGTTAGACGTCCTCAACTTTGTTGTTGCAAATTTTACGTGGCTGCTATGGGCTTAGCAAAGAACCGTTCTTACCTACGCATCAAAACCACAACGATAGTTTGTCAAGTTGGTGCTGTTTTAACCTTCGCAAGGACCGGGCGTAGCCACACTCGGTTCAATTAAAGTTGGAGAAACTGACACCCGCTAGCCACCTTTGTGCAAAGCACGTCGGGAGAACCGGTCTTGCGTAAGCGTACGGGTAATGTCGGTCCGGGCCGCTTCGTCCAACTATACCGCCGAACCAAAGTATGACATGCTGGTAAGCAGTATGACTTATATCGCCCACAACTCACTTGTGTTCTACTCGTGCATATGACATCTAGGCATAAAACCTGGCTCGGATGCCACTGTTAGGGAATGTAGTAATTTCAAAAAAATTCCTATGCACACGCAAGATCATGGTGATGCATAGCAACAAGAGGGGAGAGTGTTGTCTACGTACCCTCGTAGACCGAAAGCGGAAGTGTTAGCACAATGCAGTTGATGTAGTCGTACATCTTCACGATCCGACCGATCAAGTACCGAACGTACGTCACCTCCGAGTTCAGCACACGTTCAGCCCGATGACGTCCCTCGAACTCCGATCCAGCCGAGTGTTGAGGGAGAGTTTTGTCAGCACGACGGTGTGGTGACGATGTTAATGTTCTACCGACGCAGGGCTTCGCCTAAGCACCGCTACAGTATTATCGAGGTGGACTATGGTGGAGGGGGGCACCGCACAAGGTTGGGAGAGATCAACTGATCAACTTGTGTGTTTAGAGGTGCCCCCCTGCGCTTGTATATAAAGGAGCAAGGGGGTGCAGCCGGCCAAGGGGAGGGCGCGCCAGGAGGAGTCCTACTCCCACCGGGAGTAGGACTCCCCCCCCCTTTCCTAGTTGGAATAGGATTCGGGAGGGGGAAAGAGGAGGTAGAGAAGGAAGGGGGGCGCCGCCCCCCTCTCCTTGTCCTATTCGGACTAGGGGGAGGGGTGCGTGGCCCAGCCCTGGCTGCCTCTCCTCTTCTCCGTAAAGGCCCACTAAGGCCCATTTACCTCCCGGGGGGTTCAGGTAACCTCCCGGTACTCCGGTAAAATCCCGATTTCACTCGGAACACTTCCGATATCCAAACATAGGCTTCCAATATATTAATCTTCATGTCTTGACCATTTCAAGACTCCTCATCATGTCTGTAATCACATCCGGGACTCCGAACAACCTTCAGTACATCAAAACAAATAAATTCATAATATACTGTCATCGTAACGTTAAGCGTGCGGACCCTACGGGTTCGAGACCTATGTAGACATGACCGAGACAAGTCTCCGGTAAATAATCAATGGCGGAACCTGGATGCTCATATTGGCTCCCACATATTCTACGAAGATCTTTATCGGTCAGACCGCATAACAACATACGTTGTTCCCTTTGTCATCGGTATGTTACTTGCCCGAGATTCGATCGTCGGTATCTTAATACCTAGTTCAATCTCGTTACCGGCAAGTCTCTCTACTCGTACTATAATACATCATTCCGGAACCAACTCATTAGTTGCAATGCTTGCAAGGCTTAAGTGATGTGCATTACCGAGAGGGCCCAGAGATACCTCTCCGACAATCGGAGTGACAAATCCTAATCTCGAAATATGCCAACCCAACAAGTACCTTCGAGACACCAGAGAGCTCCTTTATAATCACCCAGATTCGCTGTGACGTTTGGTAGCACACAAAGTGTTCCTCCGGTAAACGGGAGTTGCATAATCTCATAGTCATAGAAACAAGTATAAGTCATGAAGAAAGCAATAGCAACATACTTAACGATTGTGTGCTAAGCTAACGGAATGGGTCATGTCAATCACATCATTCTCCTAATGATGTGATCCCATTAATCAAATGACAACTCATGTCTATGGCTAGGGAACATAACCATCTTTGATCAACGAGCTCGTCAAGTAGATGCATACTAGTGACAATCTGTTTGTCTATGTATTCACACATGTATTATGTTTCTGGTTAATACAATTCTAGCATGAATAATAAACATTTATCATGATAAAAGGAAATAAATAATAACTTTATTATTGCCTATAAGGCATATTTCCTTCAGTATCTAGGTGACATTAGAGTTGGTTGATGTGTATCATATGGTGTTATTTTAGTACGAACTCTAGGGCTGTTTGTGACACTTATAGGAGTATCTCAATGGATTGATCAGAAAGAATAACTTTGAGGTGGTTTCGTACCCTACAAATAATTTCATCTTATGTTCTTCGTGATAGGAACTTTGGAGTGATTCTTTGTTGCACTGTCGGAGTAATGGGCCACGGGTAGCCTAACCCGAGTCCCAGAACCTTTCAAGACATCGGGGCCGGCTGCGCCCTCAGGACATCGAGATGAAGCGCCGCCTTCTGATGACCGGCAGGCCCAAGCGTCTGGCTGCCAGAAGGCGGCTGAGCTCCAGAAGGCAGCACCAAGACGGGCCGACTCCTTTCAGGCGGCCTCCAGAGAGGCCGGCTCCTAGCAGACGGCCCACGGTGCCCTCAGAGTCCGTGGCCTCATTAAGAAGACAAGATAGGGTGAGGCTATAGTGTAGCCCATCACCCCCGTATCCAGGGCTGGGCGTGGCCACAGTGCCTCGTACAGGCAGAGATCTCTGCCTGTCGCGGCACTGTTGCCACTCCACCCCAGACGTCACTACTGGCAGGCGGAGCCCTATTCCCACGACGGCCTGTCGGTACGGCATGCAGGCGGCGGGCCCTACCAGGAAGCAAGAGCCCGGAAGACGGCGGAGGCCTGACTAGCCGGACCTAAGGGAGGTCGGCTTCCAGCAGGCGGCCCGTTCCTTCCACGGGGCCCGTGCGCCATTAACCAGATGAGACACGGTGTGGCTACAGTGATCTCCACCAGGCGGCGAGACTGTAGCCACGCCCCCGACCAAGCATGCGTCATTAGCATCAGCTCGATGTCGGCAGCCGACCAGACCATAAGCGGTGAAGGCGGCTGTCGTCTCCGCTCTGCACCGATCCGGCGGGGCCCATCAGCGGCGGGCCTCCAAGAGTCAAGGAGAGGCCGGCAACCAGAGACACTGACAGCTGGGTCCTACACCCGTCCAGATTACCGTTGTACCCCTGGGGGTAGGCCTATATAAACCCCCCAGGGCACCCATGCAAAGGGGTCCCAACCTGTTAGAACTAGACTAATACCTAGAGGAAGGAGGGAGTGTGTCTGCCTTCTTCTACCTCTAGCATACAGCTCGACGAGCACCATTGTATCCACTAGTGCCTTAGTGATCATGCGGAGACCCCGCAGAGCAGGACTAGGGGTGTTATCTCCGAGGATAGCCCCGAAACTGGGTAAAGTGCGCCGACATTCGTGTCTACGCCTCATCCCGCTTCGAGGCACCTGCGACGTTCTACTCGCTCCCACCATGATAAGCCATCCATTGGCATATGTCGCACCCAACCCCCGACATTTGGCTCCCACCATGGGGCGAGGTGCACCGTCTCCCGGAGACCTGTTCTGGACAGGAACCTTGTTCCTTCCTGGCGAGCGCAGCCAGTCTAGCACGCCAGACGGCGTCCACGCCGACGCGCTGCACGGTGCGGAGGTCGCCTGCGTGGCGAGCTTCCTCGCCGATCTTGTTGGCAAGATCCGCCTCTCTGACGAGCCCGCATCCGACGTGGGCACAGAAGGCCCCGAGAGCCGCCTCGTCAGCCTCCTCGATCAGCTCCACGTCTCCAGCGGGCCTCCTATGGACTTGGAGTCGGTTGGCTTCACCGACCCGATGCTTGTCGACTCCTACACGGCGTCGCTTGACGTGTTCCCCACTAACCTGGTGGTTTACGACGAACCGCTTCCTCGTGCGGACAGCGGCGGCAGCACCGTCACGGAGGTGCTCGTCATCAACCACGGCAAGCACTCATCAAATGCGCCAACCGGCTGGCCAGCATGAGACGCCTTTCGGAGGCCTACCAGCGTGAGATGGACCGAGCCATCGGCGGCACGCCGACTCCTGGTGGGCCTAGCCGCATTGGCCTGATCTGACAGCGTGGTGCGACCATTGCCACCATGTTTGGGACAGATCGTCCAATCTACGCCATGCCCGCAGAGAACATACGAGCTGCCCAAGCGGCAGCAAACGAGCCAGACAAGCTCGAGGGCGACGAGCGTCGCCACATGACGGAGCGCATCCAGCAACTCCTTGATGCAGCAGCTGAGCAGCAGGAGGCCGGGTGCCGCACTGAAGCGCCCAACCGGCGAAACGATGACCCGCCTCCCCGCCGAGACCAAGGCGCGATATCCCGGATGCCGACTGATGGCGTCCGCGGTAGAAGAGACAAGGAGCCAGCTGCCAGCCGCAGTCGGACTCGCATCACCATCAAGCGCGACCAAGACGGCCGCCCAAGAGCGGTGGAACGATGGGACGACTGTCCGCCTCCTCCTCCCCCTCGAAGAGAGAGGCGCGTCTCCCCGCCGCATGTTGATCACCCAACACTCGGCGACGGCCTTGGCCGCCGAGAAGGAGTCGGAGAGAACGATGCCCGCCATCGGATCGACCGCCTCAACCGATCCCTGGCGCTAGAAAAAGAAGATGAACTGGGTCCGCCTTGTTTCGGCCCCCGCATCCGAGATGAGCCCTTCCCCAAAGGGTTCACGCTCCCAAGAGATATGCCCAAGTACACCAGCTCCATGTAGCCGGAAGACTGGCTAGTCGACTACTCCACAGCCGTCAGCATCGCGAATGGCAACAAGCGTGTTGCCGAGAAGTACGTTCCGCTCATGCTCCAGGGCACAGCCCGGACATGGTTGAACAGCCTGAAGCCCCGCAGCATCAACAGCTGGGTTGATTTCACCAAAGCCTTCATCCGCAACTTCACCAGCACGTACAAGCGGCCACCCAAGCCTCGCCAGCTCTCCTTATGCGTCCAAGGCCCCAACGAGTCGACTCGCGACTACCTCATGCGCTGGGCCGAGCTGCGCAACTATTGCGATGGCGTGCACGAAGTGCAGGCCATCGAGTACTTCACTGCCGGATGCCAAGAGGGCACCCTCCTCAAGCACAAGCTTCTCTGTGATGATCCGACGAACCTTGACGAACTGCTGATCATAGCAGACAAATACGCCACGGCCGATTCCTCCATGAAGGCGGAGATCCAAGTTGACGCATCTGGCAAAGTGGCTCCTCAAGCTCCTCGGACCCCGGCTGGTGACACCAGTCGGCGTCAGCAACAGAATGACCATAAGCGCAAGGCCACGCAGCTGGCTTCCGCAAGCCGGCATGTGGCGACAGTTGAAGACCAGCAGCGGGAAGGGCAACCTCCTCCCAAACGCCAGAAGGGCGGCAAGCCTAACTGGTTGCCCGCCTTCTCGTATGAGAAGACTCTTGATGCACCCTGCAAGTTCCACAGCTGCGCGAAGCCGTCCAACCACACCACTCGGAAATGCCACGGGCTCACCAGGATCGCCAAGGGTGACGGACACCTGCCTCCTCTGCCTGCCGGCCCGCCGCTGCCTCCTCCCCAGCAGCCGGCGGCTCGGCCTGTCGGTGCAATACAAGATGAATACCCTGAAGAGCATGGAGCTTATGTCATGTTCACCAGCGTGGCCGACGACAGGCACAGCAGACAGCAGCGACAACAAGAAGAAAATGCAGTAGCATTAGAGACCCCCGAGTTCATGCATTGGTCTGAGAAGCCCATCATCTGGAGCAAAGCTGACCACCCGAAGGTGATGCCCAATCCCGGTTCTTATGCTTTGGTCTTAGATGCCACCTCCAGAACAGAGAGGCGGGCTGCTCGCTACTCCCGAGTCCTGATAGATGGCGGCAGCAGCATCAACATCATGTACCGAGATACTGTGGAGAAACTAGGAATCAAACAGAGGCGGCTTCATCCCAGTCGAACTGTATTCCATGGCATAGTTCCTGGCCTTTCCTGCTCACCAATCGGCAAGACCCAGATAGATGTCCTCTTCGGAGACAAAAATCACTTTCGCCGAGAGCCAGTATGGTTTGAAGTGGTGAACCTTGAGAGCCCCTATCATGCGCTGCTTGGCCGGCCTTCTCTGGCTAAGTTCATGGCGGTCCCCCACTATGCTTACCTCAAGATGAAGATGCCGAGCTCCAAGAGAATCCTGACCATAGCAGGGGACTACAAGAAGTTGTCCTCCTGTGCTGCAGACAGTAGCCGGCTAGCCGAGTCCCTCGTGATTGCAGCAGAGAAGCGGCTCCTTGTCCGGGTTGTGGCAATGGCAGGCAAGCAGCCGGAAATGTCACCCAACCCCAAGGAGTCGGAAGCCGAGGGCTCGTTCAAGCCGGCCAAAGAAACAGAGAAGATACCTTTGGACCCGGAGCACCCGGAGGGGCACGCTGTCATAGGTGCGAACCTTGACAGCAAATAGGAAGGCGAGCTCGTCGATTTCCTCCGTGAGAATCGGGACATCTTTGCATGGTCTCCCAAGGACATGCCAGGTGTTCAACGGATTTCGCCGAGCACAAGCTACATGTCCGACCTGATGCCAAGCCAGTCTGGCAGCCCTTGCGCCGCATGTCAGAAGAGAAGAGAACTTATTCTTCTTCAGCCCTTGCGCCGCCTATCAGAAGATAAGAGAAGAGTTGGTGGAGAAGAGATAGCCCGGCTTCTAGCAGCCGGCTTCATCATGGAGGTGTTCTTTCCAGAATGGTTAGCCAACGCAGTCCTTGTGCTGAAGAAGAATAAGCAGTGGCGCATGTGTATTGATTATACCAGCCTCAACAAAGCATGCCCCAAAGACCCATTTGCTTTGCCAAGAATCGACCAAGTAATTGACTCCACAGCCGGATGCGAGCTGTTGAGTTTTTGGATGCATACTCAGGGTATCATCAGATCAAGCTAAACCCGGCCGACAGGTTGAAGACCGCCTTCATCACGCCATTCGGAGCCTTCTGCTACTTGACCATGACGTTCGGCTTGAGAAATGCCGGCGCCACATTTCAGCGTTGCATGCAGAAGTGCCTCCTCAAGCAACTCGGCAGAAACGCCCACGTCTATGTGGATGATATTGTGGTGAAGATGGAGAAGCGTGGAATGCTGCTAGAGGACCTCAAGGAGACTTTTGAAAACTTGCACCGATTTCAGATCAAGCTCAACCCGGAGAAATGCGTCATTGGAGTGCCAGCCGGCCAGCTTCTTGGCTTTCTGGTCTCAAAGTGCGGCATAGAGTGCAACCCTGTGAAGATCAAGGCCGTCGAGAGGATGGAGGTGCCCACCCGACTGCTGGACGTGCAAAAATTCACCGACTGTTTGGCATCCATCAACCGTTTTATTAGTCGGCTAGGCGAGAAGGCTCTTCCCCTGTACCAGCTCATGAAGAAGACCACTTTTTTCGAGTGGAACGACAAGGCGGATGAAGATTTTCTCCAGCTCAAGAAGATGCTGACCACTCCGCCTGTCCTGGCGCCTCCGACTCCTAAGGAGCCCATGCTCCTCTACATCGCTGCCACTAGCCAGGTGGTCAGCACAGTCATAGTTGTGGAACACAAAGAAGAAGGCAAAGCACTACCAGTCCAGAGGCCGTATTACCTGAGTGAAGTGTTGTCCGCCTCCAAGAAGAACTACCCTCACTATCAGAAGATGTGCTACGGCGTGCACTTTGCTGCCAAGAAGCTGAAGCCATACTTTCAAGAGCACCCAATCACCGTGGTCTGCACTGCTCCACTTGCTGAGATCATTGGAAGCCGAGATGCTTCAGGCCTAGTGGCCAAATGGGCCATAGATTTGGCCCCCTACACCATCTATTACCAGCCTCGCACCGCCATCAAGTCACAAGCACTGGCCGACTTCCTCGTCGACTAGGCCGAGACCCAGTACCTGCCGCCAGCGCCAGACTCCACCCATTGGCGGATGCACTTTGATGGTTTTAAGATACGCACCGGTTTGGGAGCCGGCATCGTCCTCACCTCTCCCAAAGGCGACAAGATCAGATATGTGCTGCAAATCCACTTTGCTGCCTCCAACAATGTTGCTGAATACGACGCACTCATTCACGGGCTCCGGCTTGCCAAGGAACTAGGCATTCGCCGAATCCTGTGCTATGGTGGGACTCGGCATTCACGGGCTCCGGCTTGCCAACCGCCCTCGTGCAAGTAGCAGTCCTAGCAGTCGAAGAAATTGCAGCACCTTCTTGGGCTCAGCCCATCCTCAACTTTCTGGTGAACAAAGAGCTGCCGACTGATGAGATCTCGACCCGACAAGTGCAATGCGGGGCAGCAGCGTACACCATTGTCAACAGAGAACTTGTGAGGCGCAGCGTCACTGGTGTGTACCAGTGCTGCATGGAGCCGGAGCAAGGTCAAGCAATCCTCAAAGATATCTATCAAGGCGAGTGTGGTCACCATGCGGCTTCAAGAGCACTTGTCGCCAAAGCTTTACGCCACGGTTTTTTCTGGCCGACTACTTTACAAGACGCCAAAGAATTGGTCCAGAAATGCAAAGGGTGCCAGAAGTTCCGCTCCAAGCCACATCAGCCGGCCTCTGCACTCAAAACCATCCCCATTGCCTTGTCCTTCGCCGTCTGGGGGCTGGATATGGTGGGACCATTCAATACAGCACGCGGCAGCATGACTCATCTACTTGTGGCGGTGGACAAGTTCGCCAAGTGGATAGAAGCAAAGCCAATTAAGAAGTTGAATGGTCCGACTGTTGTGACTTTCATCTCCGACATCACCATCCGGTACGGCATACCACACAACATCATCACCGACAACGGCACAAACTTTGCCAAAGACACCTTGGCCCGTTTCTGCGCGACGCAGGGCATCCGAATGGACTTAGCGTCCGTTGCCCATCCGCAATCAAACGGCCAAGTGGAGCGAGCAAACGGCCTCATTTTGGCCGGCATCAAGCCTCGACTGGTCGAACCTCTGGAGCGTTCGGCCGGCTGCTGGCTCGACGAGCTGCCAGCCGTCCTCTGGAGTCTGCGCACAACTCCGAACAAGTCAACCGGCTTCACGCCTTTCTTCCTCGTCTATGGTGCCGAAGTTGTCATCCCGACGAACATAGAATTCGACTCCCCTCGAGTCACCATGTACACCGAAGAGGAGGCAAAATAAGCACGAGAAGATAGCGTCGATCTATTGGAAGAGGGCCGGCTGTTGGCACTCAGCCGGTCCACCATCTACCAGCAGAGTCTACGCCGGTACTACAATCGGAAGGTCAGGCAGATCCTTCCAAGAGGGAGATCTTGTGCTCCGGCTGATCCAGTGAATAGCCGGCCAGCACAAGCTCTCGGTACCTTGGGAAGGCCCCTTCATCATCAGCAAGGTGTTGGGCAATGACTCCTACTACCTGATCGTTGCTCAGAAGCCTCGAGCACGCAAAAGAGACGACTCCGGCAAGGAGACGGAGCGACCATGGGATGCAAACCTCCTCCGAAGGTTTTACCGTTGATGCAGTATGTACCACACCAACTTTTTTATTAAGTACAAAGACTCTGGGACCCCCGAGAAGAGCTCGGGGATTGCCCTCTTTTATCTATGTGATAAGTATTATGCCTATCAATGTGTTATTTCATTAGTCCGCCTGGCACCGGGTTCGACCAGTCGACCCGGGGACTCACCGCCTTGTACTATGTAATGCTTCCTGCAGCCGAACAAGTAATGTGTTGGCACTTAAGCCTTCTCCAGCCAGAAGCCGCAGCTCGCAGAGCGACTTTCTGGTGGGCAGGAGTTAAGGCAGAAAGGGTGTCCGCATGAAAAATGGGTAAGGACCCAAAGCATGCACATAGTTCAAGCCGGCTCCCCGCTTCACTGACCGGCTGCTGAGCAGCCGGCCGGCCAACTTCTACTTAACTTGCTAAAAAGCTCTAAATCGGCTAAGTACTTGCCCTCCAAAAGCATCCAAGTACTGGACCCAGCCGCAGTCCGCAGAGCGGCTGTTTGGCTGGCCAGACGACAGCTCAAGGAGGGTGGCAAAGGAAAAAATCCAAGGAGCAGAAAGCAAGGAAAGATAGAACTCGGCGAGCACATTTACATATCAAAAGGCCCTTGGCCAACATTCAACATAAGTTTGAAATACACCCCACGAGTGGAATTGTTCGAAGTTAACAAGTTTGTCGAGACTGATAAGCAGGTAAAAACAAAGATAAATTGGCGGCCTAGGGAGCAGCAGACGGGTTTGGTGGAACGGTGGAGTCGGTGGTGCCGGTTAGTGGAGCGGTTGGCTGGTCAGTCTCCGCTTGGTCGCCTTCAGCAGCAGTCGGCTTGCTCGGACGTGGCTCGTTTCTAGAGGCGCGGTCGAGCTGAGGCTGGTCGTCCGCTTCAACCTCTGGTGCCTCCTCTTCACTCTCCTCATCCTCCTCATCTTCTCCCTCGTCGCTGGAGTCGATCACTTCAGCCGAGTCCTTGCCATCCTCCGGGTTCAACCCGAACCACTCTGGTGGCGCCTCGGCGCTATTCTCGATCAGCTCCGGGATGAAGATGCTGGTGTTGGTGTACTCGGCGATCGCCGCCGCCTGCTTGACAAGCTCACCCTCCACCGCCACCAGCTCCTCCTGGGCCTCCTGTCGAAACGTGGTCAACTGGGCTAGATTTAGCCCAGGGTACCACGCCTTGATGAACTCCAAGGCCCGGCGTGCTCCAGCCCGGGCCGAGGAGCCCTTCCAGGCCTCAAGACGGCCAGCCGCCACCTCCAACCAGTCGGCAGCCCGACTAGGAGTGCGTGGTGCCGGCATGTCTGGGCACATGGCGAAGATGGCCTACGCCCCAACGCGCTGAAGACGGCGCAACACTCGATGAGCCAGCCGAAGAAGGGCCTGGATACTGAGGAGCAGCTCGCTGAGGGTCTGGCAGGCATTGGCAGCAATCTGCGCGCCTTCCAACCTCCGCTCTTCGCGGTCAGCCTCAGTGGCCTGATTGGCGGCGTCAGAGTGACCAGGGAAGAAATCTACTCAGACAGAAAGCAAAAGAGCCCAAGTTAGAGACAAGAAGCCGGTTCGATCAGTAGCCGGCAGCACGAAGAAAGATAAAGAGGTAAGCTTACCGTCAACCATGTCTTCAATTTTGCTGAAGTCGGCAGTCAGCAGAGCCTCCTTATCGGTCCAGGCGGAGCATTCGGTCTCGAACTCACAAGGAGACTGGCCTCCTTTTCCTCCGCCTCCTTCTGGGCTTTCTTGAGAAGCTCCGCCTGCTCCGCCAGTTGCGTGGTCAGCCGGTCACGCTCCTCGGCCAGCTTGCTGCAGTCCGCTTCCTTGGCACGCAACGTGGTGTTGGCTTCGCCCAGCTGCTGTTGTAGGGCAGCGTTGGCCTCTGCAAGAGCAGAGAAAGAAAAAGACGTCAGAAACCAACAGAGAAGAAGTATAGTCGCCCGGGAGATCGAGCCCGACTGCTCAGCAGTCGGCCCGAATCTCGGGGACTACAGCCCGCGGGCGCGCTATCGTGCCCTGCGGAGAAGAAAGTTATCAATATCAACAAAGAGAAAGAGCAGTTGCCTCGGAGATCCGGCCCGACTGCATAGCAGTTGGCCCGAATCTCGGGGACTACAGCCCGCAGGTGCACTAGCGTGCCCCCACAGAGAAAGAAAGCAAGGACTTACTCCGGCTTTCCGACAAGTCGGTGGTCCGTTGATTCAGCTCCTGGACTTTGGAGTTGAAGGCGGCCGCACGGAGGTTACGATAATCCTGCAGTGAAGATATCAGACAATGTTAGTACTCGGAGCTGGCCAATTAAAGTAACGAGCCGCCTGCTCAGCAGCCGGCCCAAAACTCGGGGACTACACCGAGTGGGTGCGCTGGCGCGCCCCCACACAGAAGTACAAGAATCAGAAATAAAGAAGAAACATACCCGGATGGCCGCTCGCGAGTCCAAGAACGCCGTGTTGCAACGCTTGAGGGCGTCGGCCTTAGCCCGGAGCTTGGCCTGGACGTCTAGGATCACCTGAATGAAATGGCCCATCCCGCCTCCCCGCACCAATCAGCGGGTGCAGCGCTGGACGCCTCGGCGTCCGAGATCGAAGAGCTCGCGGCACCGGCTTCCAGTGGACGTGGCGCCGAAGCCGCCTTTGCAAACCGGTGGCGCGATGGTGTGCGGACCTTGGGAGTCAGGCCCTCACCATCTCGTTTCCGGCTGGCGGCACCGGCGGGTCCGCCGGCTGCTTGTCTCGCGCCTCTCCAGATGGTGGTGGAGGAGGCACGGCCACGTCCGGCATGACGACATCGCCGCCGTCCCTCTCCATGATCGGGTGCTCGTGACCGGCTCCCCAGCCGGCGCCACGAACTCTGGTGGTGGCAGCGCGGAGTTTAGGGGAACGACGAATAACGCGGACTGACAGCGCATAGCTTCTTCGGCCTGCTTCTTTGTCGCGGCAGTAGCCTCGGCCTCCAGCAGCTTCTTCAAAGCGGTGGCATCTGCTTTGTCTGCCTCCGCCTTCTCCAGGCGGGCAGCTTCCTGCTCCTTGCGCACCTCCCGCGCGTTTCGCTCCCGCGCTCCTGGAGGTCGGCGGCCGGATCGATTTGCCGGGTGGTGGTGGAGGTCTCCGCCGACCCAATTACGGAGGCGGCGGTCGACTTCTCAAGAGAAAGTGGGGCCCTAAGTCAAGAAAATAAAGCAAAGGAAGTTCAGAAAGAATCGACAAGGAAGAAAAGCACAAGAAAGGATACTTACGCCGACACCATGGGAGGCGCCTTCGGGAGCTTCTGAAATTTGGCCGCCTTCGCGGTGGCCTCCTTCCGTCTGGTCGCTGCGGTCGGGTTCTTGTCCTTCTTCGGCATGCTGCCGAACAAGGAGGCACCTTGCTTGCTCTTTCGCGTGCCGCCTCGAGCAGTCGGCTCGGCAGAGGGGCCCGCATCCGCCTTGTCGGCGCCTCATGAAGGGTGCGGCTAGTCCTCCTCCTCCTCCAAGTCGTCCGGCCACGTCTCGACGCCGCCCCTTCCTCGGAGCCGCCGGCTCCATAGACACCGCCTGTGGCGTCGTCCTCCAAGGTGGCCGCCCCCAAGTCGGGGTCGTCCACCTCGCTCACAGCTCGGTCCGTTGTGTAGGGGCCACCCAGCCCCACGATGGCAGTTGTCGCCTCAGACATGTAGATTTGTTTCAAAGGGCAAGAGGCCGACTGTTCAAGACTGCAAGACGGAGTCAAGATGAAGTATTGAAGAAGGGAAAGATTGAAGAACTTATGGCTGGTGGCGGGTCTGCGCGGGAGTACGGCTGCTTGCCGAACCGCCATGACCCCTCCATCTTGAGGTCAGAAATCTCGTTCACCAAGTTTGCCACCTCGGCAGCCGGCATCTCCTTGGTACTCAGCCGGCACGGGTCGCGGTGCCCGCTCATCCAGCTGATCAAGTGAGGCTGGCCTTGGAGCGGGAGAACCCGGCGCATGATGAAGGCGACCAGCAAGTCGGACGCCTTGAGGCCTTCAGCTTCAGTCAGCGCCCGGAGTCGGTTGATGGCGGTGGCGCCGTATGCTGACACAGGCTTCGGCTTGTAGCCCCAGTTGGCCCGAGGCTCAACCGGCGGGCTGGCTTCATAGGCCTGCAGGTTGATGAAGTCGACTGTCGGGTCGACGCTCTCCACATAGAAGTAAGATTGCTGCCACATCTTGACCGACTGTGGTAGCTTGATGGAGGGGAAGGCGTTTCTTGGAGACGGACGGCGCACCGTGACGAAGGTGCCGCACTGGGCTGCCACCTCCCGGACAGAGGTGCCCAGCTTGGTATAGAAGAACGCTCCCCACAGCTCGATGGTGGGGAGGATGCCGAGGTAGCCTTCGCACATCATGACGAAGGCGGACAGCAACATCATGGTGTTGGGCGTGATGTGATGAGGCTGGAGATGGTAGAACTCGAGGAACGAGCGGAGGAAGCCACTCGCCGGCAGGCCAAAGCCGCGGATGAAGTGCGAGCGGAAGACGACCCGCTCGCCCTCCACCGGCGCCGGCGAGATCTCCCCCGCCGGAGGCACGCGCGCCTTCACATAGCCTGCGCTGGGAAGGCACCGTGTGTCGCGGAGAAAGGCGATGTGGTCTTCATTGACGTTCGACCCATCCCAGTCTCCTCCCCGCTCGCACGCCATGGAAAGCTCGACAAGGTGAATGGCGCGGCAGGGGAGCTGAGGATTGGTGCGGGGCCAAGAGGGCTCGGGACGGAGGAGCTCAACGAAGACGAACAGCGGCGGCACTCCGGCGTGGCTCGGGGGCGCTGCGGTGAGAGGACGAAGAGGGAGCAAGAAAGAGATGAGCGTCGGGCAGGGGGTGCACGCGTGCTCCGCCGCTCCCCCTCCCCCCCTATTTATAGCCCGTGGGCTATGAAGCCGAGCGGCCGGGGCGTGGGATCGTGGGATTAACTGTGCCCACGACCCCACGCCCTCGCTATCACATGAAAGTTATCGCGCATAATTCCACGACGAAGCTCAACCGCCTGCCTCGGCTGCAGCGGATCCGCTCGCGTGCCGAGGCCCGGTGGTGGCGGGCCCAGCCTGCTTTCGCATCCCATCGCGTGTGTGGGCTAGCAGGCTAGACCGGCTGGCTGACGCCACATGGCATGCCCACGACGGGCGGCGGGCCTGAAGGCTTAGCTAGCACGCCACCTGGTTCCCGCCATTGCGTTCGAAGTTTCAGACGAATCCGACTGGACATGGCCGACTCCCACCAGGCGGCTTGCCAGGAGGCGGATGAAGTTTCCGTCCAGAGCACCCGGAGAAAGAAACTGTTGAGGCTCCTTGGCTCCTCGGCCGCGGCGCCTCACCAGCTTCGGGGACTACTGTCGGACTAATGGTCCACGGGTAACCTAACCCGAGTCCCAGAACCTTTCAAGACATCGGGGCCGGCTGCGCCCTTCAGGACAGCGAGATGAAGCGCCGCCTTCTGATGTCCGGCTGGCCCAAGAGGCCGGCTGCCAGAATGCGGCACCAAGACGGGCCGACTCCTTTTAGGTGGCCTCCAGAGAGGCCGGCTTCTAGCATACAGCCCACGGTGCCCTCAGAGTCCGTGGCCTCATTAAGAAGACAAGATAGGGTGAGGCTATAGTGTAGCCCATCACCCCCGTATCCAGGGCTGGGCGTGGCCACGATTGCCTCGTCAGCAGAGATCTCGCTGTCATGCAGCTGCTGCCACTCCACCCCAGACGTCACTACTCGCAGGCGGAGCCCTGTTCCCACGACGGCCTGTTGGTACGGCCTGCAGGCGTCGGGCCCTACCAGGAAACGAGAGCCCGGAAGACGGCAGAGGCCTGACTAGCCGGACCTGAGGGAGGCCGGCTTCCAGCAAGCGGCCCGTTCCTTCCTCGGGGCCCGTGCGCCATTAACCAGATGAGACACGGTGTGGCTACAGTGATATCCCACCAGTGGCGAGATCAGAGCCACGCCCCCGACCAAGCGCAAGTCATTAGCGTCGCGGCTACAGTAATCAGAAGCCGGCCAGACCCGCAAGCGGCGGAGGCGGCCTGTTGGCTCCATACCAGACTAGTTGGCGGGGCCCATCAGGCGGCGGGCCCCAGCAGCCGGCGGAGAGGCTGGCAACCAGAGACACTGACAGCCGGGTCCTACACCCGACCAGATTATCGTTGTACCCCTGGGGGGTAGGCATATATAAACCCCCTAGGGCACCCATGCAAAGGGGTCCCAACCTGTTAGAACTAGACTCATACCTAGAGGAAGGAGGGAGCGTGCCTGCCTTCTTCTACCTCTAGCATACAGCTCGAGAAGCACATTTGTATCCACTAGTGCCTTAGTGATCATGCGGAGACCCCGCAGAGCAGGACAAGGGGTGTTATCTCCTAGGAGAGCCCCGAACCTGGGTAATAAGTGTCGGTTCCACACAGGAAATTAGGATTGAGGAAATTGAGAAAGTCTTCAGTCAAAGTCTTCAAACTGTAACGATCAATTTCATCAAGACATGAATGAGGAAATGAAAGGGTTGAGGAAATAGAACCAGTAGCTCGGTGAAGACAATGATTTGGGAGACCAGTTCATTGTGACAGTCGTACGTCTAGTTGGAGCGGCTAGGTATTTAATCATGAGGACAGATAGTACCAAACACACAGTCCTCACCGTATTCTCCTTGAGATAAGGTCACACAGACCTTGCCCAATCACTCGTGGTAAGTCTTCAGGTGACTTCCAAACTTTCACAGACTCGGTCACTCGGCGATCCACAATCCCCCTTGGATGCCCTAAACCATGACGCCTAACCGTCTGGAGGATGCACAGTCCTCAAAGGTAAGAAGTGTCGGTTCCACACAGGAACAATCTCTTCAGTGATGCTCAATCACTTTGGGTTGTAGGTCTTTGGGTTTCTGGGTTTTTCCTCACTGATGATTTTCTCTCAAAGTCCTCGGAGAATGGGATGCTCTAAATGAGAAGTTTCAATTTCTCTCAGAGCATCCAACCAACTAGTCGTTGTAGGGGCAGCTATTTATAGCCTAGGGAGCAGCCCGACATGATAAGACATAAATGCCCTTCAATGATATGACCATTAGGTGGATAAGATATTTTAGGACAGCTGGCGCGTAGCACAGCAACGGTCGGAAATTTGAGCTCTCAAATTTCTCAGGGCTATCATGTTCCTCACTTGTAGGTAATCCGCATTGGCGAATTCCTAACTCCTCAGTCAGAACAAATTCCTCAGAGACCACAAGATCTTCATCTCTGTCACTGAAGAAATTGACTGAACTGTATGAGATTTCCAAAGGCTTTGCTCGGAGGATTGGGTAGGTGTGGGATTTGAGATGAGCATCATTTGGAAACTTTTTCCTTAATTTTACCTCGACCCCCTTTGATGGTACGGTGTTTCCTATGACTCAGGAAAAATAAAAATAAACTACGAAAACAAAAGTCTTCATGCTTCATAATCCTCGTATCAATACCAAAGTCTTCAAGGTCACACCAATTTCCTCATTTTCAAAGTCTTCAAGAAAACCAAAGTCTTGAAATGAAGACATTCATTTTTAGGGTTCGACTTTCTTCGTAAATATCAAACTCCTCAGAGACTTATAGAACATGTGTACACTCACAAACACATTAGTCCCTTAACCTATAAGTCTTCAATACACCAAAATCACTAAGGGGCACTAGATGCACTTACACATCTTCATCCTACGCCTCCCACGGATTGATAAACCTTAGGTCATCCACTTGAGGGAAAATTGCTACTGTCCTACAAAACTCTGCGCTTGGAGGCCCAACACGAGTCTACAAGAATAAGTTGTGTAGTAGACATCAAGCTCTTTTCTGGCACCATTGCCGGGGAGGTGAGTGCTTGAAGGTATATCTTTAGATATTGCAATTGAATCTTTTAGTTTCTTGTTTTATCACTAGTTTGGTATATAAAATAAAACTACAAAAAAATGCTTCATATTTTTAATGTCTTTCGTGAAAATGATGGAAAGGAAAATTGTGCCGAAGTGTTCGAAGAAGAATTCAATAAAATGTTTGGCATAAAATCTTTGAATGATGAGCATGATTGCAATGTTGTTAGTATGAATTTTTGAATATCCATGATGCTAACATTATTCAAACTATGACACCGGACGAATACATAAAACAGACCTTCCAGAACACTCCAGAACCCTGAAAAGGAAGAGGTACGTGATACGATAAGTAAACTGACTCAAAAAATTCCATAAAAATACTTTCTGTCAGTTTTGGAATATTAGAAAGAAAAAAATACAAAAATAAGAAACACTCGAGGGGCCACCCATGTTCCCATAAGGCACCAGGGCGCTCCACCCCCCGGCACGCCCTGGTGGGTTGTGGGCCCCTTGTGTGCCCTCCCAATTCCTTTTCCCTCTGGTATATGTGTTTTGCAAGATAACAAAATCTTTATATATACTCCCGTATGTTTTGACCACTGCATCGCGGAAATATCCTCTGTTCATGTTTCGTGTTGTTTTCTGTCAGATCTATCAAGCCGGGCATCATGTCTTCTCCCTCCTCCAACAACGTAGAAGACGATGCTTGGTTGCTGCAGATGGAAGTAAGCATAGAGGGGATAAAGGAGGACGATGGTAAGGAGGAGAAGGTTGAGGAAGTTGCGAAAAGCCATGTTCAAGAAGGAGGACAAGCCATTCCCATGGAAAAAACTATAGAGGAGGGAGATATCCTTCAACCCTTTTATGCTCACCTTTCCCCATCTGAAATTGAAGCCCTAAGGATCTTTGAAACATTTTGTGTTCAAAATACTAATCTAACTCGTGAATTTATTTTGTTGGAGGAGCAAAACATTGCCCTTCAGAGCATTAATCATAAATTGGAGTATCTGCTAAGGTTGAAGGATAAGCTCGCCACTACTTCATCACCACCATCACTGAAGAAAGAATTTGAGTACACGGGTATGAGCACTCCCCTTGGCTTATGCCAAGCTTGGGGGAGGTGCCCCGGTATCGTATCACCATCAGTTTTATTATCTTTACCTATTTTAGTCTGATCCTTAATTATTCCGTGATTTAGTTGAATAAAAGTTTAGTATGATCTATTTACGAGTGCTAGTTTCGTGATCTATCTATGTATGTAATCAAGTTGAGAGTTATATAATAAAGAGTAGTTTGAGTTTTTGCTTCTTTACTTTTATGTTTCAATCTTAGCAATGAAAATAATGAAAAAGATCATATGCTAATCTTATAGAAATTAATGACATTACATAAGGAAAAGTATAAGTGATAGAACTTATTGAAAGTTGACAAACATAGCATTGATGAATGATGCAACTCATGTAAAAATTAATAAGGGAAGAGAAGATTCACATGCAAATACACTATCTTGGACATCTTTTATGATTGGGATCCCACATTAAGTATGTATGCCAAATTGTTAATGTTGGACAAGGAAGACAACGTAATGAATTACGTTTGCTTATATTCACATAGAAGTTATATTGTCATAGATCCTCCAACATGTGGTGCTTTCCCAATATCTTTGCTAGCCAAAAATCCACACCAAGTAGAGATACTAATTGTGCATCCAAAAAGCATAAACCTAGTTTCATGTTATGAGAGTCCACTATACCTACCTATGGATTGAATAAGATCCTTCAAGTAAGTTGCCATCGGTGCATAAAGCAATAAAAGTTGCTCCTAAATATGTTTGATCTTTTATTGTAAGGTAAAATAAGCGATGTACAAACTTGTGATGACAAAGAAATAAAAGCGACAGACTGCGTAATAAAGGTTTCTATCATAAGGAGCAATATAACATGGCATTCCTTTGCACTAAGAGCTTGTGCATCCAAAAACAAAAATTGCATGACAACCCCTGCTTACCACTGGGAAAGGCATATCTTTTACTTTTATGTATTTACGTTTCATGCAAGAGTCAATAGTGTTCTCCTCCATTCCTTTTATTTTTCTCTTTTATAAGCATCATATTGTGGGGAAAGATCTAGGCACATATATCCAGTTGGATATGAGTGACCATGAGTTATTGTTGTTGACATCACCCTTGTGGTGAATAAGTTGGGAGGTGAAATTATAAGCCCCTATATTTCTATGTGTCTGGCTGAAACTTTTGCTCTCTCTAGATATATGGACTAAATGATGGTTAGCAATCATAGAAATCTTTCTATATATGTCGTGAGTATTAGCAAACATAGAAGACTAAATGATAGTTGAGTATGTGGACTTGCTACAAAGCTCCAACATGAGACCCTTCCTGAAAATATGATGAATTGCGATTGCATTGTTGACTGAGAACATAGTTTGTTTTCAAGAAAGTTTATGTCTTATACTTTGATGTTGTGATGAATTGTTACCTGCTCATGAGACGTTTTATGATGATAATATATTGTTGCTATAATAATGATCATGATGCTTCCATGTCCATATTTTGTTTTTATCGACACATCTCTCTCTAAACATGTGGTCATGATTATCGATATCGGCTTTCGCTTGAGGAAAAACAAGGTCTAAGCTTGGGGAGTTGATACGTCCATTTTTAATCATGTTTTTGTACTGTTATTTATAATGTTTTAAATCAATATAACACTTTGTGGAGCAATTCTAATGCATTTTCTCTCTTAATTTGCAAGATTTACATGAAGAGGGAGATTGCCGGCAGTTAGAATTCTGGAGCTGAAAAAGCTATGTCAGATATACCTATTCAGGACATCTCCAAATGAGTTGAAATTTCATGGAGAATTATTTTGGAATAAATAAAAAATACAGGAAGAAGGAAATACCATAGGGGGGAACCTAGGTGCCCATGAGGCACCAGGGTGCGCCCACCCCCTTGGCGCACCCTGGTGGCTCGTGGGGTCCCTGGCAGCCTCCGGTGTACATCTTCTGGTATATATAAGCCCATTTCCCTAGAAAAAATAACGAGAAGACATTCGGGATAGAGCGCCACCGTCTTGAGGCGGAACTTGGGCAGGAGCACTTTTGCTCTCCGATGGAGCGATTCCGCCGAGGACACTTCCCTCCAGGAGGGGGAAATCGAAGCCATTGTCATCACCAAAAACCCTCTCATGGGAGGATCAATATTCATCAACATCTTGACCAGCACCATCTCATCTCAAACCCTAGTTCATCTCTTGTATTCAATTTTTGTATCAAAACCTCAGATTGGTACACACTACACCACAACACTTATGTAAGGGTAGAAAAACTGCCGGGAGAAGACTCTTTAAAGGGCAGACAAACTGCCGGGACAGTGGTTCTCCCGCAAGACAGAACTGCCACGAGAACGGCTACCGGGGATTACTTCTCCCGGCAGATAAACTTCTCCCGACAATTTTTCTGCCCTGACCCATGTATTTGCCGGCAGCTCAGTTTCTCCCGGCAGATTGGTCGAGGCATGTGAAACTGCAATTACCGGCAGTTAAGCCGCCAGCACAAGCATGTTTACCTGGCAGATATTATGCCAGCATGTTTATTTCACTAGTGAAATGTTCTAGGCATCGCTATTATGTAATATCCATCCGTTATATATGTCCAGACAATTAGGACATATCACACAGTTTATACATGCACTTCAATCAATGTAACATATAGGCCTCATCGAAAACCTTAAACTTCATTCGATAAACATAACAACAATATATACAGAGGTTGTGCCACGAAAAGAGTACATATATATGTTTACCCCACAACCAAACTAAAGTAGTGCCACAAAAGATGTACATATGCTTCTAGCACACAACCAAACCACCACCAAAATGAGCAGAGCAAATGTCTAAGTTCAACAAACAAGACGCAGAACATTGTAGGTCTTCCAAATCTTCAGCAGCTTGAAGATCTTCCAAACCTTAGTGAACTTGTGCACCTTTGGGAAACCTGCAGCTGCAGTAGATCGTAAGATGTTACATACAACAGCTGCATTCAGAACTTAAGGAAGATGTTACAACAATCGCATACAACAGCCGCATATTTTCTGAAATATAGAGCAACCAATAACATCTCTAGACGAATCTCTACTATAGTAGAGAACATGTCCATTTTTTATCATCTTAACATTAGCAAGCTTATCTTCTCATCAAAATGTAATGTGCAAAGTCTGTAAATAGGAAGATGTGACAACAACCACATACAACAGCCGCATATGTTCTGAAACATAGAGCACTAGTAACATCTCTAGAGTAATCTCTACTTTAGTAGAGAATATGTCCATTTTTTATCATCTTGACTGTAGCAAGCTTATCTTACTTCTCATCCCAATATACTGTGCAAAGTCTGTACAGATATTAACAAATATTAACAATAATTAGTAGGTGTACCTATCTTGTACAACAGAAGTGAGGCTATTCCTGTACCGAAGTTAAGGGAACAGAATTGATGGCCATTTTGATTGTTTTCTGCATTTGGAAACACAAGCACAAGGCCACAATCACACACTAAATATTACACAAGCGCATTTTGAAGCTACTGTACTGAACAAGCGCATATGCAAAGTTACAGCTGTAGCTTCAAACAGGATCAGGAAATTCAGTGATATAAGTTACTGCAATAAGCAAATTGGTATAAGCAGGTTGCATGCGCTAAGTTACTGTACTAGCCAATGAATTAAATTAGCTTGTATTTGAGCTTGCTTTTCCTTCTAAGCTCAATACATCTACTACACGAAATACGAGGGAAACTAGCTGGAGAAATTAAGGTCCCCTACATGGTATCTGATTAGTGACAAGCCCACAGTTTTAATCCAGTGAAACACTACAAAGATTTGGTTCAATAAACAATTTTTATTGGTTCACTTTCCTACATCTCGCGCAAGTTGAAGTAGCCTAGAAAATAAAACCAAGGCTTTCTACAAACAAATAAGCTGAAATAATTCATGTACATGAAAGAAAGAGGATCTAATTATGAGAAATGACTCAAATTAAAGCATGGAATCCAATGAAACTCATTTCTCTACATGGCAGAGTGTATCATGTACATGAAAGGAAGATGATCCAATTGCAGTTTATATTTGTAATGGACAAAAATAAGTATTGTATGAGTATCTTTTTTTTATACCTGCTGTAGGAGTATCTATATATACAGAAGTTAATCATTATCCTTGTGAGATCAGAGAATCAGATTTATTCAACTGACCTCTCTACAAAATCATGGCTGATGGACACAAAATCCCACTTCTAAAGAACTATAATGACCTGTTTGAATTACTAATTAGTAATGTAAACTGGAATCAGGGGCTTAAGTTTTGTGGACACAAGTTAACCATGCAGCAACTAAATGAGCTAAGCATTACTATTTGTGACAAAACCTAGAAGCTTGATACAAAATGTTCGAACTGCAGAGAAAACAGAATCAATTTTAAATATTTTCTAAGTACAAACCAGCAATAATTGTAACATCAAAACAAGAAATGATAAAAACACTGAATACAGGACAAAGCAAAGGATATGGCAGCTGACATGTACATTGACTAGAAATTTTTCACACTTCCAGTGTGTCTATATCTGTAGAAATATTACTATGGCTGACTATAAATGAAAAATTTTGACACTTCCAAGTACAATTCTGGATGTATAGTAAATAGTAAGTAGTAAAATGCAAGGACAAACGAAATTTACACATGAGATCCTTCCCTTTTTCCCCCCAAAACTGCATGCCAAGCATATCATGTTTATACTCATGAAAATAGCACGATGCACAGTAATTTAAAATAAACTAAATAACCATCATAAATTCACACCAAGAAGTAGGGCTAATTTTGCTGGCTGCTACACACTGGCATTAAAGACAACAAACAAGAGCTTAAAATGTCAACGCAGACCACTAGCATGTGAGCGCCTATCTAGTTCACTATAATTAGAATATGCAATTATAAGTTAGTACAGTTTATATCAAAACTTTGACATCTGTGTACTGAAGCTTGTTATTTGCAAGCTATTCTCGAGGTTCAACAAACAAACATAATACATTATCACACCACTTAAAACAGCCAAATCATGGTAACTAAAAAGAAAATTAATGGCATGTTATATCACCTTCTTCCTTTTAGTTTGTCGCTGACTAGCTGGGCTTCCAAATTCACATTTATATTTGAAAATGTAAGGCGGCCAAATCTTTCAAAATCCTCACCGCTTCTTGTTCCAATTCTCGCTAACCTCTCTTCCTCTCGTTCTTGAACATTGTCTTAGTCTCTTTCTTGTTCCATTCTTTTTCCTGAAAAGAAAATTAATGGCACATTAGATGTCATGCAGGTAAGCATGTAGTTGTTGGGATGGCCTCTTTTAGCAACTCTAGCATCATGTCAATTTTTTTTAAGAAACCAACCTCCAAGAGATTTGATATGGAGTAACCTAACAACAAGACGTAGCTTTAAGAATCTCATTATCTATATCATAAGAACAAAACACTTGTTCTGTCCACAAATCTGATTTTGCAAAAACACAAACAAAGAAGCTACAACTTTGAGGCATCAACTAAACATAAAAAACAATTGTTGTAAAACCTAGAACTAAATCATCTGCCAAGTTCATAGATTAAACTAACCAATCTAACAATTTTGGAAGTTAGGATTGAATCGTCTGCCAAGTTCACACATTGAAATGAACCATCTAACAATTGTAGAAGTCAGAACTGAATCCAAGTACACAATTTGAACTGAACCTTGGCTGCAAAGAAATCTCACCAAATGCTCTTGATGTTGGGGAACGTAGTAATTTCAAAAAAAAATCCTACGCACACGCAAGATCATGGTGATGCATAGCAACGAGAGGGGAGAGTGTTGTCCACGTACCCTCGTAGACCAAAAGCGGAAGTGTTAGCGAAACGCGGTTGATGTAGTCGTACGTCTTCATGATCTGACCGATCAAGTACCGAATGCATGGCACCTCCGAGTTCTGCACACGTTCAACTCGATGACGTCCCTCGAACTCCGATCCAGCCGAGCTTTGAGGGAGAGTTCCGTCAGCACGATAGCGTGATGGTGATGATGATGCTCTACCAACGCAGGGCTTCGCCTAAGCACCGCTACGATATAATCGAGGTGGATTATGGTGGAGGGGGGCACCGCACATAGCTAAGAGATCAAGAGATCAATTGTTGTGTCTCCAAGGGGTGCCCCCTCCCCGTATATAAAGGAGTGGAGGAGGGGGAGGGCCGGCCCTCTCTATGGTGCGCCCTAGGAGGAGTCCTACTCCCACCGGGAGTAGGATTCCCCCCCTTCCAAGTAGTAGGAGTAGGAGTCAAGGAAAGGGAGAGAGAAGAGAACGAAGGAGGCGCAGCCTCCCCTAGTCCATTCGGACTAGGCCTTGGGGCGCGTGCAGCCTCTCCTCTCTGCTTCCCTAAAGCCCAATAAGGCCCATATACTCCCGGCGAATTCCGTAACTCTCCCAGACTCCGAAAAATACCGAATCACTCGGAACCTTTCCGATGTCCGAATATAGTCGCCCAATATATCGATCTTTACGTCTAGACCATTTCGAGACTCCTCGTCATGTCCCCGATCTCATCCGGGACTCCGAACTACCTTCGGTACATCAAAACACATAAATTCATAATATAACCGTCATCGAACTTTAAGCGTGCGGACCCTACAGGTTCGAGAACAATATAGACATGACCGAGACACGTCTCCGGTCAATAACCAATAGGGAACATGGATGCTCATATTGGCTCCCACGTATTGTACGAAGATATTTATCGGTGAAACCGCATAACAACATACGTTGTTCCCTTTGTCATCGGTATGTTACTTGCCTGAGATTCGATCGTCGGTATCTCAATACCTAGTTCAATCTTGTTACCGGGAAGTCTCTTTACTCGTTCCGTAATACATCATCCCGCAACTAACTCATTAGTTGCAATTCTTGCAAGGCTTAAGTGATGTGCATTACCGAGAGGGCCCAGAAATTCCTCTCCGACAATCGGAGTGACAAATCCTAATCTCGAAATATGCTAACCCAACATGTACCTTTGGAGACACCTGTAGAGCTCCTTTATAATCACCCAGCTTCGCTAGACGCTTTGGTAGCACACAAAGTGTTCCTCAGGTAAACGGGAGTTGCATAATCTCATAGTCATAGGAACATGTATAAGTCATGAAGAAAGCAATAGCAACATACTAAACGATCGAGTGCTTAGCTAACGAAATGGGTCATGTCAATCACATTATTCTCCTAATAATGTGATCCCGTTAATCAAATGACAACTCATGTCAATGGCTAGGAAACATAACCATTTTTTATCAACGAGCTAGTCAAGTAGAGGCATACTAGTGACACTCTGTTTGTCTATGGATTTCACACATGTATTATGTTTCCGGTTAATACAATTCTAGCATGAATAATAAACATTTGTCATGAAATAAGGAAATAAATAATAACTTTATTATTGCCTCTAGGGCATATTTCCTTCAGTCTCCCACTTGCACTAGAGTCAATAATCTAGATCACATCGCCATGTGATTTAACATCAATAGTTCACATCACCATGTGATTAACACCCATAGTACACATCGTCATGTGACCAACACCCAAAGGGTTTACTAGAGTCAATAATCTAGTTCACATCGCTATGTGATTAACACCCAAAGAGTACTAAGGTGTGATCATGTTTTGCTTGTGAGAGAAGATTAGTCATCGGGTCTGCCATATTCAGATCCGTATGTATTTTGCAAATCTTTATGTCAACAATGCTCTGCATGGAGCTACTCTAGCTAATAGCGCCCACTTTCAATGTGTATCTAGATCAAGACTTAGAGTCATCCAGATTGGTGTCAGAGCTTGCATCGACTTAACTCTTTACGACGAACCTTTTGTCACCTCCATAATCGAGAAACATATCCTTATTCCACTAAGGATAATTTTGACCGTTGTCAAGTGATCTACTCCTAGATCACTATTGTACTCCCTTGCAAAACACAGTGTAAGGTATACAATAGATCTGGTACACAGCATGGCATACTTTATAGAACATATGGCTGAGGCATAGGGAATGACTTTCATTCTCTTTCTATCTTCTGCCGTGGTCGGGCTTTGAGTTTTACTCAATTTCACACCTTGTAACACAGGCAAGAAATCTTTCTTTGACTGTTCCATTTTGAACTACTTCAAAATCTTGTCAAGGTATGTACTCATTGAAAAACTTATCAAGCGTCTTGATCTATCTCTATAGATCTTGATGCTCAATATGTAAGCAGCTTCACCGAGGTCTTTCTTTAAAAAACTCCTTTCAAACACTCCTTTATGCTTTGCAGAATAATTCTATATTGTTTCCGATCAACAATATGTCATTCACATATACTTATCAGAAATGTTGTAGTGCTCCCACTCACTTTCTTGTAAATACAGGCTTCACCTCAAGTCTGTATAAAACTATATGCTTTGATCAATTCATCAAAGCGTATATTCCAACTCCGAGATGCTTGCCCTAGTCCATAGATGGATCGCTGGAGCTTGCATATTTTGTTAGCACCTTTAGGATTGACAAAACCTTCTTGTTGCATCATATACAACTCTTCTTTAATAAATCCATTAAGGATTGCAGTTTTGTTTATCCATTTGCCAGATTTCATAAAATGCGGCAATTGCTAACATGATTCAGACAGACTTAAGCATAGATACGAATGAGAAACTCTCATCGTAGTCAATACCTTTAACTTGTCGAAAACCTTTTTGCGACAGTTCTAGCTTTGTAGATAGTAACACTACTATCAGCATCCGTCTTCCTCTTGAGGATCCATTTATTTTCTATGGCTTGTCGATCAACGGGCAAGCCAACCAAAGTCCATACTTTGTTCTCATACATGGATGCCATCTCAGATTTTATGGCCTCAAGCCATTTTGCGGAATCTGGGCTCACCATCGCTTCTTCATAGTTCGTAGGTTCGTCATGGTCAAGTAACATGACCTCCAGAACAGGATTACCGAACCACTCTGGTGCGGACCTTACTCTGGCTGACCTACGAGGTTTGGTAGTAACTTGATCTGGAGTTTCATGATCATCATCATTAACTTCCTCACTAATTGGTGCAGGCATCACTAGAACTGATTTCTGTGATGAACTTCTTTCCAATTCGGGAGTAGGTACAATTACCTCATCAAGTTCTACTTTCCTCCCACTCACTTCTTTTGAGAGAAACTCCTTCTCTAGAAAGGATCCATTCTTAGCAATAAAGAGCTTGCCTTCGGATCTGTGATAGAAGGCATACCCAACATTTTGGGTATCCTATGAAGACGCACTTCTCCGATTTGGGTTTGAGCTTATCAGGTTGAAACTTTTTCACATAAGCATTGCAACCTCAAACTTTAAGAAACGATAGCTTAGGTTTCTTGCCAAACCACGGTTCATAAGGTGTCATCTCAATGGATTTAGATGGTGCCCTATTTAACGTGAATGTAGCTGTCTTTAATGCATAACCCCAAAACGATAGTGGTAGATCGGTAAGAGACATCATAGATCGCACCATATCTAATAAAGTACGGTTACGACGTTCGGACACACCATTACACTGTGATGTTCCAGGTGGCATGAGTAGTGAAACTATTTCACATTGTTTTAACTGAAGGCCAAACTCGTAACTCAAATATTTTACCTCTGCGATCATATTGTGGAAACTTTTATTTTTGTTACGATGATTCTCCACTTCACTCTGAAATTCTTTGAACTTTTCAAATGTTTCAGACTTGTGTTTCATCAAGTAGATATACCCATATCTGCTCAAATCATCCGTGAAGGTCAGAAAATAATGATACCCGCCGTGAGCCTCAACACTCATCGGATTACATACACCAGTATGTATTATTTCCAATAAGTCAGTTGCTTGCTCCATTGTTCCGGAGAACGGAGTTTTAATCTTGCCCATAAGGCATGGTTTGCAAGCATCAAGTGATTCATAAATTCCATCAGCATGGAGTTTCTTCATGCGCTTTACACAACCACAAATAAGTTGCATTATCATTATTGAATTTGCATCTTTTGGCTTCAATATTATGAATATGTGTATCACTATGATCGAGATCTAACAAACCATTTTCGTTGGTGTGTATGACCATAGAAGGTTTTATTCATGTAAACAGAACAACAATTGTTCTCTAACTTAAATGAATAACCATATTGCAATAAACATGATCAAATCATATTCATGCTCAACGCAAACACCAAATAACACTTATTTAGGTTCAACACTAATCCCGAAAGTATAGGGAGTGTGCGATGATGATCATATCAATCTTGGAACTACTTCTATCGGTGTACTAGAGTAGGGGTACCCTAGTATCCTGAACTGCGTGCAGGCAATCACAGCACCCAGCCGCAAGGCTTTCACGGTGACCGCCATAGTCCTCCGCTGCTCCATTGGAGCCATTCAAGAACAAAGTATTTAAGTTAAGGAGACAAGGCCCGGCAAGAGGAGCTTGCCGGAAGGCCAACCAAGGCACCTAGGAGACAAGGCCCCGCAAGAGGAGCTTGCCGGAAGGCCCGTGAGTGACAAGCTTCCGACACGACAAGGCAACAACAAGGCAAGGCGCTTGCACAGGCAGACTACCACTCCGCCTCAAGGCCCAAAGACATCCACCAACGTGTCGCCTCGACCTTTCCAGCGCCATGCGTGGCAAGAGGTCAGCGGCCGCGGAGCGCTGGTGGAAAGCGGCGCCGACAAGATTGCCATCGTGGCAGCGGTGGCGCCGACGGTCCCTCGTTTGCCTTTGTTTGGGCGATATAGACGGGCATTTAATGCCTTTGTCCCCTGCCGTCGGTTAGGTATGATACACTGTACAAGTAGCTGTACCAACCGCACTCTTTTTCCATTTTGCCCTTGTCTACGCTGCCACCGCCGGAGACCCCTTGAGCATATAAAAGGAGGCCCATGCGCAACGTAGAGAGGGGGTTCAACGGTTCGGGCCGAAAGCACCCACGCTTAGGTCTCAAGAAGCAGCTGATGTGTCTTGTAGCACTCAGCGCTCCCTAGCAAGAACACAATACAATCGACATGCAGCAAGAGGAGTATTATCTCCGGAGAGCTCGAAGCTAGGTAAACCGCTCGTGTGCTTCACCTCGATCTGCCCTTCAGACCTCCGCCCCCCCTCCCCCCGCCGAACCGAAGGGGCTCGGTCCACTGGTCCCATAGGTGTTCGTGGGTCCGATCAGCTTCCCGACATCTTTGGCACCCGTAGGGGAGTCGAGGCTGTGTGAACCTGATCCGCGCTCACACGAAGCTAGATCTTCATCGCCTTCATCGACATGCCACCAAGAAGAAGGCTTCGCGGCAGCGAGACGCCCACGCCGATCCCACCACCACCGAGCAAATGGGGGTGGGGTAGACACCAGCGGAAGAACGGGCGCCGCTGAAGGAGCTCATGATGCTGCCAAGTCCAAGGACAAGGCTGCGCAGACCTCGGCGTCGTGCATGCACCGCGTCCATCTCAGAGGCGCGGACCGACAGCGCCATGGTATTCACAGCACCATACGCCGTTGGACCAAGATCAAGCTGGTGGATCTCGGGCCCTCAAGACCAGCGTGCGCCAACATGTCGGCACGAAGCGAGGCACGGTCGCTCGACGGATATCGCTCCTTCTAACATAGTTAGAAGTCCGAGCATATCCCGCCTCGCACCGCTCGCCATCGCCACCCACCACTCCAGCGAAGCTTTGGCGAGAGCTCAACTACTCTTAGATTACCTCGAACAGCCGACAAGGTCGATGAATGGAGGGCCACCATCCGTAGTCTCATCGGCTTTGCTAACGGCGACACTCGCAGCAGCCGACTACATCGCTGCCGCGGCAAGACCGCTTATGCACGAGCCGGTGGCGACGAGACCAGATGGAGGTGCAACCACCATGCACTCTCCACCCGAAGGCCAAGATCGCCGACTCGCGGATCCACCTCGACAATGACTCCACGCGTCATCAGTTGTCGACCCGATTCCAAGTCACATCGATCTAGCCGGTAACACCTCATATCACTTTGCGGCCTCACGCACGGTATTCCCACGGTGTCGCCTTACCATGGCCCGGACCGCTTATGCTTTTTGGCTCACGATATGATAGTGTCGCTAGCATCCATATGACAAATAACCCGGCCGACATGGCTAGTCGTGAACCCAAAGCGGCGCTAACCTATGGGAACAGGCATACATGAATCACATCGAGCATGTCGGTCATCAACGATAAATTCGGGCTGTAGCACTGGCTAACAGACTCCGATCCCGGGCTGTAGCGAGCTAGGCAGGACTCGAATAACACCGCGTGACATTTCCCGAAGGGACAGATATAGGAACGAAGTGAAACACATGCCGCCACCAAGTGTCCAAGCAGTAGTGTCAATAGCAGTGACTCGTGAACCGGGCTGTAGCGGACTACTATCGCCGTAAACACGAGACTACATTTCCCCATATGAGAGAATGCCAAGGATAAACAACTAGCTTGTCGGATCCCACACATACCAAGCATTTCAAACATACACAATATGCTCAATATGTGTAAATACGACATGGCATCACAACATAACTCTCACGACTCAAATATTTATTCATTAGGCTCGAGGAGCGATATTACAAACATGGGTCTCATGACCCAACACTCAGAGCATACAAGTCAAAGCACAAGCGGAAGCTAATCATGTCCGAGTACGCATAACTATAAATGGAAAAGGCTGAGAAGCCCGACTATCTACCAGATCTCCGCCGAGGGCACAAGATCGTAGCTGAGGTAACAAGCTAAACGTCGAAGTCCACGTGGAACTACTAGAGAGACTGACGTCTCTCTGCAAAACATAAAATAGGCAAACGTGAGTACAATTGTACTCAGCAAGACTTACATCAGAACTAACTACATATGCATCATTATCAAAAGGGGGTGGTGGAGTTTGACTGCAGCAAGCCAGCCTTGACTCGGTGGCTATCCTGAACTACGACTGCAAGTAACTCTTTTGAGGTGGCGCACACGAGTCCATATATTCACCATATCAATACGCCACTATGGATCCGCTCCCGTCTACCTACGAGAAACGCCATCCATAACACTCACGCTTATCTTGCGTAATTTAGAGTATCCACTTTCACTTGTCTATGAACTATGCAAGGGGTCAAAGTTTCCATATCCGAGGAATCCGGCTATTCGAATAGATAATGATAACCCTGCAGGGTGTACTTCTTCACACACGCTCGCCACTTATCGCCTCAGACACGCCATGTACCTCGGCAACCTTCAAGCGGAAGCCGGGCGAGGAGTCGGCCACGACCGACTAACCACACAAGTCTCTAGTCCAGGTTTATCGCCTATTCGGTTCCATCCGCAAGGAGATCCGGCGGGTGTCGCCACGGCCCCAAACGATGTGAGCAGGGTTCCCAAGCCCACCAACCGGTGCCACTTGGTACACCGTACATCTGTGCCTAGTCTGTCCCAAGCCCACATGCATCGGGTGCCACTTGGTAGACTACTAACACTACCTACAAACACCGAAACTAGTTGCAACTCCCGGACAGAGATCAAGTTGATTAATAAGTCGAGAGGGCTTGGAGCGCCGGAGCCCAATGTGTGGTAGTAACTGCTCATGGATCACAAACACGTAACTCAGTTCACGAGGACGGCTGCAATGAGACAACCCACCATGTACTCCTACATGGCCTCTCACCGCTACCTTTACCAAATCGTGTTCACACACTTAGCTCACACACGAGAGGACATGTTCACCACTTTCCAATTCATTCCCGATGAATCAGACTGACTCAACTCTAAGCAAGAGCAGCATGACAAACAAGCAAAATGAGTAGGCACAACAGGCTCAAACAACTCCTACTCCTGCTAGTGGGTTTCATCTAATTCTTGTGGAATGACAGTCATGCAGAGGATAAAGGGGTTCAGCTACCGCAGCAAGTAACACATGAGTCGTTGTTGTCCTAATGCAGTAAAATAGAGCAGGAGCGAGAGAGTGGGATTATATCGAATGAACAAGGGGTTTTGCTTGCCCGGCACTTCAAGATAATATAGTTCTTCATGGGTGTCATCGAATTCATCGTCGATACGTCGCTCACCGAGAGGGACAATTACCGCAAACAAGAGAGAACACAATCAATGCAATGCACATTCACATGAATGACATGTCATGTTAAGATACTGGATTCATCTAATGCAGCAGTAATCCAAGTTAATTGAAGTGGAATTCAAACAAGGTTGAACTCCAACTCCAAATGCTAGTTCATAAATTACCCTAATCATGATTCATCCTATTCAGTGAGGTTAACTTGTTCAAACATGCATGATCATGGCTTAAACAGATTCTTCATATTTTTCTGATCATTTTTCATATATAAATTATTTAATTTGGAGTTATAGATTAAAAGTTATGAATATTTGAAGTTTGGGGTATTTTCTAAATTTCCTGAATTAAATTAAATCCGAGAAAACTAGTTATTATACACCGACGTCAATGTGACGTCGATGGTCAACAGTGTCACGGTCCGGTCAAACCTGACAGCGGGTCCCGCATGTCAGTGTGATTAGTTTGGCTAATTATCAATTAAACTAAACCTGATTAGTTAACAGGGCTGGCCCCACCTGTCATAGGCTCAACAGGGTCAAACATGGCCCACTCGTGGTCAAAGGAAAAGTCGGCTGCCGGCGTTTAGCCGCCGGCGAGCCCGACGTGGCGGCGAGAGTGGTTTTGGCCACTCCGGCGACCAAATGGGCCGCGGAGGGTATCTACGTGGAGTTGGGGATGAGCCGAAGCTCTTGGTGGGGTTAGCTGGGGTCGGGGTGGCCGGAATCGGCGCCGACGACGACCTAGGCGGCCGCCGGAGCTCGGGCGAGCTCGGGCTCGACGCTGCGGTGCACTAGAGGGGAAACGGAAGGGTGTTGCGGGCTCCTGGGAGGACGGCGAACTTGGTAGCGTGCTCGGGCGCAAGCTAGGGTGGCCCTGGCCACGGCGGCGCCATGGCCGGCGGCGAAGAGTTCTCGGGTGCGGCGGTTGGCGCGGTTAGGGGGAGCAGTCGACCGTGGGGAGAGGGGGAAACGGGCGGTGAGCTCACGTGGATCCCGTAGAGGTGGACGGCGGGCTCGGGGAAGACCGAACGGCGGCGAATTCGACGGCGGCGATCCTCGGTGGCCGAGGAGGGGAAAAGCGTCGGGGCGGCGCTTCGGGGCTTCTCGGTTGCGTGACTTCGTGAGGAGGTAGGGAACGAGGTGGCGGAGCTCGAGGATAGCTTCGGGCGGCTCGGGATGGCCGTGGCATGCGGTGGTGCACGCCGGCGGGCGGCGGCGCGCGTTCGGGTTCGGGAGAGAGAGCGAGATGAGGAGGGAACGAGGGAGAGGGAGAGATCGAGGGGTCCAGGGGTCGAGGGGGGTTCGTGGCGCGGGAGGCGCCCAGAGCGCCGGGGAGTGAAGCAGTGGTGGAGGTGGCTCAAGGCAAGGCGACACGCCTCGCCACCGGGCGAGAGGTTGAAGACAGTGGGGAGTTGGGCTGGGCCTCACCACGATCTTGGGCCAGATGGGGGCGCCAGTGGGCTGCGTGTAAGTCGTAAGCCGGGCCAGGTCGGTTTCCTTCCTTTCTCTTTATTTTTGTTTTCTATTATTCAAAAACTCTGCGCTTTATTAAAATATCCAGCACTTTTAAAATCACTAAACTGCATGCCCAATGTATAGAATATATCTAACATGGAACATTTCAGTTTAGGAGTATCTGGACATTTAAAATATTTTATAGAATTTAAATGTCCAATTCAAATACTTATTGATTTAATTCAAATATCCAAATGTCATGGAAAAATGTGCAATATCCCTGGTTACTCAAGTTTCAAAGATTTTTCAAAAAATGGTGAACATTTTTGAAGGCCATTTGTGTTACTGAAAATATTTTGAAGTTGAACCTATTTGCATTATTTTGGTGCTAGGGGTTTAGGCAATCCCCATTTCAAATTTCATGAAAATTAAACATGATGCATGGATGCAATGTTACTGTAGCGACCAAACCCGAATGGATCCGAGTCTACGTGCTCGATGTCATCCCTGAATCAAGAATGCCGACACCACACAAGATTTCAAGGATTTATTGCGAGTAGCAATCACACACTTATTACATCGTTGTCCACAAGGGAACTTATTACAATAATATGGCTTAAGGCCATCTAATAATAACAGCGAAGGCTTGGAAGATAAGCGAGTCCATCAACTCCAACGGCATCACCGAGTATAGAACCACGACCTAACACCTTACTCGTCGTTCAAAAGTCTCAAACGTGAAAGTTGCAGCCCGAAAACGGTCAAGACATGGAATATGCCGCAATGTAACACATAAAGAGCAATGAAAGAATAAGCCTATACTACATGCATATATGGCTGGTGGTAAGGCTCTACGGTTACATTTGCATAAAGCTGATTTTTCCCTACATCAAAGGAATAATTTATTTAACTATCATGGTGATTGTTAAACATTGAGAATGGTTGACAGCATCCTCAATCCCAATTAAAAAGTACTCATCAAAACCCAATAACTTTTATTTAGAAGTAACATGTTGAGATTCACATGATATTCAATTACAGGATACTCAAATTGTCCATAACCGGGGACACGGCTAATCATGATTAGTTTATACACTCTGCAGAGGTTTGCGCACTTTTCCCCACAAGACTCGATCGCCTCCGCTTGGTTCTCGCCCTTCATGGTGTTTGAGAAACGGATGACCGAGACATAGTCTTCGTAAGCGCTTAGCACCTTACATGTGGGTAGACCGTACCAACCTACATCCCCTACATCAGCTAGCCTACCCGTAAGAGTTCGCACGACTTAGTCAACTACGCCAGAGCCCATAATTGGCTTGTGGCTGCACACGGAAGTTTCCAGTTTGAATAATCTTATGATCCCTTAGAGCCTGGGTGGCGGTCCAAGAAATACAGCAAGTCTGATAGAAACCAGGTGCCTCAATCCACCCAGATGTGTGTTTAGGTTGCCACCTTAGATAAACCATTAATTAAACAATCTCACATCTGTCATGGATATTCACTCACCCAATCCACGTCTACTAGCATAGCATGGCATGAACAAGCAAACGTAGAAGTAACTCCCAAGGTTTCATAAGTAAAACAGTAATAGGTACTACCTCAATCTACTTCCCAAACCCACAATTTAATTAGATCCTAATCATGCAAGTGTTTGAGGAATAGATCTAATGCATAAAACTGGGTATGAGAAGAGTATGATCAAAGTGTTACTTGCCTTGTCGATGATCCGCGAGACCTAGAGATTCAAGTAACAAGCGGCGCACTCGGGTGATCTAACGCAGACAAACAACAAGCATACAATAAGTACTCATCTAATGCACGGGAAATCTCGAATAAAAGATCTAACCAGAAAGTTCAACTTAAGAACCCTGGTTGCAAAAGAATCGAATCAAAATAAACTCAAAAGTCGAACTCGAGAGAAACGACTCGGTTTAGCGATCTGAAATTAGGTCAAAATTTCACAGTAGCAAAACTCTGTGAAAGTAGGGTAGTCGAACGGCGGTTTCATTCTTTAAACTCCAGCGCTTGAATCACCTGATTCGATAAACGAGCGAGAAATAAAACAGTTTTGAAAATCGGATCTGAAATCGAATCGAAAAATAACGGATTAAATCCGATTAAAAGAAAACGACGAACGGTTTAAATAACGGACGTTCATTAATGTAACGAATCCAATGAACGTGTTCATTAAAACGAACGGTTCGGTGAACGTTCGTTAAATAAGAAAACCGAAAAAAAATAAAACCAATCTAGGTTTTTAAGAAAAACCGAACATATTTTTTTTTTAAAAAAAACCGGATCGGTTTAGTAGGGGAAAACCGGATCGGGGCGCGGGGCTACCTCCGGTGGTCTCTCGCCGGCGGGGCTCAGCGGGGCTCGGGCGAGGGGTGAGGTTCGGAGGGCGGCGAGGGGCGGCTTCCGTCGCGAAAGGAACGGGCGGCGGAGTTCAGCAGGCAGGGCTCCGTCAGGCGTGAGAGGGGGGGGCGGTATATAAAGGGGGGGGGGTTTATGGAGAGAGGGGGGGGTGGCTTGGGAGGGGGGAGGAGGCGGGGTGGAGTCGGACTCAGGCGGGGGCGATGGCGTCTTGTGGAGTCCGCTCGAGCGGCGGCAAGGCGAGGGAGGAGAGGAGGTGGGCCAGGGGGCTGCTGGGCCTGGGGCCTGGCTGGCTGGCCGGCTGGGCCTCGGACCAGGGGGGGGCGCGCGAATTTTTTTTTTAAATAAAAAAATTAAACCAAATGAATTAAAAAAATTACCAAATGAACTCCAAATTAAATAAAACAAATTTTCCCCGACTCCTAAAAATGAGTCGAACAAAATGAACTTTAAAAACGGCAAACATGCATAAAATTTTTAAAATGCTCATTTTTGCCTAAGCAAAATAAATCTTCCAAAACCAAATTTGAGTTATTTATAATATCTTCATTTTTTCCTAATTGTTGGGAAAGTCATATTATTCCCTCTCAAAATATTTTTATAGGAAAACTTTATGAAGATAATTTAAATAAATCCAAATGATCCTATTTTCAAAATTTGGAAAATCCCAAATATGAAAATAATGAAACTTCCAACTTCTCCGAGGGTCCTTGAGTTGCGTGAAATTTCTAGGATCGGAAAATGCGAGAAAATATGATATGCATGATGACCTAATGTATAACATTCCAAATTGAAAATTTGGGATCTTACAAACCTACCCCTTAAGATGAATCTACGCCCTCGAGATTCGGGTTGGCTAGAAAATAGGTGAGGTGGTCCTTACAAAACTTCCTCTCTTTCCTGTGTGGCTTCATCCTCGGTGTGGTGGCTCCACTGAACTTTGCAAAACTTGATAACCTTGCTGCGGGTAACTCTGCTGGCATAATCGAGAATCTTAACCGGTTTTTCCTCATATGTCAAGTCATCCTTCAATCAATTGCCTCCAGTGGCACTGTGTCTCTTAACGGTACCTCTGCTATCTCGGGTGACATTTCTTCAATCGAGAAACATGGAATACATCATGAACTCCCGACAGTCCTCCCGCAATTCCAACTTATACGCAACTTCTCCCATGCGTTGCAAAATCTTATATGGTCCAACGAAGCGGGTGCTAACTTTCCTTCACTCCAAAACACTTAACTCCTCAAGCGGGGATACTCGAGATATACTGCTCCAACTGCATACTCAATCGCTTTGCGCTTTGAATCGGCATAGCTCTTACATGCGGGTGGGCTACCTTGAGCCTGTCTCGAATCAACTTAACTTTCTGTTCGCACTCCTTAATCAAATCTGGTCCAAACAATGGACGATCTCCGGTTTAGTCCCATGACAACGGTGTCCTGCACCTTCTTCCATACTGAGCTTCAAAGGTGCCATCTTCAAGCTGGTTTGGTAACTGTTGTTGTAGGAAAATTCTGCATCGGCAAATTATCATCCCAACTAGATCCATAATCTAGTGCACAAGCTCTCGGCATGTCCTCCAAAATCTGATTGACTCTCTCGGTCATCCATCGGTGCGTGGGTGGAAAGCTGTCTTCAATTCCAATCGGGTTCCCAATGTTTCGTGTAACCGGTTCCAAAATTTCGAGGTAAACTGGGTTCCTCTATCCGATACGATGCTCCTCGGAACTCCGTGTAAGCACACAATTCTGGTCATGTATATCTTTGCCAACTTAGCACTGCTATAGGTAGTCTTGACTGGAATGAAATGAGCTACCTTGGTCAAACGGTCGACTATGACCCAAATCGAGTCATATCCTGAACGGGTCTTTGGCAAACCTGTGATGAAATCCATGCCTAGTTTATCCCACTTCCATTCGGGTATCGGCAACGGTTGTAACAATCCTGCTGGCTTCTGATGCTCTGCCTTTACTTTCTGACATACGTCGCAAACTGCTACATACTCCGCAATATCCTTCTTCATTCCGGTCCACCAGAAAATATTCTTCAAATCCAAATACATCTTGGTATTTCCTGGGTGAATCGAATAAGGTGAATCATGGGCTTCTTGTAAAATCAACTTCCCGATCTCTGGGTCATTGGGTACATAAACACGGTCTTCAAACCATAGGGTATCGTGCTCATCCTCACGAAATCCTTTAGCTTTTCCTTTGCTCATTTTCTCCTTTATAGAGGCAACTTCCTTATCTGCCTTTTGGGCTTCTCGATTTTGTCCATTAGTGTCGATCAATCTCCAATGCTGCTACATAGCCTCTCGAACTATTTCCAAACATAGCTCTCGAAGGTCCTCGGCTAACTCATTGGGTATTCCTCCCATCATTAGGGTATTGACGTGGCTCTTACGGCTCAATGCGCCTCTGCTACAACATTAGCCTTTCCGGGTGATAATGCAATCTCATATCATAATCCTTGATTAACTCTAACCATCTCCTCTTGTCTCGAGATTCAATTCCTTCGTGTGAAGATGTACTTCAAACTCTTGTGATCCGTATATACTTCACAATGATTTCCAATGAGAAAATGTCTCCACGTCTTCAAGGCATGCACAACGGCTGCTAACTCCAAATCATGAGTGGCATAATTCAACTCATGAGGCTTAAGTTGTCGTGAAGCATACTGAAACAACTCTTCCTTCCTGCATAAGCACGGCTCCAAGTCCTCGGCGTGAAGCGTGCAATACACCTCATAATCCTTAGTTTGATCTCGCAATATCAAACTGGTGAGGTAACCAATCTTTTCTTCAACTCCTGAAAACTTGCCTCACAGTCCTCAGTCCATATGAATTTGTTTTCCTTCTTCAACAATTCAATCATAGGCTTTGCAATCCTTGAGAAATTTTCAATGAATCTTCGTAGTATCCTGCGAGTCCAAGGAAACTCCGAATCTCTCCAACTGTCGTTGGTGCTTCCCATTTGGTTACGGTCTCAACTTTTGTGGGGTCAACTGCTATTCCTTCTCCGGATATAACATGTCCGAGAAATCCAACTTCCTTTAGCCAAAACTCACATTTGCTGAACTTGGCATACAACTGGTGTTCCCTCAGTTTCTCCAAAACCAATCGCAAATGTTCCTTGTGTTCCTCTTCATTCTTCGAGAAAATCAAAATGTCATCAATGAACACCACGACGAACTTGTCCAAAAATTCCATAAACACTTTGTTCATCAGGTTCATGAAATAGGCTGGCGCGTTAGTCAGTCCAAATGACATAACGGTATACTCGTACAGTCCATATCTCGTGGTAAACGCTGTCTTGGGTATGTCTTGCTCCCGAATCTTCAACTGATGGTACCCTGATCGCAAGTCGATCTTAGAAAACACTTTGGCTCCTTGCAAGCGATCAAACAGATCATTTATCATCGGTAGTGGGTACTTGTTCTTGATTGTTACTTCATTCAATCCACGGTAATCAACAACCATTCTCAATGATCCATCCTTCTTCTCTACTAACAAAACGGGTGATCCCCAAGGTGAAGAACTTGGGCGAATAAAACCTTTATCCAATAGTTCCTTAATCTGCTTCTTGATTTCCGCCAAACCCTTTGCGGGCATCCTATACGGTCGCTTCGATATCGGGCCTGTTCACGCAACAGCTCGATCAAAACTCAATGTCTCTATCCGCGGCATTCACCGCAACTCTTCCGGAAATACATCAGATAATCCTTTACCATCGGTACTTCTTCCGCACTACCACTCGATAAGCAATTAACTTGTGCTCTCCTCGGCTCGTGCCGTGATACATATAATCCTCCTTCCTTCGGTGTGGTGAGCAAAATTGACCTTGTGGTACAATCTATGTTTCCTCCATACTTTGATAACCAATCCATTCCTAATATCACATCCAATCCTTGGGATTCCGAACTATTAGGTCCGAGGGGAAACATAGTGTCCAATCCTTAGTGGCGATCGATCACACCATTTACTAGCCATGTACTCTGCTCCCGTGAGGTTACTAGCATGGGTGACCTAAGGGCTTGGGTTGGTAACTTGTACTTATCCACAAATCCCTTGATATGTATGAATGCGATGCACCAAGATCGAAAAGAACAACTGCGAGAAATGACTTAACCAAAAACTTACCGACATCGCATCGGGCTGATCTTCAACCTCCTCCACATCAATGTGGTTCACCTGTCCCCTGTTGAAAGGGTTGGGCTTCTTTCGAGCTTCCATTGCCATTTCCGTTCGCCTTCGGACAGTCATTTGCATAGTGCCCGTCTTGCGGCACTTAAAGCAAGTAATATGACTCAGGTCTACCTTGGATGGTGTTGACGGGTTGGTGCGGTTCATCCATTGCTTCCTCCATTCCCGTTCCCATTCTTGGTGCCATTATGGTTATGCTAATTACCTCCTCCATGGGTATGCTGAAACTGAATTCCTGATTTAGGGGTATAACGAGGCTTCACCGGGATCCAGAGTTATACTTCCCTTGTCCATACTTCCGCTTGCAGTTCTCAATTTGTCTTGCTTTCCTTCAATCATGAGAGCTCGGTCTACTAACTCCTGGTAGTTGTTGAAACTTGCTACCATCAACGGCATCTTGAACTCATCATTCAGTCCTTCTAGAAACTTCTCTGTTTAGCTGCATCCGTAGTAACGTCATCCGGGGCATAACGTGCTAATTTGCTAAAGTCATCCACGATCTTGTACAGTCCTTCCTCCTTGGCGTGGGTTGCGAAACTCACGCTTCTTCATGGCCATAGCTCCTGCTGAAACATGGGCGGTCTGAAAAGCTTGTCAAACCGTCCCATGTGGCGGTGTCTCGGGTAAGTGGCGGTGAAATTCTCCCACCATGCTGCTGCGGATCCTTCAAGCTGATGTGCTGCAAACTTCACTCTTTCACCATCTGTGCATCCTGCGTGGTCAGCTCCTTCCTATCTTGCGGAGCCACCATCTGCTACAATCGGCTCGGTGCTCTTTGGAATACACCGCGGGTTCATCTAAGAAGCGAGTCGATGATCCGCAGTGGTGGTGGTGGCGGTGGGTTGTTGTTGTTGTTGTTGTTGTTGTTGTTACGCAATGTTTGAATCGAGGTATTCTCTGCTGGATCAATTGGGTGATCTCTGGCGGGAAAAGCGAATCCGGGTCGCGTCTGGAGGCATCGATGGGTTTAGAAAAGGAGAGAAATGTAGAATAGCATAAGGTCTAAGGGAATCACTACCCAAATGCACATGAGCAAATGCACACAAAATCACTTCATTCAATCAAACAAGGGCTTACAACGATCTAACTATCGCAAAAGTGCGTGTACTATAATGTTTACATGGAGGGAATACTACTAATATGTGGGGGACTTCTACTAATTTGAACCGGTGGAAGACTCCATGATGTCTGCTCCAGCTTCGTCTTCAAAGTCGGGTTCACTTGGATCCGAATCGGTGTCGTCGATGTTAATGTAGTCGCTTGGGTATTCGACATTCTGGTCTTCATTCCCGGCGCCAACTTCTTCTTGAGTTCTTCGATCTCGTACTTAAGATCGTTATTGTGTCTTGCCGAGCTACGATCTCGTCCATGTAGTCCTTGCGTTTAGTCTTTAGTTCTTCTTCGGTTCGATGATCCTTCCTTTGTCTTCGCAACTCCAACATGTCATTGCACATTTGGTTCTCTGGCGTCGAATGTGCTGATTTAACTCTGGATGAAAGCTGCAATGGATCTATCCTTCTTGGTGTTGACGACGTCCCAGCTTGTCATCTCGGCGTCCGCAAATCTGGTAGATGGTGTCCTTGAGGTCTTCTTGATAAACTTCTCCAATCGTCCCATGGTGATGTGAGCTGCCATGCTCTTTCCTGACTCCAAGTGGGTGCAATGAAAACACTATCTATAGGCTTGGTGATTGGGGCGAATGTCCTTCTGGAACGTGAACATGAATCTTCGGCGCTCCTCTTGAGCAGAGTGGCGTTGAAAGTCCCGTGAAGCTTGGTAATCCAATGTTCGGTACTTGGTAACTTCCTTCAAGTGAAATCCAAAAGGTGTGCCTTCATCCGGTTGGGTGTACTTGATCTTCGCGTCCGTCATCCTAAAGGGAGTAGAAAAGATGAGGAGTTAGAAAATGGGAAGAGAGTAGTGATCTATGGCTTTAACTTAGTGGTCGTGTGTCCTACGATCAGCGTGTGCTCGATACCATTCTCTCAGTAGCGACCAGACCCGAATGGATCCGATCTCGTGCTCGGTGTCATCCACGAATCAATAATCTGACACCACACAAGATTGAAGGATTTATTGCGAGTAGCAATCACACACTTATTACATCGTTGTCCACAAGGGAACTTATTACAATAATATGGCTTAAGGCCATCTAATAATAACAGCGGAAGGCTTGGAAGATAAGCGAGTCCATCAACTCCAACGGCATCACCGAGTATAGAACCACGACCTAACACCTTACTCGTCGTTCGAAAAGTGCATAGCGTGAAAGTTGCAGCCCGAAACGGGTCAAGACATGGAATATGCTTTGGCAATGTAACACATAAAGAGCAATGAAAGAATAAGCCTATACTACATGCATATATGGCTGGTGGTAAGGCTCTCTGATTACATTTGCATAAAGCTGATTTTCCCTACATCAAAGGAATAATTTATTTAACTATCATGGTGGTTGTTAAACATTGAGAATGGTTGACAGCATCCTCAATCCCAATTAAAAGTACTCATCAAAACCCAATAACTTTTATTTAGAAGTAACATGTTGAGATTCACATGATATTCAATTACAGGATACTCAAATTGTCCATAACCGGGGACACGGCTAATCATGATTAGTTTATACACTCTGCAGAGGTTTGCGCACTTTTCCCCACAAGACTCGATCGCCTCCGCTTGGTTCTCGCACTTCATGGTGTTTGAGAAACGGATGACCGAGACATAGTCTTTCAGAAGCGCTAGCACCTTACATGTGGGTAGACCGTACCAACCTACATCCCCTACATCAGCTAGCCTACCCGTAAGAGTTCGTGACGACTTAGTCAACTACGCCAGAGCCCATAATTGGCTTGTGGCTGCACACGGAAGTTTCAGTTTGAATAATCTTATGATCCCTTAGAGCACAGGTGGCGGTCCAAGAAATACAGGCAAGTCTGATAGAAACCAGGTGCCTCAATCCACCCAGATGTGTGTTTAGGTTGCCACCTTAGATAAACCATTAATTAACAATCTCACATCTGTCATGGATATTCACTCACCCAATCCACGTCTACTAGCATAGCATGGCATGAACAAGCAAACGTAGAAGTAACTCCCAAGGTTTCATAAGTAAAACAGTAATAGGTACTACCTCAATCTACTTCCCAAACCCACAATTTAATTAGATCCTAATCATGCAAGTGTTTGAGGAATAGATCTAATGCATAAAACTGGGTATGAGAAGAGTATGATCAAAGTGTTACTTGCCTTGCGATGATCCATGAGACCTAGAGATTCGAAGTAACAAGCGGCGCACTCCGGGTGATCTAACGCAGACAAACAACAAGCATACAATAAGTACTCATCTAATGCACGGGGAAATCTCGAATAAAAGATCTAACCAGAAAGTTCAACTTAAGAACCCTGGTTGCAAAAGAATCGAATCAAAATAAACTCGAAAGTCGAACTCGAGAGAGATCGACTCGGTTTAGCGATCTGAAATTAGGTCAAAATTTCACAGTAGCAAAACTCTGTGAAAGTAGGGTAGTCGGACGGCGGTTTCATATTCTGAAACTCCAGCGCTTGAATCACTGATTCCGATAAGCGAGCGAGAAATAAAACAGTTTTGAAAATCGGATCGAAATCGAATCGAAAAATAACGGATTAAATCCGATTAAAAGAAAACGATTTAACGGTTTAAATAGCGGACGTTCGTTAACGAAGAATCCAACGAACGTGTTCATTAAAACGAGCGGTTCGGTGAGCGTTCGTTAAATAAGAAAACCGAAAAAAAATAAAACCAATCTAGGTTTTAAAAAAAACGAACATATTTAAAAAAAAAAAAAACCGGATCGGTTTAGTAGGGGAAAACCGGATCGGGGCGCGGGGCTACCTCCGGTGGTCTCGCCGGCGAGACTCAGCCCGGGCGCTCGGCGAGGCGGCGGGGGTTCGGGAGGGCGGCGAGGGGCGGCGGGCTTCCGGCACAAGGCAAACGGCAAGCGGCAAGTGAGTTCAGCGGGCTCGGTCGAAGCGGTGAGAGGGAGGGGGCGGTATATAAGGGGGGGGCGCCGGGTATTTATGGGAGGGGGTCCGGTGGCTTGGGAGGGGGCAAGGAGGCGGGGTGGAGTCGGACTCGGCGGGCGATGGCGTCTTGGCGGCGGAGTCCGCTGGCAGGCGGCGCAAGGCGAGGAGAGGAGGAGGGGGGGGGCTGGGCACAGGCTGGGCTGGCTGGCCGGGCCTTGGCCCTTAGCAGAAGTATGTAATTTTTTTTAAATAAAAAATTAAACCAAATGAATTAAAAAAATTACCAAATGAACTCCAAATTAAATAAAACAAATTTTCCTCGACTCCTAAAAATGAGTCGAACAAAATGAACTTTAAAAACGGCAAACATGCATAAAATTTTTAAAATGCTCATTTTTGCCTAAGCAAAATAAATCTTCCAAAACCAAATTTGAGTTATTTATAATATCTTCATTTTTTCCTAATTGTTGGGAAAGTCATATTATTCCCTCTCAAAATATTTTTATAGGAAAACTTTATGAAGATAATTTAAATAAATCCAAATGATCCTATTTTCAAAATTTGGAAAATCCCAAATATGAAAATAATGAAACTTCCAACTCTCTCCGAGGGTCCTTGATTTGCGTGAAATTTCTAGGATCGGAAAAATGCGAGAAAAATATGATATGCATGATGACCTAATGTATAACATTCCAAATTGAAAATTTGGGATGTTACAGTTACTAGTTGCAAGCAAGCTCTAGGGCTGTGACAACTCACCCCCACTAAACAAGAATCTCGCCCCGAGATTCAAGACGTGAGGTAAGAGGAAAAGGGGAGTCACAGAACTATCACAAACTCCATGATCCATTTGCCCTTCTCGAAGATGTTGATTTACTCCATCATCTTGGTCTTGACGTCTTTGCTATCGAAATCTTTACTCGACACGACAACAGAAAGAAGGGGGAAACCCTACATGATTTAATCTTCTTAAAGATCGAGCAACTCAAGATCAGCTCGTGGAATGAGATGTTGAAACATCTCGAGTTGAGGCACAGAACACATCGAGAGGGATGGAAGAGCAAACAATGAGGTTTGATTAGTGGGCAACAATTCCACGCTTAGAATGATGGTGGATGGTGTCAAGGTGGCGAGGAAATATTTACCATGATTCAATAACGGGGCACCTCAGGGGAGGTGACGCGAGAACTATTCCTTAAGTGGCAAAAGAATTACTTTTGATACAAAGATCATTGAAACTCTTCATACCAGCCTAAGGTAATTCTAGCGATCGTTTGGTGGAATGCAAAGGAATGGTACACCGGACTAGAATGGATGATGTGGACTACCTTGTTGAAGACAACGCAATGGATGATTTTTGCTTATCGTCGGAGGTGGAGGGGACCCATGGTAAGTCCACTTTTGAGGATGATCCTAGACAAGAATTACTATGAAGGCAGCCCATGGGGGTTTGGCACAAGGGGGTGCAAGCTGGGAACAAAATGCAACTGTTGGGAATGTTCCAACCATCATATCTGCCTGAGATTCAGATCCGATTGGGGATAGGATACTTGGACTCAGCATGTCTGAAAAGAAGGGTTGCAACACAAACCGACGAGATGACGTTATAGATTCTCGGGATATGAACTACGATAGCAAGCTCCAAGACATGAGCTGGTTACTGCTACAACCACTGAACACACCTTGTCCTAGACAAGCATGACCACATGGTAGTCTTATAATAAAACACTACCGAGTTCAGGTTGGGAACCATCATCGAGGACATCGAAGTCTTGTGCACGACCTAGGATTTACACAACAACTCCTTTTCCTTGAACAAATCAATCGGTGGCTTGGTGTGCTATGGAATTCATATAGAATGAAGATGATCGATCTATCAAACCATAGAATACTTCGCGACGTGCATGACTGACTTGGGATGATTCCAAAGGAACAAAACAACCCTTTCTCAAATTCATGGCGGCAACTTACACCTAAAGCACATAAATTAGAGGAAGTCACTTCAACCATCCAAGCATAAGCTTCATGAGCAGAACATGAAGGAATGCTTACACAAGTTTCAACACTAGGTTGATGTTCAACATGACTCATGGGGAGACAAAATGCTCTTGATGGGCTCAACAACAACTCATCGAATTTCCATATCCTTTGGACTTCCACCATCATGTGAACACGGTGATAGCATTGGTCGAGATCAAAAGATGTAATGGTGTATGCTCGAGGATCAACCATGAGTAAGACAACATTATGAATATCATTTGTTCCGATTTGACTTGACGATCGCCCATACTCAAGTCAAAATTTTGACAAGGCAATAGATCCAACAACTGATCACAAGGACCAATCAATGGAGATATCATCTTTCTTCAACACACACACACCAGGATATCCCTTGGAGATGAACCAAATCAGGTAAGCTTTTATCTTCCAACTCTCCAAGTTGTTGTCTAGCTTAACCGACTAGCTCAGGGGTACCCAATACAGATTCTTGGAGAAGGGGTGGTTTACAAGAAACCAACTTGATCACGAGCTCAACATAACAGTCAGGAAACAACCCGGTAACACTTCCAAGAAGATATTTGGAAAATCACGAACCACCGGTATGTTACTAAGCTCGAGAACAATCTTGCTTTTCAGGGCAAGACGATATGATCAAATGAGTGAGGACTTGACAAGATCCTAACTCATCAATCGAAATGTGCACCAGAAATAAGGACTAGGTAGCACGATCAATCTTAGGATGATGATTTAATAACCAACACGCTAAGAAGGAGGATATTGTCCATTAGCTACCAAGCAACGAGTTGCTCGGAGTATTGATTTCACACATCACGATTCACTTGTCGGCATTCCGGTTGCGACAACACGACACCGAGGAATGAACAATGATGGCGAGAAGTATCACTATGACAAGAATTCATAAGAGAAGGTGCAATTCTCATGACATTCTTGACATAAAGATGGTAACACTCGAGGTGGAACAGAATCAAAAGCTGGATTGGCATTTTGATCTGTGGAATACAACTGCTTTGACCCAATCCTAGATATGGATGAGGTACTGGAGTTTGTTTCTCCAAGTCATTCCGGATAGAATGGCTTGACGGACCACAAGAGTAATAGGCATCGATAAACGAATGCACGCATACCCTTGACTATCAATTGATAGACGGGGGTCAGAATTCAAATGAAGAGGGACAACTCAAGGAACATATAATTTTTCGAGTTGTGGAGGCATGGATTAGTATATCGAGCAAAGCTCAACATTTCTTCCGGATAACCCAGGCAGAGAGGGTAGGACTGGCAGAGTCACAATATGAATGGGGTACTCCTCAAGAGCACTCCTTTTGTGATGTTTGGTTCAACAAGGAACTTCTGCCATAAGCGGTTCGTAGTATTTGGAAGAAGGAAATATCACGGACCTCGAGGACTAGTGCAAAGGTTACTAATATCCTAAAGGCACTAGCAAATACTAACAACATGAAGTAGGATGAATCTCGGGTTCAAGAACCCAGGAATAGAATGCCTACTAACTAATAACATCACGGGATGCTTTCACGAATAATGGCCGGAATCATCACACTGGGAATACAAAAGCATTGCTAAATTATGAGTGGTCCTCAAAGACACCTAGGGTCATAATACTAACTCCAACATACTCGTCAAGGCCACGGAGTACCTCAACGGACCGATTAGTGTGCTTATTCTGACCAAAAAAAGACATCAGGAACGGAAAGAAAGGATTTGCAATTGCATCAGACTATTTAGAGACCTGGGATGACTCGGACATCATAACGGCTATAATTGCTCAAAAAGATTTGAGACATCATGCAAAATGGTGGCATAACCACTCAACAACATCATAACAAGATTCTGAGATCAACAGTTATCATACAGAAATAGCAGGAACTGAACTGGGGCTTAAATTCAACAATCTTAAAGGTCTATGGATTAGTAACACGTAATCCTGATAGATAGATGAGAAGCCTAGTTCTTAAACCCCGTAGAAAGGAAAAGGATGACTCAGATCAGAAGGCCATGAGGTATAAGGAGTAAAAAGAGCCTTACGTTCCCTTCCACAATCAATTCCCTTACATAACTAAAGCATTTCTAGACACAACTTGACCAGTTTGGCTTGGTAATCCTCTGAGCAGTCAGGGCTCGATACCAATGCTGTCAGGACCCCGATTCCAAGTCACATCGATCTAGCCGGTAACACCTCATATCACTTTGCGGCCTCACGCACGGTATTCCCAAGGTGTCACCTTACCATGGCCCGGGACCGTTTGCGTCTTTTGGCTCACGTATTTGACAGTGTCGCTAGCATCCATATGACAAAGAACCCGGGCCGACATGGCTAGTCGTGAACCCAAAGCGGCGTTAACCTATGGGAACAGGCATACATGAATCACATCGAGCATGTCGGTCATCAACGTATAAATTCGGGCTGTAGCACTGGGCTAACAGGACTCCGGTATCCCGGCTGTAGCGGGCTAGGCAGACTCGAATAACACCGCGTGACATTTCCCCGAAGGGACAGACATAGGAACGAAGTGAAACACATGCCGGCCAGTCAAGTGTCCAAGCAGTAGTGCTGGGCTAGCAGGACTCCGGTGAACCGGGCTGTAGCGGACTACTATCGCTCAGAAACACGAGACTACATTTCCCCATATGAGAGGCTGCCAAGGATAAACAACTAGTTTGTCGGATCCCACACATACCAAGCATTTCAAACATACACACAATATGCTCAATATGTGTAAATACAACATGGCATCACAACATAACTCTACGACTCAAATATTTATTCATTAGGCTCCGAGGAGCGATATTACAAACATGGGTCTCATGACCCAACACTCAGAGCATACAAGTCAAAGCACAAGCGGAAGCTAACCATGTCTGAGTACAGACAACTATAAATGGAAAAGGCTGAGAAGCCTGACTATCTACCGAGATCTGCCGAGGGCACAAGATCGTGGCTGAGGTAACAAGCTAAGCGTCAAGTCCACGTGGAACTACTAGCGAGACCGGCGTCTCTCTACAAAACATAAAATAAGCAAACGTGAGTACAATTGTACTCAGCAAGACTTACATCGTAACTAACTACATATGCATCATTATCAAAAGGGGTGGTGGAGTTTGATCGCAGCAAGCCAGCCTTGACTCGGTGGCTATCCCGAACTACATTGCAAGTAACTCTTTTGAGGTGGCGCTACGAGTCCACATATTCACCATATCAATACACCACTATGGATCCGCTCCGTCTCCCTCGAGAACGCCATCCATAGCACTCACGCTTATCTTGCGTAATTTAGAGTATCCACTTTCACTTGTCTATGAACTATGCAAGGGGTCCAAGTTTCCATATCCGAGGAATCGGCTATTGAATAGATAATGATAACCTGCAGGGTGTACTTCTTCACACACGCTCTCGCCACTTATCGCCTGTACACGTCATGTACCTCGGCAACCTTCAAGCGGAAGCCGGGCGAGGGAGTCGGCCACGACCGACTAACCACACAAGTCTCTAGTCCAGGTTTATCGCCTATTCGGGTTCCATCCGCAAGAAATCCGGCGGGGTGTCGCCACAGCCCCAAACGATGTGAGCAGGGTTCCCAAGCCCACCAACCGGTGCCACTTGGTACACCGTACCACGCGGTGCCTAGTCTCCCAAGCCCACCTGCACGGGTGCCACTTGGTAGACTACTAACACTACCTACAAACACGAAACTAGTTGCAACTCCCGGACAGAGATCAAGTTGATTAATAAGTCGAGAGGGCTTGGGCGCCGGAGCCCAATGTGTGGTAGTAACTGTTCATGGATCACAAACACGAACTCAGTTCACGAGGGCGGCTGCAATGAGACAACCCACCATGTACTCCTACATGGCCTCTCACCGCTACCTTTACCAAATCGTGTTCACACACTTAGCTCACACACAGTAGGACATGTTCACCACTTTCCAATTCATTCCCGATGAATCAGACCTGACTCAACTCTAAGCAGTAGCAGGCATGACAAACAAGCAAAATGAGTAGGCACAACAGGGCTCAAACAACTCCTACTCATGCTAGTGGGTTTCATCTAATTCTTGTGGAATGACAGTCATGCAGAGAGGATAAAGGGTTCAGCTACCGCAGCAAGTAACACATGAGTCGTTGTTGTCCTAATGCAGTAAAATAGAGCAGGAGCGAGAGAGTGGGATTATATCGGAATGAACAAGGGGGTTTTGCTTGCCTGGCACTTCTGAAGATAATATAGTTCTTCATCGGTGTCATCGAATTCATCGTCGGTACGTCGTCTACCGAGAGGGGACAATTACCGGCAAACAAGAGAGAACACAATCAATGCAATGCACATTCACATGAATGACATGTCATGTTAAGATACTGGATTCACCTAATGCAATGATAATCCAAGTTAATTGAAGTGGAATTCAAACAAGGTTGAACTCCAACTCCAAATGCTAGTTCATAAATTACCCTAATCATGATTCATCCTATTCAGTGAGGTTTACTTGTTCAAACATGCATGATCATGGCATAAACAGATTCTTCATATTTTTCTGATCATTTTCATATATAAATTATTTAATTTGGAGTTCTGATTAAAAGTTATGAATATTTGAAGTTTGGGGTATTTTCTGAAATTTCCTGAATTAAATTAAATCCAAAACTAGTTATTATAGTCGACTGACGTCAATGTGACGTCGATGGTCAACAGTCACGGTCCGGTCAAACCCGACATGGGTCCCGCATGTCGATTGTGATTAGTTTGGCTAATTATCAATTAAACTAAACCTGATTAGTTAACAGGCTGGCCCCACCTGTCATAGGCTCAACAGGTCAAACATGGCCCACTCGTGGTCAAAGGCAAAATCGGCTGCGGCGTTTAGCACCGGCGAAGCGAGCGCGTGGCGGCGAGTGGTTTTAGCCCTCGGCGACCAAATGGGCCGCGAGGGTATCTACGTGGGCTGGGATGAGCCGAAGCTCTTGGTGGGGTTAGCTTTGGGGTCGGGTGGCTGAATCGGCGCCGCGACGACCTAGCGGCCGAGGAGCTCGGCCGAGCTCGGGCTCGGCACGCCCGGTGCACTAGAGGAGAAACGGAAGGGCGCTGCGGCTCTGGGAGGACGGCGAACTTGGTAGCGTCTTCGAGCGAAGCTAGGTGGCCAACCCGCCACTGGCGGCGCCATGGCCGGGCGAAGAGTTCTCGGTGTGCGCGGTTGGCGCGTTAGGGGGAGCGATCGACCATGGGGAGAGGGGAAAGCAGGCGGTGAGCTCACGTGGATCCCGTGAGGTGGGCGGCCGGCTCGGGGAAGACCGAACGGCGCGAATCTGACGGGCGGCGATCTCGGTGGCGAGGAGGGAAAAGCGTCGGGCGGCGCTGGGCTTCTCGGTCGCGTGACTCGGTGAGGAGGTAGGGAACAGGTGGCGGAGCTCGAGGATAGCTTCGGGACGGCTCGGGGATGGCCGTGGCGCAGGTGGTGCTGCGTCGGCGGGCGGGCGCGCTCGAGTTCGGGAGAGAGAGCGAGACAGAGGAGGAACGAGGAGAGGGAGAGATTGAGGGGTCCAGGGGTCGAGGGGGGTTCGTGGCGCTACGGGAGGCGCCAGGCGTCGGGAGTGAAGCAAGCAGCGAGGTGGAGGTGGCTGCTCGGCAGCGTCGACACGCCCGCCTCTTGGCGAGAGGTTGAAGACAGTGGGAGTTAGGCTGGGCCTCAGCCACAATCTTTGGGCCAGATGGGGCGCAGTGGGCTGCGGAGTAAGTCGTAAGCTGGGCAGGTCAGTTTCCTTCCTTTCTCTTTATTTCTGTTTTCTATTATTCTAAAACTCATGGCTTTATTAAAATATCCAGCACTTTTAAAATCACTAAACTGTGCATGCCCAATGTATAGAATATATCTAACATGGAACATTTCAGTTTAGGAGTATTTGGACATTTAAAATATTTTATAGAATTTAAATGTCCGAATTCAAATACTTATTGATTTAATTCAAAGATCCAAATGTCATGGAAAAATGTGCAATAGCCCTGGTTACTGTTTCCAGCATATTTCCAAAAATGGTGAACATTTTTGAAGGCAATTTGTGTTACTGAAAATATTTTGAAGTTGAACCTATTTGCATTATTTTGGTGCTAGGGGTTTAGGCAATCCCCATTTCAAATTTCATGAAAATTAAACATGATGCATGGATGCAATGTTACTAGTTACAAGCAAGCTCTAGGGCTGTGACACAGATCCACGAGCTCGCCGCGATCAGTGCCAAGTTCTTCACGAACGATAGCAAGAAGACGCTCGAACTCACATCGAGCGCCGAAGAGAAGCGCGGTGTCAATTCGACCAGCGCGCTGGGCCCTCTGTCGACATGCATGCGCCAGGGGAACCAGGCGACTTGCCGTAAGCGGTAGGTTGCCCTGCGTTCACTCGTGAGCTGCGGCAAGTCCAAAGGCCCAAAGAAGAAGAATTCAAGCCAGACGTGCAGAGAAGTGCGGCGGCAAGACGCATCCGTCGGAGTTCCTCAAGCATCTACACCATTGCGGTGCAAGCTGCGAAGCGAGGCGACAAGATTCTCGCCAACTACTTCCGCTGGTACTCAAGCCCAATGTCGGATCTGGCTCATGCACTTGCGGACAACTCCATATCCTCTTGGCGGATCTATGCCATCAGTTTGTCGGCACCTTCACGGTGACCACAAGCCCCATGGCCAAGAAGGCGACCTTCATCTGCTCGCCCGGAAGGAAGAAGAGCCCCTGCGCAAGTACATTCAGAGATTCAGCCGCGTCTGACAACATCCAGATGTCCACCACATCGCGTAATCAGCGTGTTCCATCGAGCGTGAGAAACCGTGGGATCACGGGAGGAGATGGCGGTGTGCAAGATCGAGGCGTCGGTGAGCTGTATACCACGGCCGACAAGTGTCGCGCGTCTTTGAGGAAGGAAGGAGACTCCGGAGAGAATCTGAAGCGGCGGGATCGATAGTGAGGGGTCCATACAGCAAGGAAAAGTCGGCGGCGGAACAACAGGAAAAAGAAGGCAAAGATATGCTAGTTGTTGAGCAGTCCAACAGCGGAGGTGGCGCCAAGAAAGCCAAAGTTGGTAGCTCCGGCAAGGAGGTTGCCTCTGGCACCAAGCGCGGTATGTGCGATCGCCGACAAGCGGACGGCTCAACAAGCGATCTTGCAAGATCCACCGCACCAAGGGCCATGACCTCCAGAGCTGCAAGAAGGTCGAGCAGCTTGTTGAGCAACAAAAGGCTGAGTCTGACGGACGCGACAAGGAGAAGGCCTAGGAAGGTCTTTGGAGGAGCTAGCAAAAACGTCCGGCCGAGGAGGGCGCCGCTGCAAAGGCCAAGCGGCAAAGAGACAGACCTCCCACGGCGCGACAAGGATGAAGATGACGATGATGGCGAAGACATGGATGATGGCGAAGCCGATGAGCAGGAGTTCGAGAAAGCCACGGAGGTCTTATGCGTTGTGGCGGTGCTTCTCTGCATACTTCACACCGCCAACTCAAGCAGTGGATGCGGGAAGTCAATGCGGCAGAACCGTCCGTCGAGTCACGCAAGCCTCTGAAATGGTCCAGCACGCCTATCATCTTTGATATTGAGGACCACCCTGATAGCATAACTGCGGTCGGGTGCTTGCCGATGTTTGTTTCACCAACTATCCGCAACCTCAAGGGCACTAAGATGCTAGTTGACGGTGGGGCCGGCTTGAACCTGATCTCCTCGGCGGTACTCCGAAACTCGGATCCCGACGGCGAGCTCGAAGAGACGGCACATTCAAGGAATCAATCCGGGAAGGAGCAAGCCAAAGGGAAAGATCACGTTGCCCGTGACATTTGGCGTGAGTTGAACTTCAGGGTGAGAGGGTCACTTTTGACGTTGCTGATTTTCCATTGCCTTACAATGGGATACTTGGCCGTCCAGCACTTCGCCAAGTTCATGGCAGCCTCTCATTATGCATACAACATGCTCAAGATGCCAGGCCCGATAAGTGTCATTTCTGTCCTGGCGACAAGAAGGATGCTCTTATCTGCACCGACAAGATCTACGGGAAGCAGCAGCGCAGCAGATCACAAGTCACTTGCGTTGAAGCTCCGGGGAAGAAGAAGATCAAGTCCGGCAAGAGCTCGATGCCCACTCCGCAAGCGCACCTCTTGGTGCTGTGCTACCGTCGAGGACGCACCATCGAGCTCCACCGGCAAGTGTAAGAAGGCGATGGCAGCTCCACGAGATACCAAGAAGGTGTCGCCAAGGAGGGCGGCAGGTGGTACCTTCACCATCAGTGCCACTCTTGACCCTAAATAGGAAAGCGCGCTCATTGCTTTCCTGCGGGCGAACGTCGACGTGTTTGCATGGCAACCGTCTGACATCCCCGGTGTTCCCAGGAAAGTAATTGAGCACCACCTAGCCGTTTGTCCTCACGCGCGGCCGTCAGCGAAAAGTCGAGAAGCAAGCGGTGGGCGCCAAGAATTCATAGCGAAGAAATCAAGAAGTTGGAAGCAGCAGGCCTTGTCGGGAGGTGCTCCATCCTCGTGGTTGGCCAATCCTGTAGTCGTCGCAAAGGCAAGCGGAAATGGAGACTTTGTATCGACTTTACCGATGTTAATAAAGCTTGTCCCAAAGACCCATTTCCCTTGCCGCGCATCGATCAGATTATTGACTCCACGGCGGATGTGATTTGCTTTCATTTCTTGATGCATACTCGAGGTACCATCGGATCTTCATGGCGAGAAGAGGATGAGGAGAAAACGCATTCATCACCCCATGTGGCACATACTGTTTCATACGGATGCCTTTCGGTTTAAAGAATGCTGGTTCAACATTTGCAAGAGTAGTCCATGGCGCTTTTGAGCCACAAATACACGTAAATGTAGAAGCTTACATGGATGACATAGTGGTCAAGAGCAAGGACAAAGCGACTCGATTCAAGATTTAGATGAAACCTTTGCAAATCTGCGCAAGATCAACCTCAAGCTCAACCCCGAGAAGTGCGTGTTTGGAGTCCCTCCGGCAAGCTTCTCGGGTTCTTCGTCTCTCACCGGGAATTGAGGCAAATCCCGACAAGATCAAGGCCATTGAGCAGATTGAAGCACCAAAGCACGTCAAAGATGTCACGAAGACTTGCGGTTGCGTAGCTGCTCTCAGCGAGTTTATCTCTAGAGTCTGCTGGCGCCTCCTGCCATTTTTTAAATTTTTAAAAAGGCAGGTCAATGAAATGGACTCGAAGCGGAGGCTGCGCTGCAGGACTTAAAGAGATACTGTCCTCCACTCAATACTTGTCGCACCTAAGCCACAAGAGAAGTTGCTATATATAGCGGCAACCAATCAAGTGGTTAGTGTTGCGTTAGTAGCGGAGAGGAGGCGGATGATGAGCTAGCAACCACGGCAGAGGCATCCAGCGACAAGCAAGGAACTTCACCGGCAAGCTCTGGTCCCGACAAAGATGGGTCTGCGCAGGCGTATGAGAGGATGCAGAAAAGGATGGTGCAGCGCCCAGTTTACTTTGTCAGTTCCCTTCTGCAGGGGGCTAGGTCAAGGTACTCTGGTGTGCAGAAATTGCTTTTCGGCCTTCTCATGGCCTCGAGAAAGCTGCGCCATTACTTTCAAGCACATGAGATCACAGTCGTCACTCGCTTTCATTGAAGAGGATCTGCAAAATCCGAAGCAACAGGCGGGATTGTCGAGTGGGCCTTTGAACTATCAAGCTTTGGCCTCAAGTTTGAGAGCACTTCAACTATCCAAAGCGAGCATTGGCGGAATTCATAGCGAGTGGGCGTAACACAAGATGAAGAAATTCGAAAACGAGCATCCCGTCAAGGAGGCAAGCAAAGAGTGGCTGATGTACTTTGATGGTGCCTTCTCGCAAAGGCGCCCGGTCTTGAGCGTCTTGCTTATCGCACCCACCGGAGAGCACCTCAAGTACGTAGTCGGATGCACTTTCCCAAGGAGCAAGCAACAAACAATACTGCAGAGTATGAAGGTTTGCTTGCGGTCTTAGGATCATGATGAGACCTTGGGATCAAGAAGCTCATTATCGGGGTGACTCACGACTTGTCATCCGCCAAGTTAACAAGAATTATCGAGTCCCTTGATGGAAGCTTATGTTGATGAAGTGAGGAAGCTAGAAGAGCACTTTGATGGCCTCGAGATGGAATATATTCAAGGGCTCGAGCGACATTGCTGATGGCTTGTCAAAGTCGCCGCCTCAAGTTACACAATGGAACCAGGGATCTTTGTGCTCAAGCTGACTCAACCGTCAGTAACACCATCAACTAGACAGAGCAAGAAGAGGAAGTTGATTTCTGGTGACTATTTTCCGGCAGAGCTCCCCGAAGCCGCCGCCAAGAAGATCCCCAAGATCGACACCAAGAGTGCTGAGGAGCAGTCTACTCCGACAAGCCCTAGGGTTTGTTTCGTTGAAGCAGACGCTCCCGACAAGTTTTGCTCCGGCAAGCTTGCCGGCGAACATCAAGCTCCGGCTGAACCGCAGGTTCTTGCTGTAGAAGCGAATGTTCCCGCAGCAACAGATGTGCCTTTAGTCCTTGTTGTCGAGCCGCAAGCTCCAGCATGGGCACAACAGATTGTCCATTTCCTTCAGACAGGAGAACTTCCCAAAGAACAAGAAGAAGCGGAAAGAGTACCCCGGCAGTCAAGTATGTACCAGTTTGTCGACAACTGCTGTGCAAAAAGAAGACTCAACGGTGTGAAATTGAAGTGTATTCACGGGAAGATGGACGAAGCTGTTGGCGAGAGATACATGGAGGCATATGTGGTCACCACATTGGCGCCAAAGCACTTGCCGCAAAGCGTTCCGGCAAGGCTTCTTTGGTCGACAGCCCTCGGGATGCAACCGCACAAGTAACCAAGTGTGAAGCGTGCGGTTCCATTCCAAGCAGATACACCAGCCAGCTCAAGCTCTCCAGGCGATCCCTTTATCCTGGCCATTTTGGTGCAGGGGCTCGACATCTCGGCCCCTTTCCCGAGCTGTCGGGGGCTTTGAGTACTTATGCGTTGCAATCGACAAGTTCACAAAGTGGCGGAAGTGGAAGCGATGAGGAAGGTGACAAGACAATCGGCGATCAAGTTCTTGGTCGATTGTTTGCCGTTTGAATTCCTAACAGGATCATCACCAACAATGGCACGCAATTCCACGAGCCGCACCTTCATGCAGATCGTCCAAGATCTTGGCGCCAAGGTCTGCTTCGCTTCATTGCTCATCCGAAAGTAACGGTCAGCGGAGAGAGCAAATCTGAAGTGCTGCGTGGGCTCAAGACCAGAACTTTCGACAGGCTGCACAAGTGCGGAAGAAACTGGATTGAGGAGCTGCCGGTGGTTCTTTGGTCGATCAGGACGACGCCAAATCGAGCCACTGGCCAGACACCTTTCGCTCTAGTCTATGGAGCAGAGGCAGTTCTCCCCACGGAACTCGTATACGGGTCACCTCGAGTGCTCGCTTATGATGAGCTCGAGCAAGAGCAGTTGCGACAAGATGACGCACTGCTCCTTGAGGAGGACCATCTTCAGGCCGTTGTACGAGCTGCTCGATACCAGCAAGCTTTGCACCGCTACCATAGCCGCAAAGTTAGTGCCAGAAGTCTCGAGGAAGGCGACCTTGTTCTTCGGCGCGTTCAGTCCGCCAAGAATTCCAACAAGTTGAAGCCAAAGTGGGAAGGCCCTTACCGGGTGAGACGAGTCACTAGGCCTGGCGCTGTCCGCCTTGAGACCGAAGATGGCATTCCGGTGAGCAACTCCTGGAATATTGAACATCTTCGTAAGTTTTACCGTAGAGAAGCGGTTCTTGGAAGAAGCTGTTCCAGCAACCATCTTTTGTACAAGTCTTGCCGATGTTGCATGTAATCCTTTGTACAAAGCCGGGCGCAGATCCCGTGCATAAGTAAAACTAATGTACTCCGCACATCTTGTCAATTTCATGCTTTCTACTCCCTTATTTTTGCATGCATTATCTGACATTTTGTGCAGCACCTATCTCCGGTAAGCAATAACGAGCCACAAGGCTCCATATCTTTATTTTCTCTTCTTTCCCTTTCTCAAAGAAAGGAAGTTTCCCTCGCACACAAGTTTGCCGGGGGGGAGGAGAAGATAATGGTGTGGACCAAGCGTCGCTCGAGGAAGTTTAAGCCTTCCGGGAAGCAAGCGACGAGAAAAGCTAAGTTGCTAAAATTTGAGCAATCAGTTTTAAAATTTTAAGTTATTCTCCTCGAGCGACCGTGACTTTGTATGGAAAACCTGTGTCGGAGGAACCAACTCGTAGCTATTACGCCCTTACTTTGTTTGAGTCCGCTCAACAACTTAAGTGAGCTGCAACTAGTTGCGACAAGGTTGCTTGTCGGAGCGGCACCCTTGACCAGGTTGACGTTCCGCACTCAGCGCTTCATGACAAAGGTGCTGCGCCGACAAGTTCCCTAAAAGCGTGGGGCAAAAACATACAAAGGAAGGAATCAAGTAAAGGAAAATAACATAGCAATCACTACCGAAATAGAGTTATATTACAGGATAGCTTGCCGCAGCTCTAATAGATTGTTCTCATAACATGATCAGCAGCGGCAAGGAAAAGAAAAAAAGCAGGCGGCCTAATCTCTGGTCGCCATCAACCCTCTTGATCTTGCTCACCTTGTCCACAATGGGTGCGACAAGGGTCTTAAGCGCCTCCACGTTGGCATCCGTGGCGGGGACTTGAGGGCGTTGGTGAGGTTGAGGCCTGGATTGCGGAAGGCCACCTTCATCGGCACCTTTGAAGAGCTCCAGCAGATCTGGCGCGACTCGTCCGGCCAGCTGCTTTGGGATCTCTTCCGAAGTCGCTGGAGGCCGTCCCACGCCCTTGAAGAACAAGCTGAGCTTGGCGCTGGGCTGGAGGTGCTCTTCGAGGAATACCCAAGATCTACCATCCCGGCTCCGCCAACTCCCTATCGATGGCTGCGGCAACATCCACGAGACCTTCGGTCCGGTGCTCCACATTATCCCTAAAGGTGTTAGGCGGCAAGGCAACTTGCCAGCCAGCGCCTCGTCGGCTTGATCTTCTCCAACAAGGCCACCTCCGCTCCCTGGCGCTGTCCAGCGTCCCTCAATCAAGGTGGTCGGCTTCAACTCAAGATCTGCGTTGGAGTCCTTGGCGGCGCCGAGCTCCTTGCTCCTCTCGGCGAGACAGCCTGCAGCTCGCCAAGAGTGTAGGCGTCCTTCTCGCCATGCTTGAGTGCAGCAAGCTCTCGCCGCTCTTCTTCAGACCGGCCTCCGGCTGCGTCACCTTCGTCTCCAGCTCCTTCTTGGCGGCACAGGCAGCTGGCGACATCCTTTGCTTCCTTGATAGCCCCGCCAAATGTCTGCTCACGCGTGCAAGATCTTCCTCATGGCTGTCAAGATTGACCTTCCTCTGCGCCAACTCGCCTTCCTGCGCAGACAGCTTCTCGGCGAAAGCCTTTGTTGCTCTTCAGCTTCAGCCTTCTCGAGGAGGAAGGCTTTACGCTCCTCGACGAGTCGCTCCCGCTCCTCTGCCAAGGACCGGAGAGCTTCCTGATTGATGCCCCGGAGCTCCTCCGCGCGCTTCTCGATGCTGCTCCCGCCTTCGCGACAAGCGCTTCACAGATTCCAGCTTGGCTTGTTGGGCGCGCGGCGAAAGCGCTTCCTCAGCGGCTGCTCCTCCTCGGACTTCGCCGCTGCTGCTGCTTGGCGCGTCGACCAGCGTCCAGCCCAGCGCGGCGAGAAGCTCTTCGTCAAAGGTCTCCCCGACCGGAGCCACAGGGCTCGGCGCCGGGGAGCTTGATGAAGACGCCATCGCCGGCCTTGAGATAGCGCCGGCTGGGGCTCTTCGAGCTGACGCTGCAGCAGCGGCGGAGGGATCGGGCGGTCGGAGAAGGCGCTGACGCTCCTGCGGCCTCGGGGCCGTCGGTGTGATCGCCGGACCCTCGCCCGGCTTCGGCGGCGGCAGCTTTGCGGCCTCTTCGCGGCGGGCTCGTCGGCGCCAGCTTCCTCTTCGGCACCGGCGGCGTCGTCAGCATTGCCACGCTGCCCTCCTCGCCCGGCGACCTCGGTCTCCATTGGCTCAAGGGAGATGGATCGATGACCGGATGAAGAAAAGTCAAGCAAGTATCCAAAGAGAAAATAAGAAGAAAAAGAACCCAAGGGAAATTTTCAGGCAAGAGGATTACCTGCGATGGGATCTGCAGCCGCGGTCTCAACCACCGGAGGGTCGCTGGTGCTATCCCTTGCCGGAGACGCCTCCCTTGCCGGAGAACGCTCCCTTGCCGGGGGATCCTCCCTTGGCGGTGTGGTCGAAGCAGATGGCATGACAGGAGCGGCTTCAGGGCACTCCTGGTGGGGCTGCTCTGCTCCTACACAAACCAACAATCAGATATCAGCAAAGAAAGGGCACCCATGCACGCCCAACAGTAAGAAGTAAACCATATACTTACACTGGGGGCTGCTTTGAGGAAGAGTTGTCGGGTCCGGCAGGGAGGTCTCGGACGCGCCTCCTCCTGCTGCGGTGGGTTCCTCCTCGATGACAATCACCGGGGCCTTGGCTCTCTTCGACGCTCTCTGGGCCAGCGTCCTGAAAAGGAAAGGGTTCAGAATGAAGCAAATCAGATACTAGACAAAGCAACAAAATTGAAGAACTACAAGTACAACACAGAAGCTTACTCTTCTTCTTCCTCGTCGAAGCTGAGCGCGGAGAGATCAAATTCTGGTCGCCTCCGGTGCGACGAGGCGGAGGAGTGGGTTCCCTTGGCCGCTTGGCGGGGGCGGCAGCGGTGGCCTGGGAGGACTCCGCTCCAGTTGCTGCAGCGGCGTGAGGTGCTCCCAGCAACAAGTGCTTGCAGTGGAAGCGCGTCAGCCTGGGCGGCTGTTGGCCCGTCTGCCGCCCGCTTCGTCTCCAGCCTTGAGACGCCTTCTTGGTGGAGCTGGGGCTCCACTGCATGCAAGCTGCTTGAAGGAGGAGGAGGCACCCTCGGCAGGCTCGCTCGACTCGGCCGAGGCTTGGCAAGCTCCTCCTTGCCGACATACTCCCTCGCTCGACAAGGCTTGCCACCTCTGCTGCTTGCCTCCTCCACGGTGAATCCGAACTCACTGCGGCAGCGGCTCTGCCGCCTCTTCCAGCCTGGTGGCGATGCGCTGCATCTCATCGTCAGTGGTGTCGCGGGTGAGCCCTCTCGCTCGTCGGGCGGACCGGCACTTCTACCAGGCTGTCAAAGAACTCCCGCACGACGTCATCTGCAGGCTCTTGCCAAGTGGGGACGATTCCATGCGAGTCGCACAATGGCATCATTGCACGGATGCGGTCGAGTGAGGAATTGTTGCACAACGGAACTACGCCCTCGACCTGAACATTTCGGGATGGTGCAGGTCGGGCTTGAACAGCTCAAGAGCATCGCGTCAAGTACCAAGACAAAGAAGTTGAAATAAAGGCCCGGCGCAGCCTCATGATATCTGCCGCGTTACGAAACTCCCAGGCAGGTCTCCTCCTCTCTGCAAAGGCGTCTGGCGGCGAAGAAGTCTGCGCCAACGGTGCCTCGGTGAGCCCGGCAAGTCTAAGGCAAAGGATTCGGGTGGCGGCAATCTTCAGCCTAGCATCTTCGGGGCCACGTTGCTCCAATCGTTGCAGCGCACTATTGGGGTTTAGGCGTGGGCGGTAAAGGGCTGCGGGTTCTCCTCAACAATCCAACACCAATCTGCCTCCATTCCTCCCACTTGCTGCGGAGCTCTCCCTCGAGATAGGCTTCCTTCTTGCGATCCTTGAGATCAAGCGATTCCTCCGGCAAGTGGCTCTCCTCTCTCGACTCGGGGCATGAAGAAGTGGCGGAAGAGGGCTACGTTTGGGTGGACTCTGAAATAGTTTTCGCAAAGATGTGCGAAAACTGCCATGGTCAGGACAGCATTGGGGGTGAAGTCAAGGAGGCGGAACCCGTGGGTGTTCATGATATCGCAAAAATTCAGAAGAAGGCGGGCGAGCCCGCAATAGAAGAAGAGCGAAGAAGGGGTACCCATTTGGAGCCAGTTTGGCGGCAGCTGGGAGTACCTTCGTGCGCGGATGCGCTCGCGTCTCCGTCGACCAGAAGAGGTAGTAGTTCTTCCTCAGATCCCTTGCGGCGAGCTGGGGGGGGGGGAGATGGCCCGCTCCTTTCGCAGCACCATGACCGCTGCGCCTCGGCGACTTCACGCCCTTCCTTGTCGGCTTTGAGACCATGGCGGAGGTGGTGGGGAAACCGGGCGTTGGTGGTGCTGGTGGCGATGGGGCGGGCGCTGCTCTGTTCAGACTTGGGAAGAAGGGGGGAGCAGCGGAGGTTTTTTCGAGATTGGACAGCAAATGGCGAGGTGGGCGAACTGCCCTGTTTCCCCGCTTATAAAGAGGGAGGCGGACATTCCGCCTTTCGAATAAAGAAACCCCACGATCTCCCCACGATGCCGCATTCGGCGCGTGCCGTTCGTGGGGGCGTGGTGGGTCCGGAGTGAGTTCTGGCGTACCCGGGCCGCGCGCGTGCCCGTGCCTGTTTTGGGCCTGGCCCAACAGCGCTTCGGCACCGTGTGTGGCCCAGCCGGGGCTCTGCCGGTGTACTAGGTAGGGTACCCTAGTATCCCGAACTTCGTGCAGGCAGTCGCAGACACCAGCAGCAAGGCTTGCTGGTGACCGCCAAGGTCCTCCATGCTCCATTGGAGCCATTCAAGAACAAAGTATTTAAGTCAAGGAGACAAGGCCCGGCAAGAGGAGCTTGCCGGAAGGCCAACCAAGGCACCTAGGAGACAAGGCCCGGCAAGAGGAGCTTGCGGGAAGGCCCGCGGCGACGAGCTTCCGGACGCGACAAGGCAACAACGCGGCAAAGGCGCTTGCAGCGGCAGACTACCACTCCGCTCCTGCGCCCAAAGCACATCCACCAATGTGTCGCCTCAGGACCTTTCGGTAGCGTGGCAAGAGGTCAGGCGCCGGCCGAGTGGCAAGCGGCGCCGACAAGATTGCCATCGTGGCAAGCGGTGGCGCCCGACGATCCCTGTTTGCCTTGTTTGGGCGACATAGACGGGCATTTAATGCCTTTGTCCCCTGCCGTCGTGGTTAGGTATGATACTCGTAAAGTAGCTGTACCAACCGCACTCTTTTTCCATTTTGCCCTTGTCTACGTTGCCACCGTCGGAGACCCCTTGAGCATATAAAAGGAGGCCCATGCGCGTAGAGAGGGGGGTTGAGCGGTTCAAGCTAAAAGCACCCACGCTTAGGTCTCGTTAGCAACCGATGTGTCTTGTAGCACTCAGCGCTCCCTAGCAAGAACACAATACAATCAGACATGCAGCGAAGAGGAGTATTATCTCTCGGAGAGCTCGAAGCTGGGTAAACTGCTTTCGTGTGCTTCGCCTCGATCTGCCCTTCGTCGACCTCCCCCGCCGCCCGAACGAAAGGGGCTCGGTCCGCCGGTCCCATAGGTGTTCGTGGGTCCGATCAGCTTCCCCGACAACTTCCAACACACATCGTCACTTCATCCTTATCTAGTTTTTATTCATTCTGCAACTCCCGTTTCGAGTTACTACTCTTAGAAACTGAGCTAGTATCAAATACTGAGGGGTTGCTATAAACACTAGTAAAGTACACATCAATAACATGTATATCAAATATACCTATGTTCACTTTGCCATCCTTCTTATCCGCCAAATACTTGGGGCAGTTCCGCTTCCAGTGACCAGTCCCTTTGCAGTAGAAGCACTTAGTCTCAGGCTTAGGACCAGACTTGGGCTTCTTCACTTGAGCAGAAACTTGCTTGCCGTTCTTCTTGAAGTTCCCCTTCTTCCCTTTGCCCTTTTCTTGAAACTAGTGGTCTCGTCAACCATCTTGATTTCTACCTTCGTCGATTTCAGCATCACGAAGAGCTTGGGAATTGTTTCTGTTATCCCTTGCATATTATAGTTCATCACGAAGTTCTACTAACTTGGTGATGGTGACTAGAGAATTCTGTCAATCACTATCTTATCTGGAAGATTAACTCCCACTTGATTCAAGCGATTGTAGTACCCAGACAATCTGAGCACATGCTCACTGCTTGAGCTATTCTCCTCCATCTTTTAGCTATAGAACTTGTTGGAGATTTCATATCTCTCAACTCGGGTATTTGCTTGAAATATTAACTTCAACTCTTGGAACATCTCATATGGTCCATGACGTTCAAAACGTCTTTGAAGTCCCGATTCTAAGCCGTTAAGCATGGTGCTCTAAACTATCAAGTAGTCATCATATTGAGCTAGCCAAACGTTCATAGCGTCTGCATATGCTCCTGCAATAGGTCTGTCACCTAGCGGTGCATCAAGGACATAATTCTTCTGTGCAGCAATGAGGTTAATCCTCAGATCACGGACCAAGTCCGCATCATTGCTACTAACATCTTTCAGCTTAGTTTTCTCTAGGAATATATCAAAATAAAACAGGGGAGCTAAACGTGAGCTATTGATCTACAACATAGATATGCTAATACTACCAGGACTAAGTTCATGATAAATTAAAGTTCAATTAATCATATTACTTAAGAACTCCCACTTAGATAGACATCCCTATAATCCTCTAAGTGATCACGTGATCCATATCAACTAAACCATGTTCGATCATCACGTGAGATGGAGTAGTTTCAATGGTGAACATCACTATGTTGATCATATCTACTATATGATTCACGCTCGACCTTTCGGTCTCCGTGTTCCGAGGCCATATCTGTTATATGCTAGGCTCGTCAAGTTTAACTTGAGTATTCCGCGTGTGCAACTGTTTTGCACCCGTTGTATTTGAACGTAGAGCCTATCACACCCGATCATCACGTGGTGTCTCAACACGAAGAACTTTCACAACGGTGCATACTCACGGAGAACACTCATACCTTGATAATTTAGTGAGAGATCATCTTATAATGCTACCATCAATCAAAGCAAGATAAGATGCATAAAAGATAAACATCACATGCAATCAATATAAGTGATATGATATGGCCATCATCATCTTGTGCTTGTGATCTCCATCACCGTCATGATCACCATCGTCACCGGCGTGACACCTTGATCTCCATCGTAGCATCGTTGTCGTCTCGCCAATCTTATGCTTCTACGACTATCGCTACCGCTTAGTGATAAAGTAAAGCACTACAGGGTGATTGCATTGCATACAATAAAGCGACAACCATATGGCTCCTGTCAGTTGCCGATAACTCGGTTATAAAACATGATCATCTCATACAATAAAATTTAGCATCATGCCTTGACCATATCACATCACAACATGCCCTGCAAAAACAAGTTAGACGTCATCTACTTTGTTGTTGCAAGTTTTACGTGGTTTCTACGGGCTGAGCAAGAATCGTTCTTACCTACGCATCAAAACCACAATGATAGTTTGTCAAGTTGGTGTTGTTTTAACCTTTGCAAGGACCGGGCATAGCCACACTCGATTCAACTAAAGTTGGAGAAACTGACACCCGCCAACCCCCTGTGTGCAAAGCACGTCGGTAGAACCAGTCTCGCGTAAGCGTACACGTAATGTCGATGCGGGCGCTTCATCCAACAATACCGCCCGAACCAAAGTATGACATGCTGGTAAGCGGTATGACTTGTATCGCCCACAACTCACTTGTGTTCTACTCGTGCATATAACATCAACGCATAAAACCAGGCTCGATACCACTTTGTTGGGGAACGTAGTAATTTCAAAAAATTCCTCGCACACGCAAGATCATGGTGATGCATAGCAACGAGAGGGGAGAGTGTTGTCCACGTATCCTCGTGACCGAAAGCGGAAGTGTTAGCTGCAACGCGGTTGATGTAGTCGTCGTCTTCACGATCCGACCGATCAAGTACGAGCATACGGCACCTCCGAGTTCGCACACGTTCAACTTCGATGGCGTCCCTCAAACTCCGATCCAGCGAGCTTTGGCGGAGAGTTCCGTCGGCCGACGGCGTGGTGGCGATGATGATGCTCTACCAACGCAGGGCTTCGCCTAAGCACCGCTATGCTATACTCGAGGTGGATTATGGTGGAGGGGCACCGCTGCACGGCTAAGAGATCAAGAGATCAATTGTTGTGTCTCAAGGGTGCCCCTCCCGTATATAAAGGAGTGGAGGAGGGAGGGTCGGCCCTCTCTATGGCGCGCCCTAGGAGGAGTCCTACTCCCACCGGGAGTAGGATCCCCCCCAAGTAGTAGGACTAGGAGTCAAGGAAAGGGGAGAGAGAAGAGAACGAAGGAGGGGGTGCAGCCCCTCCCCCTAGTCCAATTCGGACTAGGCCTTTGGGGCGCACGCAGCCTCTCCTCTCTCTTTCCCCTAAAGCCCAATAAGGCCCATATACTCCCCGGCGAATTCCCAGAACCCTCCGGCACTCCGAAAAATACCCGAATCACTCGGAACCTTTCCGATGTCCGAATATAGTCGTCCAATATATCGATCTTTACATCTCGACCATTTCGAGACTCCTCGTCATTTCCTCGATCTCATCTGGGACTCCGAACTACCTTTGGTACATCAAAACACATAAACTCATAATATAACCGTCATCGAACTTTAAGCGTGCGGACCCTACGGGTTCGAGAACAATGTAGACATGACCGAGACACGTCTCTGGTCAATAACCAATAGCGGGACCTGGATGCTCATATTGGCTCCCACATATTCTATGAAGATCTTTATCAGTCAAACCGCATAACAACATACGTTGTTCCCTTTGTCATCGGTATGTTACTTGCCCGAGATTCGATCGTCGGTATCTCAATACCTAGTTCAATCTCGTTACCGGCAAGTCTCTTTACTCGTTCCGTAATACATCATCCTGCAACTAAAGTTGCAATTCTTGCAAGGCTTAAGTGATGTGCATTACCGAGAGGGCCCAGAGATACCTCTCCGACAATCGGAGTGACAAATCCTAATCTCGAAATACGCCAACCCAACATGTACCTTTGGAGACACCAGAGCTCCTTTATAATCACCCAGTTATGTTGTGACGTTTGGTAGCACACAAAGTGTTCCTCCGGTAAACGGGAGTTGCATAATCTCATAGTCATAGGAACATGTATAAGTCATGAAGAAAGCAATAGCAACATACTAAACGATCGAGTGCTAAGCTAGCGGAATGGGTCAAGTCAATCACATCATTCTCCTAATGATGTGATCCCGTTAATCAAATGAAAACTCATGTCAATGGCTAGGAAACATAACCATCTTTGATCAACGAGCTAGTCAAGTAGAGGCATACTAGTGACACTCTGTTTGTCTATGTATTCACACATGTATTATGTTTCCGGTTAATACAATTCTAGCATGAATAATAAACATTTATCATGAAATAAGAAAATAAATAATAACCTTATTATTGCCTCTAGGGCATATTTCCTTCACTTGATGGGGCAGAGGAGGCAGACAAAGGATGTTGATGTGGTAGTGAGCTGGTCACGGGAGAAGAGGGACGCTCCACTGCTTGGGGGATCGGAGAGGACGTCGAGGAGGCAGTCCCGCTCGGTGCTCGCCTGCTCAGGTGGAGGGGGGAGGCCTGCTTGGGGAGGCGTTCGGCGGTGGAGTCGCTCTGCGACAGTGGTCGTCCATGGGGGTGCTCCGTGCTCGGTAGCGCTGATGTGGGGTGGTTGGGGCAAAGGCGGTAGTGGTCAGACCGTCGGGGTGGAGGGCTGCCGGCAGCGGTGGAGGGGGGCTGGGGTGGCGGCGAGGCTGTGTTGGTGCGGGCCGCCGGCTGCAGAACTCAGGAGCTAGGGCGGCCGGCGGTTGTGGGGTAGCTAGGGGCGACGGAGGGGCTGTGGTGGTGGTGGACGCCGGCGGCAGGGCTGCGGTTGTGGGGGACGCCGGCGGTAGTGCTCGGGGTCGATCTAGGGTGGTCGGCGCGGTCAGTGGAGGGGCATTTGGGGGAAGTTGTTTCGGGGTGGCTGTGATCTGGAGGAGGGCCGGCGCGTCTAGTTCTCTCGGGCCAAAAGTTTTTTTTTGTCTATCGCGCGCCTTTCCCTCGATCGCGCGTGCTTAGGCCCAAACGATATTTCGGTTTCGCGCCGAAGGCGGATGCCGGCAGATAATGTGCCGTAGGAGAGTTCTCCCAGCAGATATGACACCCTCATGTGTACCGGCAGTTTCAGTGCCCTCGCTGCTGATGTTCTCCGGGCAGTTTCTTTGCCTGGAACTACTTGTACGGGCAGTTATAAGTGCCCCGGCAGTACTTTTGCCCTTGTTTTCATACTCCCTCCGGTCCTTTTTACTCTGCATATAAGAATTGTCTGAAGTCAAACTTCGTAAATTTTGGCCATATTTATACGAAAAAATATTAACATCTACAATGCTAAATTTGTACAATATGAAAACTAATGTTACGATGCATCTAATGTTGTTGATTTCACATTCTGAATGTTAGTATTGTATTCTATAAACTTGGTCAAAGTTTACTTTGTTTGACTTTAGAAAAATCTTATATGCGAACTAAAAAGGACCGGAGGGAGTACTTCTCCCGGCAATTAACTGCCCCCAATCAAGTGTTGTGGTGTAGTGACATGTGGGTTGCTAGTAGTATTGATTACACCTTGTAGTTGATGCTAGTTGGTTTAGTTGGTGGAAGATTATATGTTCATATCCATTATGCTATTCAATACCCCTATGATCTTGAACATGAATATGGTTTGTGAGTAGTTACTTTTTTTCTTGAGGACATGGGAGAAGTCTTGTCATAAGTAATCATGTGAATTTGGTATTGGTCTGATATTTTGATGATATGTATGTTGTTGTTTCCCCTAGTAGTGTTATGTGAACGTCGACTATAGGACATTTCATCATCTTTGGGCCTAAGGGAATGCATTGTGGAGTAGTAATTAGATGATGGGTTGCTAGAGTGACATAAGCTTAAACCTTAGTTTATGCGCTATTCCGTAAGGGGCTGATTTGGATCCATATGTTTCATGCTATGGTTAGACTTATCTTAATTCTTCTTTTGTAGTTGCGAATGCTTGCGAGAGGGGGTAATCATAAGTGGGAGGCTTTTTCAAGTAAGAACAACACCCAAACACCGGTCCACCCACATATCAAATTGTCGAACGCGAATCAAACAAACATGATGAAAGTGACTAGATGAAATTCCCGTGTGTCCTCAAGAACGCTTTGCTTATTATAAGAGACTGTTCCGGTCTGTCCTTTGTTACAAAAATGATTGGGATACCTTGCTGCACTTTTGGTAGCATTTCTACTTATTTCCCATTACAAATTATCTAGCTATTAAACTACTCGTTACCGATAATTTCAGTGCTTGCAGAAAATACCTTGTTGGATCGCTTGTCATTTCCTTCTTCTCTTCGTTGGTTCAACACTCTTACTTATTGAAAGGACTACGATTGATCCCCTATAATTGTGGGTTATCAGGGAACTCTTTCCCCCCTTGTGTGGCGCCCCTCCCTCTCCTCCTAACCTATGTATACTAGAGGTGTTGGACCTTTTCTACACACAGGTTTTGGAGCCTCCTCTAGTTCATCTAGCCCTAGTTCTAATTGGTCCTAGTTGACTAATTAGAGCTTGGTCTAGTTTCTATAATACTCATAATTAGAAGCTCAGTGTGGTTCTAATCTACTCCCTCTAATTCTCCGGCGATGATTAGCTCTGGACGCTTGCAACCAAGTAGAGAGACCGTGCTTTCGGTCTTAGGTTTGAGGGACTGTTTGTGGGCGGTTCGCGGGATCGTTCATCGACGGTTTGAGGGACTCCAAGTATGTTCTACAACGACACGTTCTTCTTGCGTTGCAACTAGGTGATCACAATGATCGTGATCCCAACCCGTTATGCATCTTCATATTGATCTTGGGTGTGCGTAGGCACGAATTTTTTTGTTTTCTATTACATTTCCCAACACCGCCACGCCAGGAGAATCGAGCAGGGCTTGACGGCGAGCTCGCCCAAGGTCTCCGACAATGACACGACGTCAGACTGTGTGCCGGTGCATGTCGGCCTGACCATACATGGAGCGGGCGCAGGTGCACTACCGCCATGATGAAGGAGGAGGAGCGTGTGTCGGCTCTTATGTCTGCGTACCGACAGGCACAGGAGGAACAGAGGTACAACATGTTCCTCCTCGAGCAGCACCGGCTGGCGGACGACCAAATTTACGGTGAGGCGGCCGTGGCCGTCATGGCCGCAGCGAATCCAAACTTCGCTGGGAAGCAGTGTGCGCTATACGAGGCTGTACGCAGTCGCAACGTAGTGCCGGCATAGGCGGACGCGGACGCGGCCACACACGCGCTGGCGGCGCAAGCGGTCTAGGACTCTAACGCCGCCGGCCAACTTTCGTGGCCGCACGTGGCAGGTGGACAGCGACGGATCGTCCACGTCCATTATCGACCTCATGTCCATCGGTGTCGGTGACGCACAGGTCATGGACTCCTCCGAGGATGAGTAGGTCATGGAAGGCGGCAGGGCATGGTGTCCCAAGTGGTTCGGTCTGTCTCTCATGTTTTACTCTTCCTCATTAGAATCCACACCTCCACTTCATGGGTCTTGAACCCCGCTGCCGTTCATGGAGACAACAGATGAAGGATGTGATCGCCGATGCGCAATACAGATTAAGTGGATGACGACCGCCGCCGTAGGATAGGTTTAGGGTCGGGCCTTTTGTTTTTATTCTATATGTAATGTAAAATGTTTGAAATGTAATGAATTTCGTCTGGTTTATATGAAAATCTGTCGTGTTTGCATGTATTTTGTCCAGTTAATTTAAATGGTGATTAAAATGTATGTACGCATCATTGGATATTGGATGACCGTCTTCCACATCTATCCACAGACTAATCCTCCTATCTGTGAATGGATGCCGAGCAAAGTTGGTTCAGCGTTGGAGATGCCCTCATCGTTGGCATTGGGCTACTGGCTGGAGAAGCTGCGCGACGCGACAGAGCAAGACGAGGGCTCTGTGCCTTTTTGTTCTCGTGCATGGTAACGAAGGGTACAGAAACAATATCCAATGGCCAACGTGAGGCTATGGTGCGGCGAGGAAGGAGACCGATTCTTGACTTGGATCGATCGACCAACACCAAGAAGTAGCCAATTTCACCATCGACAAAAGAAAAGGAAGACTTTTTTTTTTTGCGAAAGAGAACAAAAGGAAGACTACTAACGTTTTTTTTTACGTCAGAAGACTACTAACGTTAACCACCTACTTACGAGCTAGTTAGACCTCGATCCGATCGAGTCTACACACATAAAGTCCGATCTAAGTAGGGCATCTACAGCTAAGCTGGTTATTAATTAACTCCGCAGCTTATGCTAGTGGAGTACTTATTACAGAGCAAAGCAGTTAGCATACATACATTGGCACAGCTCCATACACGCGTGGTACGCGCGCGCACACGGCCGGACGAACGAACTAATGGCGAGGCCGCACGCCGTCGTTGTGCCGTTCCCGGGCTCCGGTAACATCAACCCGGCACTGCAGCTGGCCAAGCTGCTGCACCGCCACGGCGTCTACATCACCTTTGTCAACACCGAGCACAACCACCGCGTCATGGAGACGGCGGAGGGCGCCGCTGCCGTGCGTGGCAGCGAGGGGTTCCAGTTCGAGACGATCCCGGACGGGCTTGTGGAGGCTGACCGGGACGCCGGGGACTACGACCTCGGCCTGTCTGCCGCCACGAGCCACAGGTGCGCGGGGCCGCTGAGGGAGCTCATCCTGCGTGTCAATGGCAGGGCGGGCGTGCCACCGGTGACGTGCGTGGTGCCAACGGCGCTGATGAGCTTCGCGCTGGACGTGGCGCGGGAGCTGGGTGTGCCGAGCATGGTGCTCTGGGGTGGTAGCGCCGCATCGCTGATGGGCCACATGCGGCTCCGGGAGCTAAAGGAAAGAGGCTATGTGCCACTCAAAGGTAATACCAGAACCAAATTATTAACCATGTTAGTATATTTCACAAAAAACGCGTTGTCGTTAATCGAATCATATGCTATACTCAATCACTAGAACGTGTGCGATTTTTACGGTGCATGTATTGTTCATCCTCATCTTCAAAGTTTACACACATGTACTATACATCCGTGTATAGTTTTCTTACTCCTGCCGTATCTAGAATGTATTATAAAAGTTTATAGAGGGGAATCTTCAAAAATAAAAAACTCTATGAAGATCGTCCTCCATTAAGCATTTTCGGCCAAACTCCTCACTATTGAGTCGCCACAACTCGGTCGTCAAATCTATGATCAAAACAGGTTCTAGTGGGGAACCTCCAAATTTCTTATGAAAGTCCCACAGTCCAAAGAATACTTCAAAATGGCTTCTACATGAGGATGGCCATAGCTAAACTATTTTTTAAAAAAGGAGGATGTACCTCCACCTCTGCATCTGGACGATGCATGCAGTTATTTTATTAATTATTTACAAAGCCCTTACAAGATAATATATCAGTAAGCCTGAAGTCATCATCTTGACAACACATGTCACTATTTCTATCCCCGTGATTAAGGGGTGCCGAATGTCTAAGTCTAATACCAAACAGACATCGCACCAACACCTAACATCTAATGCCGGATGCCCCATTCAAGCCATAATATCTGGACTGGGTTACACACCGGTCCGGCGCACTTTTAGTGGGCACCACATGCGCACGCTGCAAGGGCCGTCACCTCCTTCATCCATCGATCCATCCTCACATCAGATACTGAGGATCGACCTCGCCAGGCCTCTCTGCCATTGACGCCACCGCGACGCCAGACAACATCGTCCTCCTGCACGAGTCCATCGCCACACATCAGACGACGAGTCTCCACTGCGCCACACTGCCGAGATCCGTCGCCATCGATGTGCAGGATGAAGCGTCACTCCACTACCTACCGATGCCCAACCACCAAGCCGTCCACATGTTCGTCCAGCCGATAAATGTCCCCAAAGATGATGTCCCCTTGGGGGTGACGATGACGACGTCGCCATCATCCGATCCAGGACGCCCCTCAGTGCCAAGGAGGGCTACGACGCCCACGGCCGCCGCCGTCAATAGTAGCCTCTTCCAGATCTGAGGTTTCCCCCGAAAACAATGGAGTGAGGCACGTCCCCATCATCGCCTCCAAGAGGAAAACGACCCCCACGGAGGCCGCCAACGATGGTGGCATCCTCACCCACTTCAGTAGCTAGGCCACCATCTCCTCCTCCACTTGATCCGCCGCCGGGAAGCCACCGCGAGGCAATACCCACCGACCAGATCCCTTTGGACCGACGATGAAGACAACCAAAGGTAGAGGAGGTCACATCGCTGCGTGACCGGCGCCATGGCCACACATACGCCTCCAAGCCGCAACGAAGGGACGCCCCGCCGCCGCCATCATCCCCCCGCACGGGCTTCGTGTTGGGGAACGTAGTAATTTCAAAAAAATTCCTACGCACACGCAAGATCATGGTGATGCACAGCAACAAGAGGGGAGAGTGTAGTCCACGTACCCTCGTAGACCGAAAGCGTAAGCGTTATAACAACGCGGTTGATGTAGTCGTACGTCTTCACGGCCCGACCGATCAACCACCGAAACTACGGCACCTCCGAGTTCTAGCACACGTTCAGCTCGATGACGATCCCCGGACTCCGATCCAGCAGAATGTCGGGGAAGAGTTCCGTCAGCACGACGGCGTGGTGACGATCTTGATGTTCTACCGTCGCAGGGCTTCGCCTAAGCACCGCTACAATATTATCGAGGACTATGGTGGAGGGGGGCACCGCACACGGCTAAGAGATCTCAAGGATCAATTGTTGTGTCTAGAGGTGCCCCCTGCCCCCGTATATAAAGGAGCCAAGGGGAGGGGGCGGCCGGCCAAGGAGGGGCGCGCCAAGGGGAGTCCTACTCCCACCGGGAGTAGGACTCCCTTCTTTCCTAGTTGGAATAGGAGAAGGGGGGAAGGAGGAGGGAGAGAGAAAGGAAAGGGGGGCATCGCCCCCCTCACCTTGTCCTATTCGGACTAGGGGGGGAGGGGAGCGCGACCCAGCCCTTGCCTCCTCTCTTCCTCTCCACTAGGGCCCATGTAGGCCCATTAAGCCCCCGGGGGGTTCCGGTAACCTCCCGGTACTCCGGTAAAATCCCGATTTCACCCGGAACACTTCCGATATCCAAATATAGGCTTCCAATATATCAATCTTCATGTCTCGACCATTTCGAGACTCCTCGTCATGTCCATAATCACATCCGGGACTCCGAACAAACTTTGGTACATCAAAACTCATAAACTCATAATATAACTATCATCGAAACCTTAAGCGTGCGGACCCTACGGGTTCGAGAACTATGTAGACATGACCTAGAACTGTTTCCGGTCAATAACCAATAGCGGAACCTGGATGCTCATATTGACTCCTACATATTCTATGAAAATCTTTATCGGTCAAACCGCATAACAACATACGTTGTTCCCTTTGTCATCGGTTTGTTACTTGCCCGAGATTCGATCGTCGGTATCTCAATACCTAGTTCAATCTCGTTACCGGCAAGTCTCTTTACTCGCTACGTAATGCATCACTCCGTAACTAACTCATTAGCCACATTGCTTGCAAGGCTTATAGTGATGTGCATTACCGAGAGGGCCCAGAGATACCTCTCTGACAATCGGAGTGATAAAACCTAATCTCGAAATACGCCAACTCAACATGTACCTTTGGAGACACCTGTAGAGCTCCTTTATAATCACCCGATTCGTTGTGACATTTGGTAGCACACAAAGTGTTCCTCCGCAAGCGGGAGTTGCATAATCTCATAGTTATAGGAACTTGTATAAGTCATGAAGAAAGCAATAGCAACATACTAAATGATCAAGTGCTAAGCTAACGGAATGGGTCAAGTCAATCACATCATTCTCCTAATGATGTGACCCCGTTAATCAAATGACAATACATGTCTATGGTTAGGAAACATAACCATATTTGATTAATGAGCTAGTCAAGTAGAGGCATACTAGTGACATTAAGTTTGTCTATGTATTCACACACGTATCATGTTTCCGGTTAATACAATTCTAGCATGAATAATAAACATTTATCATGATATGAGGAAATAAATAATAACTTTATTATTGCCTCTAGGGCATATTTCCTTCAGTCTCCCACTTGCACTAGAGTCAATAATCTAGATTACACAGTATTGATTCTAACACACATGGAGTCTTGGTGCTGATCATGTTTTGCTCGTGGAAGAGGCTTAGTCAACGGGTCTGCAACATTCAGATCCGTATGTATCTTGCAAATCTCTATGTCTCCCACGGACTTGGTCCCGATGGAATTGAAGCGTCTTTTGATGTGCTTGGTCCTCTTGTGAAATCTGGATTCCTTTGCCAAGGCAATTGCACCATATTGTCACGTAAGATCTTCATTGGTCCCGATGCACTAGGTATTACACCTAGATCGAAATGAACTCCTTCATCCAGACTCCTTCATTTGCTGCTTCCGAAGCAGCTATGTACTCCGCTTCGCATGTAGATCCCTTGTGACGCTTTGTTTAGAACTGCACCAACCGATAGCTCCACCGTTCAATATAAACACGTATCCGGTTTGCAATTTAGAATCGTCTCAATCGATGTCGAAGCTTGCATCGACGTAACCATTCGACTAGCTCTTTGTCACCTCCATAAGCGAGAAACATATCCTTAGTCCTTTTCGGTATTTCAGGATATTCTTGACCGCTGTCCAAAGGATCCACTCTGGATTACTTTGGTACCTCCTGCTAAACTTATTGCTAAGCATACATCAGGTCTGGTACACAGCATTGCATACATGATAGAGCCTACGGCTGAAGCATAGGAACATCTTTCATTTTCTCTCTATCTTCTGCTGTGGTCGGCATTGAGTCGACTCAACTTCACACCTTGTAATACACGCAAGAACCCTTTCTTTGCTGATCCATTTTGAACTTTTTCAAAACTTTATCAAGGTATGTGCTTTGTGAAAGTCCAATTAAGCGTATTGATCTATCTCTATAGATCTTGATGCCCAATATGTAAGCAGCTTCACCGAGGTCTTTCATTGAAAAACTTTTATTCAAGTATCCTTTTATGCTATCCAGAAATTCTATATCATTTCCAATTAACAATATGTCATCTACATATAATATCAGAAATGCTATAGAGCTCCCACTCACTTTCTTGTAAATACAGTCTTCTCCAAAAGTCTGTATAAAACCACATGCCTTGATCACACTATCAAAGCGTTTATTCCAACTCCGAGAGGCTTGCACCAGTCCATAAATGGATTGCTGGAGCTTGCACACTTTGTTAGCACCTTTTGGATCGACAAAACCTTCCAGTTGCATCATATACAACTCTTCTTACAGAAATCCATTCAGGAATGCAGTTTTGACATCTATTTGCCATATTTCATAATCATAAAATGCGGCAATTGCTAACATGATTCGGACAGACTTAAGCATCGCTACAGGTGAGAAAGTCTCATCGTAGTCAACCCCTTGAACTTGTCGAAAACCTTTCGCAACAAGTCGAGCTTTGTAGACAGTTACATTACCATCAGTGTCGGTCTTGTTCTTGAAGATCCATTTATTCTCGATGGCTTGCCGATCATCTGGCAAGTCAACCAAAGTCCATACTTTGTTCTCATACATGGATCCCATCTCAGATTTCATGGCCTCAAGCCATTTTGCGGAATTTGGGCTCATCATCGCTTCCTCATAGTTCGTAGGTGCCATGGTCAAGTAACATGACTTCCAGAATAGGATTACCGTACCACTCTGGTGCGGATCTTACTCTGGTAGACCTACGAGGTTCGGTAGTAACTTGACCTGAAGTTTCATGATCAATATCATTAGCTTCCTCACTGATTGGTGTAGTTGTCACAGGAACCGGTTCTTGTGATGAACTATTTTCCAATAAGGGAGCATGTACAGTTACCTCATCAAGTTCTACTTTCCTCCCACTCACTTCTTTCGAGAGAAACTCCTTCTCTAGAAAGGGTACGAATTTAGCAACAAAAATCTTTCCCTCAGATCTGTGATAGAAGGTGTACCCAATAGTCTCTTTTGGGTATCCTATGAAGACACATTTCTCCGATTTGGGTTCGAGCTTATCTGGTTGAAGTTTCTTCACATAAGCATCGCAGCCCCAAACTTTAAGAAACGACAACTTTGGTTTCTTGCCAAACCACAGTTCATAAGGCGTCGTCTCAACGGATTTTGATGGTGCCCTATGTAACGTGAATGCGGCCGTCTCTAAAGCATAACCCCAAAAAGATGGCGGTAAATCAGTAAGAGACATCATAGATCGCACCATATCTAGTAAAGTACGATTACGACATTCGGACACACCATTTCGTTGTGGTGTTCCGGGTGGCGTGAGTTGCGAAACTATTTCGCATTGCTTCAAATGTAAACCAAACTCGTAACTCAAATATTCTCCTCCACGATCAGATCGTAGAAATTTTATTTTCTTGCTACGATGATTTTCCACTTCACTCTGAAATTCTTTGAACTTTTCAAATGTTTCAGACTTGTGTTTCATCAAGTAGATATACCCATATCTGCTCAAATCATCTGTGAAGGTGAGAAAATAACGATACCCGCCGCGTTCCTCAATATTCATTGGACCACATACATTAGTATGTATGATTTTCAACAAATCAGTTGCTCGCTCCATAGTTTCGGAGAACGGCGTTTTAGTCATCTTGCCCATGAGGCAAAGTTCGCAAGTACCAAGTGATTCATAATCAAGTGATTCCAGAAGTCCATCAGTATGGAGTTTCTTCATGCGTTTTACACCAATATGCCCCAAACGGCAGTGCCACAAATAAGTTGCACTATCATTATCAACTCTGCATCTTTTGGCTTCAACATTATGAACATGTGTATCACTACTATCGAGATTTAATAAAAATAGACCACTCTTCAAGGGTGCATGACCATAAGAGATATTACTCATATAAATAGAACAACCATTATTCTCTGATTTAAATGAATAACCGTCTCGCATCAAACAAGATCCAGATATAATGTTCATGCGCAACGCTGGCACCAAATTACAATTATTTAGGTCTAAAACTAATCTCGATGGTAGATGTAGAGGTAGTGTGCCGACCGAGATCACATCGACTTTGGAACCATTTCCCACGCGCATCGTCACCTCGTCCTTAGCCAATCTTCGCTTAATCCGTAGTCCCTGTTTCGAGTTGCAAATATTAGCAACAGAACCAGTATCAAATACCAGTGCTCTGCGAGCATTAGTAAGGTACACATCAATAACATGTATATCACATATACCTTTGTTCACCTTGCCATCCTTCTTATCCGCCAAATACTTGGGGCAGTTCCGCTTCCGGTGTCGATCGCTTGCGGAGAAGCACTCAGTCTCAGGCTTAGGTCCAGATTTGAGTTTCTTCTCTTGAGCAGCAACTTGCTTGCTGTTCTTCTTGAAGTTCCCCTTCTTCTTCTTCCCTTTACCCCTTTTCTTGAAACTAGTGGTCTTATTGACCATCAACACTTGATGCTCCTTCTTGATTTCTACCTCCGCAGCCTTTAGCATTGCGAAGAGCTCGGGAATAGTCTTGTCCATCCCTTGCATATTATAGTTCATCACGAAGCTGTTGTAGCTTGGTGGCGTGATTGAAGAATTCATCAATGACACTTTCATCGGAAGATTAACTCCAGTTGAATCAAGTGATTATTATACCCAGACATTTTGAGTATATGTTCACCGACAGAACTATTCTCCTCCATCTTACAGCTATAGAACTTATTGGAGACTTCGTATCTCTCAATCCGGGCATTTGCTTGAAATATTAACTCCAACTCCTGGAACATCTCATATGCTCCATGACGTTCAAAACGTCGTTGAAGACCCGGTTCTAAGCCGTAAAGCATGGCACACTGAACTATTGAGTAGTCATCAGCTTTCTCTGCCAGACGTTCTTAACATCGTCAGTTGCATCTGCAGCAGGCCTGACACCCAGCGGTGCTTCCAGGACGTAATTCTTCTGTGCAACAATGAGGATAATCCTCAAGTTACGGACCTAGTCCGTGTAATTGCTACCATCATCTTTCAACTTAGCTTTCTCAAGGAACGCATTAAAATTCAACGGAACAACAGCACGAGCCATCTATCTACAACAAACATAGACAAGCAAAATACTATCAGGTACTAAGTTCATGATAAATTGAAGTTCAATTAATCATATTACTTAAGAACTCCCACTTAGACAGACATCTCTCTAGTCATCTAAGTGATCACGTGATCCAAATCAACTAAACCATGTCCGATCATCATGTGAGATGGAGTAGTTTCAATGGTGAACATCACTATGTTGATCATATCTACTATATGATTCACGTTCGACCTTTCGGTCTCCGTGCTCCGAGGCCATATCTGTATATGCTAGGCTCGTCAAGTTTAACTCGAGTATTCGCGTGTGCAACTGTTTTGCACCCGTTGTATTTGAACGTAGAGCCTATCACACCCGATCATCACGTGGTGTCTCAAAGACGAAGAACTTTCGCAGCGGTGCATACTCAGGAGAACACTTCTTGATAATTAGTGAGAGATCATCTTAAAATGCTACCGTCAATCAAAGCAAGATAAGATTCATAAAGGATAAACATCACATGCAATCAATATAAGTGATATGATATGGCCATCATCATCTTGTGCTTGTGATCTCCATCTCAGAAGCATCGTTGTGATCACCATCGTCACCGGCGCGACACCTTGATCTCCATCGTAGCATCGTTTTCATTTATGCCATCTATTTCTTCTACGACTATCACTAACGCTTAGTGATAAAGTAAAGCAATTACAGGGCGTTTGCATTTCATACAATAAAGCGACAATCATATGGCTCCTGCCAGTTGCCGATAACTTCGGTTACAAAACATGATCATCTCATACAATAAAATATAGCATCACATCTTGACCATATCATATCACAACATGCCCTGCAAAAACAAGTTAGACGTCCTCTACTTTGTTGTTGCAAATTTTACGTGGCTGCTACGGGCTGAGCAAGAATGGTTCTTACCTACGCATCCAAACCACAACGATAGTTCGTCAAGTTAGTGTTGTTCTAACCTTCGCAAGGACCGGGCGTAGCCACACTCGCTTCAACTAAAGTTGGAGAAACTGACACCCGCTAGCCACCTCTGTGCAAAGCACGTTGGGAGAACCGGTCTCGCGTAAGCGTACGCGTAATGTCGGTCCGGGCCGCTTCATCCAACAATACCGCCGAACCAAAGTATGACATGCTGGTAAGCAGTATGACTTGTATCGCCCACAACTCACTTGTGTTCTACTCGTGCATATAACATCTACGCATAAAACCAGGCTCGGATGCCACTGTTGGGGAACGTAGTAATTTCAAAAAAAAATCCTACGCACACGCAAGATCATGGTGATGCATATCAACGAGAGGGGAGAGTGTTGTCCACGTACCCTCGTAGACCGAAAGCGGAAGCGTTATAACAACGCGGTTGATGTAGTCGTACGTCTTCACGGCCCGACCGATCAAGCACCGAAACTACGGCACCTCCGAGTTCTAGCACACGTTCAGCTCGATGACGATCCCCGGACTTCGATCCAGCAGAATATCGGGGAAGAGTTCCGTCAGCACGACGGTGTGGTGACGATCTTGATGTTCTACCGCCGCAGGGCTTCGCCTAAACACCGCTACAATATTATCGAGGACTATGGTGGAAGGGGGGCACCGCACACGGCTAAGAGATCTCAAGGATCAATTGTTGTGTCTAGAGGTGCCCCCTGCCCCCGTATATAAAGGATCCAAGGGGGAGGGGGCGGCCGGCCAAGGAGGGGCGCGCCAAGGGGAGTCCTACTCCCACCGGGAGTAGGACTCCCTTCTTTCCTAGTTAGAATAGGAGAAGGGGGGGAAGGAGGAGGGAGAGATAAAGGAAAGGGGGGCGCCGCCCCCCTCTCCTTGTCCTATTCGGACTAGGGGGGAGGGGCGCGCGACCCAGCCCTTGCCTCCTATCTTCCTCTCCACTAGGGCCCATGTAGGCCCATTAAGCCCCCGGGGGGTTCCGGTAACCTCCCGGTACTCCGGTAAAATCCCGATTTCACCCAGAACACTTCCGATATCCAAATATAGGCTTCCAATATATCAATCTTCATGTCTTGACCATTTCGAGACTCCTCGTCATGTCCGTAATCACATCCGGGACTCCGAACAAACTTCGGTACATCAAAACTCATAAACTCATAATATAACTGTCATCGAAACCTTAAGCGTGCGGACCCTGCGGGTTCGAGAACTATGTAGACATGACCTAGAACTGTTTCCGGTCAATAACCAATAGCGGAACCTGGATGCTCATATTGGCTCCTACATATTCTACGAAGATCTTTATCGGTCAAACCGCATAACAACATATGTTGTTCCCTTTGTCATCGGTATGTTACTTGCCCGAGATTCGATCGTCGGTATCTCAATACCTAGTTCAATCTCGTTACCGGTAAGTCTCTTTACTCGTTACGTAATGCATCATTCCGTAACTAACTCATTAGCTACATTGCTTGCAAGGCTTATAGTGATGTGCATTACCGAGAGGGCCTAGAGATACCTCTCCGACAATCGGAGTGACAAAACCTAATCTCGAAATACGCCAACTCAACATGTACCTTTGGAGACACCTGTAGAGCTCCTTTATAATCACCCAATTACGTTGTGACGTTTGGTAGCACACAAAGTGTTCCTCCGGTAAACGGGAGTTGCATAATCTCATAGTTATAGGAACTTGTATAAGTCATGAAGAAAGCAATGGCAACATACTAAACGATCAAGTGCTAAGCTAACGAAATGGGTCAAGTTAATCACATCATTCTCCTAATGATGTGATCCCGTTAATCAAATGACAACTCATGTCTATGGTTAGGAAACATAACAAATCTTTGATTAATGAGCTAGTCAAGTAAAGGCATACTAGTGACATTAAGTTTGTCTATGTATTCACACATGTATCATGTTTCCGGTTAATACAATTCTAGCATGAATAATAAACATTTATCATGATATGAGGAAATAAATAATAACTTTATTATTGCCTCTAGGGCATATTTCCTTCACTTCGCCCAGTCGGGATCCGGCGACGGCGGGAGGGAAGGCAGAGGGAGGTGGAGAGAAAGAGAGAGATCTGGATCGGGAGGGGAGACGGAGGGATCTGGATCGGGAGGGGAAGCGATGGAGGGGAGGTGGAGGCAGAGAGAAAGAGAGGGAAATACGAAGAGAAATTAATCCGTCATATGATTTATCTAAATTATTATCTTATAGGCATTTTGCATGCTTTTATCAATGTTATATTGTTACTTTTTAAATTGACATTTTACGAACCAGTGAACCAACAACCCGTGGTTAAGTGTCTATCCTTATAGGGGTGCGCAAAAAAAAATACTAACATTTTGTCGTTCTGATCAATGCACACGGGAAGGGTCGTTCTGACTCATCAGACCTTGAAGGTCCCATTAAAATATAATCAATCATCTCGCTCAAGGGGCATATGCATGTGTAAGAGAGATTCTCTCACAAGCTATAAAAGTCACACACACAAAAACTATAAAAGTCAAAGTATGGCAAGATCAGCTTAATTAAGCGCTTAACTTGCTGTTGTGTTTTGATCTAGCGTATACTTTACCGGTAACTACATATGGGCCCCGAGATCCGCTGATCTCTTTATCCAGTACTACGTCCCGAATGGTACTCCCTCTGGACATTTATCAGGACCCCTTTTATTTCTGACTAACTTTTGACCTAAAAATTTAACTATAAAATGTAAACTGTATGTCATAAAAATCATATTATCAGAAATCCCTTTCAAATACAAATCCAGCAGTATAATTTTTTATAGCATATACTTTATATTTTAGTAGTCTATAAACAGTCAAAGTCTAGCCCAAAATACAAACGGGCACAATAAATCCGGACGGAGTAGTACTCCCTCCGGTCCTTTTCAGTCTGCATATAAATTTCATTCGAAGTCAAGGTATCTCTACCAAACTTAGAAAGAAAAAAAGTGTCATCATTCACAATACCAAATTAACATTGCTAGATTCATTATGAAATGTAATTTCATGGTTTATATATTTGGTATTGTAGGTGTTGATATTTTTTAAAAAAATTGGTCAAACATTACAAAGTTTGGCTTGACCAAAATCTAATCCGAGGAGTAAAAAGGACAGAGGGAGTACTCCCTTCTTTCCAAAATATAAGGCGCGCGTTTACTTTTCTGGTATTCATCGCATAACTTTGACTATGATCTTTTACTTATTGCATGCCTACAAAATTATTATAAAGATGTATGAGATAAAATTGTTTTGCAAGACAAATATAGATACTATTAATACATGTTTAATCCATGTATTTTGGTATACATTAGTGGTTGAAATAGTGCATCAAAGACCTTGAAAAGTCCAACATAACTTATATTTTGAAAAGAACTATTTTAGTGCTAGATACGTATATTTGAGCGACAAGTAATTTTGAACGGACTGAGTACTTCTTAGTGAAAATATAAAGAGTACGCCCAAAAGTTTTCAAATAAAATCTAAACAGGTATAGTGTGTTGAAAATAAAATATAAATTTCTAAATTTCTATGAAGACAAACTACCAAAGCGATCTGGACACCGCCAAAAAAGAGAACGACATTAGCCAAGTTGCTTTTCATTCCCCTCTTGCAAGGCGATTGGGGAAATTCTTCCTCCCCTCGATATCCGTCGGCGAGCCTATGAATTCGCCTCCCCTCCGCTTCCCACTCCGGTGACAAGAAGGAATTCTAGTACCTCAACGCTGGCTAGTAGATAGCTAGGTAGGGTTTCAGTCTCGCACGGGCGGCACATCAAAAAATGATGGCGCTTCTTCCTCAAGTCAGTCTTCCGAGCACCAATTCGTCTAAAGTTCGCCCGTTGGGACGGGTTAGACGGAGATCCGGTATAGATTTCTACCAGCTCCTCGGGGCAACGAGGTTAGGGTTTTTCACGATGCATATGCAACTATGAGATTTGGTGTCAGATCTTCAGATTGATTCAATTATTCAACGACGAGAACTGTGGTTCCGGGGCGCTGGTCATGAGAAGCACATAGAGGAAGACTTCTCGGCTGTCACCAACAAGGCCAGGCCGGCTCTGATATGGAAGCAGCAACAACGACACATCAACGACTCATTCTGGCGGCGGCAATGGTCATTCAGTAGTCCATGGGTCTTAATGTAATTTTATTATGTTTGAGGTGTTTTGTACATTTGGTGATTTTTTATAATAGATCTCATCCTTTTCGGAAGAAGAGGGTGGGGGGGGGGGGGGGTAATAGGAACTGCAGACGACGACTCCGAATTGCAGAGGAGCACTCCTACGTCATACTACCTTCAATCCTTTTTACTATGCATATAACATTTGTCTGAAGTCAAACTTCGTAAAGTTTGACTAACTTTCTAGAAAAAAGTACCAACATTCACAATACGAAAAAAATATTATTGAATGTGTTATGAATTTAATTTTTATATAATGTAACTTTAGTATTGTAGATGTTGATGAAAATTTCAAATAAATATGGCCAAATATCATGAAATTTGACTTCAGAGAAATCTTATAAACAGAGTAAAAAAGGACTAGAAAGGATATGAACCAACCATAATCTTAAGAATCTCGGTTGAATATTCAGATTGTGTTGTAATGTATATACTTAACTTCAAACAATTACCTTCCCGTTTCGGCCCGACGTCACCCGACCGGCGCTCTTTCTTATTATCGTCGCCGCCGGCAAGTGCCTTGGCCGCGGCAAGGCTCACACACAAAGCGGGGTTGACAGTTCCCGGCTATGTGGTGAGGTGTCAAGATGGCGCGGCGGATCCCTTCATAGTGGCGGGGCCCTTGCGTTGGATCCAGGTCGTGACTTGACCTGGCTGAACCAAAAGCAACCGCATGCATGGTTCTCCTCTTCTCTCTTCTCTTAACTAGACAAATTATGATTAATTCGTGAATAGTGTTGGATGTTTCCCACCCTGCATCATGTGCCCGGATCACGTCTGGACATAAAAGCGAACATTTATGATGTTATTTATGGGTTAGTCGGTAGAGTTACGCCTCACAGCTAATTACTTAGCATTATTTGAAATTAATATAAGCACTTTGTTGTGTACCGGAACCAAGTAACCACAGTTTTTTTTTTCCAAAATACGAACTAGAAAATGTTGTAGTATTCATGAACCATGGTGTTTTGCGTTGCAGTTAGCTAGTTACTACAACTCTTAAAACCATGGTTTCTGAGAACTGTGATTCTTACAATTCTTTGGCTTCAAACATCGCCTGAATTTAACTTCAAAAAAACATCGCCTGAATTTATAAAAAATTCGAGCAGCTTAATTAGCAACAGTCAAGCCGTTCTCCTAGACTCCTAGTCTTGATTTATCCATTTCATGATTATTACATATACGTTTGCAGACGAGACCTGCTACACGAACGGACACCTGAGTAGGACGCTCATCGACTGGATCCCGGGCATGCCGCCGATCAGCCTCGGAGACATCTCCAGTTTCGTCCGCACCACCGACCCGGACGACTTCGGCCTCCATTTCAACATCGTGGAGGCCAACGGCTGCACCAAGGCCGGCGCGCTCATCATCAACACCTTCGACGCCCTAGAAGCCGACGTCCTCGCCGCCCTCCGCGCCGAGTACCCGCGCATCTACACCGTCGGTCCCCTAGGCTCCCTCCTCAGCCACCAGCTAAGGGGCGACGACGATGCCTCCGCCAGCGGCCTGAGCCTGTGGAAGCAGGACACCGAGTGCCTCGCGTGGCTGGACACGCAGCAGCCGGGCTCCGTCGTGTACGCCAACTTCGGCAGCCTTACGGTCCTCTCCACCGACCAGCTCGCCGAGTTCGCGTGGGGCCTCGTGGCCAGCGGCCACCCGTTCCTCTGGTCCATCAGGGACAACCTCGTCCCCGGCGCCGGCGCTGGCGTGAGCTCTCTGCCGGCGGAGTTCATCGCCGCGACGGCAGGGCGGTGCTGCCTGACCACCTGGTGCCCGCAGGATCGGGTTCTTGGGCACCCGGCCGTGGGGTGCTTCCTGACGCACAACGGGTGGAACTCCACCTGCGAGAGCGTGGCGACCGGCGTGCCGATGGTGTGCTGGCCGGGGTTCGCAGACCAGTACACCAACTGCAAGTACGCCTGCGAGGTGTGGGGCGTGGGCCTCCGGGTTGACGAGGAGGTGAGGAGGGAGCAGGTGGCCAGCCACATCAGGCATGCGATGAAGGCAGAGGAGATGAGGGGGAGCGCGGCTGAGTGGAAGGCCAAGGCGGAGGAGGCCGTGGCGCCCGGCGGGTTGTCGTGCGAGAACCTGCAGAGCATGGTCAGAGCGCTGGGCTGTGTCAAAGCTGCTGAAGTCCGAGGAGTTTAACTGACCGACCAGTATCGGGGTCACCCGGCCCTCAGGCAAAGTGTTCTCCGACTGCAATTGCATCAGTGATGCCAATAAAGTGCCTGTAAGGCTTAAGCCACTGCTCGTTATTTATTTTCGTACTCTATAATTCGAATATCCAACACAGCCGTTCGATCGCACCGTGATGCAGGAGTATATGCTTTTGGATCGTTTGATTGATGCGAATAAATGGATTTTGGGCACAAGCTTAGCTTGGTACAATTAATTCACGAATGTGATAAGGCCCGAACGTCACGTACAAGCGCATGACAAAACAGCATTTTTGATGATAAGTTTAGTGAAACGAGGATGACAATTTTAGTTCGCAGACATGATAATTTTATGCTTCAGTTTATTTTTTAACAGAAAATTACCGTGTGTGTCAACTAAATTGTTATCCTTGCATCACCAGAATTGCCATTGAAAATGTTCGATTTATCATTTCCATTAATTTAGACAATGGTGAAGGACGAAAAAGATTTAAAGCACGACAGACTCTGAAACATAACAAGTAAATTATATACACTACAATGCATATTTTTTTTAAAAGAGTGAAATTCTGTTTTTACGCTCTATTTTAACATTTTTGGCACAGACTACCCCATTTAATAGTTTCCTTTGAATTACCCCACCTAGCGTGAATCGTGCCGTTTTTAGTTTTTACACTCATTTAGTAAAAGGTTTGCCAGTTTTTATCCTATTTAGTGCTCTATCACCTGGATCTCGACCGTTAGGTACACGTGGCATGTCATACCGCAATTTGGTGTACGTATGCACCTCATTCACATCACCAAACTGCTGGGGCAAGCGGCTCGCTAAGATGGCGCAAAAAAAAAAAATCTATCATGTGAACCTGGAACATGTTGTAGATCTATATCACAATTCACGGGATCAGCTTTTTACCACTAGATGCACAGTCATAACAGTGGACATAGAGTTGGTGATGCGCGTTCCTATCTCCTTCCTGCGGACCTCTCAAACAGTTCCTCGTGGTTCCCTCGAACTTAGCAAAGATAATCCCATTGTTAGAGTCTGGGAAGAAATGGAGCAATCTCGGGGCGTCTGGATCTGGACCGTTGGATTAGGTGTCCAAAAGAATTGTGACCGTCGGATCTTCAGCTGAAATGATCCTGGTCGTCGGGTCGCTATCAACACTGCTACAATGAATAGTAGACTGCACTTATACACTCTCTCTGCCTTCACATATCACATTGACACGCGGGGCCCAGGCGGTGTGGGCCACGCCCGTCAGCGGCTCCGGATCACAGATCTTCTGGTGATTGTGTTTCTGTTGGAGAGGTTGTGCCACCGCCTGTGAATTTGGCGGCCCGCTGAGGGCAGTATTGTCATTCTCTCGGCGTAAAGATGAGGGGGTGCTCGAGTGGGTCACAATCCTAGCTATCATTCACGCGGCCCTCGACGGGCCGTCAACTGCACTCTCTTCTCCCCTTCCCTTGCGTCGCCGCTCTCCTCCCTCCTTCCCCTCGCGCCACCACCGCTCCATCTTCCTGAGCTCCCCCTTCCCCACCCCATCACCTCTGTCGATTGATCCCGGCGAGGAGGAGCAGCCAAGTTCTCCACCTTCATGTCTCTGCCGGTGTATCCCCCCAATCCACACCACGACCGCCAGATCCCACGTCTCTACCTTCTCATCTCGTGTCGTTCGCAGCCTTCGTCCCCGCTCCCCTGCCTGGCAGCGCTCCCTACATCCGCCGTCGCGGCGTCTTCTACTCCCGGCAGTCGACCTCAGGCCGCCGCTCCATCCCCCGTCGACCCTCCTCTCGAGCCGTTGCGGTGGCCTATGTGTTTTAGCGGTTCCATCACACCGGGCTGCCGCAGTCCCTGACCCGGGGTTTGGTGGGGGAGCTCACTACCATCCGACTCGGTGGTCTTCTTCCTCGCTTGCTTCTTGGGCGCCCTGTTCTGTACGAGCACCTGCCAGTGGTGGACAAGGATATCCAGCATGAACCACGCACCAGGAGGAGCTCAACTTCTGTTGCCTCTGCACGCCCCAGGTATAGCAGATCTACCTTTTTTTTATCTGTTCCAATAGAGTAGGTTGAACACCCACAACTCATTCTGGGTTCTTAAATTGTGTTTTCCTCTCTAATGTGCTCTCTTTATGCTTCAATTGATTCAACTTGGATTTTTTCTTCTATTGATTTGCAGGTTATACTAACTGAACTTCAGTTACCAAGAGTGTCACATATCTAGAAGCTGAGTGGGGAGAGAAGCTGATGCAAAAAGAAAAAGTATATGCTTCCTATTACTTATTGGAAAAATTATATCGTTGTTATTTCGTTAGGCTTATTGCTTCTCCTTTTGCTTCTAGTAATGTCATTTTTGCTTCTCACTTTGTAATAGTTATACTGCTAGTTAGTTTATGTTGTGCGACTTTAGTATTTTGCCAGGTCAATCATATGTTTTTATCTTGCTGCCGGGTCAAGAACACAAAGAATGTCAATCTGTTATGATTTATTTCCACTGTTATTTGTTTTCTTACAAAAAGTGTTGTTTCTGAAGGGGAAAATGCATTGTTGCTTTTTTGTGCAGGTTAGTTTGCACAAGGTGGGGGTAGTTTCTAAGATAGTCAAAGATTTCAGTCAAAGGCTTATGTTGTGTACCAAAAGAATCCTGAAAAATAGATAGAAGGTGGGTCCCATTGGAAATATGTTGAGCCTTTCAATTATGATCTAATATTTTGCATGAACATTTGATGCCTCAAGTGAAAAGTGTCGTAGAAAGCTTGGTGTTTTCTGATTTTATTTTTCCTAAATTTAAAGGTGACATGGATTCCTACTTAGGATTAGATGTGTTAGCCCAGACTCCAAGATATAAATATATCAGGTGCTCAAAGATACATATATGTGTTCACATTTAGAAGAAACGAGCATGCAGTAATTAAATGGACTATAGATGGACCTAGAGCACGTAGTTAATGGTAGGCATGATTTTAAGTTTTTTTTGTAAAATTTGCTTACCTTAAATCATTGTATTGTGTTGTCCATTTCTGCTTATGTTGAAGTTAGTGTAAAATCTGCTTACATACAGTTTTACTAAAGTGGATATCGTCGTGTGCCACCACTATGCGTCGGATCTCAAGGCTGGTGCTACTTCTTGAGCTTGCGTTGTTTTTTTTCCTAAAGAGAAAAGGGTGATGCAGCAAAGTAGAGATAAATATCTCCCTCAGTTAAGAACCAAGGTATCAATCCAGTAGGAGATACACGCAAGTCTCCGCACCTGCACAAACAATCAAACACTTGCACCCAACGCGATAAAGGGGTTGTCAATCCCTTCACGGTCACTTGCAAGGATGAGATATGATAGAGATAGATATAAAAGCTTACTAAAACGTAAAACAAAATAAAAGTAAATAAATTGTAGCAAGGTATTTTTGGGTTTTTTGGTTTATAAAACTGAAAATATACGATGGAAAATGGACCTGGGGCCCATAGGTTTCACTAGAGGCTTCTCTCTTGAAGGAAAATAATATGGTGGGTGAACAAATTACTGTCGAGCAATTGATAGAAAAGCGCAAAGTTATGACGATATCCAAGGCAATGATTATGAATATAGGCATCACGTCTATGTCAACTAGACCGAAATGATTCTGCATCTACTACTATTACTCCACACATCGACCACTATCCAGCATGCATCTAGAGTATTAAGTTCATAAGAACGGAGTAACGCCTTAAGTAGGATGACATGATGTAGAGGGATAAACTCAAGCAATATGATGAAAACCCCATCTTTTTACCCTTGATGGCAACAATACAAATACGTGCCTCGCTACCCCTACTTTGTCACTGGGTGAGGACATTGCAAGATTGAACCCAAAACTAAGCACCTCTCCATTGCAAGAAAAACAAATCTAGTTGGCCAAATCAAACCGATAATTCGAAGAAGAAAACAAAGGTATCAAATCATGCATATAATAATTCAGAGAAGATTCAAATAACATTCATAGATAATCTTATCATAAATGCACAATTCATCAGATCTCGACAAACACACCGCAAAACAAGATTACATCAGATAGATCTCCAAGAACATCGAGGAGAACATGGTATTGAGGATCAAAGAGAGACAAGAAGACATATAACTACTAGCTATGGACCTGTAGGTCTGTGGTAAACTACTCACGCTTCATCAGTAGGGCAATAGAGTTGATGTAGATGCCCTCCGTGATCGAATCCCCCTCCGACAGGATGCCGGAAAAGGCCCCAAGATGGGATCTTGCGAAAGCAGAGGCTTGCGGTGGCGGAAAAGTATTTTTGGTGGATGCTTTTGTTGGTTTGGAAATATTTGGGAGTTTATAGGCCAAAGATTAGGGTTGGAGGAGTGTCGAGGGGCCCACAAGCCATGGACGCCCCCCTAGGGCGCACCCTGAGGGCTTGTGGAGCCCTCGGGACTGCTACATCCAATTTGCATCATGCTTTATATTGATATTTTTTGCATTATGGGCTGTTATTACACATTATGTTACAATACTCATGCCTTTTCTCTCTTATTTTACAAGGTTTACATGAAGAGAGAGAATGCCGGCAGCTGGAATTCTGGACTGGAAAGGGGGCAAATTTGAGAGACCTATTCTGCACAACTCCAAAAGTCCTAAAAATGTATGGAGAATTATTTTGGAATATATAAAAAATATTGGGCGAAGAAAATACCAGAGAGGACCCACCAGGTGGCCACAAGCCTGGGGGGCGCGCCCTACCACCCTGGGCGCGCCCCTAGGGCTTGTGGGCCCCCTGGCAGGCCTCCGGTGCCCAACTTCTACTATATGATGTCTTTTGACCTGGACAAAATCAAAAGGAAGCTTTCGGGACAAAGTATCGCCGTCTCGAGGCAGAACCTGGGCAGAATCAATCTAGGGCTCCGGCGGAGCTATTCTGCCGGGGAAACTTCCCTCCCGGAGGGGGAAATTGAAGCCATCGTCATCACCAACGATCCTCTCATCGAGAGGGGGTCAATATCCATCAACATATTCACCATCACCATCTCCTCTCAACCCCTAGTTCATCTCTTGTATCCGATCTTTGCCTCAAAACCTCAAATTGTTACCTGTGGGTTGCTAGTAGTGTTGATTACTCCTTTTAGTTGATGCTAGTTGGTTTATTTGGTGGAAGATCATATGTTCATATCCTTAATGATATTTATTGCCCCTTTGATTATGAACATGAATATGCTTTCTGAGTAGTTATGTTTGTTCCTGAGGACATGGGAGAAGTCTTGTTATAAGTAATCATGTGAATTTGGTATTCATTTGATATTTTGATGAGATGTATGTTGTCTTTTGATGTCTACTACGCAACTTTATTCTTGTAGACACGTGTTGAGACTCCAAGCACAGAGTTTTGTAGGACAGTAGCAATTTTACCTCAAGTTTATCAATCAGTGGGAGGCGTAGGATGAAGATAGTCTCTCTCAAACAACCCTGCAACCAAATAATAAAAAGTATCTTGTGTCCCCAACAAACCAAATACAATGGTAAATTGTATAGGTACACTAGTTCCGCGAAGAGATGGTGATACAAGCGTAATATGGATAGTAGATATTCGTTTTTGTAGTAAGAACAATAAAAAAATAGCAAGGTGCAATTGATAAAATGGAGCACAAACGATATTGCAATGCTTGAAAATGAGGCCTAGGGTCCGTAATTTCACTAGTGCAATCTCCCAACAATGCTAATATAATTGGATCATAGAACCGTCCCTCAACGTGCGATGAGGAATCACTCCAAAGTTCCTATCTAGCGGAGAACATAAGAAGAAATTGTTTGTAGCTATTCTTTCCGATCGATCTATCCAAGAGTTCGTACTAAAATAACACCAAGTTATTCTTTTCGATCGATCTATCAAGAGTTCGTACTAAAATAACGTTAAGTTATTCTTTCCGATCGATCTATCAAGAGTTTGTACTAAAATAACACCAAAGAAAATTCAAATTCATAATACTCAATCCAACACAAAGAACCTCAAAGAGTGCCCCAAGATTTCTATCAGAGAAACAAAAGACGAGAACGTGCATCAACCCCTATGCATAGATTACCCCAATGTCACCTTGGGAATCCGTGAGTTGAGTGCCAAAACACATATCAAGTGAATCAATATGATACCCCATTGTCACCACGAGTATTCATATGCAAGACATATATCAAGTGCTCTCAAATCCATAAAATTATTCAATCCGATAAAACGAAATTTCAAAGGGAAAACTCAATTCATCACAACAAGATAGAGAGGGGAAAACACCATATGATCCGACTATATTAACAAAGCCCGCGATACATCAAGATCATGACATCTCAAGAACACGAGAGAGAGAGAGAGAGAGAGAGAGAGAGAGAGAGAGATTAAACACATAGCTACTGGTACAAACCCTCAGCCCCGGGGGTGGACTACTCCCTCCTCATCATGGTGGCCACCGGGATGATGAAGATGGCTACCGGTGATGATTCCCCCTACCTACAGGGTGCCGGAATGGGGTCTAGATTGGTTTTCGGTGGCTACAAAGGCCTGTGGCAGCAGAACTTCTGATCTAGGTTAACCCCGAGGGTTTTTGGAATATTTGTGAATTTATAAGGTAAAGAGGGGGTGCGGGAGGTCACCGAGGGTGGGCACAACCCACCTGGGCGCGCCTGGGCCCCCAGGCGCACCTTGGTGGGTTGTGCCCCCCTCGGGGCACCCCCAGGTGCTGCTTTGGCCCATTGGTGGTCTTCTAGTCCATAAAAATCCACAAAAAGTTTCGCAGTGTTGGGACTCTGTTTGATATTGATTTCCTGCAATGTAAAAAACAAGCAAAAACAGCAACTGGCACTGAGTCAACAGGTTAGTCCGAAAAAATGATATAAATTTGCTATAAAATGATTGTAAAACATCAAGAATGATAAAATAACAGCATGAATACTTCATAAATTATAGATACGTTGGAGACGTATCAGCATCCCCAAGCTTAATTCCTACTCGTCCTCGAGTAGGTAAATGATAAAAGAAATAATTTATGAAGTGTGAATGCTAGCAAAGTGCATAAGTTTGATCAATGATAATTTCAATCACTTTTCCTAGCATCATAACAGCAATTCTTTCTCATAAAATTTCTCATGTTAAAGTAGCAACCAATTCACATGTTAAGGTTCAAACAATGAATTCTCTTGAAACTCAACAACCTATGTTCTCAGTCACCAAGCAATTGCAATTCAACTTATTCAACAGAGTCTAAGTAAGAGCTCCACATACTCAACCATCATATAGTCTTCTATGATTACTAACACTCACCGCGTACACATGAGCAAAACGTTTCAACCGGACACATAGAAAGATAGGGGCTTATAGTTTCACCTCCCAACGTATTCTCCTCAGGGGTGATGTCAACAATAATAACTCATGCTACCCATATTCAACTAGACATATGTGCCTAGATCTTTCCTCACCACATGATGCTTGCCAAAGGAGAAAAAAAATAAAAAAGGAACAGAGAGAAAAACTTTGACTCTTGCATAAAAGTAAATACATAAAAGTAAAAGATAGGCCCTTCGCAGACGGAAGCAGAGGTTTCCATTCGCTTTTTGTTTGTATGCTCAATCCCTTAGTGCAAAAGAACGTCAGGTTATATTGCCCCTAATGGTGCACAAAAGTAGGGGCCCTCTTTTGTGCCCCTTCTCCTGTGCACGGGTAGTTAGAGCCGCACCCGCGACCACACTTAGCAGGGCAGAGGAGGGAAGCAGAAGTGCAAGGCTACCAGAGCAGCGCTCCAACCAAGGGCACTGAAGACGGAGCAATCAGATAGGATTCCTCCCAGCAAGACCCTTGCCGGGGCGGCCTACACAGCCCCGGCAAGAGCCTTTCTAGGGCAGCTCGTCCAGCGCCAACATCGCAGCCACCCTTGAGCCTGAGAGTTCCGACACCATCGACAGCATTGGAACCAAGGCTCGGGAAGTGCCTGCATGGTGGCATGCAGATCTTTGTGAAGACAGAGAGCCTACAAATCCTAGATGAGGACCAGAAAGCAAGACAATCGCAAGGCTTGTTGCCGAGGATGCCCACGAGGCCCCGGCAAGGCTCCTTGCCGAAGACACTCGCAAGGCCCCGGCAAGATTCTTGCCGAGGGCGCTCACAAGGCCCCGGCAAGACCCTTGTCGGGGATATACGCGAGACCGCGGTAAGACCTTGCCGCCCCATCGCAACCCCAGCTTAGCGGTCAACCCACCAACTGAAGCAAGTACTCACATGGCAGTACGTGGGTACTAATCCAACTAGCCAAACACCTGCGTGGTGGCATACAGATCTTCGTGAAGACCCTACCACCATGCCAACTCAGCAGCCTGCCAGCCTACATGGCGCTACATGCCTCGTTGGCCTGGACGCGTGTCGGAGCAAGGCGGAGCAGCGACGGACGAGACGGGCCTCGTTACCACCCCCGATAAAGCAAGTGGACACCTAAATAGCGCATTTAATGCACGTTGTCTTGTAATGACATGCGATAAGCTTGTACACTGTGTACCTTTCCACCTCCTGTGTGCCACTGTGGCAGCCCCTTTTGACTATAAAAGGAGGCCCGAGGCATACTGAAGAAGGATTCGGATCTTTTGAACGACACTCGCACCGTAGCTAGTTCAACAACTCAAGAACACTCAAATATACACCAATGCAGGACTAGGGTATTATGCATCCTCGCAGCCCGAACCTAGGTAAACGATCCTCGTGCTGGCTTCTAGACTCGCTCTTCGCACAACCTCGCGCCCAACCATAGCAAAAGGGATCCTAGTGATCCCATAGGTGTCGTTTCCCACGACATCTCTGGCGCGCCAGGTAGGGGGCGCAGTTTTGAAAATGCGGTCTAGCAGTTAGTTTAGCAGTCCTTCATCGCCATGGCTCCCAAGAAGAAGGCGATCACGGCGATCGGTTCATCCAGAGCCGAACGGCCCGTGCCAGGGCGGGCGGGCGACGGGGTGGTCGCGGATGGAAGCCGAGGCGCGGCCCGCGAACACCCACATCGCTCTGGCAGCCAAATCTTGGCGAGCAGCGTCGTTCATGTACGAGACAATGAGCCGCACGCCACCAAGTACAAAGACGGAGTCGTGCCCCCCGCAGGCGGCGCGGGACCCTCCAAGGGCAGCGTCGTGCCACCGACAGGCGGCATGGCGACCTCCAAGACGCCTACGCCGGCGCCCGCAGCATGCTCCTCTCAAGTTGAGCGCGACGAGCAGCGCTACCGCACCAGTAACCCCGGGCGCTGCCGCGGGAAGAGTCCTATGCTTCATTCACGGGACGTAGAAGACCAGCATGCATGCTGAGGCGCTGGCGAAAATGGCGTGCAGCCGCAAGGCCGTGATAGGGCTCCTTCTAACGTGGTAAGAAGTTGGAGCGCGTCACAGTCCACGTAGCTTTCGCCACGACCCTCGCCAGCAGAGGCCTTAGCGCACGCAGTTGCTCCTCGACTTCCCTCCTGCTGCGGAAAAGCTCGACGAGTGGAGAGCCACCATCCGGAGCCTCGTCGGCATTGCCAACAAAGACAAGCCACAGCCAATGGGGCCCTCAGGCCGACGCTCTGTCGAGCCACCGCACGCTAGTGGTGGAAGGACCGGAGGCGCTGCGGCCACGGTGCATTCTCCTCCTCCACGCCAGTTACTGCGGGTGCCAGTCCGTCGGACGACGCTTGTGATAACATTTCCATAGCGTCGTCCGACCCACAGGCCCATCGTGATCAACGCCAAGTTCTTCGGGAGCGATCCCATGAAGACGCTCGAACCACTATCGAGCGGTGGCGCGAAGCGCGCCATCAGTCAGATAGGCGAGCAGGCCCCACTATGGACCACCCAGCTCTGGGGGCTCCGAAGGCCTACCTTACGAGGTGGGTTGCCCATCCTTTACCTGCAAGCTGCGGCAGTTCCAGTGGCCCACTCACGGCACGTTCAAGCCTGACGTTGGCGAGAAGTACAACGGCAAGACTCACCCGTCGGAGTTCCTTATCATCTACACCATCACGATGCAAGCTGCCGGAGCTCGCGACGACAAGGTGCTTGCCAATTACTTCCCGTTGGCGCTTAAACCCAACATCATGTCATGGTTGATGTACTTGCCAGTGGATTCTATTTCTTCTTGGTCGGATTTGTGCCATGAGTTTGTTGGCGCCTTTACGGGAGGCCACCAAGCTCATGGCCAGGCAAGCGACTTGCATATCATTCCCCAGAAAGAAGGCGAGAACCTACCCAAGTACATACAGAGGTTCAACCGGGTGCAGTACAACATCCCAGACGTTCATCCCGCCGCTATCATCAGCGCATTCCATCAGAATGTGCGCAACCGCAAGATGCGTGAAGAGTTGGCGATGAACAAGGTGAAGGATGTGGCAGAACTCTATGTTCTAGCCGATAGGTGTGCTCGGGATGAAGAGGGAAGGAAGTACCCCGGCGAAGATGCCGGTGTGGAAACCGATTCCTCAGACTAAGACGCTGCCGCCCCGACAAAGAAGGGCCGACGTCACAACAGAAAGCGCAAGGGCAAGGTCGTGCTTGCCGTCGAGGGATCCGACGACGCCGGCGCTGCCAAGAAGACCAATGCAGATGACCCCTGCAAGGAGGTTGACGGATGCACTGCTTGTCGGGCCTTGGCGGCTGCCAAAAATCCAGGAGGCTCCGACAAGCAGTACTGCAAGATCCATCGCACCAAGGGCCATGACCTCCAGAATTGTCGGCAAGTCAAGCAGCTCGCAGAGAAGCAGAGAGCCGAATATGAGAGACGAGATAAGGAGAAAGCCAGGATGGTGCTGAGGGATCCATCAAGAAGCATGGCGGCCAAGCTGGCCGCAGCGGCAAAGATAATCAACAAGAAAGGCCCGCCCGAGCCCGCGACAAGAAGCAAGAAGACGATGATCATGACGAGGACAACGAGTCCGGCGAGCATGAGTTCCAGAAAGCTACAGAGCCCATGTGCGTCAACGGTAGCGCCTCGCTACACACCTCTCACCGCCAGCTCAAGCAGTGGGCGCGTGAGATCACAGCAGTGGATTCCATCGTTCGATGCTCAAAGGCCACTGAAGTGGTCCAGCACGCCTATCATTTTTGACACCAAGGACCACCCTGATCGCACAACTGCGGTTGGGTGTTTGCCGTTGTTGGTTTCACCAACAATACACAACCTCAAGGTGACAAAAATGCTAATTGACGGCAGGGCCGGTCTGAACTTGATCTCGCCCGTTGTGATCAAAAGGCTGCAGATTCCTGATGGAGACCTCGAAGAGACGGGCACGTTTCAAGGAGTCAACCCGGGAAGAAGCCAGCCGAAGGGTAAGGTCACGCTACCCGTGACATTTGGAGGCGAGCTGAACTATAGGACAGAGAGGATTTTTTTATGTCGCCGAGATCCCCTTGCCCTACAACGGAATCCTCGGCCGCCCAGCACTAGCCAAGTTTATGGCGGCCTCACATTATGCCTACAACACGCTGAAGACGCCTGGGCCGATGACCATCATTACCGTCGCCTCTGACAAGAAAGACGCGCTGATCTGTGCTGACCAACTCTACCGGGAAGCAGTTGCAGCGACTGCCGCCAAGGCACTTGCTCCTGCCGCCGAAGCCCCAGGAGGGAAGAAGACCGGCAAGACCTCTCGCACCCACTCCGGCAAGCGCACCTCTTCGGAGTGATGTGCTCCCGTCGAGGACGTGATAGAGAGCTCCACCGGCAAGAGCAAGAAATCCAGGGCTGCGCCGCCAGAGACCAAGAAGGTGTCCATCAAGGAGGATGGCACGGGAGGGGCTTTCACCATAAGCTCCACCCTTGACAGCAAATAGAAAGCGCGCTCATCACCTTCCTGCGGGCGAATGTCAATGTGTTTGCATGGCAAGCATCCGACATCCCCGGTGTTCCCAGGGAGGTGATTGAGCACCATCTTGTTGTCTGCCCTCATGCGCGACCCGTCAAGCAGAAGGTCAGGAAGCAAGCTTTGGAGCGGCAAGAGTTCATCACAGAGGAGATCAGGAAGTTGGAAGCGGCGGGCTTGGTCAGAGGAGTGCTCCACCCAACGTGGTTGGCCAATCCAGTAGTGGTGCGCAAGGCAAATGGGAAATGGAGGTTGTGTATTGATTACACAGACATCAATAAGGCTTGCCCAAAAGATCCTTTCCCTTTGCCGCGCATTGACCAGATTGTGGACTCCACTGCCGGGTGTGACCTTCTGTCATTCCTTGACGCTTACTCAGGATACCATGAGATCTTTATGACAAAAGAAGACAAAGAGAAGACCGCGTTCATCACCCCATGTGGTACGTATTGCTTTATGTGAATATCTTTCGGGTTGAAGAATGCTAGTTCGACATTTGCAAGAGCAGTCCAAATTGGTTTTGAACCTCAACTACATAGAAATATGGAAGCTTATATGGATGACATAGTGGTCAAAACCAAGGACAAGGCAACACTCATACAAGATTTAGAAGAGACGTTTGCAAATTTGCGCAAGATCAACCTCAACCTAAACCCTGAGAAGTGTGTCTTTGGCGTTCCGTCCGGCAAACTTCTCGGGTTCTTTGTGTCACAGCATGGGATCGAGGCGAATCCAGACAAGATTAAGGCCATTGAGCAGATCAAGGCGCCTAGGCGGATCAAGGATGTGCGTTGGCTTGCTAGCTGTGTTGCCGCCATGAGCAGATTCATCTCCAAGTCTGCTGAGTGCGCCCTCACCTTTTTCAAAATCTTGAAAAAGGCGGTCCCGATGGAATGGACCCCAGAGGCCGAAGCAGCACTGCAGGATTTGAAGAAATACCTCCCCTCTACGCCAATACTAGTTGCGCCTAAAACACAAGAGTCGTTGTTGCTGTATCTAGCAGAAACAAATCAAGTGGTCAGTGATGCGCTAGTGGCGCAGAGGGAGGTCAATGCGGGAGTGATAGAAACGGCAGGGCTGACTAGTGGTGAGATAGGAGAATCTGACGCCACCGGAGCAGAAGCGACGCAACCAAATGAAGTAGTGCAGAAGAAGAAGATGATGCAGCACCCGGTCTACTTTGTCAGCTCCCCTTGCAGGGGGCTAGATCAAGGTACTCCGTTGTGCAGAAATTGCTCTTCGGCCACCTTATGGCCTCGAGGAAGCTGCGTCATTACTTCCAAGCACACGAGATCACCGTCGTCACCCGCTTCCCGTTGCAACGGATATTGCATAACCCAGACGCGACCGGGAGAATCGTGGAATGGGCCTTGGAACTGCCGAGCTTTGGTTTGAAGTTTGAAAGCACTTTGACAATCCAGAGTAGAGTCTTGGCAGAATTCATTGCAGAAGGGACCTCAACGCCCAACGAAGAGATCCAGGAGACCACTCTCCCTGACAAGGAAACAAGTTGCGACTGGGTTATGTACTTTGACGGGGCTTTCTCGCTGCAAGGCGCCGGTGCTGGTGTACTGCTCGTCGCACCCACCGGAGAGCACCTCAAGTATGTAATCCAGATGCACTTTCCCAGGGAGATGTCAACAAACAACACTGCCGAATACGAGGGGTTGCTTGCCGGTCTCAGGATCGCGGCAGACCTCGGAATCATGAAGCTCATCATCAGGGGGGATTCACAGCTTGTCGTCAAGCAAGTTAATAAGGATTACCAGAGCCCGTTGATGGAGGCCTACGTAGATGAAGTGAGGAAGCTGGAGCAGCATTTTGACGGTATACAAGTGGAGCATGTTCCCCGAGTGGAGAACGGCATCGCCGACTACTTGTCGAAACGCGCTGCCCTCAAACTTCCTATGGAACCAGGTACCTTCATGCTTTGATTAACTCAACCATCTGTCGAACCATCGACAGAGCAGAAGAACCGGAGAAATCAGGCCCCGACAAGTACTTTTTTGCCGAGTTCCCAGGAGCCGCCGGCAAAGATGTTGCCGGGGACACTGAGCCTGCCATGGGGGGACAGACTCCGGCAGGGCGCCAAGCCCTGGCTATAGAGACAGTCACCCCTGTGGCGGAAGAGATGCCTTTGATCCTTGCCATCGAGCCTCAGGCTCCGGCATGGGCACAACATACCGTTCGATTTATCCAAATCGGGGAACTCCCTGAGGAGCAGGAAGAAGTGGAGAAAGTAGCCCGTCGGTCTGCCATGTATCAGTTCGTCGACGACGTTCTGTACAGGAAAAGACCAAACGGTGTGAAATTGAAGTGCATTCCCCAGGAGGAAGGACTGGAGCTGTTGGCAGAGATACACGGAGGCATATGTGGCTCGCACATAGGGTCGAGAGCCCTTGCCGGCAAGGCATTCCGGCAAGGTTTCTTCTGGCCCACTACCCTCCAGGATGCAATGGCACTGCTAACCAAGTGTGAAGCGTGTCAGTTCCATTCAAAGAAACTTCATCAACCAGCTCAAGCTCTCCAAACAATCCCTCTTTCCTGGCCATTCTCGGTCTGGGGTCTCGACATACTGGGCCCCTTCCCCCATGCTGTCGTGGGCTTTGAGTACTTGTACGTTGCAATCGACAAGTTCACAAAGTGGCCAGAGGTGGAAGCAGTGAGAAAGGTGACAGCGCAATCAGCCGTCAAGTTCTTCAAAGGGCTAGTCTGCCGTTTTGGGGTACCAAACAGGGTCATCATCGACAACGGCACACAGTTCACAAGCCGCACCTTCGTGCAATACATTCAAGACCTCGGCAGCAAGGTCTGTTTTGCTTCTGTTGCACACCCACGAAGCAACGGCCAGGCTAAGAGAGAAAATGTTGAAGTATTGCGAGGCCTCCGGACAAGGACTTTTGATAGGCTACACAAGTGCGGAAGGCGCTGGATTGATGAATTACCGGCAGTTCTTTGGTCAATCAGACCGACACCAAATCGAGCCACCGGCCAGACACCTTTCTCCCTCGTTTACGGGGCAAAAGAAGTTCTCCCCATGGAACTCACATACGGTTCACCCCGAGTGCTCGCTTATGATGAGCTTGAGCAAGAGCAATTGCGGCAAGATGATGCAACGCTCCTTGAGGAAGATCGTCTTCGGGCGGCTGGTTCATGCCCGAAGCTTTGAGGAAGGCGACCTTGTTCTTCGGCGCGTTCAGTCGGCCAAGAATTCCAACAAGTTGACGCCGAAGTGGGAAGGCCCTTATTGGGTAATACGAGTCACCAGGCCCGGCGCGATCGCTCGAGACCAAAGATGGTATTCCATAAGCAATTCTCGAACATCAAACTTTTTCACAAGTTTTACCCGTAAGCGCGGTTGCCCCCCAGCAGGCCACCTTTTTTGTACAAGCCTTGCCGGCAAGGCATGTAACCTTTGTACAAAGCCGAGCATGCACTCGAGCATAAATAAATGAAGCGCTGGTGCCCTAAGTTTTAGCATGCATGCTAGGTTGAGTCTCTCCCTTGGTTAGGGTTGATAGTGCTTAGCGGCGACTAACCCCTAGCCCAGAGGTCGGGTGCGCGTCTCTCTGTTCCTTCCCGTCCTTTTTGGTTCGCAGGATACATGAACATTTCTGCTGAGCTATTTGGAGGAAATAGAACAGGTCGGCGCCCCGACCCCAGCAAGCCAAGGTTGTCGGGGGCTGCAGACCCAAAGATCCGACCACGGCAAGCCAAGATTGCAAGGGGGCTGTGAAATCAGATAAGTCTTTCATCCCCCACTTCCATATGAAACTTGAACGTACGAGACTTCGCTCACCCTTATACCATCATGTTCCCTCTTTCCCGTGTCCAAAAACCTTAGTTTGGGCCGGGACTTGGTCGTAGTGCGGTGGGAAAGGAACTGGCGAAGGGTCCAATCCTACTCTGCCCCTACCTCTGCCAAGAGCGTGACTGTAGTAGAGCTATGGGGAAGGAGGACGGCAAGGTCTGTTGCCGGGTCACAATGTTTATCTTAAGATAACGAGGACTCGTTCCTTGGTGCGGGCCTCGCCCACGCGCAAAAGAAACCCCTCAAACACCCTTCTCTTCATTAATACGTTGTTGACAAGTACAATTCATGCGGAATGCATACATGAGTAGGGGGGTTACAAGGTTTAAATCTTACTAAGGCCCGTAGGCTTAAAAGCTAAAATAAGATAAGATGCCTGTAATCCCTTTCTTGTCCCTCTCCTCAGGAAACGAAACAAGATGGCAGAAGGGCAAAGGAGCGCCTAGGCAAGGTACGAGCAAAAGAAAACACCAAAAGAACATCCCGGCGGCCGTCCAAAAGAGAGCTGGTGATGATGGTGCCGGGAGAAGAGCCGAATGATGAGGCAGCGGGCCGGCAATACGCGATGAAGGCATCGGTGCCTGCGTACTCCGACTTGACGGCCCACCGCTCGCCTTCTTCATCTTCCCCGGCCTTCCCACGCCAACCGCCCAAGAAAACGACCCCGAGAAGTTCAAGGAGCTGGCGATTCCGGCGTCGCCCAGGGACAGCGTGTCCGACGCCTAGTCGGACCCATCATCCTCCCGCCCGCTACCCTCATCGTCGCTGTCGCTGTCCTCCTCGTCACTCTCGCCTGAAGAGGAGCTTTCGCCATCGGTCGAGCTCTCGACACAGCACCCTAGCCTGTGTCCCGAGCGCTCGAAGACCTTGACGGAGAGCAGGTCGCTCTCCGCTAGCTTGAAGTAGAGGACGTGCACATCCATCAAGCAATGGGCACGTGCGAAGGTTTTCCAGTCCTGACGAAGAAGCATCACATGAGGGGAAGGGAACCATGTGTTCACCCGCATGTTGCCATGGCAACACCCCTCCATGTGAAGCCTTAGCCTCGGTGTCCGGTCGATCTCCAGCACCCTCGCAAGCGCTTCGGGAAGACGAAGGACATGACCGCTCGACGAAGCAGGAGGAGATGTAGGGGGAGATGGCGACAGAGATGGTGATGACACGGGAGTCCCCCGTCCACGCCCGCCTCTGCCTCGACCACCTCGCCGACCACGGCCCCCGCCTCTGCCTCTGCCTCTAGCGTGGCCTTCACCTTGGGCGTCCGGCTCTTCTTTGACCGCCACCACCCTCTGGCGGGAGGAAGACCTGGTCGCCTCCCCAGGGGCACGGCCACGACCACGCCCTCTCGCCATGACAAAGGGAAGGAAATAGATCAGACTGAGAGAAAATGGGTGTGAGAAGACGCTGTCCCTCTCCCTTTGTATAGAGGGACGAGGCCGAATGAGCCTCGGGGCGACCGCCCCAACCAGCCAATCCAACCACCGGAGGCGCGAAGAGATAGGACCGACCCGCTGCCCCAAACAGTGACGCCCGGCCCCCCTCCCCAGCATTAAAACCCATGCCTTTTGTGTCCACCGCCTGCCCTCCCGGCGCATGGAGGACACGTGGCGGGCGAGCCAGGGCTCAGATGGCAAGTGGAGCGGCCGTTTCACACCCCATGATCATGGGGCGTGGGTGCCATGATGGCCACGACCCGAGTCTACTTAGTAAATGAGTCACGCCCCTGCAACTTCCTCTATTTTTATGAGGAGAACACGGACCGCCTCTTTACTATTGAAACCATGGAGTGACACAAGCACGTTGCGGTCACTCCGCACACGACCCCCACGCCACGCACGACCCCCATGTCATGCATTCAACGCGGGTCGTGGGGAAGCGCAACCAACGGAGAAGTTACTGCAGTAAAACTCCGCCCCACGTGCCCGCGCACCATTTTGGGCCTAGCCCAACAACACGTTGCGCTTATGTGTGGCCCAGGCCCGGGGGCTCCTGACGGTGCACAAAAGCAGGGGCACTCTTTTGTGCCCCTTTACCTGTGCACGGGCAGTCAGGGCCGCACCCGCGACCACACTTAGCAGGGCAGAGGAGGGAAGCAGAAGTGCAAGGCTACCAGAGCAGCGTTCCAACCAAGGGCACAGAAGACGGAGCAATCAGACAGGCTTCCTCCCGGCAAGACCCTTGCAGGGGCAGCTCACCCAGCGCCAACATCACAGCCACCCTTGAGCCTGAGAGTTCCGACACCATCGATGGAATTGGAACCAAGGCTCGGGAAGTGCCTGCATGGTGGCATGCAGATCTTTATGAAGATAGAGAGCCTACAAATCCTAGATGAGGACAAGAAGACAAGACAATTGCAAGGCTCCTTGTCGAGGATGCCCACGAGGCCCCGGCAAGGCTCCTTGCCGAAGACACTCGCAAGGCCCCGGCAAGACTCTTGCCGAGGGCGCTCACAAGGCCCGGGCAAGACCCTTGCCGAGGGCGCTCACAAGGCCCGGGCAAGACCCTTGCCGGGGATATACGCGAGATCGCGACAAGACCTTGCCACCCCATCGCCGCCCCAGCTCAGCGGCCAACCCACCAACTGAAGCAAGTACCCATGTGGCAGTACGTGGATACTAATCCAACTAGCCAAACACCTGCATGGTGGCATACAGATCTTCGTGAAGACCCTACCACCACGCCAACTCAGCAGCCTGCCAGCCTACATGGCGCTGCATGCCTCGTTGTCCTGGACGCGTGTCGGAGAAAGGCGGAGCGGCGATGGACGGGACGGGCCTCGTTACCGCCCCCGATAAAGCAAGTCGACACCTAAGTAGCTCATTTAATGCATTTTGTCCTGTAATGACAGGCGATAAGCTTGTACACTGTATACCTTCCACCTCCCGTGTGCCACTGTGGCAGCCCCTTTTGACTATAAAAGGAGGCCCGAGGCGTACTCAAGAAGGATTCGGATCTTTTGGACGACACACGCACCGTAGCTAGTTCAAGAACTCAAGGACACTAAAATATACACCAAAGCAGGACTAGGGTATTACGCATCCTCACGGCCCGAACCTAGGTAAACGATCCTCATGCTGGCTTCTAGACCCGCTCTTCACACAACCTCACGCCCGCCAACCGTAGCAAAAGGAATCCCAGTGATCCCATAGGTGTCGTTTCCCCCGACAGCCCCTATGATAGCAACCTTTATTATGCAGTCTGCCGCTTTTATTATTTGCCATCACAAGTTCGTACAACGCTCAATTTTCTCTTACACTAAATGATCTAACACTTTTAGAAGCAATTTTTATTGCCTTATTGCACCGATGACAACTTACTTGAAGGATCTCACTCGATCCTTAGGTAGGTATGGTGGATTCTTGAAAATAAGATTTGGGTTTAAGGGTTTTTGGATGCACAAGTAGTATCTCTACTTGGTACGGAGTTTTTGGCTAGCAAATATGGGGGCAAGCACCACATGTTGAAGGATCTATGACAATATAACTTCTATGTGAATATGAACAAACATAAACCATTGCGTTGTCTTCCTTTTCCAACGTCAACAATTTTGGCATATAATATTTTGATGGGGGCTCACAATCACAAAAGATTTCCACGATAGTGTATTTGCATATGAAAGTTCTCTTCTTTCTACTAGTCATTCATGAATTGCTTGTATGGCCAATATTGTGATTGTCAAGCTTCAAAAGATTTCACTTTCTAAACCCAATGTGAAGCTACCACTAGGCATGATATGCACATATAATTTCAACTTCATGATATTCAATTCATTCAACAATTTACTCATAGGATATAAGTGAAGCACAGGAGTAAATGACAAACTACTCAAAAAATATATAAGTGAAGATCAAACGAGTAGTTAAGTAAATGGGTAGCTATTTGAGGACTCTCTCTTATTTATTAACTTTCAGATATAAGTATTTTATTGAAACAGCAAGCAAAACAAAATAAAATGACTTTTCAAGAATAGCACAACTCATGTGAAGAAGTAAGAACTTAGGCCCAATCGATACTAACCAATAATTGTTGATGAAGAAAGGTGGGATGCCTACCGGGGCATCCCCAAGCTTAGATGCTTGAGACTTCTTAAAATATTATCTTGGGATTCCTTGGGCATCCCCAAGCTTGAGCTTTTATGTCTACTTAATTCCTTTTATATCATGGTTTCCCTAAATCTTAAAAACTTCATCCACACAAAACTCAACAAGAACTTGTGAGATAAGTTAGTATAAACTAATGCAAAAACCTTATCATTCTTTACTGTAGCAAATCACTAAAATTATTATTCAACATTGCATATTAAATGCCTCTTCATATTTTTTTTCGAGAGTACGCCAATGGCGTACCATATTTTTGTAGACGAAAAGAGAGTTAATTACAAGATGCCCGTCCCCGATGCGAACAATCTGGGACGAGAAACACACACCTATACCAACTCCACACTCGCTAAGCTAACCCCTCACAAAACGTTGTAGACCTCCTGCTCCAAGCCATGTATGCCTAATGCAAAAATCTTATCATTCTCTACTGTAGCAAATCACTAAAATTATTATTTAACATTGCATACTAAATGCCTCTGCATATTTAATAGTCCTGTCCTTAAATAGAATCATTAAACACGTAAACATATGCAAACATAAGAGCAATCTGCCTAAACATGACAGTATGTAAGAGCAACTCCAATGGGGCGACCCATTTTGTCCGCCGCCGTCCGTTTGGGTCGGCGCGGACAGAAAAGTCGGCCCAACGCACCGACTCAAACGGACGCGCGTCCGCTTTCGTCCGTCTGCCGACACATTCCCGGCCCATTTTTTAGCCGGATTTGCATCGGCGCGGCCAAGAGACGAACGCGCGCGCGCTCGCCCTCTCTCCTCCCCGGGCCCGCTAGTCGGTGTCACATTGGCCTCTCCACATCAAACAGCACACCCTCGCCCTCCTGCTTCGTCGCCGACGCCGCCAGCCATTTTTTCTGATAAAAAAGGATACATAGATAGTTCTAGCGTACACAGATAAAAGAAAAGACCAACTACTCGTTGCTTTCCGACTCCGACTCGGTAATGTCCTCCTCCGACGTCTGAATGTAGGCGCCAGCATGCTGCTCGTCTTTGAAGTCCCAACACGACGTTTCTCGTAGCTTCAGTTTTAATTGAGCGGCCTACTTCCGCGCACGCTTGTCCTCCCGATAGGCGGCTCGCTCTGTCCTCCTCGCGTCCCTCTCCGTCCACCTATGCTTGTAGAACTGGCGCTCATCGAGGATGTCCTGCGGGAAGCGTTCGCGCCACACCACCATGGCTTCCACGTCCATCCCGGCGATGGCGAGGCGACGCTGCCGCCTCCGGTGGACATGCAATCCTCGTCGGTGAAAAGCCGCGGGAGAGGCGCGAGATCCTGCGCCCGCTGGCTCGACACGTCGAGAAAATTCATATCCCGACGAGGCCTCAGGAGGCGCCACGCCACCGCATCATGCGCGCGGGCCGCCTCCTCTGCGGTGTCGAAGGTACCGAGGATGAGGCGTTTCTCGCCAAACCAGATCTCGGAGGAGAAGGCTCCGGAGCCGCACTCGCGGACTCCGCGGAAATCCGAAGCGCCCAGGCGGCGCATCGACATGGTAGCGCAGAGGCGGCGAGGCTAGTGAGAGCGGGCGAGACGAGTGGGGGGCGGACAGAGTGTGGAGGGAGCGCCTTCTTATAACAAACGCCGGCCGCGGCACGCGCGAACCTTTCCCGCGCGCTGGAGCGCCAAAACCAGCGCGCGCTAGGCCGCTTTTCCCTCGCGCGCGCGAACCTTTCCCGCGCACTGGAGCGCCAAAACCAGGGCGACGGCATGGCCGCTGGCATGATCTAAAACGCGCGCAGTCATGAAATGGGACGGCCCGTTGGGTGCACTGCCGACCCAAATCTAAAAGCGGGCGGACGGCGGGCGGGCGGCAGACCCAAACGGACAAAAAGCGGACAAAAGCGTCGTCCGTTTGAGTCGGCCCGTTGGAGTTGCTTTAAAGAGTGCAATTTTCCTCATACTTAGCTACCTCAAAATACTCTGAAAAATTACTACACTATAGAAAATTTACCATAGCATATCGTGTAAAAAATTCAAGATTTTATCACGTTCTTACTTTCCAGAAGAATTCAGAAAATTACAAAAACTTTCTGTTTTTAAACAGCAACATGTAGACTTGGAAAATAAGCATGGTAAAGGCTATCCTTGACATTTTTATTGAAATAAAAGATGCAAAACATTATTATAAATAGCAGAAAGCAAATAAAAATAAAATAAAATGACGTTCCAAGCAAAATTCATATCATGTGACGAATAAAAATATAGCTTCAAGTGAGGTTACCGATAATGTTGAAGACCAAAGTGGGGATGGCTTCCGGGGCATCCCCAAGCTTAGTTGCTTGGATCTTCCTTGAATATTACCTTGGGGTGCCTTGGGCATCCCCAAGTATAGGGTCTTGTCACTTCTTATTCTCCTCATATCGATATCTCACCCAAAACTTGAAAACTTCAATCACACAAAACTTAACGGAACTTCGTGAGATGGATTAGTTTCATAAAGACAAACCATTCACTTTGGTACCGTCAAAGACAAGATTCATAATTTTTCTCACACAATGCCTACTGTACCTAATAATTTCCACAATTTATATTGAGCAATATAAGCTATAAAAACTAAATAACAAGCAAGCAATGCATTGAAAAAATAATCTATCAAAAACAGAACAGTACGTAAAGATTTCAATATTAGTCATACTTCTGCAACTCTAAAAGTTCTGAAAAATAAGGAACACATAGATAATTTTTTTATCAATCGTCTGTAGAAAATTCATAATTTTTAGACGCTTCAGTGAATTTAAACAATTCTGTTTCTGGAAGCAAAAGTTTCTGTTTTTGCACAGATTCAAGTCAATTATCATCCACAGTATCCCAAAGGCTTTACTTGGAACTTTATTAAAACAAAAGCAATAAAACATTATTACTACAGTAGAATAATCATATGAACACACAAAAGAGTAGGTAAAAGTGTTGGGTTGTCTCCCAACAAGCGCTTTTCTTTAATGCCTTTTTAGCTAGGCATGATGATTTCAATGATGTTCACATAAAAGATAAGAATTGAAACATAACGGGAGCATCATGAAGCATATGACTAGCACATTTAATACTAACCCACTTCTATGCATAGAGATTTTGTGAGCAAACAACTTATGGGAACAAGAATCAACTAGCATAGGAAGGCAAAACATGCATAACTTCAAAACTTTCAACATAAAGAGAGGAAACTTGATATTATTGCAATATGTAAAAGCATATGTTCCTCTCTCATAATAATTTTCATTAGCATCATGAATGAATTCAACAATATAGCTATCACATAAATAATTCTTTTCATGAGACAAAATCATAGAGAACTTGTTATTCTCCACATAAGCAAATTTCTTCTCATCAATAGTAGTGGGAGCAAACTCAACAAAATAACTATCATGAGAGTGAAAATTAAAATCATGATGGCAAGTTTCAGGGTTATCATTGTTCTTTATAGCATACATGTCATCACCATAATCATCATAGATAGCAACTTTGTTATCATAGTCAATTGAAGCCTCATCCAAAATGGTGGATTCATCACTAAATAAAGTCATGACCTCTCCAAATCCACTTTCATCATTATAGTCATCATAAATAGGAGGCATGCAATCATTATAACAAATTTGCACCTAAAATCTTGGGGGACTAAAAATATCATCTTCATCAAACATAGCATCCCCAAGCTTATGGCTTTGCATATCATTAGCATCATGGATATTCAAAGAATTCATACTAACAACATTGCAATCATGCTCATAATTTATACCAAACATTCTATTGAATTCTTCTTATATCAATTGAGCAAAATTTTCCTTTCCATCATATTCACGAAAGACATTATAAAGATGAATAATATGATGCAACTTCAATTCCATTTTTTGTAGTTTTCTTTTATAAACGAAACTAGTGGTAAGACAAGGAACTAAAAGATTCAATTGCAAGATCTAAAGATATACCTTCAAGCACTCACCTCTCCGGCAACGGCGCCAGAAAAGAGCTTCGTTGACGGGATGTGAGTGCCGCTTACCTAGCCTCCCCGGCAACGGCGCCAGAAAAGAGCTTGATGTCTACTACGCAACTTTATTCTTGTAGACACGTGTTGGGCCTCCAAGCGCGGAGTTTTGTAGGACAGTAGCAATTTTCCCTCAAGTGGATGACCTAAGGTTTATCAATCTGTGGGAGGCGTATGATGAAGATAGTCTCTCTCAAACAACCCTACAACCAAATAATAAAAAGTCTCTTGTGTCCCCAACACACCAAATACAATGGTAATTTGTATAGGTGCACTAGTTCGGGAAGAGATGGTGATACAAGTGCAATATGGATAGTAAATATTGGTTTTTGTAATAAGAACAATAAAAAACAGCAAGGTAGGAATTAAAAAATGGAGCACAAACGGTATTGCAATGCTTGAAAATGAGGCCTAGGGTCCAAATTTCACTAGTGCAATCTCCCAACAATGCTAATATAATTGGATCATATAACCGTCCCTCAACGTGCGATGAAGAATCACTCCAAAGTTCCTATCTAGCAGAGAACATAAGAAGAAACTGTTTGTAGCTATTCTTTCCGATCGATCTATCCAAGAGTGCGTACTAAAATAACACCAAGTTATTCTTTCTGATCGATCTATCAAGAGTTCGTACTAAAATAATGCTAAGTTATTCTTTCCGACCTGCATCAACCCCTATGCATAGATTACCCCAATGTCACCTCGGGAATCCGCGAGTTGAGTGCCAAAACACATATCAAGTGAATCAATATGATACCCCATTGTCACCACGAGTATTCATATGCAAGACATATATCAAGTGCTCTCAAATCCATAAAAGTATTCAATCCGATAAAACGAAATCTCAAAGGGAAAACTCAATTCATCACAACAAGATAGAGAGGGGAAAACACCATATGATTTGACTATACTAACAAAGACCGCGATACATCAAGATCGTGACATCTCAAGAACACGAGAGAGAGAGAGAGAGAGAGAGAGAGAGAGATTAAACACATAGCTATTGGTACAAACCCTCAGCCCAGAGGGTGGACTACTCCCTCCTCATCATGGTGGCCGCCGAGATGATGAAGATCGCCACCAGTGATGATTCCCCCCTCCGACAGGGTGCCGCAACGGGGTCTAGATTTCTTTTCAGTGGCTACAGAGGCCTGCGGCGGTGGAACTTCTGATCTAGGTTAACCCCTAGGGTTTTTGGAATATTTGTGAATTTATAGGGTAAAGAGGGGGTGCGGGAGGCCACCGAGGTGGGCACAACCAACCAGGGCGCGCCTGGGCTCCCAGGCGCGCCCTGGTGGGTTGTGCCCCCCTCGAGGCACCCTCGAGGTGCTGCTCTGGCCCTTTGGTGGTCTTCCGGTATAAAAAATCGACAAAATGTAACTGGCAAAAAACAGCAAAAAACAGCAATTGGCACTGGGCACTGGTTCAATAGGTTAGTCCCAAAAAATGATATAAAGTTGCTATAAAATGATTGTAAAACATCCAAGAATGATACAATAACAACATGAATACTTCATAAATTATAGATACGTTGGAGACGTATCATCTTTCCTCTGGTGGTGTTATGTGAACTTCGACTACATAGCACTTCACCATGAGTTGGGCCTAGGGAAGGCATTGGAAAGTAATAAGTAGATGATGGGTTGCTAGAGTGACAGAAGCTTAAACCCTTATTTATGTGTTGCTTCGTAAGGGGCTAATTTGGATCCCCGTGTTTCATGCTATGGTTAGATTTCTCTTAATCTTCTTTCATAGTTGCGGATGCTTGCGACAGGGGTTAATCATAAACACCCAAGCACCGGTCCACCCACATATCAGATTATCAAAGTAATGAACACGGATCATATGAGCATGCATGATGAAAACTAACTTGACAGTAATCCCCATGTGTCCTCGGGGGCGCTTTGCTTTATATAAGAGTTCGTCCAGGCTTATCCTTTGCTAAAAAAGATTGGGCCACCTTGATGCACCTTAGTTACACTTGTTACTTGTTACCCGTTACGAAATATCTTATCACAAAACTATCTGTTACCGATAATTTCAGTGCTTGCAGAGAATACCTTGCAGAAAATCACTTTTCATTCCCTTCTGCTCCTCATTCGGTTCGATACTCTTACTTATCGAGAGGACCATGATAGATCCCCTATACTTGTGAGTCATCAAGACTCTTTTCTGACACCGTTGCCGGGGAGTGAAGCGCCTTTGGTAAGTGGAATTTGTAAGTGGAATTTGGTAAGGAGACATGACTCCTCCCTTTCATTCAGCTGGTCAGTCGGTCTACGCCAAACCTCAATGCTACAACAATCACTGGACTAGGTGAGGGAGTCCTGGATTAGGGGGTCCACGGGTGTCCGGTTTATCCAACATGGGCCAGACTGATGGGCCGTGAAGATAAAGCAGAAGACTGTCCCCCGTGTCCGGATATGACTCCTATGTGCGTGGACGGCAAGTTTGGTGTCCGGATGTATTCCCTCCTTCCTTTGCAAACTGACTATGTACAACCCTAGGCCCCTCCAGTGTGTATATAAACCGGAGGGTTTAGTCCGTACAGGCTATCATAACAATCATAAGCTAAACATCTAGGGTTTAGCCATTACGATCTCGAGGTAGATCAACTCTTGTAACCCCTATACACATACCTAATATAATCAAGCAGGACGTAGGGTTTTACCTCCTTAAATAGGGCCCGAACCTGGGTAAACATCGTGTTCCCGTTGTTCCCTGTTACCATTGATCCTTAGACACACAGCTTGGGACCCCAACTCGAGATCTGTCGGTTTTGACACCGACAATTGTGCTTTCATCGAGAGTTCCGTTGTGTTGCCAACAGAAGGATCGGCGGCTCACCTTGTCATCGACAACGATGCTATTTCTCGGGAGACCTTTCTGCCTAGCCAACTCTTTGTGTTTGGCGGCTTCTGCTGCGTGCCAACTCGACCGGTCACATGATACGTCTCCAAAGTATCTACTTTTCCAAATACTTTTGCCCTTGTTTTGGACTCTAACTTGCATGATTTGAAAGGAACTAACCCGGACTGACGCTATATTCAGCAGAACTGCCATGATGTTATTTTTGTGCAGAAATAAAATTTCTAAGAATGACATGAAAATCCACGGAGACATGTTTTGGAATTAATGAAAAATATTGGCGAAAGAAGCAGCATCAGGGGGCCCACACCCTGTCCACGAGGGTGCAGGGTGCCCCCCTGGGGCGCGCCCCCTGCCTCGTGGGCCCCCTGGGACTCCACCGGCCTCAACCCCAACTCCATATATTCACTTTCGGGGAGAAAAAAAATCAGAGAGAAGGATTCATCACGTTTTACGATACGGAGCCGCCGCCAAGCCCTAATCTTCCTCGGGAGGGCTGTTTGGAGTCCGTTTGGGGCTCCGGAGAGGGGAATCCGTCGCCATCGTCATCTTCAACCATCCTCCATCTGCAATTTCATGATGCTCACCACCGTGCGTGAGTAATCTCATCATAGGCTTGCTGGACGGTGATGGGTTGGATGAGATTTACCATGTAATCGAGTTAGTTTTGTTAGGGTTTGATCCCCATTATCCATTATGTTCTAAGATTGATGCTGCTATGACTTTGCTATGCTTAATGCTTGTCACTAGGGCCCGAGTGCCATGATTTTAGATCTGAACCTATTATGTTTTCATGAATATATGTGAGTTCTTGATCCTATCTTGCAAGTCAATAGTCACCTACTATGTGTTATGATCCGGCAACCCCGAAGTGACAATAATCGGGACCACTCTCGCTGATGACCATAGTTTGAGGAGTTCATGTATTCACTAAGTGTTAATGTTTGGTCCGGTACTCTATTGAAAGGAGGCCTTAATATCCCTTAGTTTCCAATAGGACCCCACTGCCATGGGAGGGTAGGACAAAAGATGTCATGCAAGTTCTTTTCCATAAGCACGTATGACCATATTCAGAATACATGCCTACATTACATTGATGAACTGGAGCTAGTTCTATGTCACCCTATGTTATAACTGTTGCATGAGGAATCGCATCCGACATAACTATCCATCATTGATCCATTGCCTACGAGCTTTTCACATATTGATATTTGCTTAGTTACTTTTCCGCTGCCCTTTGTTATGATTGCTACAAAAACTACTATCACACTTTTGCCACGGTTATCGTTACTTCCATACTACTTTGCTACTAAATATTTTGCTGCAGATATTACGTCTTTTAGTTGTGGTTGAATTGACAACTCAACTGCTAATACTTGAGAATATTCTTTGGCTCCCCTTGTGTCGAATCAATAAATTTGCGTTGAATACTCTACCCTCAAAAACTTTTGCGATCCCCTATACTTGTGGGTTATCAAGACTATTTTCAAGGCCGTTCTTGGGAGCATAGCTCTATTCTTTGAGTCACTTGGGATTTATATCTGTTGATCACTATGAGGAACTTGAAAGATGAAAGAACCAAGATTTTTTCCTCAACTACGAGGGTAGGTAAGGAACTGCCACCTAGCTCTGCACTTGATTCACCTTCTGTTATGAGTAAATTTGCGACACCTACGCCTATTATTGATTTTGATATGTCGCATGTTATTGATGATGCCACTTCTACTATGCATGATGCTTATGATAAAACTACTTCTATGCTTGATAATATCGTGCCATTAGGTGAATTTCTTGATGAACAACTTGCTAGGGTTAGAGAGAATGAAATTATTGAAATAGATAATATTGATGAAAGTGATGATGAAGATTCTCCCCCTAGATATGAATTGTCTGATGTGCCTGAGGGTTATGTTATGGATGAAGAAACTGCTAGAGACCTTTTTGCTTGCAAAGATAGGTATGATCTTAAGAAACTGTTAGCTAAGCTGAAATAAAAGTCTTTGAATGCTAGAATGAAATATGACCCTTCTTTTGCTAGTTCACGTATCTGTATTTCTGATAAGGATTATGTTTCTCTGTCGATCCTAAGTTAATTACTTTGGTTGAATATGATCCTTTTTATGGCTATGAATCTGAAACATATCTTACTAAATTGAATGATATAGCCACCCTATTCACTCATGAGGAAAACATTCGTTACTACTATATCCTTAGTTATTTCTGTTCTCACTAAAGGGTGATGCTAAAACATGGTTTAATTCTCTTGCTCCTAGTTGTGCACGTAGTCCCCAGGATATGATTTATTACTTCTCTGCTAAATATTTCCCCACTCATAAGAAACAAGTTGCCTTAAGGGAAATATATAATTTTGTGCAAATTGAAGAAGGGAGTCTCCCACAAGCTTGGGGGAGGCTTCTCCGATTACTTAATGCTTTGCCTGATCATCCTCTCAAGAAAAATGAAATACTTGATATATTTTATAATGGACTAACTGATGCTTCCAGAGACCACCTAGATAGTTGTGCTGGTTGTGTTTTCAGGGAAAGAACTCCTGAGCAAGCTGAATTGCTATTGAATAATATATTAAGTAATGATGATGATTGGACACTTCCTGAACCAACTCCTAAGCCAACTCCGAAGAAGAGAGGTATTCTATTTCTCAGTCCTGAAGATATGCAAGAGGCAAATAAATCTATGAAAGAAAAGGGCATTAAAGCTGAAGATGTTAAGAATTTACCACCTATTGAAGAAATGCATGGTCTTAATAACCCGATAGATGTAGTAAAGGTAAATTCTCTCTATAGATTTGATGAAGGTGATATTCCTCGTAATAAGTCTGCTAGCCAATGCTTGGATGCGTTTGATAATTTTATTGTTAAACAAGAAAACTTCAATGCTTATGTTGGTAGACACTTGAAACGTAATGCTTATATGGTTGAACACTTGAGTGATTATATGTCTAGAGTTAAAGGTGACCTTAAACTTATTAGTAAACATGCTTCTATGTGTAACACCCAAATTTTCAATTTGGAATGTTATACATAGATCATCATTTGCATATCATATTTTATTGCATTTTGGCTTGATCCTAGAAATTTCACGCAACTCAAGGACCCACGGAGAGAGTTGGAGATTTCGTAATTTTCATATTTGAGTTTTTTCAAATTCTGAAAATAGGATCATTTTATTTTATTTATTTTATATTCAATTATTTCTATTATGAAAATATGAGAGAGGGAATAAAATGACTTTCCCAAAATAAAGAAATATTGAAGATTTAATAAAAAAAATAAGATTTTTTTTGGAGTTTTTCGCTATTTTATTTGAATTTAGGAAAAATGCGTGTTTTTCAAAATTGCATTTAGGCCCCAAATAAATGTTCATCTTTTCCGGCTTGATTTTAGAAGCCGGGGAAAATTTATTTCGGGATTTTTGGAGTCCGTTTAGTATTTCTTTCGTTTGTTTTTCTGCGAGTAATTATTTTTTAAAAAAAGTCTGAACCGACCTTAGCTATACCCGAAGCGGGACACCGCCTGAGGGCTTTATAAGTCGGGCCACCCAGCCCATGCCGCCAACCCTAGCACTGCCGCCGCCATCATTGAGCTCCGCCGCTCACGGAGCGGCCATCATGCCGCCATTGCTGTTGACCCTTGCCGCCACCATTGACTCGTCGGAGGTAGTCCCCGTCGCCGCCTCGGTTTTCAAGCGAAAAACCGTCGGTTTTTCGTCGTTTTTTTAGATCCGTTTTTTTATGAGATCAGTTTTTTTTCGGTTTAGGTTATTTAGCGAGCGTTCGCTCGTTTGTTTGTTTTAACGAACACGTTCATTGTTTAGATCCAGATAACGAACATTCGTTTGTTAATATGTTCGTCATTTTTCTTTTTCTCGGATTTATTCCACGATTTTTCTGGTCGCGATTTCTGATCCGATTTTCAATCTAGTATAACTTTTCGCTCGTTTATCGGAATCAGGCGATTCAAGCGCCTAGAGTTTCGTCTCGAAACCCTATTTTTGAATAATCAACTCAAACAAGTTTTTGCTTCTGTAAAATTTGACCTAGGTCCAGATTAGTAAACCAAGCTTGTTTCTTTCGCCGTTTGACTTTCGTTGCTTCGTTCGATTTGATTCTTTTTGCAAACCAGTTCTTAAGTTGAACTTTCTGGTTAGATCTTTTATTTGAGTTTTACCTGTGCATTAGATGAGTACTTATTGTTTGCGATAGAGTACCCGGAGTGCGCCGCTTGCTACTTTGAATCTCTAAGTTTTGCGGATCATCAGCAAGGCAAGTAACACTTTGATCATATCCCTTTTCATACCCAGCTTTTATGCATTAGATCAATCCTCAAACATTGCATGATTAGGATCTAATTAAACTGGGGTTTTGGGAAAGTAATTGAGGTTGTACCTATTACCTGTTTTATTATCAAACCCTTGGGAGTTATTTCTACGTTTGCTTATTATGCCATGCTATGCTAGTAGACATGGATTGGGTGAGTGTATCCATGACAGATGTGAGATTTTAATTAATGGTTTATTTAAGGTGGCAACTTAAACACACATCTGGGTGGATTGAGGTACCTAGGTATTCCAGATTACTGCTTTTTTTGGACCGCCACCCAGGCTCAAAGGGATCATGAGATTATTCATGCTAGAAACTTACGTGTGCAGCCACAAGCTACTATAGGCTCTAGCATAGTTGACTAAGTTGTGCGAACTCTTACAGTGGTAGGCTAGCTGATGTAGGGGATGTAGGTTGGTACGGTCTACCTGTTCGTAAGGTGCTAGCGCTTACGAAAGACTATGTCTCGGTCATCGGTTTCTCAAACATCAGGTAGTAAAAGCGAGAAATCAAGCGGAGGAGATCGAGTCTTGTGGGGAAAAGTGCACAAACCTTTGCAGAGTGTATCAAACTAATCATGGTTAGTCGTGTCCCCGGTTATGGACATCTTGAGTATCTAGTACTTGGATATCATGTGAATCTCATCATGTTACTCTAATTAATGTTGTTGGGTTTTTAATGATGATGCTTAATTGGGATTGAGAATGCTGTCAACCATACTCAATGTTTAACAACCTCCATGATAGTTAAATAAAATTTATTCCTTTGCAGTCGGGAAAAATTGGCTTTACGCAAAACTGTAACCATAGAGCTTTCCACCAGCCATATATGCATGTAGTATAGCATTGCTCTTTCATATTACTCTCTATGTGTTACCTTGCCAGCATATTCCATGTGCTAACCCGTTTTCGGGCTGCAACGTTCATGTTGCAGACTTTTCAGACGACAAGTAAGGTGCCTTAGGTCGTGGTTCTATACTCAGTGATGCCGTTGGAGTTGATGGACTCACTTATCTTCCAAGCCTTCCGTTGTTATCGTTTAGATGGCCTTAAGCCATATTTATTGTAGTAAGTTCTCTTTTGAGACATTCGATGTGATAAGTGTGTGATTGCTACTCTGTTATAAATCCTTCGAGTACTGTGCGTGTCAACATTACTGATACAGGGATGACACTAATGCACAGAGATCAGACTGTTTGAGGTCTGGTCGCTACAAGATGGTATCAGAGCATAGCTGACTATAGGACACGACCACTAAGCTAAAGCCCTAGAACATTACTCTTTCTTCTCATTTCTGACCTCTCATCTTTTCTACTCTTTTAGGATGGCGGATGCAAGGAACAAGTTCACGCAACCGGATGAAGATACACCCTTTGGACGTCACTTGAAGGAAGTCACTAGATACCTGAACATCGGACTACCAAGCTTCATCGGGACCTACAACGCCACTTTACCCGAAGAGGAGCGCTGGATGATTCAAGTTCAAGTTCTAGGAAGGAAGTTCGCACCAGTCACGGAGCCCATAGAGTTTTCCTTTGATGCACCAACCTGGAATCTAGGAAAGAGCATGGCAGCCCACATCACCATGGGACGTATTGGAGAAGTTTACCGCAATGATCTCAAGGATACTATCTACCAGATTTGTGGGCGCCGAGATGAGCAATGGGAGATGATCAGCACCAGGAAGGATAGATCAATCGCAGCTTTTATCCAGGAGTTAAACCAACACATCTGACGTCAGGAGAACCAGATGTGCGCAGGCATGATGGATCTACAGAAGGCCTTGACCAAGATCACTGAGCTAGAGGAAGAACTCAAGGCTACATGTGAAGATTACATGGAAGAAATTGAAGTGCTAGTGGAGAAGAATGACGACTTAACCAGGAAGCTAGGAGTTTTCATGGGAGACCGCGCACCAGGCAGAGAAGACGACGATTCCACTTGCCCGAATAATTATATCATGATCGACGACACCGACTCGGACCCCGACGACAGCGATGATGACTATGTTGATGAAGCTGGAGCGGATATCATGGAGTCTTCATCGGAGCAGTTTTTCTAGTTGACCACCATAACAGTAGTAGTATTTCCCCCATGTATCTAGTTTAGTCCAAGCACTTTTGTAACAATAGTTAAACCATTGTATGCCCTTGTTTGAATTGATTGGAGTGATATTGTTTGCATTTGTTTCATGTGCATATGGGTAGTGTTTTATCACTAGACCTCATTCAGTTCTATATTCTCATCCTCTCTAAAACCCTCAGATGCCTCCGAGACGCGACACCGGATTTGTTTTCCCACCAGAGATCACTCAGTTGATTCAGCAGCAGAATGCCTTGATGCAAGCACTAGTACAGAACCAAGGCAACAACAACAACAACAACCCACCACCACCACCTGTTGACCATTTGACTCGTTTCTTGAGGCTAAATCCGCCAGTGTTTTCCAGTAGCACCGAGCCGATTGTTGCAGATGATTGGCTCCGCAAGGTTGGAAGGGAGCTGATCACTGCAGGATGCATAGAAGCGGAAAGAGTGTGTTTTGCCGCACATCAGCTTGATGGACCCGCAACTTCATGGTGGGAGAATTACACAGCCACACACCCTATTGACACTGTCACATGGGATTAGTTTCAGCAAGCTTTCCGTACTACCCACGTTTCAGCAGGAGCTATGGCCATGAAGAAGCGTGAGTTTCGCAACTTACGCCAAGGAGGACGCACTGTAAGCCAATATGTGGAGGATTTTAGTAAGTTAGCACGTTATGCCCCAGATGACGTTGCTACAGATGCAGCTAAGCAGGAGAAGTTTCTGGAAGGGCTTAATGATGAGCTGAGCATGCAGTTGATGGTAGCAACTTTCAACAACTACCAAGAGTTGGTAGATCGTGCTCTTATGATTTAAGGGAAGCAGCAACAGATTGAAAACCGCAAGCGGAAGTATGGTCAAGGGAAGTACAATTCTGGAGCTCAGCAGAAGCTACGCTTTACCTTGAAACCGGGAGGACAATTTCAGCATACCCATGGAGGAGGTAGCTCGCACAATCATAATGGATCCAAGAATGGTAACGGGAATGGAGGAAGCAACGGACAAAACCGCACCAACCCATCAATCCCATCCAAGAGAGACCTGAGCCAAGGTCACTTGCTTTAAGTGTCAGAAGACTGGACATTATGCAAATGAATGTCCCGAAGCCCAGAATGGAAATGGCAATGGAAGCTCAGGGAAGAAGCCGAACCCTTTCAACAGGGGACAGGTGAACCATGTTACCGTGGAGGAGGTTGAAGCTCAGCCAGATGTAGTAATAGGTAAGTTTTTGGTTAAGACATTTACTGCAGTCGTTCCTTTTTTATACTGGTGCATCGCATTCATACATATCAAGGGGATTTGTGGATAAATATAAACTGCCAACCCAAGCCCTTAGGTCACCCATGTTAGCAACCTCGCCTGGAGCAGAATATATGGCTAGTCTATGGTGTGATCGATTACCATTAAGTATTGGTAATTACGTGTTTCCCTCGGACCTAATAGTATTGGAATCGCAAGGATTGGATGTGATATTAGGCATGGATTGGTTATCAAAGTATGGAGGGAACATTGAATGCGCCAGTAAGTTGATTTTGCTTACAACGCCAGAAGGAAGAAGGATCAAGTATGTATCACGGCATGAGCCGAGGAGGACACAAGTAAATTCCTTATCAGGAGTTGTGCAGGAGGAAGTACCCGTGGTGAAGGATTTCCCGGACGTGTTTCCAGAAGAGTTGCCAGGCATGCCACCGGATAGAGACATGAGTTTCTGATTGAGCTATTGCTAGGCACAGGACCGATATCTAAGAGACCGTATCGGATGCCCGCACACGATTTGGAAGAAATTAAGAAGCAGATTAAGGAGTTACTGGATAAAGGTTTTATTCGCCCAAGTTCTTCGCCTTTGGGGATCGCCAAGATTTAGTGGAGAAGAAGGATGGATCATTGAGAATGGTTGTTGATTATCGAGGATTGAATGAAGTGACAATTAAGAACAAGTACCCGTTGCCGATGATCAACAACTTGTTTGACCAATTGCAAGGAGCTAAGGTATTTTCCAAGATCGATTTGCGATCAGGATACCATCAGTTAAAGATTCGGGAGCAGGATATACCCAAGACAGCTTTTACCACCAGGTATGGACTGTATGAGTATACCGTTATGTCATTTGGGCTGACTAACGCACCTGCCTATTTCATGAACATGATGAATAAAGTGTTTATGGAGTTTTTGGATAAGTTCATCGTGGTGTTCATTGATGATATTTTGGTCTACTCAAAGAATGAACAAGAGCATAAAGAACATTTGCGTTTAGTACTTGAGAAGCTCAGAGAAAATCAGTTATATGCCAAGTTCAGCAAATGTGAGTTTTGGTTGAAGGAAGTTGGATTCCTCGGAGACGTTATATCCGGAGAAGGTATAGCAGTAGATCCCACCAAGGTTGTCACTTTAACAAACTGGGAAGCACCAACAACTGTTGGAGAGATCCGGAGTTTCCTTGGACTGGCAGGATACTACCGGAGATTCATTGAGAATTTCTCGAAGATTGTGAAGCCTATGACGGAGTTATTAAAGAAGGATACCAAGTTCAATTGACTGAGGAATGTGAGGCTAGTTTCCAAGAGTTGAAGAAACGCTTGGTTACATCACCGGTGTTGATTCTCGCTAGATCAGCGCAAGGATTATGAGGTGTATTGCACACTTCACGCCGAGGACTTGGAGCAAAGCTTATGCAGGAGGGAAGAGTTGTTTCAGATGCTTCACGACAACTTAAGCCCCATGAGTTGAATTGTGCTACACATGATTTGGAGTTAGCAGCCGTAGTACACGCATTGAAGACTTGGAGACATTTTCTCATGGGAAACCACTGTGAGGTGTACAAGGATCACAAGAGTTTGAAATACATCTTCACGCAGAAGGAGTTGAATCTCAGGCAAAGGAGATGTTGGATCTCATCAAGGATTATGATATGAGATTGCATTATCACCCCAGAAAGGCTAACGTAGTAGCAGACGCGTTGAGCCGCAAGAGCCATGTTAACACACTAATGACCGGAGGTTTACCAAAGGAGTTAGCCGAGGAATTTTGAGAGCTATGTTTGGAGATAGTTCCAAGAGGCTATGTAGCAGCATTGGAGATACAGTCTACTTTGATGGATAAGACCAGAGAAGCTCAGGCAACTGACAAGGAGATTGCCTCTATTAAGGAGAAAATGAGCAAGGGAAAAGCTAAAGGATTTTGTGAGGATGAGTACGATACCCTATGGTTTGAGGACCGTGTTTATGTGCCTAATGATCCGGAGATCAGGAAGTTGATTTTGCAAGAGGCCCATGATTCGCCGTATTCGATTCACCCAGGAAATACCAAGATGTATTTGGATTTGAAGAATACTTTCTGGTGGACCGGAATGAAGAAGGATATTGCGGAGTTTGTAGCAGTTTGTGATGTATGTCAGAGAGTGAAGGCAGAGCATCAGAAGCCACCAGGATTGTTACAGCCATTGCCTATACCTGAATGGAAGTGGGAAAAGTTAGGCATGGATTTTATCACGGGATTTCCCACGACTCGTTCAGGCTATGACTCGATTTGAGTTGTAGTTGATCGCTTGACGAAGGTAGCTCATTTCATCCCAGTGAGGACCACTTACAGCAGTGCTAAGTTGGTTAAGATATACATGACCAGGATCGTATGTCTGCATGGAGTTCCGAGGAGCATCATATCAGATAGAGGAACCCGCCTTTACCTCAAAGTTCGGAATCGGTTGCACGAAACTTTGGGTACCAAAGAGTTCAAGACAGCTTTTCATCCGCAGATGGATGGATGCAGACCAAGAGAGTCAATCAGATTTTGGAGGATATGCTGAGAGCTTGTGCACTAGATTATGGATCTAGTTGGGACGACAATTTGCCGTATGCAGAGTTCTCCTACAACAACAGTTATCGATCCAGTTTGAAGATGGCCCCTTTCGAAGCCTTATACGGAAGGAGGTGCAGAACCCCACTATTGTGGGATGAAGTTGGAGACCGCCAGTTGTTTGGACCAGATTTGATTAAGGAGTCTGAACGGAAGGTGAAGTTGATTTGCGATAGGCTCAAGGTAGCCCAGTCTAGGCAGAAGAGCTATGCGGATTCAAAACGCAAGGAAATAGTTTACGAAGTCGGAGATAGAGTCTATCTTGAGAAGTACCGTGGTGAAGGATTTCGGACGTGTTTCGGAAGAGTTGCCGGGCATGCCACGGATAGAGACATGAGTTTACGATTGAGCTATTGCTGAGCCGCAGGGACCGATATCTAAGGCAAATGTCGGATGCCCTTTACGATTTGGAAGAAATTAAGAAGCGATTAAGGAGTTCTTGGATAAAGGTTTTATTACGCCCAAGTTCTTCGCCTTGGGGATCGCCGATACTTCTAGTGGAGAAGAAGGATGGATCATTGAGAATGGTTGTTGATTATCGAGTTGAATGAAGTGACAATTAAGAACAAGTACTGGTTGCGATGATCAACAACTTGTTTGACCAATTGCAAGGAGCTAAGGTATTTTCAAGATCGATTTGCGATCGAGGATACCATCGATTAAAGATTCGGGAGCGAGGATATACCCAAGACAGCTTTTACCACGGTATGGGTATGTATGAGTATACCGTTATGTCATTTAGGTACTAACTTACCTGCCTATTTCATGAACATGATGAATAAAGGTGTTTATGGAGTTTTGGATAAGTTCATCGTGGTGTTCATTGATGATATTTTGGTCTACTCAAAAGAATGAACAAGAGCATAAAGAACATTTGCGTTTAGTACTTGAGAAGCTCGAGAAAATCAGGTTATATGCCAAGTTCAGCAAATGTGAGTTTTGGTTGAAGGAAGTTGGATTCCTCGGAGCGTTATATCCGGAGAAGGTATAGCGATAGATCCACCAAGGTTGTCACTTTAACAAAGTGGGAAGCACCAACAAGCTGTTGGAGAGATCCGGAGTTTCCTTGGACTGGCAGGATACTACCGGAGATTCATTGAGAATTTCTCGAAGATTGTGAAGCCTATGACGGAGTTATTAAAGAAGGATACCAAGTTCAATTGGGTTGAGGAATGTGAGGCTAGTTTCCAAGAGTTGAAGAAAGCGTTTGGTTACATCACGGTGTTGATTACGCTAGATCGCGCATAAGGATTATGAGGTGTATTGCGACACTTCACGTCGAGGACTTGGAAGCGATGCTTATGCGGGAGGGAAGAGTTGTTTACGTATGCTTCACGACAACTTAAGCCCCATGAGTTGAATTGTGCTACACATGATTTGGAGTTAGCGGCCGTAGTACGCATTGAAGACTTGGAGACATTTTCTCATTTGGAAACCATTGTGAGGTGTACAAGGATCACAGAGTTTGAAATACATCTTCCACTTGAAGGAGTTGAATCTCGAGCAAAGGAGATGTTGGATCTCATCAAGGATTATGATATGAGATTGCATTATCACCCGGAAAGGCTAACGTAGTAGCGAGCGTTGAGCCGAAAGAGCCATGTTAACACACTAATGACGGAGGTTTACCAAAAGGAGTTAGCGAGGAATTTTGAGAGCTATGTTTGGAGATAGTTCCAAGAGGCTATGTAGCAGCATTGGAATCTGATCTACTTTGATGGATAAGACCGAGAAGCTCGAACAGGCGACAAGGAGATTGCCTCTATTAAGGAGAAAATGAGCAAGGGAAAAGCTAAAGGATTTTGTGAGGATGAGTCACGATACCCTATGGTTTGAGGACCCGTGTTTATGTGCCTAATGATCAGGAGATCGGAAGTTGATTTTGCAAGAGGCCCATGATTAAGCCGTGACTCGATTCACCGGAAATACCAAGATGTATTTGGATTTGAAGAATACTTTCGGTGGACGGAATGAAGAAGGATATTCTGCGGAGTTTGTAGCGATTTGTGATGTATGTCGGAGAGTGAAAGCGAGCATCGAAGCCACGAGTTATTACGACCATTGCCTATACACGAATGGAAGTGGGAAAAGTTAGGCATGGATTTTATCAGGGATTTCCCGACTCGTTCGAGCTATGACTCGATTTGAGTTGTAGTTGATAAACAGCGAAGGTAGCTCATTTCATCGGTGAGGACCACTTACGGCGAGTGCTAAGTTGGTTAAGATATACATGACCGAGGATCGTATATATGCATGGAGTTAGGAGCATCATATCGGATAGAAGAACCCGGTTTACCTCAAAGTTACGGAATCGGTTGCACGAAACTTTGGGTACCGAGCTAGAGTTGATCAGACTTTTCATCCATGAGCGGATGGGCCAGGACCAAGAGAGTCAATCAGATTTTGGAGGATATCTTTGAGAGCTTGTGCACTAGATTATGGATCTAGTTGGGGCGACAATTTTGGTATCACGAGTTCTCTTACAACAACGATTATCGATCCAGTTTGAAGATGGCCTTCGAAGCCTTATCGGAAGGAGTGCGAAACCCCACTATTGTGGGATGAAGTTGGAGACCGCCGGTTGTTTGGACCAGATTTGATTAAAGTGCGAGCGGAAGGTGAAGTTGATTTGCGATAGGCTCAAGGTAGCCCGATCTAAGCGAGAAGAGCTATGCGGATTCAAAAGCAAGGAAATAGTTTCTGAAGTCGGAATAGAGTCTATCTTGAGTATCTCCCTTCGAGGAGTTAAGCGCTTTGGAGTTAAGGAAAATTAGCGCCACGTTTGTGGGACCATACAAAGTTTTGGGCGCATGGGAGAGTGGCTTACAAGTTGGAATTGCCGAAGGATTGTCATGAGTTCACGGCGTGTTCCACGTTTCCAGGTTGAAGAAGTGCCACTTGAGATGGCTGATATACCTCACGAGAGATCTTGTGCCTTTGGGCGATTGAGTTGGGTAATTATTTTACCTCGAGGAGAAACCGGTCAAAATTCTCGAGTATGCAGGTAAGTCACCATGCAAGGTTTTCAAGTTTTGCAAAGTCGATTGGAGCCACCACATCGAGGATGAAGCCACACAGGGCGAAGAAGAAGACCTGTTTGAAGGACCACCCTCACCTATTTTCTAGCCAACCGAATATTGAGGGAGAGATTCATCTTAAGGGGGGTAGGTTTGTAACATCCCAAATTTTCAATTTGGAATGTTATACATAGATCATCATTTGCATATCATATTTTATTGCATTTTGGCTTGATCCTAGAAATTCACGCAACTCAAGGACCCACGGAGAGAGTTGGAGATTTCGTAATTTTCATATTTGAGTTTTCTCAAATTCTGAAAATAGGATCATTTGATTTTATTTATTTTATCTTCAATTATTTCTATTATGAAAATATGAGAGAGGGAATAAAATGACTTTCCCAAAATAAAGAAATATTGAAGATTTAATAAAAAAATCAAATAAGATTTTTATTTGGATTTTTTCGCTATTTTATTTGAATTTAGGAAAAATGTGCGTTTTTCAAAATTGCATTTAGGACCCAAATAAATGTTCATCTTGTCCGGCTTGATTTTAGAAGCTGGGAAAAATTTATTTCAGGATTTTTGGAGTCCTTTAGTATTTATTTCGTTTGTTTTCTGCGCGTAATTATTAAAAAAAAAAACTCCGAACCGACCTTGGGCGTTACTAAAGCGGGACACTTGAAGGGGGCTTTATAATGGGGCCACCTTCCAAAAGCCTTTGCTTCAGACCAGCCCCGCCATGCTTTCTCCGCCCTTGAAACCGCCTTGCCCTTTGGCCGACCTCACGCCGCCCGCCGATTACTTCATGGGAGTAGTCCCCATCGCCGCCTCGGTTTTCGGCAGCAAACCTCATTTTAAATCGGTTTTTAGATCCGTTTTTTATTAGATCGGTTTTTGGTTTAGGTTATTTAGCGGCGTTAGCTTTCGTTCGTTCATTTAACGAGCAGCGTTCATCGTTTAGATCCGGATAGCGAGCGTTCGTTAATCTGTTCGCCTTTTCTTTTCTCGGATTTATTCGTGATTTTTACGATCGCGATTTACGATCCGATTTTCAATCTAGTATAACTTTTAAACGTTTATCGGAATCAGGCGATTCAAGCGCCTAGAGTTTCGTCTCGAAACCCTCTTTTAGAATAATCAACTCAAACAATTTTTTGCTTCTGTAAAATTTGACCTAGGTCCAGATTAGTAAACGAATCTTGTTTCTTTCGCCGTTTGACTTTCGTTCCTTCGTTCGATTTGATTCTTTTTGCAAACCGGAGTTCTTAAGTTGAACTTTCTGGTTAGATCTTTTATTTGAGTTTTACCTGTGCATTAGATGAGTACTTATTGTGTGCTTGTTTGTTTGCGATAGAGTACCCCGAGTGCGCCGCTTGCTACTTTGAATCTCTAAGTTTTGCGGATCATCAGCAAGGCAAGTAACACTTTGATCATATCCTTTTTCATACCCGGCTTTTATGCATTAGATCAATCCTCAAACATTGCATGATTAGGTTCTAGTTAAACTGGTGTTTTGGGAAAGTGGTTGAGGTAGTACCTATTACCTGTTTTATTATCAAACCCTTGGGAGTTACTTCTACGTTTGCTTATTATGTCATGCTATGCTAGTAGACGTGGATTGAGTGAGTGTATCCATGACAGATGTGAGATTTTAATTAATGGTTTATTTAAGGTGACAACTTAAACACATCACAGGGTGGCTTGAGGTACTGGGTATTCGAGGATTACTGTTTCTTTTGGACTGCCACCCGGGCTCAAAGGGATCATGAGATTATTCATGCTAGAAACTTCCGTGTGCAGCCACAAGCTACTATGGGCTCTAGCATAGTTGACTAAGTCGTGCAAACTCTTAAAGTGGTAGACTAGCTGATGTAGGGATGTAGGTTGATGCAGTCTACCCGTTAAGTAAGGTGCTAAGCGCTTACGAAAGACTATGTCTCGGTCATCCATTTCTCAAACATCATGTAGTGCGAGAAATCAAGCGGAGGAGATCGAGTCTTGTGGGGAAAAGTGCACAAACCTCTGCAGAGTGTATCAAACTAATCATGGTTAGCCGTGTCCCCGGTTATGGACATCTTGAGTATCTAGTACTTGGATATCATGTGAATCTCATCATGTTACTCTAATTAATGTTGTTGGGTTTTTAATGATGATACTTAATTGGGATTGAGAATCTTTATCGGCCATTCTCAATGTTTAACAACCACCATGATAGTTAAATAAAATTTATTCCTTTGCGGTGAGGGAAAAATTGGATTCATAAGCTGTAACCATAGAGCTTTCCACCAGCCATATATGCATGTAGTATAGCATTACTCTTTCATATTACTCTCTATGTGTTACCTTGCTAGCATATTCCATGTCTTGACCCGTTTTCGAGCTGCAACGTTCATGTTGCAGACTTTTGAGATGTGAGTAAGGTGCCTTAGGTGGTTGGTTCTATACTCGGTGATCTTGTTGGAGTTGATGGACTCACTTATCTTCCAAGCCTTCCGATGTTATCATTTAGATGGCCTTAAGCCATATTTATTGTAATAAGTTCTCTTTTGAGACATTCGATGTGATAAGTGTGTGATTGCTACTCTGTTATAAATCCTTGATGCTTGTGCGTGTCGGCATTCTTGATCGAGGATGACAACGATGCGAGATCAGATTGTTTGAGGTGCGAGGTCGCTACACTATGGTTACCATGATGACCCACAAGTATAGGGAATCTATAAGTAGTCATTTTCGATAAGTAAAGAGTGTGAACCAACGAGGAAGCGAAGGAAATGATAAGCGGTTTTCAACAAGGTATTCTCTTGCAAGCACTGAAATTATAGGTAGCAGACGGTTTTGTGATAAAGGTAATTTATAACGAGCAACAAGTAACAAATGTAAATAAAGTGCAACAAGGTGGCCCAATCCTTTTATAGCTGTCGATTGTCAAAACGGGCGGATCTCGGAGTAGGGGTCCCGAGCTGTGCGTCTAGGCGGATAGTAACGAGAGACAAGGGACACGATGTTTTACCCGAGTTCGTGCCCTCTCGATGGAGGTAATACCCTACTCTGCTTGATTAATATTAATGATATGGGTAGTACAAGAGTAGATCTACCACGAGATCAAGGAGGCTAAACCTAGAAGCTAGCCTATGGTATGATTGTTGTCGTCCTCTGGGACTAAAACCCTCAGGTTTATATAGACCGGATAGGTTAGGGTTACAGTCGGTTACAATGGTAGGAGATGTACATATCCGTGTCATAGCTTGCCTTCCGCCAAGGAAAGTCCCATCCGGGACACGGGAATGAAGTCTTCAATCTTGTATCTTCATAGTCTTGGAGTCGGGCCGTGATGATAGTTCGGCTATCCGGACACCCCTAATCCGGGATTCCCTCGGTAGCCCACGAACCAGGGCTTCAATGATGGCCAGTCAGGTAGCGCATATTGTCTTCGTCATTGCAAGCGGGTTCCTCCTCCGAATACTTCATAGAAGGTTTTGAACACCAGGATAGCATCCGGCTCTGCAAAACAAGTTCCACATACCACCGTAGAGGCATAACTTTTGCAGATCTGCTGGCGTATTCAGCGTGACATCACACACAGCGAAGCCTTTATATGAATCGTTTTTACTATTCCACCTCGGTAGCGTTTAGTGAGCGGTTTCCTTGTACGTCTTATCAAAGCATAGATCGTGCCCCCTTATTCAGGATTCTCATCAATACGGACGTGGGTAACCCATACCGTGCCCATTGTGCGCCTCCTCTATCAAAGGCGAGTCCTAATCGACCACGGGGTGGGCTCTTGGTATTCAACCTCTTTATGTAGTGAGACCAAGGCCCTCTTCTTTTTACACCCTCCATCGAGTTCGCCTCGCGCTTCGACTTCCAACACCCAAAGCTTCAAATTCCAGCGCTTTGGACCTTGACGATGTCGGTTCCAACCATGCACGGCGATGGATGCCTTCCTCCGTCACGAGAGGAAGATGTGCTAAAGCTGCGAGGCGCCGGTATCTAACGGCGAGATCTCGCATAGGCTACTGCTCCGGGGCAGGTCATTCCCACTCTGAGCGGTGAGAACATGGTGTTCGTGTCCCACTTCCTTGGGTTTAGGCTTCAGCGGATCCCTTTGTGCGGGGCTCATGTTTTATTACTGAGGCTTGATTTCCATGACTTGAATCGAGTCCATCCTCCATATCTAAATCATTCATTGTCATATGTGAGGCCTTCCTCCATATTACCCCTCACTTTGGATTGTGGCTCAAGACCTTCAAGGTGGAGCCAAAGATGATCGAGGGCAACAAGCGAGTCTGGAGGGGCGGTCATAAGCAAATGTCTTGATGCTCCGTAGCTCGAAGGCTCTTTTCAAAGGAGCTTGGTTTGTGTGCAGGGTAGCTTTATATTACCGCTCCTAGGGGCACCAAATGGGTGGCGCTTCCGCCTTCCGCTCAGAGTCCACCACGAGGTGGCGTCATGGGTCAACAAGGGGCTCGGCGGGGGCCGTCAAGGGCGTTCCCTTGCTGCGAGGGCCGTGTCGAGACCTCAAGAAGAGATCAATCTGGTTGCGATGGCGCGAGTTATGTTGATCCGGCGCCTCACCTACTGCAAATGTCGCCCCCTCACTTTGTGGAATTTAATCCGGAGGACCACGATCTCTCAAAATTTTATGGGCTGCTTGGTGGAGATTTATAATTGTTCTTGGATCACAAGAAGTGTCCAGGACACGACTAAGGGCCTTGAGACTAAGCTGCAATCGCCCGGATACTCAAGTAAGTAGTCTGTAATGGGACAAGCTGTCCATTCATTTATCATATATACATGCCCTTTAAAGGCCATTTCTTGAGCAGGGTGGATAGCCAAGGCAAAGTTAATAAGGTGTCGGCTCCCTCCGGAGAACACGCAGGACCCCATGCTTGGCTAAGATGTTGCAGGCAGCGCCTTTTAAAGAAAGCGAGGGAGGGGAGGCAACTGCCTCCTGAAGGAGGTCTTTGAGGAGGGAGGATCAAAATCCCACCCTCCAAGGAGAGAAAGAGGACAGCTTGAAGATCTGGAGGTCAAGGCCTCGAAGAGGGAAGAAATCTTCGTCGGAGAGTCGGTGCTGGGGTAACCCAGCACTATTTCCCCCAAGGGATCAGCCCTCAATGTTGTAAGTAAAAAGTAGGGGTCTTGTAAATAAGGAACATCCTGTATTTATTTATGAAGATAACGAAATTGTACCTTGTAGTTCGGATCTCAATCCTTCTCGTGAGCTCGTCTTGAGGATCTTCTTAGGAGATGATGGAGAGCGAAATGCCTCCACCTCGCACCCTCATGCGGCGGGCGACCACGAGGTGTCGTCGGGAGGTTCCCCAAATCGGTGGGGCGGAAGGTCGGCGCCAAGGTGTCTTGATCGGAGGAGCTGAAGGATCTCTTTCAGGCGGCGGCTATCTCGAGAAGATCACCGTTTTCTAATGGAGTGCGATGATTGAAAGAATTGCATCCAGGGAGGCGGATTGCATGAAGCCGTCGAAGCTTCTTGGCGGGGTTGAATCTACATAAAAATGATGTACCTTCAGCAGTTATGCATATAAAATCGCCCCGGATAGATAGTAGCCCACGAGACTCGGTATGTTGTCAAAATTGGCAGCGTGCGAGGATCAAAATCTCGATTATAACATATCGCTCCTAAATAGGTGGCGGGCGTCCGATGGCCAGCGGATGATGAATATCTGAACTAAAGCGGCAGCTTAATGGCGGATCGGGACATCGCTTTGGTCAATAAGCAGTTCGACGAGTCACAAGGTATCGACTTCTATCACGGACACACGGTAAGGGAGCTTGACACCCATGTCTTACTATTTGTATGTAATGCAGATGGTGCGGCTCTTTGTGGAGGAGCTTGGCGGAACTTCGCCCGGCGAAAAACAAGCAGTAATGTCGGCGCTTTAAGGCGGCGAAAAGAGCTAAAAGCGAGCAGGCTGCTCACTGCGAAGCAAGGAGAAATGGCGATATGGCGAAAGTTGAAGAATATTACCGACCGCTGCGAGGTTCTTGAAAAAAACGTCAAGTGGAGCAAGAAGGCTGAAAAAGGCCGCCCGAATCAAGGATGCCGTTCGCTTTGAGAGCTGCCAAGGAGGAGCTGAGTCAAGCGGGGCTATTGCGGTGGAAAACCGTTTTCTGCGGTGGAAATATCTGGATCAAAGTATGCTCGGTTGGACAAGTTGTGGAGTTAGGAGGATGCTTATCTGGACTTAGCGGCGGCGCGAGCGATTGAAAACGCCGGGGGCGAAGGGGCACGAAGGAAGAGCTATATTGGTCGCAATTCCATAGTCGGGCGTCTTCTTCCGTTAACCGATCGGTTGGCGAATGGGCGAGCTGAACCGACTATCCGGACTTGCCATGAAGCATGTCATGAATCATTTGTGGCGGGCGGACCCCAGCGAAGAGTTATTTTGGTTTAGTGCAGCGGTTCCTTGGTGCGGTACCGTGTCGGCGCAATGAGGCGGTTGGCGTGTATTGAGGACACGGATGGCTCTGGCCCGTGTCAAGACATCTTGGGCAGAGATGAAGGCCACCGATGTTGCATCCCAAGATTGACGAAGCAGTACTGCCGAGCACTACTTTGAAGAAGTCCTGCGAGGCGCTTGTTTAATAGAGCGATGCTTTCGAAGGATATTATGTTTAAATGACATGTATGATTTGTGAAAACAATGTTTCAATATAATATAAGAGCTTTTTATACTTGTGCGTTCAAGTAGCAAACTACTCCTGTCGGCCGTTTATGTATATGTATATATAACTTTGAAAGATGGCAGTCCTTGGCTTACCATTACACTTTTATAGTCTTGAGGGTGTTTATAAGCGCTTTGTCACATAATCAACGTCTTGGTCTGTTAAGGAGGTGATAGCGTAGCAAACTAGGCAACGGACTATAATGCTTTATCACTTTCACTTAGCCATGGGAGTTCAAGGTGGGGCTACTATATAGCCCACAGGGGCACTCTCGCCTCTCGAATTGAAGTGCGTATGTGCACGACGAAAACCGGTCCTTCGTTAATCTGAGGAATCCTAAACATTCCGGTGAGTCATCAGTGGTTGACCAGTCTCGCTATATCATGTGATCAGTTTTAGCTTTCTCTCTTGAGGTGCTCCCGGCGAACAAGGGGCACTGTCGCAGATAGTTCTCCTGGTGCGCGTTAGCGATAAAGCGGGCGTAAGGCAGCAAAACACGGGAGCAGGCAAACCCAACATTTGACCAAAGACATGATTGGAGCTGATGCATATAAGGCCCTAACTCGAGGCGCGAACACTCCCTAAGGTATCCGGTCTTTATAAAAGCAGGCAGAATAATGCCTAAGCCCCTGATGTCTAAATGCGTGCAAAAAATTCTGTGCGGCCAATGCCAAAAAGCCAGCCTCCTCCTCGGTTATAGTAAGAAACCGGGGATGTATATCAACAAGAGACCAGTAAAAAAGGTTTACGCGGGTCTTAATCTGAAAAGAATCCTTACAGCGGGTCCCTCTTGCGTCTGCGCTGTGTCTCTGTTGTGCCATATCACGGGCGGGTGTATACGTTGTTCATCTGTAAAAGAGAGAACTTAGTTTTAAAAGAAAAAAAAGATCGTGCGAAAGATGTACTTTATATTAAATAAGCAGTCTGAGTCGAAGAAGTGGATAAAATTGAGCTTTATTGTCTCTTGTGATACATGCATGCAGCCCCTTGTATGGGGTATGCGCTAGTAGATGCGGACTCGTCTAGCCGTGTCCGGGGTTTGAATAACCAATTCAGGTTCTTTGACTAAGCGGGGCGGATAGGTGTGGGGCTGTCAAGGCGGTCTCCGTTCCTCCATGCTCGGTAACATAATACTTCCTCTTAGCGAGATGATGCGCGTGGACCGGGCATTTTAAGTGTTAGAGATGCATAATGCGGTATTGCGTTAAAGCGGTAACTTGGCGTCCCAATAGTGCTTGATGGCTACTTTTAAGCGAGGCGACATGGAAGATGAGCCTTCGCGGCGGAAGTTGTCGGATGAACCGAACACAACTTCTAGCGATTATGGAGCCCGTACAATGGGCATATAGGCTGGCATTACTCCTTTAAAGGAGGTGTTGCTCTGGCGAATTTTGGTTGGGTTTATCCCCATCCTGCGGTTGTGTCGATATATCAGGTTTATGTCCTTGCGCCATCCATGAGGACTTGTGTAAATTGGAATCCGTTGATTATAGGATCCAATATCAAGGCAGTCCATCCTGCGTTCGAATACTTTCGAATAGTCACGATGGTTGAAGGTGATTGGTTTTGACAACCCGGTGTCGTTAGCGCATTTTAGTGGGCGCCGCTCTGTTTTCCCTTTGATCACGTGAAGTGAGTTTACTTTTAACCTCTTGTGGGAAATTCTTTTGTTTTTGGGGCTCTGCTTGTTGTGCTCGTCATCATCTTCACTTGGTGTGTCGAGCCTTGTGTTCGGCGTTGAGTCTGCGGACTCTTTGAAAGACCAACAATTTACGTGGGTATGGTTTGCGGGCCTCCTAGAGTCTTGTGGATTTGACATATCTTGTCCAAGATTTTGTTGAAGTTGGATAGCTCATCGCTATTGTCCTTAAGGGCAGTTTTTGTTGTTCTGTCATGAGCTTTTGAATCCGGCGTTGTTTGCCTCGCTCTTTGGACCGTTCCTTTTAATTGGCGCTGGTCCTTGTTGCGCCGTGGTTTCCGTTCCATCCGACTTGGATGTACTTGGGTCGCTAGTGCTGCATCTTGCTAGCCAGCTATCCTCTCCAGCATAAGCGGGTCATGAGAACTTATTAATGCGGCCATGGTTCTCGGCTTCTCTTGGCGAGGTGTGCAGCGAGCCATTCGTCTCGGACGTTGTGTTTGAAGCTGCTAAGGCTTGGCGTCCGGACGATCGACTATTTGGTTCTTTTTAGTAAGAACCTGTTCGAAATTTCGGGCTGACTCTCGGGCTGTTGAGTTATGTGACTTAGATAAATACGCATCGGGAGGGACATAGGTCCCCGAATTTGCAAAGCGCATCCTCGAGCTCTCCCGACTTCCAATGGTATTTTCGGGGAGGCTTTTAAGCCAATGTCGAGTTGCCCCTTTGAGTTTGAGGGGTAAGTATTTTATGGCGTGGAGATCATCTCCTCTAGCCATGTGTATGTGGAGGATGTAATCCTCAATCCAGACTCGAGTGCATTGTTCCGTCGTATGCCTCTATGTTTACGGGTTTGAATCCCGCTGGAAATTCATGATCCAGCACCTCATCGGTGAAACATAGGGGATGTGCCGCGCCCCTATATTTGGGTGTGCCGTGATGTTCGTAATTTTGGCATGTGGCATTGCTTTGAAGAGCTTGCTTTCTTGGCCCATAGATGGACCTAACTGGGCCATCCTTTTGTTGTGAATCCATATGCGGATCGCATACCAGCTTGTGTGCGGCGCCATTTGCCGCTCTCTTTTTGTTGTGGGGTCGTCCATCCGACCGGGTGGCCTTCTTATTCTTTGATTGTGGGGGCTCTAAGGCCTCCTCGTCAAATTCGGGCAGTAGCTTTCTTTTTGGGTAGCTCTTTGTTGTTGTCGTGTATTTGTATGTGGTGTTGAATACTTTGCTCCATCGATCTGAGTGCATCTTCCGCTGTTTTGAGCTTCCATACCTTTTTCGGGCTCTGTGCGATGGCGGCGAGCCTTTCTGGAGGTTATCTTGCTCCAACAATTTGTCGGCGTGAGATCGTCCAGACTGTTGTCTTCTTTGAGGGCCGGGTTGTTTATCCAAGTTGTCTTGTTGGAAGATTGCTCGATAGCATGTTAAATAGTCCACCGGTTAGCCACTCTATGGCAGGGTCTGTTGGCGGGATTTAGTTAAGCGTTTACGTTGCCGTTTGGCTGCTTTTCAAGGATTTATCCCGTGGCGCCCTTTGTTCCTCGTCTTCATTTCCTTTAGGTGTATCCACCATGTATACATCATGGGATGAAGTGGTTGTCCACATCCTATAGGCGCTGGTTCAAGGTTATCTCCTACATACGTCGTCCATACCGTCGATGTCTTGAATCGAAATCGAGCACGTCGTGTAAGCTTTCGATAGTAGCTCTGAAGTGGGTGGTGGGTGGGCGCTGAATTTCTTCGTCGTCCGCATCCCAATCCTCGACCGTAGTCCGTCCGGGCTCTCCGGATAAAGAGAGACTTTAGTGAATTCAGGATGTCGCCAAAAGGCGGCTTTGAAAAGATGTCATGGCGGTGAACTCCATGACGGCGTAATCGGATTCGATTGGTAGGGAGCCGGGAGGTTGGTCGGAGAGAGTCCGGCACCTTAGAGTCGCGGTCTTCGCGAGGGACAGGATAGAGTTCGGCTCAATTGCCGCAGAGATCCCATAGCCCGGCGGTGTCCAACCACTCGTCCTCGATCGAGGAATCGGATCCGGATTGAGGTCGGGCGGATCTTGATGCGGCCTCGAGGCCTTTGTTGACTCGCGAGCTAGATCATGCCCATCGAGACGGTCGCGGCTTGCGCTTAGCTGCGGCTCGAATCCGTCGAAGATCAAGTCTCCGCGAATATCGGCCGTATAGTTCAAACTTCCAAATCGACCGATGACCAGGCGTAGCTTCGATCTGCTCGGATGGCCAGCGAATTGGCCCGATTACAAAGCCGCCCGAATCTGAAGATCTGTCGGGAGAAAGGTCTCACCACGGACTCCGTCGTTATTAATGATCGGAAGGAGCCATCGGACCTATCGGTGGCGACAGAGGAACCCTCAATGAAAGCAACAATGTCGATTGTCAAAACTAGCGGATCTCGGGTAGGGGTCCCAGCTGTGCGTCTAGGCGGATGGTAACGGAGACAAGGGACACGATGTTTTACCCAGGTTGGGCCCTCTCGATGGAGGTAATACCCTACTCATGCTTGATTAATATTGATGATATGGGTAGTACAAGAGTAGATCTACCACGAGACCAAGGAGGCTAAACCCTAGAAGCTAGCCTATGGTATGATTGTTGTCGTCCTACGGACTAAAACCCTCCGGTTTATATAGACACCGGATAGGTTAGGGTTATAGAGAGTCGGTTACAATGGTAGGAGATCTACATATCCGTATCGCCAAGCTTGCCTTCCACGCCAAGGAAAGTCCCATCCGGACACGGGACGAAGTCTTCAATCTTGTATCTTCATAGTCTTGGAGTCCGGCCGTGATGATAGTTCAGCTATCCGGACACCCCCTAATCCGGGACTCCCTCAATAGCAAAGGACAAGCCTGGACAAACTCTTATATAAAGAAAAGCGCTCCTGAGGACACATGAGAATTATCGTCAAGCTAGTTTTCATCAGGTTCATATGATTCGTGTTCGGTACTTTGATAATTTGATATGTGGGTGGACCGGTGCTTGGGTGCTGTCCTTACTTGGACAAGCATCCCACTTATGATTAACCCCTCTTGCAAGCATCATAGCGACAAAAGAAGTATTAAGGTAAACCTAACCATAGCATGAAACATATGGATCCAAATCAGCCCGTTACGATGTAACGCATAAACTAGGTGAGGGAGTCCTGGATTATGGGGTATCCGGACAGCCGGACTATATCCTTTGGCTGGACTATTGGACTATGAAGATACAAGATTGAAGACTTCGTCTCGTGTCCGGACGGGACTCTCCTTGGCGTGGAAGGCAAGCTTGGCAATACGGATATGTGGATCTCCTTCCTTGTAACCGACTACATGTAACCCTAGCCCCCTCCGTGTCTATAAAACCCGGAGGGTTTAGTCCGTGGGACAACAACAATCATACCATAGGCTAGCTTCTAGGGTTTAGCCTCTCTGATCTCGTGGTGGATCAACTCTTGTAATACTCATATCATCAAGATCAATCAAGCGAGGAAGTAAGGTATTACCTCCATCGAGAGGGCCGAACACAGGTAAACATCCTGTCCCCTGCCTCCTGTTACCATCCGCCTTAGGCGCCTGATTGGGACCCCCTACCGAGATCCATGATTTGACACGACATTGGTGCTTTCATAGAGAGTTTCAACTGTCTTTGTCACCGTAAGCCAGTGGCTCCCGATCATCGGTAACAATGCGGTCGGTGAGGTCTCCTCCTGAACTGATCTTTGTATTGGCGGTTTCGCCTTGCTACAACCTTCGCTTGGCCATCTGGAAGCGAATCGAGAGCTACACCTGCCACACTGGTGGGTTAGGAAACAGATTACACCGCCGACATCCGGGGAGACTTGATCTTCGACGGATTCGAGCCCATGTCAGGTGCCCCACACAATCACGACAAGCACGATTTAGCTCTGCCGTCGGACAGTGTTCGGGAGATCACACCTCCAACCACTCGGCCCTCAATCCGGAGCAAATTGCGTCGTCCGAGGACGGGTGGGTAGACCCCGCCTTGGAGGCCGCACTCTCAGTGGCGATAGAGCCGAATACTGACTTTACCCCTCACGAGAGTCGTGATGCCGAATCACTGGATTCATCTCCGGCCACGGACTCCGAGCTGCCTGCGCCCGTGCCTATCGAATCCAATTGGGCGCCGATCATGGAGTTCACCTCCGCGGATATCTTTCAGCACTCGCCTTTCGGCTGACGTGCTAAATTCGTAAGGTCTCTCTTCTTGTCGGAGAACCTTGGCGAACTATGTCGGCTAGAGTGGGATCTGACTGACGAAGAAATTCGCTGCCCACCACCACCCACTTAGTAGCCAGCGTCGGCGATTTAACCGACATGCAACCGACTCGAAGACATCGATGGTATGGGCGATGATGCGGGAGGCGAGCAGGAACCACGCCTCGAGGGAGCTGGACCGCCACCTCATCATCGACATATATGGTAGATACCCCCAAAGAAGGCAATGGCGAGAAAAGCAGTGGAGGATGACCCTCCAAAAAGCAGCCCGAGCACCCGGCGTCGGTGGCCTGCTCTAGAATCCCACCATAGCAAAAACAATGATACGGCACAGAGACAATAACACTCCGGATAGTGCGAAGGCGATGACAATCCCCTCGGCCCGGATTTAGGCGGGAGGATGAACAAGCTAGCCCTCTAGAGCGAGCAGGATGGAGAAGCGAAGGATGACAATTACATGCCTCTCTCCGAAGGCGAGGTGAGCCTCGGCTGACGAAGAATTATCGTGCTGAGGATCCGTCGAGCAGGAGCACTTTAAGCGCCCGGCTTATTGCCACGACAAATAGCACGAAGAAAAAGCAACAACTTCAAGCTAATCAAGATTTGCTAGCGAGACGGATGGACCGAAGTCCTTGTGGCGAGGAATCTGAACTCGAACACCCCTCCAAGAGTTACCCAAGGCGTATGTTGCTACTCAAGGAGGAAGCGGTGAAACCTACTTCATCGGCGTATGATCGGTGACCCGGCCACCGCGTGCCGAGATCTGAGCGTTTCAGCGGAAGTTCAGCTGCACCTGCGCCACTCAAACAAAATACCAAGGCCGAGGCAACACGGGACTGCGAGATGAATTGAAGCGAGGCCAAAACATGCAAGATCAATATCACGGGTCGGCGAGCGCGCCTGCCATGAGACGATGACCGTCCGCCGGATACACTAAAGGTAAATTTGGCCGAGCCAAATACAGCAAACAAGACTCATATGAACTACGTCGTGACATAGCCCGGCATAGAGGCGCCTGCTATGTCTTGAGCTTGCGTTAGTTTTCCCGAAGAGGAGAGGATGATGCAGCGAGTGTGCGTAAGTATTTCCCTCGGTTTTTGAGAACCAAGGTATCAATCGATGGGAGGCCACTTGCAAGTCCCTCGTACCTACACAAAACAAATAGCTCCTGCAACCAATGCGAATAGGGGTTGTCAATCCCTTCACGGTCACTTACGAGTGAGATCGATAGAGATGATAGATAATATTTTTGGTATAAAGATGCAAAGTAAAATAAAAGGCAAAGTAAAGAGCAAAGCAATAATAAAGCGTAGGAAGATTAATATGATGAAAATAGACCGGGGCCATAGATTTCACTAGTGGCTTCTCTCAAGAGCATAGGTATTTTACGGTGGGTAAGCAATTCTGTTGAGCAATTGTGAGAATTGAGCATAGTTATAAGAATATCTAGGTATGATCACGTATATAGGCATCACGTCAAGAGACAAGTGAACCGACTCACTGCTGCATCTACTACTATTACTCCACTCATCGACCGCTATCCGGCATGCATCTAGAGTATTAAGTTAATGAAAATAAGTAACGCATTAAGCAAGATGACATGATGTAGAGGAATAAATTCATGCAATATGATAAATACCCCATCTTGTTATCCTCGATGGCAACAATACAATCGTGCCTTGCTGCCCCAAGCATCCCTTTGGGAAAGGACACATAAGATTGAACCCAAAGCTAAGCACTTCTCCCATTGCAAGAACTACCAATCTAGTTGGCCAAACCAAGCGGATAATTGAAGAGACTTTCAAAGATAACTCAATAATACATAAAAGAATTCAGAAAGATTCAAATATTGCTCATAGATAATATTGATCATAAACCCACAATTCATCGGTCTCAACAAACACACATAAAAGAAGATTACATCGAATAGATCTCCACGAGAGAGGGGAGAACATTGTATTGAGATCCAAAGAGAGAAGAATCCATGTAGCTACTAACTATGGACCCGAGATGCAGGTAAACTACTCACACTTCATCGGAGGCTATGATATTGATGTAAAGCCCTCCGTGGTGGAATCCTTCGGTAGAGCTCTGAACGAGCCCAAGATGGGATCTCGTGGATCTGAAAGTTCTGGCGGTGGAATTAGGTTTTGGCTCCGTATATGATCTGAATAGGAGTGCGTGGTATATATAGGAGGAAGAAATCGTCGGGTGGAGCTTCGAGGGGCCCTCCACCATCGTGACCGCCTCGTGGCTTTCTTGACGGAGGGTCCAAGTCTCCTGGGTCTTATCTGATGAGAAAATAATGTTTCCGAAGATTTCATTCCGTTTGGACTCCATTTGATATTCCGTTTCTTCGAAACACTGAAATAGGCAAAAAAAAATAGCAATTCTGGGTTGGGCCTCCGGTTAACAGGTTAGTCCCAAAAGTAATATAAAAGTGGAAATAAAGCCCAATATAGTCCAAAACAATAGATAATATAGCATGGAGCAATCAAAAATTATAGATACATTGGAGACGTATCAGGCATCCCCAAGCTTAATTCCTGCTTGTCCTCGAGTAGGTAAATGATAAAAAGAGAATTTTTGATGCGGAGTGCTACTTGGAATAATTTCAATGTAACTCTTCTTAATTGTGGTATGAATATTCAGATCCGAAAGATTCAAGATAAGAGTTCATATTGACATAAAAATAATAATACTTCAAGCATACTAACTAAGCAATTATGTCCTCTCAAAATAACATGGCCAAAGAAAGTTCATCCCTACAAAATCATATAGTTTAGTCATGCTCCATTTTCGTCACACAAGAATGCTCTCATCATGCACAACCCGATGACAAGCCAAGCAATTGTTTCATACTTTAGTAATCTCAAACTTATAAAATTTCACGCAATACATGGCGCGAGCCATGGATATAGCACTATGGGTGGAATAGAATATATTGATGGGGTTATGTGGAGAAGACAAAAAGGAGAAGGTCTCACATCAACGAGGCTAATCAGCGGGCTATGGAGATGCCCATCAATTGATGTTAATGCAAGGAGTAGGGATTGCCATGCAACGGATGCACTAGAGCTATAAATGTATGAAAGCTCAACAAAAGAAACTAAGTGGGTGTGCATCCAACTTGCTTGCTCACGAAGACCTAGGGCATTTGAGGAAGCCCATCGTTGGAATATACAAGCCAAGTTCTATAATGAAAAATTCCCACTAGTATATGAAAGTGACAACATATGGAACTCTCTATATGAAAAACATGGTGCTACTTTGAAGCACAATATATGAGACTCGCTATATGAAGAACATGGTACTACTTTGAAGCACAAGTGTGGAAAAAGAGATAGTAACATTGCCCCTTTTATTTCTCTTTTTTTTGGGCCTTTTTTTTTCTTTGGCCTTTTTTTTGGGACAATGCTCTAGAAAATTATGGTCATCACACTTCTATTTATTTACAACTCAATACTAGAACAAAGTATGACTCTATATGAATGCCTCCGGCGGTGTACCGGGATATGCAATGAACCAAGAGTGACATGTATGAAGGAATTATGAATGATGGCTTTGCCACAAATACTATGTCAACTACATGATCATGCTAAACAATATGACAATGATGAATGTGTCATGAAGAACGATTATGGTGGAAAGTTGCATGGCAATATATCTCGAATGGCTATGGAAATGCCATAATAGGTAGAGTATGGTGGCTGTTTTGAGGAAGATATAAGGAGGTTTATGTGTGAAAAGGCGTATCATATCACGGTGTATCGGTGTCAAAACCGGCGGATCTCGAGTAGGGGTCCCGAACTATCGTCTAGGCGGATGGTAACAGGAGACAAGGGACACGATGTTTTTACCCGAGTTCGGGCCCTCTCGATGGAGGTAAAACCCTACTCTGCTTGATTAATATTGATGATATGGGTAGTACAAGTAGATCTACCACGAGATCGGAGAGCCTAAACCCTAGAGGCTAGCCTATGGTATGCTTGTTGTTAGTCCTCGGACTAAAACCCTCGGTTTATATAGACACGGAGAGGGTTAGGAATTACACAGTCGGTTACAATGGAAGGAGATCTACATATCCGTATCGCCAAGCTTGCCTTCCACACCAAGGAAAGTCCCATCCGGACACGGGCGAAGTCTTCAATCTTGTATCTTCATAGTCCGGAGTCGGCCAAAGGTCATAGTCCGGCCATCCGGACACCCCTAATCGAGGACTCCTCGGTAGCCCGTGAACCCGAGGCTTCAATGGCAGCGAGTCCGGTATGATTTGTCTTTGGCATTGCAAGGCGGGTTCCTCCTCCGAATACTTCATAGAAGATTTTGAACACAAGGATAGTGTCCGGCTCTGAAAAATAATTTCCACATACCGCCGTAGAGAGAACAATATTCACACAAATCTAATCTGGCGCGTATCTCGCGATGTGTCATCACACCACGACCAAGCCTATATTGAATCGTTTTTCTTGTCCCACCTCGGCACTTAGCGGGCGGTTTTCTTAGCACGTCTTGTTGAAGCGAGATCGTGTCCCCTTATTCAGGATTCTCATCAATACAGACGTGGGTAACCCAATGTGCCATTAATTTATAGGCGCTTGGGAGATAAGCGAGTTTACCCGGTGGGTGGGGGCACATAGTTTCATCGCCCATATAAGGGATAAGGATCCACCTTTTCCATCTCGACTTCTTCCTCCTTTGCTTATCCATTTTCGCGCTTTTCGAGCTCCGGCGCCCAAGTCCGCACATCCCTCCTCAACCTTCTCCAGCCATGTCCGGGCGGGGAGGCAAGTGGATGGTTTCCTCCGTCACGGAGGACACGTCAAGATCTTTGAGGAAGGCGGATGCTTGTCTAATGACATCGCGCCGGCTTCCCGACAAGGGGCAGCTCATCCCACCCAGGCCCCATGAGAGGTGGTGTTTCTCACCACTTCCTCCAGCGGACTAGGTGTCCCACTTCACCCATTTGTCAGGGGACTCATGTTCTCTCGGCTGGATTTCCACGATCTGGCCCCAAACTTCATCCTCAATATCTCGGCGTTTATAAATGGGTATGCGAAACCTTCCTCGCATCCAGCCCCATTTCAGTTTATGGTTGAAGACCTTCGATGTTAAGCGAAGGTAGTGGCGGCCAACAAAGCGGAGTCGAGAGGAGACATGGTGGGCAAGATGCCCAGCGTTACATGGCTCGAGGACTCCTTCGTGGAGACCATAAAGGGTGGCAATCGGGGTGGTTCCACATCACCGAGCGCGTGACCACTGAATGGGCAGCGGCCCCAATTCTGATCGCTTCCCTACGGCTCACCTCCAGGAAAGAGATGGGCTTGTCGTGGGGTAATTTGGAGGAGCTGTCCGGACTCAAACCTCGTCCAAAACCTGGTGGGCAAGAAGCTCAAACTTCGTCAATGTAGTCGAGTCATGCTCATCCGCGGATCCTCCGTGCCAACAACGAGCTTTCAGCTTGTGGGAGTTTGATCCGGCACTGACACCAAACCCTGACGAGGCTCTTGACCTCGTCTGAAGATACACGGAAGGTCTGTTCAAGAACACCGAGGCTCCATCCGCTACCGAGGATCAGCGGATTCAGTGTGACATCAAGCCAGCGGTGGTAGGTTATTTTGCCCTTCTACGGGACACTTGTTTTCATAGTTTGACTCTATCGGGATCTAAGCTCCCTTACCTTTGGCAGGATTGGCGGAGGGCGTCGGCAGATTATTTGTTGGCTCCCTTGCCGAAGACCCAGCGGATGCCGCAGCCAGGGCTGCTGGTTCGGCACATTACGTGGTCTTGGGAGAAGAAGGCCAAGAAGAAGGCCACGGGGACTCGAAGGAGTTCCCAGCGCCGAGTGGTGTCGGACTCATCGTCAGATGACTCAAGCGGACTCCTCCGTGAAGGCGAGGAGGAGGAAAGAGAGCCTCTCCCGGTGAGGAGAGAACAAAGGAAGGCCACCCCAAGCTGGGGAGGCGGAGGAGTCAGAAGGAAGGACCCGTCCTCGGGACTACTCCACCAACAAGCGGCAACAGCGAAGAGGTGGCCATCGAGGCCAAGCCTGGCGAAATCTTAAGTTTCGGATACTAGAATAACTCATGGCGTTCCTTTGTTGCACTGTACCTTCGGCGTCGGGTATAATCATGCGATCCGCCCAAAGGCGGCTCGGCAACCGTCGGCGGTTCCCTGAGTTCGTCGGATGTGAACAGCACTTCACTTCGACCGCCTCCTCTCCTCGCGCTTGGATGATGCAGTGGCATCCCAAAAGGGCCAAGCCAGGAGGAGGTGGTCTGGAGGCACCGCAAGCGACCTCCGGACTCTTGGCGAAAGGATAAAACCCTAAGGGTTCTAAGTCCGGCCCTAGGCGGACACCGCCGAACCTTCAACAGTTCCGGCATCCGTGACCCCCTACTAAGAAGGGCAAGCCTCTCGGCCGGTGACCTCCGTCAACAGGAGGCACGGATAATCTCTTGAGGTGCTTGGCGCCTCCATCGGCGAGGCACGGCACTATTATGAGTGCGGTGATCCGGAAGGATTCGATCCGCCAAGCGAAGTGACCGAAGCACAATGCCAGCCTCCTAATAGGCTTTGAGGTATGTATTTAAGATATGTAAAATATTACGCATAGGCAGTAGCCCTGATGCTCGGTTTGGTGTTGGAAAGGAAAGCCGGGCGAGGATCAAAAGATACTACAGTCTAACATAAGTGTGTCAATATGGGAATCTGGGCTGTGTTCTTGACCTTTGCCGCCTTGTTGCGGAGAATCAATGTATTGAGCGAGCCTCGGCGGTCGAGGGCAGGCTCGGCCTTGCCAAGCAGCTCGAGGACAAGGAAGGTAAGTAATACCTTATGTAAGTATATATAAAAGAGATGTGGTTGCAATAGCAGGATCAGCGTGGGTATTCGGGGCCCTGAGCGAGGTGGCGACCACGAAGGCGCTTTCAAGGCCGAAAACAAGCTACATGGGCGCGCGAGCGAGAGAAGCGGGGAGGCGGGTGGCGGTGGTGCAGCAAGAGCTCCATGCTCTCGTGGAAAAACATGAGAGTTTGGGCGTGACTCAAAGACTCGAGTCAGAGCTCGCCTCGGCGCTTGAGGCGCCAAATCTGCCAGGCGAAGCCAAAAAGCCCTCGAAGATTGAGGCGATGAAGAAGATGGCGGCGGGTAAGGCATTCTTTATACAAAGCAAGCAGTAGTGAATACTTGTTACTTACAGGTCCGGAGCTCTCGGGGCATTCGCGAGATCTTCCGGGTGTGTCAAGCAACCGCATTCTACCAAGCCGAGGAGGAAGCTCGGCGGAGAAGGTTTTACGGTCTCGATATCTTGAGGCGGACACCAGTGCCTTGAGCGACCAGCTAAAGCAGCTGGTCGAGCTCCATAAGGTGGCCGAATAGGCCATGAAGATCTCATGATCCATTGTGGCACAGGGAAGCCATGCTGGAAGCTACTTTGAAATTTGGTAAAAGTAATTTGGTGGATGCTGTCAAGGCTTGAAGTCATCAAAGCGCTCGTGTTGTAACATCCCAAATTTTCAATTTGGAATGTTATACTGAGTCATCCATGCATATCATATTTTATCGCATCTTAGTTCATGATCCTCGAAATCCTAAGCAACCCAAGGACCCTCGGAGAGAGTTGGGGATTTTCGGTTTCATATTTGATTTCTATCAAATAATGAGAATGAGGATTTTGATTTTAATTATTTTCTCTCCAAGAAAAATATTTCATAATAAAAATAAATGAGAGGAGATAATATGACTTCTCCAAAATAATTGAAATATTGGAGGAAAAATGTTAAAATCATTATTTGGATTTTATTTGAGTTTATTTGGATTTTATTTGCATTAGAAAAAAATTGCACGTTTTAAAATTTTCATTTTTAGGGACAAGAAAATGTTCATCTCGTTCTAAATATTTTATTTAGGCGGTGAAAATTGTTTTGGCATTTTAGATTTTTATTTTATTTTATAGGAATTTTTCTGTCGTGAGTATTTAAAAAAACTCTCGCTTGGGCAAGACTAGAGCCCAACCCAAGCAGGCCCGGCCAGCCGAAGCCGCCGCCGCCCGCCGCCTCCTGCGTGCCTTGCGCCGTCGCCGCCGCCACTCGTCGGAGTCAAGAGTTGGACTCCGCCTCCGCCGCCGCCTTAGCCCCTACTCCAAGTCGCCCGCCCCTTTATATATGCCATACCCAGGCCCCACACACCACCACCACCACCAACCCCCGCCATGCCCGCCGCCCGCCGTGCGTTCGCCGCCCCGCCGCCGCCAAGCCCGCCGCCCGTGAGCCGCCGCCCACCCCGCCTCGCCGGAACCCTCGCCGGAGGTAGCCGCCGGATCCGAGACCGCCGGTTTTTCTTAAAACCGTTCGGTTTATTTCCTGAAACCCTAGTTTTCGTTTTTTTTAAATAGATCGGTTTTACTCCGGTTTATTTATTTAGCGGCGTTAAACTCGTTCGTTCGTTTTAACAAATGCGTTTTTTCGTTCAGTTCAGATAACGAGCGTTAGTTCGTTAAGCTGATCGTCGTTTTCTTTTTATCGGATTTATTCGCGATTTTTTACTGATCGCGATTTCTGATCCGATGTTCGATCTAGTATAACTTTCCGCTCGTTTATCGGAATCAGGCAATTCAAGCGCCTATAGTTTCGTCTCGAAACCCTCTTTCCGAATAACCAACTCAAACAAGTTTTTGCCTCTGTAAAATTTGACCCTAGTTCAGATTAGTAAACGGATTTTATTTCTTTTGTTGTTTGAGTTTTGTTGCTTCGTTTGGTTTGAATCTTTTTGCAAACCGGAGTTCCTAAGTTGAACTTTCTGGTCAACCTCTTTTAGTTGAGTTCTACCTATGCATCTTTGCTTGTTGCTTATGTATGTTATTGTTTGCTTGCGATAGAATTCGCTGAGTGTGAAGCGTGTTACTACGAGTCTCTAGGATTCATGGATCGTCAGCAAGGCAAGTAACACATTGATCATACTCTTTTCATACCCAGTTTTTATGCATTAGCTCAATCCTCAAACATTGCATGATTAGGATATCATTATTTTGTGGGTTGGGAAGTAGTTGTTGAGGTAGAACCTATTGCCCTGTTAATATCAAACCCTTGGGAGTTACTTCTCGTTTGCTTATCTTTGCTATGCTATGCTCGTGAGCGTGGTTGGGTTTGAGTGTATCCATGACAGATGTGAGTTTGTTAATTAATGGTTTACTTTAAGGTGGCAACTTAAATACACATCTGGGTGGATTGAGGTACCTGGGTATTTCCAGGATTGCCTGTTTTTTTATGGACCGCCACCCAGGCTTAAAGGGAACTAAGATTATTCATGCTAGAAACTTCCGTGTGCAGCCACAAGCTATTATGGGCTCTAGCATAGTTGAATAAGTTACGTGAAGCTCTTGAAGAGGTAGATCAGCAGGTAGTGGGTTTTGTAGGTTTGGTATGGTCTACGGAGTAGAGAGTTAATGTTTACGAAAGACGTGTCTCGGTCATCCGTTTCTCAAACACCATGCGGTCGAGAAATCAGCGGAGGTGATCGAGTCTTGTGGGGAAAAGTGCACAAACCTCTGCAGTGTACAATCTAATCATGGTTAGCCGTGTCCCGGTTATGGACAATTTTGAGTATCTAGTACTTGAGTATTCACATGTATCCCATCACTCTTAAATTAAAATTGTTGGGTTGTTAACTTCGTTAATTGGGATTGAGAATGTTGTCAACCATTCTCAATGATGTTTCAACCACCATGATAGTTAAATTAAAATCTATTCCTTTGTTGTAGGAAAAAATTGGCTTTTAGCAAAACTATAACCATAGAGCTTTCCACCAGCCAAACATGCATGTAGTGACGACATTATTTTGTTCTTGCTCTACTGTGTTATTGCCAGCATATTCCATGTGCTGACCCGTTCTCGGGCTGCAACGTATTATGTTGCAGAATTTTCAGACGAGGAGTAAGGTTCGATAGGTCGTTGCCGTGCAGCTCAGCCATGCCGTTGGAGTTGATGGACTCACTTTATCTTCCAAGCCTTCCGTTGTTATCACATTAGATGGCCTTAAGCCATATTATTGTAATAAGTTCTCTTTTGAGACACCGATGTAATAAGTGTGTGATTGCTACTCTGTTATAAATCCTTGATCTTGTGTGTCGGCATTACCAATCCGAGGATGACCTTTGAAACACGAGACTTGACCAAGCGAGGTCGGTCGCTACAAGATGGTATCGAGCACCACTGCTGAGTGTGGGGCGACCACTAAGATAAACCATAGGTCACTCTTCTCTACTCATTTCGACTCCTCTCCATTTTTCCACTCTTTAGGATGTCGGAGATGAAGAACAAGTTTGCACAACGGGATGAAGACACACCTTTTGGACACCACTTGAAGGAAGTCACTAGGTACTTGAACATTGGAATACCAAGTTTCACGGGACGTACAAGCACCTTACCGAGAAGAGGCTGGATGATTCAAGTACAAGTTCCGGAAGGGCGTCCTCGCCTACTTCTAAGCCCATAGAGTTTTCTTTGAAGCACCCACAGGTTTAGGTAAGAGCATGGCAGCCCACATTACCATGGGACGTATTGGAGAATTCTACAACAGGGAGCTAAAGGGCGCCATCTACCAAATATGTGGGCCTTGAGGGCGAGCAATGGGAAGTAATCAGCACCAAGAAGGACAGATCCATTGCAGCTTTCATCCGGAGCTAAACCAGCACATTCGACGTCGGAAAACTAGATGTCTTGCAGATATGATGGATTTGAAGAAGCGAAGACCAGGATTATCGAGCGGAGGAAGAACTCAAGTTTACATGCGGCGGATCTGAGGAGGAAATCAAGACACTCTTTGGAGAAAACGGCGACCTGGTTAAGAAGATCGGAGTATTCATGGGAGGACCAGCATCGGAAGAAGAAGAAGAAGACCCCTTGCGGGACAACTACATCATCATCGGCGACACGATTCGATCCAAGTGATGATGACTGAAAACAAGCTGGAGCAGACATCATGGAGTCTTCCACCGATCAAATTTTCTAGATGACCACCATCTATTAGTAGTATTTCCCCCATGTATCTAATAGTAGTTGAGCACTTTTGCGATAGTTCTAGACCGTTTGTATGCCCTTGCTTGTTTGATTGAGTGAATTGATTGTGTTTGACTCATATGCATATGGGTAGTGTTCTCTCATTAGACCTCTTTCTATTCTAATCTCTTCCCTCTAAACCCATCAGATGCCTCAGGGCGTGACCCGGTTTTGTTTTCCCACGAGCTCACCAGTTGATCCAACAGCGAGAATACCACGATGCAATTTCTAGTTCGAACCGAGCAACAATAACAACAACAACCCTCCTTGATGGATAATTTAGCCCGTTTTACGAGGTTACATCCGCGGTGTTTTCCAGCTGACACCGAGCCAATAGTTGTTGATGATTTGGCTCGCCGTGTTGGAAGGAGTTAACCACCGCGGGATGCACGGATCTTTGAAGGTGCGCTTTGCCCATCAATTGGATGGACCAGCAGCCGCATGGTGGGAGAATTACATGGCTACTTTTCCTATAACCAATGTTACTTGGGACCAGTTTGACCAAGCCTTCGCACCACCATGTCTCAAGCGGAGCCATGCGGATGACGAAGCGTGAGTTTAGCAACTTACGCCCGAGGAACGTCTTGTGGTTCGATCGTGGATGATTTAAGTAAGCTATCACGCTATGCCCTAATGATGTAGCCACGGATGCTGCGAAGCGGGAGAAGTTCATGGAAGGGCTGAGCGATGAGATGAGTATGCACGATTGATGGTGGCAACTTTCAACAACTACCGAGTTGGTAGATAAGGCCCTTATGATTGAAGGAAAGCAGCAGCAGATTGAGAGCCGTAAGAGGAAGTATGGACAAGGGAAGTATAATTCAGGAGCTCAACGAAGCCCGTCTAACCCGAACTCGGGAGGACTTGTTCATAACCATGGAGGTCACAACCATACTGGAGGAGGATCGCATAACCACAATGGTGCGAAGAATAGCAATGGGAACGGAGTGAATAACAATCAGAACCGCTCCAACCCATCTACACCCGCCAAAAGAGACCTAAGTCAAGTTACTTGCTACAAGTGCGGGAAGACTGGGCATTATGCTAATGAATGCCCAGAAGGAAGGAATGTGAACGGTAATGGGAGCGCTGGAAAGAAGCTCAACCCATTCAACAAAGGACAAGTAAACCACGTTAACGTGGAGGAGGTTGAAGAAGAGCAGGTGGGCGATAATAGGTAAGTTTTGGTTAAGTCATTTACCGCTCTTGTTCTTTTCGATATTGGTGCATCACATTCATACATATCAAGGGATTTGCGGATAAGTTTAAGTTACCAACCCAAACCCTTAGGACCCCTCTTTTAGTAAGCTCACAGGAGGCGAGTACATGGCTAGCCAATGGTGCACCAGATACCCTAACCATTGGCACACATGTTTTTCCGTCGACCTAATTATCACAGGTCGCAAGATTGGATGTGATATTAGGTATGGACTGGATGTCGAGTATGGAGGAAGCATTGACTATGCTAGTAAGTCGATTTATCTTACCACCCCGGAGGGAAAAAGGATTAAGTATGTATCTAGGCATGTGCCTAGGAGGAGCCAAGTGAATACCCTCACGGGAGTTCTGCAGGAGGAAGTGCATGTAGTAAAGGATTACCCGGATGTTTTCCTAGAGGAGTTACCAGGCATGCCCCCAGATCGAGATATCGAGTTTTTGATAGAGCTATTGCCAGGTACAGGGCCAATATCCAAGAGACCCTATTGGATGCCGGCAAATGATCTGGAGGAAATTAAGAAACAGATCAAGGAGTTATTGGAGAAAGGGTATATTCGCAGGAGTTCATCACCTTGGGGAGCACCGATCTTGTTGGTCGAGAAAAAGGATAAATCCACGAGGATGGTAGTTGATTACCGAGCCTTGAATGAAGTAACGATTAAGAATAAGTATCCATTACCGATGATCAATGATCTGTTTGATCGATTGCAAGGATCTAAGGTGTTTTCGAAGATTGATCTCGGTCGGGATACCATCGATTGAAGATCCGAGAAGGATATACCAAAGACAGCATTCACCAGCGGTATGGATTATATGAGTATCGTTCATGTCGTTTGGGTGACTAACGCCCTGCCTATTTCATGAGCATGATGAACAAGGTGTTCATGGAGTATTTGGACAAGTTTGTTGTGGTGTTTATTGATGATATCATGGTATACTCGAAGAGCGAAGAGGAGCACAAGGAACATTTGCGTTTAGTTCTCGAAAACTCGAGGAACACCAGTTATCGCTAAATTTAGCAAGTCGAGTTTTGGTTGAAGGAAGTTGGATTTCTTGGGCATGTTATATCGGGAGAGGGTATAGCGGTGGACCCCGATGAGTTCGATCATCCTTTGAATGGTTGGCACCCACTTGATTAGCGAGATCCATGATTTCCTTGGACTTGCGAGGATATTATAGGAGATTCATTGAAATTTTTCCAAGATTGCCAAGCCAATGACTGAATTCTTTGAAGAAGGATACAAAGTTTAAATGGACGGATATTTGCGAGGCAAGTTTTAGGAGTTGAAGAAACGTTTGACTACAGCCCAGTGCTAACACTGCGGATATACATAAGGAGTTCCAAGTTTATTGCGGCGCCTCCGCTTGGGACTTGGATGTGTGCTTATGCAAGGCGGAAAGTTTGTTTACGTATGCCTCCACAAAGCTGAAGCCCCATGAATTAAACTATGCCACGCACGATTTGGAGCTAGCAGCCGTAGTGCATGCATTGAAAACTTGGAGCAGTATCTTATTGGAAACCGTTGTGATGTGTACATGGATCATAAGAGTTTGAAGTACATTTTCACCCGAAGGAGTTGAACCTTAGACAAAGAAGATGGTTGGAGCTTATAAAGGATTACGATATGGCGCTACACTATCATCGAGGAAAGGCCAATGTCGTAGCGGGCGCTTTGAGTCGGAAAAGTTACGCTAATATCCTTGAAAGTAAGGGATTGCCCAAGGAGTTAGTGAGGATATCATGGAACTTGGTTGGAGATTGTTCCAAGAGGTTTCATTGCAACAATGGAGTTCGATCTACATTGTTGGATAAGATTCTAGAAGAGATTGCTTGAGATAAGGGAGAAGATGAGCAAAGGAAAAGCCAAAGGTTTTCGAGAGGATGAGCATGATACCTTATGGTTTGAGGACGGAGTTTATGTGCCTATAACTTCGAGAGATCGATAAGTTAATACTTGGGAGGATCATGACTCACCATACTCGATACACCGGAAACACCAAGATGTATTTGGATTTGAAGGAACATTTACGGTGGTGGTATGAAGAAGGATATTCTTGAGTATGTAGCCGTATGTGATGTATGTCGGAGAGTGAAGGCGAGCATCGAAGCCAGCAGGACTACTACAGCCTATGCGATGCCGAATGGAAGTGGGATAAGCTTGGCATGGACTTTATCACGGGTTGCCCGAGAACCAAGGCGGGATATGACTCAATATGGGTAGTAGTGGATCGCTTGACCAAAGTAGCTAACTTCATCCCGGTCAAAACAATTTACACAAGTGCAAAGTTGTCCAAGATATATATGTCGAGGATTATGCGTTTGCATGGAGTTCGAGGGCCATCGTATCGGATAGAGAACACGTTTACTTCAAAGTTTTGGCAGCTACACGGACCACAGGTACCAGATTGGAGTTCGATCAGACATTCCACCCGAGACGGATGGACAAGCAGAGAGTCAATCAGATTACGGAAGACATCTTTGAGAGCACATGCGCTAGATTATGGATCTAGTTGGGATGACAATTTGCCTTCGTGAGTTCTCATACAACAATAGCTACCAGGCCAGTTTGAGGATGGCACCGTTCGAAGCTCTGTATGGACGTAGATGTAGAACACCTTTGATGTGGGATGAGGTAGGAGACCGTCAGTTGTTTGGACCAGATTTGATCAAAGAGTCGGAGGAGAAGGTTAAACTAATCCGAGACAGATTGAAGATTGCTTAGTCGAGCGGAAGAGTTATCTGATTCAAAATGTAAGAAGTAACTTATGAAATTGGAGCGAGCCTATCTGCGGGTATCACCTTTGCGAGGTGAAGCGTTTTGGAGTTAAGGAAAGTTAGCTCAAGATATGTAGGACCGTATCGTGTTTTGGAATGGATGGGAGAAGTTGCCTACAAGCTGGAATTACCTGAAGGATTGTCGGGAGTTCACGATGTGTTTCACGTATCCGAGTTGAAGAAGTGTCATCTTTGAGATGGCAGATATACCGTTAAGAATCTGATTGCCCTAGAACGTCTGAGTTGGACAGTAATTTGATTTATGAGGAGAAGCGGTAAGGATTCTTGACTTTGACAGCCGAGTCACCCATGACAAGGTTATCAAGTTTTGTAAAGTTCGATTGGAGCCACCATACAGGAGGAAGCCACACAGGAGCGAGAAGATGATATTACAAGGACCACCGCACCTATTTTCTAGCCAACCCGAATCTCGAGGCGAGATTCATCTTAAGGGGTAGGTTTGTAACATCCCAAATTTTCAATTTGGAAGGTTATACATAGGTCATCCATGCATATAATATTTTATCGCATCTTAGTTCGCAATCCTCGAAATCCTAAGCAACTCAAGGACCCTCGGAGAGAGTTGGGGATTTTCGGTTTCATATTTGATTTCTATCAAATCTGAGAGCGAGGATTTTGATTTTAATTATTTTCTCTCGAAAAATATATTTCATAATAAAAATAAATGAGAGGAGATAATATGACTTCTCCAAAATAATTGTAATATTGGAGGAAAATGTTAAAATCATTATTTGGATTTTATTTGAGTTTATTTGGATTTTATTTGCATTAGAAAAAAATCACATTTTAAAATTTTCATTTTAGGGCCAAGAAAATGTTCATCTCGTTCTAAATATTTTATTTAGGCGGTGAAATTTTGTTTTGGCATTTTAGATTTTATTTTATTTTATAAGAATTTTTTACATCGTGGAACTATTAAAAAAACTCCTCGCCCGGCCAAGACTAGGGCCCAGGCCAGCCCGCCCGGCCGCCCGAGCCGCCGCCGCCGCCGCCTCTGCGTCTTGTGTGCCGTCGCCGCCGCCACTCGGACGAGTCAGAGTTGGACTCCACCTCCGCCGCCTTGGACCCTACTCCAAGTCGCCGCCCTTCCTTTATATCGCCGCCACCCCGAGCTAACACCACCACCACCACCCGCCGCCCGCCCCGCCAGCCGCCGCCGCGTTCGCCGCCCGCCGCCAAACCACGCCGCCCGTGAGCCGCCGCCCGCACCCCGCCTCATTGGAACCCTCGCCCGGTAGCCGCCGGATCAAGAGACCGCGGTTTTCTTAAAACCGTTCGGTTTATTTCCCGAAACCCTAGTTTTCGTTTTTTAAAAATAGATCGGTTTTACTCCGGTTTATTTATTTAGCGAGCGTTCGCTCGTTCGTTAGTTTTAACAAACGCGTTTTTTTCCGTTTAGGTTCAGATAACGAACGTTTGTTCGTTAAGGCGTTCGTCGTTTTCCTTTTTATCAGATTTATTCCGTGATTTTTCTGATCACGATTTCTGATCCGATGTTCGATCTAGTATAACTTTCCGCTCGTTTATCGGAATCAGGAGATTCAAGCGCCTAGAGTTTCGTCTCGAAACCCTCTTTCCGAATAACCAACTCAAACAAGTTTTTGCCACTGTAAAATTTGACCCTAGTTCAGATTAGTAAGCGGATTTTATTTCTTTATTTGTTTGAGTTTGTTGCTTCGTTTGGTTTGAATCTTTTTGCAAACCGGAGTTCTTAAGTTGAACTTTGTGGTCAACCTCTTTTAGTTGAATTTACATGCATCTTTGCTTGTTGCTTATGTATGTTATTGTTTGCTTGCGATAGAATTCCCAGTGCGAGCGTGTTACTCTGAGTCTCTAGGATTCACGGCTCGTCGACAAGGCAAGTAACACATTGATCATACTCTTTCCATACCCAGTTTTTATGCATTAGCTCAATCCTTAAACATTGCATGATTAGGATATCATTAATTTGTGGGTTGGGAAGTAGTTGTTGAGGTAGAACCTATTGCCTGTTAATATCAAACCCTTGGGAGTTACTTCTCGTTTGCTTATCTTTGCTATGCTATGCTCGTGAGCGTGGTTGGGTTTGAGTGTATCCATGACAGATGTGAGTCATTAATTAATGGTTTACTTTAAGGTGGCAACTTAAATACACATCTGGGTGGATTGAGGTACCTGGGTATTCGAGGATTGCCTGTTTTTTTATGCTAGAAACTTCCGTGTGCAGCCACAAGATATTATGGGATCTAGCATAGTTGAATAAGTTACGTGAAGCTCTTGAAGAGGTAGATCAGCGGTAGTGGGTTTTGTAGGTTTGGTATGGTCTACCGGAGTAGAGAGTTAATGTTTACGAAAGGCGTGTCTCGGTCATCCATTTCTCAAACACCATGCGGTCACGAGAAATCAATGGAAGCGATCGAGTCTTGTGGGGAAAAGTCATAAACCTCTGTAGAGTGTACAATCTAATCATGGTTAGCCGTGTCCCCGGTTATGGACAATTTCGAGTATCTAGTACTTGAGTATTCACATGTATCCCATCACTCTTAAATTAAAACTGTTGGGTTGTTAACTACTTTAATTGGGATTGAGAATGTTGTCAACCATTCTCAATGATGTTTCAACCACCATGATAGTTAAATTAAAATCTATTCCTTTGTTGTAGGAAAAAATTGGCTTTTCACAAAACTATAACCATAGAGCTTTCCACCAGCCAAACATGCATGTAGTGATAGCATTATTTTGTTCTTGCTCTACTGTGTTATTGCCAGCATATTCCATGTGCTGACCCGTTCTCGGCTGCAACGTATTATGTTGCAGACTTTTCAGACGAGGAGTAAGGTTCGATGGAGTAAATGCCGTGCAGCTCAACCATGCCGTTGGAGTTGATGGACTCACTTTATCTTCCAAGCCTTCCGCTGTTATCACATTAGATGGCCTTAAGCCATATTATTTTAATAAGTTCTCTTTTGAGACACCGATGTAATAAGTGTGTGATTGCTACTCTGTTATAAATCCTTGAGTCTTGTGTGTGTCGGCATTACCGATCGGGATGACACTTTGAAACACGAGACTTGACCATCGAGGCGAATGCGCTTCTGCATATGCATCGAAGGTGCCCGTGGGGCCCTTGCCCGATGCTAAAGTGCCTTTGAGGGCAAGATGAATGACGAAGCTTGTGACGGACGGACCACCGCCGGGCAAGGAGCATCACAAGCCCAAGATGTATTATGAGGCGTCTGAAGGTGCCCCTCGTATAGCGGATGAGTGCTTCAAAGATGTAATTTTTAGTAAACTCGCATTTGTAATCTGTATGCTGAAAACTTGTTTCATATTAAGCTAAGCAACACTTTTGAATTTAAAATATTACATACATGCAGCCGTTTATCAAAATTGAGAGATGGCGAGTAAATAAACCACTTCCCATGCATGAAGTCTTTGGGGTGTTAGAGGTAAACTTGGCGCTCTTTTCCCATTCTTGGGTCCTTCAAGGAGGTGTTCAACACAATGAAAAAGGCAATCGGACTATAATGCTTGAACACTCTCCTTAGCCATAGAATTCTATAATTTTAAATTTCGTGAAGCCCCTAGTATTCGGAAGACCGAGTTGAGGCGCTATCACGCCTAGGCGGACAAAGCCGACTCCTCCCTCTAAGCGGCATAAGTCTTTAGGGACTCGAAAACCTCTCGAACAGCGACCAGCTCTCGCCCTATCATGATGGTCAGTTTTAGCTTTCTCCTTTGAGGTGCTCAGCCCGGCTCAGCAAGGGCACAATCATGATGGTTCTCCCGATCTACCTTAGCCGATATAACGGGCGTAAGGTACCAAAACATGGGGCGGGCAAACCCAACTATTGACCCAAGACATGATTGAACCGATGCATATAATGCTATAAGTCCGGTGCCGCACTCATGAGAGTGTTGGACTTCTCACACCATATTCAGGGGTGCGTAAGCCCACAGTGTATTAGCCGTACCAAAGTGTATGGTTGCATAATGTCATAACTGAACATATATATATATATATATATATATATATATATATATATATATATATATATATATATATATATATATATATAAAGGTAATGCAATAATGGACAAAAGCTATGCATTGTTTATTAGAAAAGTCTGCGGTAAAAGCGAGCGATACAAATAGTCGCGGTAAGCAAGAGATGGGACTATTTAACATGTCCCCCCCTCGAGGCGAGCTGCGGGATTATATGTGAAACAAGTATACTGCTCGTTATAGAGACCACTGGACACTCGATGTAGCTTTCGCCTCCACGGCTGTTGTATCGTGTGTTCGGCGATTATGTTGCGGACAGGCCTTCCGAAAAGTGGAGTCTGAAAGTAAGAAAAGAAAAAGAATGACAAAATCAGGGCCCTTGTGCGGTTGAGCCGTATTTTGGGCGTGCCATGGTCGTGCCCCTCCCCTATGCCCATGGTATTTCCGGGCGTAGTTATGTCTGCGTAATCTTGGTTCGCAATTTCGCGAGGCTGGGGTTAGGGCCGCATTACTCTGGCGTGCTCGGAGCGTGCGAGGCGGTCTTGTTGTAGGTTACTCGGTAGCGCAGCGGTGTCCGGACGTTTAATGGCAGGGCGGAGAATTGCCTTGACAGGTTGCTTTGTACTTCCGCCGCGAGGGCCGCCATATGCTCCTCCGTCCGGAGAGGCGTTCGGTGTTCCATTAACCGTAATGACTCCTCGAGGGCTGGCATCTTGAGCTTGAGGTATGCGTGGTGCGGCACCGCATTGAACTTTACAAATGCGGTTCGTCCTAGCGATCGCGTGATAGCCACTGCGGAGCGGGACTATGTCGAAGATTAACTCCTCGCTTGAAATTATCCGGGGATCCGAAGACCACCTCAAGTGTAACTGAGCACATGCAGTTGGCCTCTACACCTGGTATGGCGCCTTTAAAGGTCGTCTTTGTGGGTTTAATCCTTGAGGGATCTATGCCCATTTTACGCCTTGTATCCCGATAAAGAAGGTTCAGGCTGCTGCTGCCGTCCATAAGGACTCTAGTGAGGTGAAATCCGTCAATGATTGGGTCTAAAACCAATGCGGCGAATCTGCCATGGAGGATACTAGTGGGGTGGTCCCTTGATCAAAAGTGATGGGCGGGAGGACCATGGGTTGAACTTTAGGCGGCCGGCTCCAACGCATATCGTCCACGAGTGCGCTTCCGCTCCCTTTTGGGTATGTGGGTTGCGTATATCATGTTCACCGTCCGCACTTGTGGGGGGAAACCCTTCTGTCCCCTATTGTTCGGCGGCCGGGGCTCCTCCTCATCATCGCTATGCAGCCCCTTGTCATTGTTTGTGGCGTTTAACTTGCCTGCCTGCTTGAACACCCAACAATCTCTGTTGGTGTGGTTGGCTGGTTTTAGAGTGCCGTGTATCGCGCAGACGATCAGTATTGGTCCAAATTGGATGGGCCCGGGGTATTTCTTTTGAAAGGCTTTTTCCGCTGACCGGGTTTAGAGCCTCTGAATCTGGCATTGACTGTCGTATCCTCAGCATTGTTGCCGTTAATGCGGCGCTTTTTCTTGTTGCGACGCGACCTGCCCATGATGTCCTTGGTATTCGAATTACCAGGGATCTTGGTCATGTTGTTACTACGAGCTAGCCAGCTGTCTTCTCCTGCGCAAAAGCGGGTCATGAGTGTCGTGAGGGCTGCTATGGATTTCGGCTTTTCCTGTCCTAGGTGTCGGGCAAGCCACTCGTCGCGGATGTTATGCTTGAAGGCTGCAAGGGCCTCTGCATCTGGACAGTCGACTATTTGATTTTTCTTCGTTAGGAACCGTGTCCAGAATTGCCTGGCCGATTCCTCTGGTTGCTGGATTATGTGGCTTAGGTCATCGGCGTCTGGTGGTCGCACATAGGTGCCCTAGAAGTTGTCGAGGAATGCGGCTTCCAGGTCCTCCCAACAACCAATTGATTCTGTTGGCAAGCTGTTAAGCCAATGCCGAGCTGGTCCTTTAAGCTTGAGTGGGAGGTATTTGATGGCGTGTAGATCATCACCGCGGGCCATGTGGATATGAAGGAGATAGTCCTCGATCCATACCGCAGGGTCTGTTGTGCCATCGTATGATTCGATGTTTACGGGTTTGAAACCCTCGGGGATTTGATGATCCATTACTTCATCTGTGAAGCATAGTGGGTGTGCGGCGCCTATGTATTGGGCTATATCACGATGTAGCTCAAATGAGCTTTGTCTGTTGTGTTGGCCCGGCGGATTTACCATATCGACATGGCGGTTATCGTCACGTGTAATGTAGGCGCCCACGCGATCCATAGATCGATCTTGTTTGCCTTGCCCTGTCCTCCAATATATCTCGGGTGCAGGCGTATTCCCGTCCCTTGGTATTCTTTGGCGGCGCGGGTGCGGCTTGAGTGGAGGGCGAGAGGCCTCTATGTCGCGACCACGCAGGTGGCGGTCGGCCGTATCATCGCTGGTGATATAGTTCTAGGTGCTTCCTCCTCTAATCGAGTAGCAGCCTGCGTTTTAGGTAGCTCTTGGAGGCGTTGAGTTCGTACTCTTGACGCAAGGACATCAGTCCATCATCGGCTAGCAAGTCTTGGTCAGCTCTAAGCTGTTGCTGTTTTTCTTGAGGCTGCTCGCCGTGGCCATGAGCCTGCATTTGAAAGCGCTCTTGTTCGACGGGATCCTCGGGCACGACAAATTAAATAAATCGTTGAGGCTTGCCTCGTCTTGGAGGGAGGCATGTAATTATCATCCTCTACCTCTCATCGCCGCTCTCTCATGAGGTTGGCTTCTCCATCCTCTGTCTGAGAATCCTGCTTTGGAGGGTTGTCTTCGACCTTGTCCGGGTGTTATTGTCTCCGGTGCCGGAATCGCCGTTTTTGCTGTGGCGGGATTTAGAGCGGCGCCGCTGACGTCGGCGCTTAGGCTGTTTCTTGGAGGGGTTATCCTCCGTTGTTCTGTCGCCATTCCCTTCTTTTGGGGTGTCCACCATGTATATGTCATATGACGAGGTGGCCTTCCAGTGCCCTGTAGGCGCTGGGTCTTGTCCGTCTCCTGCATCATCGTCCATACCGTCGATGTCTTCTGAGTCGAAGTCGAGCATGTCGGTTAAATCATCGACAGTGGCTACGAAGTGGGTGGTGGGTGGGCTTTGAATTTCTTCGTCGTCCGCATCCCAACCTTGCCGACCATAGTCCAGGCAGGGCTCTCCTGATAAAGAGAGAGACTTTAGTGAATTCAGAATGTCGCCAAAGGGCGAGTGCTGAAAGATGTCCACGGCGGTGAACCCCATGATCGGCGCCCAATCGGATTCGATTGGCAGGGGCGCGGAAGGTTTGGAGTCCGGAGAGGAGTCCGGCACCTTGGAGTCACGAGCTTCGCAAAGGACAGGTATGGTGTTCGGCTCGATCGCCGTAGAGATTGCAGCCCCCGAGGCGGTGTCCACCACTCGTCCTCGATAGGCGCAGTCAGCTCCGAGCTAAGAGTCGGAGCGGACACGAATCTGACCTCGGGACAACGTTCGACCAGCGAGCTAGATCATGCCCATCGTAGCGATTACAGCGCGCATTGGCTGTGGCTCGAACCGTCGAAAATCAAGTCTCCGCGGACGTCGGCCGTGTAGTTCAAACTTCCGAATCTGACACGATGGCGGGCGTAGCTTTCAATCTACTCCGGATGGCCAGCGAATTGGCCCATGATGCAAAGCCACGAATCTGAAGATCTGTCCGGGAGAAAAATCTCACCTGGACCGCATTGTTGTTGATGATCGAAGGAGCCATCGGGCCTAAAGGTGACGACACAGAGGAACTCTCAATGAAAGCACCAATGTCGGTGTCAAAACCGGCTGATCTCGGGTAGGGGTCCCGAACTGTGCGTCTAAGCGAGATGGTAACAGGAGACAAGGGACACGATGTTTTTACCCAGGTTCGAGGCCCTCTCGATGGAGGTAAAACCCTACTCCTGCTTGATTAATATTGATGATATGGGTAGTACAAGAGTAGATCTACCACGAGATCGAGAGGCTAAACCCTAGAAGCTAGCCTATGGTATGATTGTTGTTAGTCCTACGGACTAAAACCCTCTGGTTTATATAGACACCGGAGAGGGTTAGGGTTACACAGAGTCTGTTACAATGGAATGAGATCTACATATCCGTATCACCAAGCTTGCCTTCCACGCCAAGGAAAGTCCCATCCGGACACGGGACAAAGTCTTCAATCTTGTATCTTCATAGTCCAGGAGTCCGGCCATCCGGACACCCCCTAATCCAGGACTCCCTCAACGGGGTTTGGATGCACTGGCGAAGTTTGCACCAACTCTCAATGTGATAAAGGGCAATGCACGGTACCGAAGAGGCTAGCAATGATGGAAGGGTGAGAGTGCGTATAATCCATGGACTCAACATTAGTCATAAAGAACTCATATACTTATTGCAAAAATCTACAAGCCATCAAAAACCAAAGCACTACGCGCATGATCCTAGGGGGATAGATTGGTAGGAAAAGACCATCGCTCATCCCCGACCACCACTCATAAGGAGGACAATCAAATAACACCTCATGTTTGAAATTTGTTACATAACGTTTACCATGCGTGCATGCTACGGGACTTGCAAACTTCAACACAAGCATTTCTCAAATTCACAACTACTCAACTAGCACGAATTTGATATTATCACCTCCATATCTCAAAACAATTATCAAGCATCAAACTTTTCTTAGTATTCAACGCACTCAAAAGAAAGTTTTACAAATCTTGAATACCAAACATATTATTATTAAGCAAATTACCATGCTATTTAAGACTCTCAAAATAATCTAAGTGAAGCATGAGAGATCAATAGTTTCTTTAAAACAAATCCACCACCGTGCTCTAAAAGATATAAGTGAAGTACTAGAGCAAAACTATCAAGCTCAAAAGATATAAGTGAAGCACATAGAGCAAAACTATCAAGCTCAAAAGATATAAGTGAAGCACATAGAGTATTCTAACAAATTCCAATTCATGTATGGCTCTCTCAAAAGGTGTGTACAGCAAGGATGATTGTGGTAAACTAACAAGCAAAGACGCAAATAATACAAGACGCTCCAAGCAAAACACATATCATGTGGTGAATAAAAATATAGCTCCAAGTAAAGTTACTGATGGAAGTGGACGAAAGAGGGGATGCCTTCCGGGGCATCCCCAAGCTTCGAATTTTTGGTGTCCTTGGATTATGGCATCCCCAAGCTCAGGCTCTTGCCACTCCTTGTTCCATAATCCTTCAAAAAAAATCACCCAAAACTTGAAAACTTCACAACACAAAACTCAACAGAAATCTCGTAAGCTCCGTTAGCGAAAGAAAACAAAAGACCACTTCAAGGTACTGTAATGAACTCATTATTTATTTATATTGGTGTTAAACCTACTGTATTCCAACTTCTTTATGGATCATAAACTATTTTACTAGCCATAGATTCATCAAAATAAGTAAACAACACACGAAAAACTGAATCTGTCAAAAACAGAACAGTCTGTAGTAATATGTAACTAACGCAAACTTCTGGAACTCCAAAACTTCAGCCAAAATAGGAAGACCTAGGCAATTTGTTTATTGATCAGAAGCAATTGGAATAACTATTTTATCACGTTCTGATGATTTCTAAAAATTGTTTCCGTGAACCGGAAGTTTCTGGAAATTACAGCAAGATCAAATAACTATTATCCAAGAAGATCCTATTGGTTTAACTTGGCACAAACACTAATTAAAACATAAAACCACATATAAACAGAAGGTAGATGGATTATTTATTCAGCGACAGAAAGGAAATATATTGGGTTGTCTCCCAACAAGCGCTTTTCTTTAAAGCCTTTTAGCTAGGCATTGATAATTTTAATGATGCTCACATGAAAGGCAAGAATTGAAGCACAAAGAGAGCATCATAAAACACGTGACAAACACATCTAAGTCTAACATACTTCCTATGCATAGGCATCTTATAGAAAAAGAAATTATCACAGCAAGCAAAAACTAGCATATGCAAGGAAGCGGAAAGAAACAATGGCAAACTCAACATAACGAGAGGTAATTTATTATCATGAATTTTTTTACGACCATATTTTCCTCTCTCATAATAATTACATGTGGGATCATAAGCAAATTCAACAATATAGCTATCACATAACATATTCTCAACACGATCCACATGCATGCGAAGTTGACATTCTTCCAAAATAGTGGGATTATCATTAACTAAAGTCATGATTTCTCCAAGCCCACTTTTATCAAAAATTTCATAAGATTGAATGTTATCAAAATATGTGGGATCTAAAGTTGACATTCTTCCAAACCCACTTTCAATATTATTTCAAACACTATTATCAATCTTATATTCATCATGGGGCTTAAATAAATTTTCAAGATCATAAGAAGAATTTCCCCAATCATGACTATTGGACATAGCAAACCTAGCATCCCCAAGCTTAGGGTTTTGCATAATATTAGCATAATTTACATCAATATAATTTATAATAAAATCATTGCAATCATGCTTTTTATTCAAAGATCTATCACAATTTTCAGATTCTGGTTTCGGCAAAAGCTTATAAAGATAATCTAGTGCATCAAATCACTAGGAATTGGTTCATCATAATTGGATCTCTTAAAAAGATTGGCAAGCGGATGAGGATCCATAGATATTAGCTTCTCTGTTTAGGAATAAACACTCAACTATTTCAACCAAGCAAGAAAAGCAGGCCAAGAAAGACATCAAGGAGAGCGGAAAATAGAGGCGAATAAAGCGACAAGGGTGAAGTGGGGAGAGGAAAAGCGAGAGGCAAATGGCAAATAATGTAATCACGAGAGATAAGGGATTGTGATGGGTACTTGGTATGTTGACTTTTGTGTAGACTCCCCGGCAACGGCACTAGAAATCCTTCTTGCTCGTCTTGAGCTTGCGTTGGTTTTCTCCGAAGAGGAGAGGATGATGCAGCAGTAGCATAAGTATTTCCCTCAGTTTTGAGAACCAAGGTATCAATCCGATAGGAGGCCACGCGCAAGTCCTCGTACCTACACAAAACAAATAGCTCCTCGCAACCACTGCGGATAGGGGTTGTCAATCCTTCACGGTCACTTACGAGTGAGATCGATAGAGATGATAGATAATATTTTGGTATTTTTGGTATAAAGATGCAAAGTAAAATAAAAAGGAAAAGTAAAGAGCAAAGCAATAATAAAGCTAGGAAGATTAATATGATGAAAATAGACCCGGGGGCCATAGATTTCACTAGTGGCTTCTCTCAAGAGCATAGGTATTTTACGGTGGGTGAACGAATTACTATTGAGCAATTGACAGAATTGAGCATAGTTATGAGAATATCTAGGTATGATCATGTATATAGGCATCACGTCCGAGACAAGTAGACAGACTCCTGCCTGCATCTACTACTATTACTCCACTCATCGACCGCTATCCATCATGCATCTAGAGTATTAAGTTAATGAAAACAGAGTAACGCCTTAAGCAAGATGACATGATGTAGAGGAATAAATTCATGCAATATGATAAATACCCCATCTTGTTATCCTCGATGGCAACAATACAATCGTGCCTTGCTGCCCCTCATCCTTTGGGAAAGGACACATAAGATTGAACCCAAAGCTAAGCACTTCTCCCATTGCAAGAACTACCAATCTAGTTGGCCAAACCAAACGGATAATTCGAAGAGACTTACAAAGATAACTCAATCATACATAAAGAAATTCAGGAAAGATTCAAATATTGCTCATAGATAATCTTGATCATAAACCCACAATTCATCGATCTCAATAAACACACCGCAAAAAGAAGATTACATCGAATAGATCTCCATGAGAGAGGGGAGAACATTGTATTGAGATCCAAAAGAAGAAGAAGCCATCTAGCTACTAACTATGGACCCGAAGGTCTGAGGTAAACTACTCACACTTCATCGGAGAGGCTATGATGTTGATGTAGAAGCCCTCCGTGGTGGAATCACCTTCCGTGAACTCGGAACAGGCCCCAAGATGGGATCTCGTGGATCTGAGAAAGTTGCGGCGGTGGAATTAGGTTTTGGCTCCGTGTCGATCGTGAAGTGCGTGGGTATATATAAGAGGAAGAAGTACGTCGGTGGAGCTTCAAGGGGCCCATGAGGTAGGGGGCGCGCCCTAGGGGGAGCGCCCTCCACCCCCGTGACCGCCTCGTGGCCTTCTTGACGGAGGGTCCAAGTCTCCTGGGTCTTATCTGATGAGAAAATCACATTTCCAAAGATTTCATTCCGTTTGGACTCCGTTCGATATTCCGTTTCTTCGAAACACTGAAATAGGCAAAAAACAGCAATTCTGGGCTAGACCTCCGGCTAATAGGTTAGTCCCAAAAGTAATATAAAAGTGGAAAATAAAGCCCAATATAGTCCAAAACAATAGATAATATAGCATGGAGCAATCAAAAATTATAGATACGTTGGAGCGTATCGACCCTTACACTCCCTATGCTTCCTTTGGTGAAGTTATGGATCATAATTCCGGAGGTTTAAACCCGTAAATATCGAATCGTACGATGGTACAACAGATCCCGCAGTATGGATTGAGGATTTCCTCCTCCATATCCACATGGCTTGCGGTGATGATCTACATGCCATCAAGTACCTCCCACCAAAACTCAAAGGACCAGCTCGGCATTAGCTGAATAGCTTGCCAGTAGACTCCGTCGGCAGTTGGGAGGATTTGGAAGATGCATTCCTTGACAACTTCCAGGACACTTATGTGCCACCACCGGATGCTGACGACTTGAGCCATATAACTCGTCATCCAGGGGAATCGGCCAGGAAATTCTGGACACGGTTCCTAACTAAGAAGAACCAAATTGTCGACTGTCCGGATGCTGAGGCCTTAGCGGCATTTAAGCATAACATCCGTGACGAGTGGCTTGCGGCACCTCGGCGGGAGAAGCGAAATCTATGGCAGCCCTCACGACACTCATGACCGCTTTTGCGGGCGAGGATAGCTGGCTGGCTCGCAGCAACAATACATCAAGAAATCCGGGCGCCGGATACTAAAGATGCTAACGGCGGACCACGTCGTAACAGACACAAAGCGCCGCAACAACGGCGATAACACTGAAGATCGGCGATCAATGCGGATTCAGAGCCCTAGATCGGTCAGCGGAAAAAGCCATTCAAAAGAAGTACTCCGGGCCCGTCCAATTTGGACCGCATACTCGATCGCTCGTGTAAAATTCACTGCACCCCCGATAAGCCAGCCAATCACACCAACAGAGAATGCTGGGTGTTCAAGTAGGCCGACAAGTTAAATGCTGAAAACAAGGACAAGGGTTGCATAGTGATGGCGAGGAGGAGCCCTGCCGCCCGAACACGGGAGGGCGAAGAGTTCCCCCACAAGTGAGTCACGGTGAACATGATATCGCAACCCACATCCCCAAGAGGGAGCGAAAGTGTGCACTAAGGGGCGTCTATGCGATGGAGCCCGTGTTGGGGAGCGTTGCAGAAAATTAAAATTTTTCCTACGGTTTCACCAAGATCCATCTATGAGTTCATCTAAGCAGCGAGTCAAGGAAGTGAGTTTGCATCTACATACCACTTGTAGATCGCGTGCGGAAGCTTTCGAGGGATGGTGATGATGGAGTCGTACTTTCGGATCACCGATGACCAAGTGCTGAGCGGACAGCACCTCCGCGTTCAACACCGTGCAGTGCAGACGGCGTCTCCTCCTTCTTGATCCAGCAAGGGGAAGGAGAGGTTGAGGAAGATGGCTCCAGCAGCAGCGGCGACGGCGTGATGATGGTGGAGTGGCGATTCTCGGCGGGGCCGCCAAGCACCGCGCGAGGAGGAGAGGTGTTGGGGAGGGAGGGCTGCGCCTTCAAGTTGTGTATGCAGCCCTCCCTCACCCCTCTATTTATAGGGGAAGGGAGGAGGGCGGCCCCTCTAGATGCATCTAGAAGGGGCGGCGGCCAGGGAGGGCTTGCCCCCAAGCAAGGCGCCCCTTAGGGTTCCCCCTCAACCCTAGGCGCATGGGCCCAAGGGAGGGTGCGCCCAGCCACCGGGGCTGGCTGCCTCCCACGCAGCCCAAGTGGCCCCGGGAGGGGTGGCCCCTCCCGGTGGTCCTCCGGAACCTTTCCGGTGACCCCTCCACAATACCGATATGACCCGAAACTTTTCCGGTGTCCGTTTGACAACTTCCCATATATAAATCTTTACCTCCGGACCCTTCCGGAACTCCTCGTGACGTCCGGGATCTCATCCGGGACTCCGAACAACATTCGGTAATCACATACAAGTCTTCCTAATAACCCTAGCGTCACCGAACCTTAAGTGTGTAGACCCTACGGGTTCGGAGACATCTGAACATGACCGAGGCGCTCTCGGGTTAATAACCAGCAGCGGGATCTGGATACCCATGTTGGCTCCCACATGCTCCTCGATGATGTCATTGGATGAACCACGATGTCGAGGTTCAAGCAACCCGTATACTATTCCCTTTGTCGAGACGGTATGTTACTTGCGAGACTTCGATCGTTGGTATCCCAATACCTCGTTCAGTCTCGTTACCGCAAGTCACTTTACTCGTGCCGTAATGCATGATCCGTGATCGGACACTTGATCACTTTGAGCTCATTATGATGATGCACTACCAAGTGGGCCGGTGATACCTCTCCGTCATACGGGTGACAAATCCTGTCTCGATCCGTGTCAACCCAATGACACTTTCGGAGATACATAGTGCACCTTTATAGTCACCCGATTCGTTGTGGCGTTTGGTACACCAAAGCACTCCTACGGTATCCGGGAGTTACGATCTCATGGTCTAAGGAAGAGATACTTGACATTGGAAAAGCTCTAGCAAAGCGAACTACGATCTTTGTGCTATGCTTAGGATTGGGTCTTGTCCATCCGTCATTCTCCTAATGGCGTGATCCGTTATCAATGACATCGATGTCCATAGTCGAAACCATGACTATCTGTTGACCAACGAGCTAGTCAACTAGAGGCTTACTAGGGGCGTATTGTAGTCTATGTATTCACCGTGTATTACAATTTCCGGATAATACTGATTATAGCATGAATAAAGACAATTATCATGAACAAGGAAATATAATAATAATGCTTTTATTATTGCCTCTAGGGCATATTTCCAACAGTCTCCCACTTGCACTAGAGTCAATAATCTAGTTACATTGTGATGAATCGAACACCCATAGAGTTACGGTGTTGATCATGTTTTGCCCATGGAAGAGGTTTAGTCAGCGGATCTGCGACATTCAGATCCGTATGCACTTTACAAATTTCTATGTCTCCATCTGAACATTTTCACGGATGGAGTTGAGCGACGCTTGATGTGCTGGTCTTCTTGTGAAACACTGGGCTCCTTGGCAAGTGCAATAGCTCCAATGTTGTCACGAGAAGAGTTTGATCGGCCCGACGCATTGGGTATGACTCCTAGGTCGGTGATGAACTCCTTCACCCAAATTGCTTCATCGCTGCCTCGAGGCTGCCATGTACTCCGCTTCACATGTAGATCCCGCCACGGCTTTCGCTTGCAGCTGCACCAGCTTCTTGCTCCACCATTCAACATATACGTATCCGGTTTGTGACTTAGAGTCATCGGATCGTGTCGAAGCTAAGCGTCGGCGTAACCCTTCTGACGAGCTCTTCGTCACCTCCATAAGCGAAACATGTCCTTTGTCCTTTTCGGTACCTCGGGATATTCTTGACCGCTGTCCGGTGTTCCTTGCGGGATTACTTTGGTACCTTCCTACCAAACTTACGGCAAGGTTTACATCAGTGCAGGTACACAGCATGGCATACATAATAGATCCTATGGCTGAAGCATAGGGATGACACTCATCTCTTCTTTATCTTTTGTCGTGGTGGGGCATTGAGCCGAGCTCAATCTCACACCTTGCGATCAGGCAAGAACCCTTTCTTGGACTGATCCATTTGAACTTCTTCAAAATCTTATCAAGGTATGTGCTTTGTGAAAGACCTATGAGGCGTCTTGATCTATCTCTATAGATCTTGATGCCTAATATATAACAACTTCTCCAAGATCCTTCATTGAAAAACATTTATTCAAGTAGGCCTTAATGCTATCCAAGAATTCTATATCATTTCCCATCAAAAGTATGTCATCTACATATAATATGAGAAATGCTCTGAGCTCCCACTCACTTTCTTGTAGCGCAGGCTTCTCCATAAGTCTGCATAAACTAAGCGCTTTGATCATCTCATCAAAGTGAATGTTCCAACTCGAGATGCTTGCACCAGCCCATAAATGGATCATTGGAGCTTGCATACTTTGTTAGCGTTCTTAGGATCGACAAAACCTTCGGCTGCATCATATACAGCTCTTCCTTAAGATAACCGTTAAGGAGCGCTGTTTTGGCGTCCATCGCCATATCTCATAATCATAGTATGCGGCAATTGCTAACATGATTGGACGGACTTAAGCTTAGCTACGGAGAGAAAGTCTCATCGTAGTCAATCCCTTGAACTTGCCGATAACCCTTAGCGACAAGTCGAGCTTTATAGATGGTGACATTACCATCGCGTCCGTCTTCTTCTTAAAGATCCATTTGTTTTCTATCGCTCGCCGATCATCGAACAAGTCGGTCAAAGTCCATACTTTGTTTTCATACATGGATTCTATCTCGGTTTCATGGCTTCTAGCCATTTGTTGGAATCTGGGCCGCCATCGCTTCTTCATAGTTGAAGGTTCACGTTGTCTAACAACATGATTTCCGGGACAGGGTTGCCGTACCACTGCAGTGCGGGCGTGTCCTTGTGGACCTCTGAAGTTCAGCAGCAACTTGATCCGAAGTACCTTGATCATCATCATTATTTTCCTCTTGAGTTGGTGTAGGCATCACGGAACATTTTCTGAGCTGCACTACTATCTGTTCAAGAGGTAGCACTTCATCGAGTTCTACTTTCCTCCCACTTACTTCTTTCGAGAGAAACTCTTTTCGAAAGGATCCGTTCTTGGCAACAAAGATCTTGCCCTCGGATCTTAAGTAGAAGGTATACCCAATGGTTTCTTTAGGGTATCCTATGAAGGCGCATTTTTCGACTTGGGTTCGAGCTTTTCGGGTTGAAGTTTTTTGACATAAGCATCGCATCCCCAAACTTTTAGAAGCGACACTTAGGTTTCTTTCCAAACCATAATTCATACGGTGTCGTCTCAGCGGATTTAGGCGGTGCCCTATTTAAAGTGAATGTAGCTGTCTCTAGGCGTATCCCCAAAATGATAGCGGTAAATCGGTAAGAGACATCATAGACCGCACCATATCCAATAGAGTGCGATTCGACGTTCGGACACACCGTTCTGTTGAGGTGTTCGGTAGGCGTGAGTTGTGAAACGATTCCACATTTTCTTAAGTGTGTACCAAATTAAATGACTTAAATATTCTCCTCCACGATCCGATCGTAAAATTTTATCTTTTGGTCACGTTGATTCTCTACTTCATTCTGAAATTCCTTGAACTTTTCAAAGGTCTCATACTTGTGTTTCATTAAGTAGACATACCCATATCTACTCAAGTCATCTGTGAGAGTGAGAACATAACGATATCCTCCATGAGCCTCAACACTCATTGGCCCGCACACATCGGTATGTATGATTTCCAACAAGTTGGTTGCTCGCTCCATTGTTCGGAGAAGCGGAGTCTTGGTCATTTGCCCATGAGGCATGGTTAGCATGTGTCAAATGATTCATAATTGAGAGACTCTAAAGTCCATCAGCATGGAGCTTCTTCATGCGCTTGACACCAATGTGACCAAAGGCGGCGATGCCACAAGTATGTGGGACTATCGTTATCAACTTTACATCTTTTGGTATTCACGCTATGAATATGTGTAACACTACGCTCGAGATTCATTAAGAATAAACCATTGACCATCGAACATGACCATAAAACATATCTCTCATATAAATAGAACAACCATTATTCTCGGTTTAAATGAGTAGCCATCTCGTATCAAGCGAGATCCGGATACAATGTTCATGCTCAAACTTGGCACCAAATAACAATTATTAAGGTTCAAAACTAATCCGTAGGTAAATGAAGAGGTAGCGTGCGGCGGCGATCACATCGACTCTGGAACCATTCTCGGCGCGCATCGTCACCTCGTCCTTCGCCGATCTCCGCTTATTCCGCAGCTCTGCTGTGAGTTACAAATATGAACAGCGGCACGGTATCAAATACCGGGAGTTACTACGAGTCTTGGTAAGGTACACATCAATTACATGTATATCAAATATACCTTTGGTGTTGCTGGCCTTCTTATCCGCTAAGTATTTGGGGCAGTTCCGCTTCGATGACCCTTCCCTTGCAATAAAAGCACTCGGTCTCGGGCTTGGGTCCATTCTTTGACTTCTTCCGGCAACTTGCTTGCAGGCGCGGCAACCTCCTTGCCGTCCTTCTTGAAGTTCTTCTTGCCCTTGCCCTTCTTGAACTTAGTGGTCTTATTGACCATCAACACTTGATGTTCTTTCTTGATTTCAACCTCTGCTGACTTGAGCATAGAAAATACTTCAGGAATGGTCTTTACCATCCCCGCATATTGTAGTTCATCACAAAGCTCTTGTAGCTTGGTGGGGCGGCCAAGGATTCTGTCGATGACCGCCTCATCGGGGAGGTTAATATTCATTTGGGTCATACGGTTGTGCAACCCGACATCTTGAGTATGTGCTCCTTGCGGAACTATTTTCCTCCATCTTACAACTATAGAACTTGTCGGAGATGTCATATCTCTCGACCGGGCGTGAGCTTGGAAAACTAGTTTCAGCTCCTCGAACATCTCATATGCTCCGTGATGCTCAAAACGCTTTTGGAGCCCGGTTCTAAGCTGTAAAGCATGCCGCCTTGAGCGAGGGAGTAATCATCAGACGCGAGACTGCCAAGCATTCAGTCTTGGTTCTGCAGGACGGGAATGTCACCTAGCGGTCCTTCTAGGACATATTGTTTCTGGCAGCTATGAGGATGATCCTCAAGTTCGGACCCAGTCCGTATAGTTGCTGCCGTCATCTTTCAGCTTGGTTTTCTCTAGGAGCAGCGTTGAAGTTCAAGTTGACATGGCGTTGGCCATTTGATCTACAAGACATATTATGCAAAAGTTTTAGACTAAGTTCATGATAATTAAGTTCATATAATCAAATTATTTAAATGAACTCCCACTCAGATTGGACATCCCTCTAGTCATCTAAGTGTTACGATCCGAGTCGACTAGGCCGTGTCCGATCATCACGTGAGACGGACTAGTCATCGTCGGTGAACATTCTCATGTTGATCGTATCTTCCATACGACTCGTGTTCGACCTTTCGGTCTCCGTGTTCGAGGCCATATGCGTACATGCTAGGCTCGTCAAGTTAACCCTAAGTGTTTTGCGTGTGTAAATCTGTCTTACACCGTTGTATGTGAGCGTAAGAATCCATCACACCCGATCATCACGTGGTGCTTAGAAGCGACGAACTTTAGCAGCGGTGCACGATTAGGGAGAACACTTCTTGAAATTGTTGTAAGGATCATCTTATTTACTACCGTCGTTCTAAGTAAACAAGATGCATAAACATAATAAACATCACATGCAATTATATAGTAGTGACATGATATGGCCAATATCATATAGCTCCATTGATCTCCATCTTGGGGCTCCATGATCATCTTGTCACCGGCATGACACCATGATCTCCATCATTGTGCCTCCATGAAGTTGTCACGCCATAGCGACTACTTCTACTTCTAAGGCTAACGCGTTTAGCAATAAAGTAAAGTAATTTACATGGCGTTCTTCAATGACATGCAGTCATACAAAATAAAGACAACTCCTATGGCTCCTGCGGTTGTCATACTCATCGACATGCAAGTCGTGATTCCTATTACAAGAACATGATCTCATACATCACAATATGTCATTCATCATTCATCACAACTTGGCCATATCACATCACATGACAATTGCTGCAAAAACAAGTTAGGCGTCCTCTAATTGTTGTTGCATCTTTTACGTGGCTGCAATTGGGTTCTAGCAAGAACGTTTTCTTACCTCGAATAACCACAGCGTGATTTTGTCAACTTCTATTTACCCTTCATAAGGACCCTTTTCATCGAATCCGCTCCAACTAAAGTGGGAGAGCAGACACCCGCTAGCCACCTTATGCAACTAGTGCATGTTAGTCGGTGGAACCGGTCTCACGTAAGCGTGCGTGTAAGGTTGGTCGGGCGCTTCATCCCACAATACCGCGGAAGCAAGATAAGACTAGTAGCGGCAAGTAAGTTGACAAGATCTACGCCCACAACAAAATTGTGTTCTACTCGTGCAATAGAGAACTACGCATAGACCTAGCTCATGATGCCACTATTGGGGAACGTTGCAGAAAATTAAATTTTTTTCCTACGGTTTCACCAAGATCCATCTATGAGTTCATCTAAGCAACGAGTCAAGGAAGTGAGTTTGCATCTACATACCACTTGTAGATCGCGTGCGGAAGCTTCCGAGGGGATGGTGATGATGGAGTCGTACTCGGATCACCGATGACCAAGTGCTGAACGGACAGCACCTCCGCGTTCAACACACGTGCAGTGCAGACGGCGTCTCCTCCTTCTTGATCCAGCAAGGGGAAGGAGAGGTTGAGGAAGATGGCTCCAGCAGCAGCCGACGGCGTGATGATGGTGGAGTGACGATTCTCGGCGAGGCCGCCAAGCACACAGCGGAGGAGGAGAGGTGTTGGGGAGGGAGGGCTGCACCTTCAAGTTGTGTATGCAGCCTTCCCTCACCCCTCTATTAATAGGGGAAGGGAGGAGGGGCCGGCCCCTCTAGATGCATCTAGAAGGGGGCGGCCAAGGAGGGGCTTGCCCCCAAGCAAGGCGCCCCTTAGGGTTCCCCCCTCAACCCTAGGCGCATGGGCCCAAGGGAGGGTGCGCCCAGCCCACCAGGGGCTGGCTGCCCCCACGCAGCCAAGTGGCCCCCGGAGGTGGCCCCTCCGGTGGTCCTCCGGAACCTTCCGGTGACCCCTCCACAATACCGATATGACCCGAAACTTTTCGGTGTCCGTTTGACAACTTCCATATATAAATCTTTACCTCCGGACCCTTCCGGAACTCCTCGTGACGTCCGGGATCTCATTGGGACTCGAACAACATTCGGTAATCACATACAAGTCTTCCTAATAACCCTAGCGTCACGAACCTTAAGTGTGTAGACCCTACGGGTTACGGAGACATCTGAACATGACCGAGGCGCTCTCGGTTAATAACCAAGCGGGATCTGGATACCCATGTTGGCTCCCACATGCTCCTCGATGATGTCATCGGATGAACCACAATGTCGAGGTTCAAGCAACCCCATATACTATTCCCTTTGTCGAGACGGTATGTTACTTGCCGAGACTTCGATCGTCGGTATCCCAATACCTCGTTCGGTCTCGTTACCGGCAAGTCACTTTACTCATACCGTAATGCATGATCCGTGATCGGACACTTGATCACTTTGAGCTCATTATGATGATGCACTACCGAGTGGGCCCGTGATACCTCTCCGTCATGCGGAGTGACAAATCTGTCTCGATCCGTGTCAACCCAGAGACACTTTCGGAGATACCTGTAGTGCACCTTTATAGTCACCCGATTCGTTGTGACGTTTGGTACACCAAAGCACTCCTACGGTATCCGGGAGTTACGATCTCATGGTCTAAGGAAGAGATACTTGACATTGGAAAAGCTCTAGCAAAGCGAACTACACGATCTTTGTGCTATGCTTAGGATTGGGTCTTGTCCATCACGTCATTCTCCTAATGGCGTGATCCGTTATCAATGACATCGATGTCCATAGTCAGGAAACCATGACTATTTGTTGACCAACGAGCTAGTCAACCAGAGGCTTACTAGGGACGTATTGTAGTCTATGTATTCACACGTGTATTACGATTTCTGAATAATACAGTTATAGCATGAATAAAAGACAATTATCATGAACAAGGAAATATAATAATAATGCTTTTATTATTGCCTCTAGGGCATATTTCCAATAGCCCGTCGCCCCAAAGTTCAACCCATGGTCCTCTTGTCCGATCACCTTCGATCGCAGGGACCACCGCACTAGTATACGTCATGGCGGATATGCCGCATTGGTCTTAGACCCCATCATTGACGGATTTCACCTCATTCGAGTCCTTTTGGACGGTGGCAGCAGCCTGAACCTGCTCTATTAGGATACAGTGCGCAAAATGGGTATGGACCCCTCGAGGATCAAACCCACAAAAGCGACCTTTAAAGGCGTCATCCAGTGTAGAGGCCCATTACGCGGGCTCAATCACCTGCTGAAGTGGTCTTCGGATCTCCGGACAACTTCGAAGCGAAGAGTTAATCTTCGATATCGTCCCGTTCATAGCGGCTATCACGCCTTGCTCGGGCGAACTGCATTTGCAAGATTCAATGCGGTACCGCTTTCGCATACCTCAAGCTCAAGATGCGGGACCTAGGGAGGTCATAACGGTCATTGGAAACACAGGCGCTCGCTCCACGGAGGAGCACTGCTGCGGCCCTCGCAGAAAGAAGCACAAAGCAACCTCTTAAGGCAATCCACCAATTGGCAATAAAGCCCCGGACACCGTCAAGCGAGTCGAAGTAACACCTGCAGGATCGCTGGCACGCGTCGAGCTCGCCTAGCAATTCGTCCCCGCCCTAGTCGGTCAAGCGTCAAAATCCGTGTCGCGCGTACATAATTACGCATTGCAAATACCGTGGGCATAGGCGGGGCACGACCATGGCACGTCCCACAGTGTGGCTCAACCGCCCTAGGGGATGAATACCTTTATCATTTTCTCTCTTTCAGGACCTTACTCTCTAGAATCCCTATCCGACAGTGCGATTGCCGGACATATAATACAACAACCAAGGAGGCAGGAAGCTACATCGTACAATGGAATCCACAGGCGGTCTGTGATAACGGGTGAAATACCTGCTTTAAATACCATTTCGCAGCTTGCCCTTGGATAGGACATGTCAAATAGTCCTATTTTTTTTTGCTTATTGCACTACTTGTATCAGTACGCTTCTACGTATTCTTTAAATAACAATGCATAGCATTAGTCTATTATTGCATTACCTATTCTTTTTTTATATGTTTATTTACGATAATCAGCACTCGTACATTACGAGTGCGGCCCGATCGCCCGAGGCTTTTGTATACCCCATAATCTGGCGTGAGAAGTCGAACACTTTCAATAGTCGGCACCCGAACTTATAGCATTATATGCATCAGCTCGAATCATGTCTTGGGTCAATAGTTGGGTTTGCGGCTCCCATGTTTTGGTACCTTCGTTCCGCTATATTGGCTAAGGTAGCCTTGGGAAAACTACTGTGATTGTGTCGGTTCTTCGAGACGAGCACCTCGATAGAAAGCCAAAACTGTTGTCATGATGAGGCGAGAGCTGGTCGCTGTTCGAGAGGTCTCAAGTCCTTAAAGACTTTTGCCGCTTGAGCGAGTCGGCCTTGTCCGACTTAGGCGTATATAGCGCTAACTTGACCTTCGAATACTAGGGGCTTCGCCAAAATTTAAAATTGTAGACTTCTATGGCTAAGTGAGAGTGATAAAGCATTATAGTCCGATTGCCTGGTTCGTTGCGCTGAGCACCACCCTCGGAGGACCCAAATATGGGAAAAAGAGTGCTCAGATTTATCCCGAACACCCCAGTACTAGTTGCATGGGGGCAGAAGCCGATGACTAGCCAACTCTCAGATTTGATAAACAGCCGCACAGAAGGTAATATTTTAAATTCAAAAAGCGTTGCATGGCGCAAATGAACTAGTTTTCATATTACAGGATCACATGAGCACGTTCATTCAAAAATTACATCTTTGGTACACTCCTCCGCCACAAGGCGGGCACCCTTCAGGACACCATCATAATACATTTCTGGGTGGCGATGCTCCTTGCCCTGCGGCGGCCCCTCCTTCACCAGCTTCTCGGTGTCCATCTTCGCCCAGTGCACCTTCGCACGGGCAGCCTGCGTGCACCTTCGATGCAGACGGACCGCTTGATGACTTCAAACCGGGGGCAGGCATCCACAAGCCGCCTCACCAGACCGAAGTAGCTGTTGGGCAGGGCATTGCTATGCCACATCCGGACTATAAGGCCCTTCATGGCCTGTTCGGCCGACTTGTGGAGCTCGACCAGTTGCTTCAGCTGGTCGCTCAAGGGCATCGGGTGTTTGGTCCCAGTATACTGAGACCAGAATAGTTTCTCCAGTGAGCTCCCCTCCTTGGCCCGGTAGAACTCCGCGGCATCAGACACACTGTAGGGCAGATCTGCGAACGCTCCTGGAGAGCTCCGAACTCGGGTAAGTAAAAAGAAAGTTTCTTTCACATGCTTGCTTTGCATAATGAATGCCTTACCCGCCGCTATCTTCTTAACCGCCTCAACTTCCTGGAGGGCCTTTTGGGCTTCGGCCTTGGCATGTTTCGCGCTATCGAGTGCCGTTGCAAGCTCGGACTCTCGCGTCTTCGAGTCAAGCTCCAGGGCCTCGTGCTTCTTGACGAGAGCCTGGAGCTCTTGTTGTACCTCGCCTACTCGGGCCTCTTGTTTTTCTCGCTCGGTGCGCTCCTGGGCCGCTTTGTTTTCAGCCTCGGACAACGCCTTCTTCAGGGTCGCCACTTCGGTCATGGCCCCTGGCACATTCATGATGATCTTCTTATTCTGCAACCAAATCTTTTTTCATATAGATAAGGTATTGCTTACCTTTGTTCTCCTCGAGCTGCCTCTTCGCAAGACCAAGCTCTTCCTCGGACCTCTCAAGGTCCTGCTTCAGTACAGCGACCTCCGCAGTACGTGCAGTAGCGGCCAGCAGTGAAGCCTGCATATTCGCATAGACATATTATGATTAGACTCCTGTGATTATTATTTGATCCTCTATTCGGCTTTTCCTCGCGAACGCCAAATAGAGCATCAGGGGCTACTGTCTATACGGTAACATTTTCCTACAATTTAATTACTTACCTGAAAGCCTGTTAGGAGGCTGGCACAAGCTTAGTTAGTCCGCTTTTGGCGGACTGAACCTTCTCGATCACCGCACTCATGATAGTGCGGTGCTCTTCGTCGATGGAAGCGCTGCGAAGCGCTTCCAGCAAGTTGTCCGTTGCCTCTGGATGGACAGAGGTCACCGGCACAGGCGGCTTGCTCCTCTTAACAGGGGGGTCGCCTACCGGAGTCCGGAACCACAGGAGGTTCCGGCACAGTGTTCGGCTGAGGGCCAAACTTGGAGCCCGTGGGAGTCTTGCTCCCTTTGCGCCCGGGGTCCGGAAGGTCGCCCTTGAGGCGCCTCCAGGACTACCTCCCCTCGGCTTGTTGCCTTCTGAGACAACACCTCGGCGTTGTCCGTAGGGCACGGGGTGGAGGCGGTCGGAAGTGTATCACTACTCATATCCGACGGGTCCAAAGAACCGTCCGATGAAGATACGTTGATGCGGGCTCGGGATGGACTGCATAATCATATTCGGCGTAAGGAGAAGTAATGCAATAAAATCATACCATGAATTACTCTGGTATCCGAAAACTTACGACTTCGCCAGGGGCTTGTCCCTGGGCAACCACTCGTCTTCGCTATAAGCGGCGGTTGTGGAACAGTCCGGAAGGAGAGTCCTTCCCTTCTTGGACCCTTCGGCCTCCCCGGTTGGGGCGGCCTTCCTTTTCTTGTCTCCCCCGGCTGGGGGGGAGAACCTTCCTCTTCCTCCTCCTCGTTTCACGAGAGGAGTGCGTCTCGGAGTTATCAGATGATGAGTCTGATATCACCTGACGCCGGAGACCTTTTCGGGTCCCCGTGGTCTTCTTCTTGGTCTACTTCTCCGGCACCTCATAAGGTGCTGGAGTCAGCATTTCCGTTAGGAGAGCGTCGGCTGGATCTTCGGGCAGGGGGGCTGGACAGTCAATCTGCTCCGCCGTCCCCACCCAGCCCTGTTAAAGGCATGGGAGCTTAGATCCCATACATGATTAAACTGGGGAAAATAAATGCCCTATAAGGTATAAAGAACTTACCGGACTGGCATGGCGCTGTGCTCTGAGTCCGCGGTCTTCGGTAAGGGAAGGAGGCACCTCGGCGCCCTTGAACATCACCTTCCAGATGTCCTTGTGTGTCATGTCAAAAAGCTCGCGCAGAGTCTGGTGCTTGGCCGGGTTGAACTCCCACAAATTAATGCCCGTTGTTGACACGGGAGGATCCGGCGGAAGAGCATGACCTGGACCACGTTGACAAGCTTGATTTTCTTGTTCATCATATTCTTGATGCAGGTCTGGAGTTGATACGTCTCCAACGTATCTATAATTTTTTATTGCTCCATGCTATATTATCTACTGTTTTGGACCATATTGGTCTTTATTTTCCACTTTTATATTACTTTTGGGACTAACCTATTAACCGGAGGCCCAGCCCAGAATTGCTGTTTTTTGCCTATTTCAATGTTTCGAAGAAACGTAATGAAACCTTCGGGAATGTGATTTTCTCACCGAATATGATCCAGGAGACTTGGACCCCACGTCAAGAAAGAAAGGAGGTGGCCATGAGGGTGGAGGGCGCGCCCCCCTAGGTCACGACCCCCTGCCTCGTGGGCCCCCCTTTGCTCCACCGACATACTCCTTCCTCCTATATAAACCTCATTACCCCAAAGCGATCGAATCTGAGCCAAAACCGAATTCCACCGCCGCAACCTTACGTATCCACGAGATCCCATCTTGGGACCTGTTAGGAGCTCATTTGGAAGGAATCCACCATGGAGGGCTTCTACATCATCACCATAGCCCCTCCGATGAAGTGTGAGTAGTTTACTTCAGACCTTCGGATCCATAGTTAGTAGCTAGATGGCTTCTTCTCTCTTTTAGGATCTCAATACAATATTCTCCCCCTCTCTCGTGGAGATCTATTCGATGTAATCTTCTTTTTGCGGTGTGTTTGTTGAGACCGATGAATTGTGGGTTTATGATCAAGATTATCTATGAAAAATATTTGAATCTTCTCTGAATTCTTTTATGTATGATTGGTTATCTTTGCAAGTCTCTTCGAATTATCAGTTTGGTTTGGCCTACTAGATTGGTTTTTCTTGCAATGGGAGAAGTGCTTAGCTTTGGGTTCAATCTTGCGATGTCCTTTCCCGGTGTGATGGGGGCAGCAAGGCACGTATTGTATTGTTGCCATCGAGGATAACAATATGGGGTTTTTATCATATTGCTTGAATTTATCCCTCTACATCATTTCATCTTCCTTAGGCGTTACTCTATTTTCCTTGAACTTAATACTCTAGATGCATGCTGGATAGAGGTCGATGAGTGGAGTAGTAGTAGTAGATGCAGGCAGGAGTCAGTCTACTTGTCTCGGACGTGATGCCTATATCATGATCATACCTAGATATTCTCATAACTATGCTCAATTCTGTCAGTTGCTCAACAGTAATTTGTTCACCCACCGTAGAATACTTATGCTCTTGAGAGAAGCACTAGTGAAATCTATGGCCCCTGGGTCTATTCTCATCATATCAATCTTCTATCACTTTATTATTGTTTTGCTTTTTACTTTACTTTGCATCTTTATACCAAAAATACCAATAATATTATCTATCATCTCTATCAGATCTCACTCTCGTAAGTGACCGTGAAGGGATTGACAACCCCTAATCGCGTTGGTTGCGTGGAGCTATTTGTTTTGTGTAGGTACGAGGGACTTGCGTGTAGCCTCCTACTGGATTGATACCTTGGTTCTCAAAAACTGAGGGAAATACTTACTCTACTCTACTGCATCACCCTTTCCTCTTCAAGGAAATCCAACGCATGCTCAAGAGGTAGCAGGAAGATTTACGGCGCCGTTGTCTTAGGGAGTCTACGCAAAAGTCAACATACCAAGTATCCATCACAATCCCTTATCTCTCGCATTACATTATTTGCCATTTGCCTCTCGTTTTCCTCTCCCCCACTTCACCCTTGCCGTTTTACTCGCCCTCTCTTTTCCGTTTGCCTCTTTCTACGCTTGTTTTTTTGCTTGTGTGTTAGATTGCTTGCTTGTCGCGATGGCTCTTCCGAGATTTGATGATCTTCACCTTAAAAGGTTAGAAGAGATAGAAAGTAACGTCAGGAGTTTTATGGTTTTACAATTTGAGCGTAATAATTTCTTTAGAAACGAGCTTAAAGAACAAAAAAAGTTTTATGAGTTATATGAATAAAGAGCTCGATGATATGTCTAAAGAATTTGATGGTATAAGATCCCAAATTGCTCTTCTTGAGAAGTTGACTGCTGAAATTTCGGATAAGCAGGCCACCTTAGTCAATAAGATGGCCGCTAAACCGAATTCCAATGAAAATCAAGATGAAGATCTAAAATATATTGATGTATCCCCTATTAAATCTTTGGTTTGCAATATGAATCTTGATGAGACTGAATATGATCCACCTTTACCTAGAAGGCGTTCAAAAAATTCGGGGTTTTTAGATCTTGATGATGAAATTGATAAAAGTGGGATTGAAAAGAATAAAACCCTAGATGTTGATAAACCCACTATTTTGGATTTCAAGGAATTTAATTATGAAAGTTGCTCTTTAATTGATTCTATTTACTTTTTGCAATCCGTGCTAAATTCTCCTCATGCTTATAGTCAAAATAAAGCGTTTACTAAACATATCGTTGATGCCTTGATGCAATCTTATGAAGAAAAACTTGAGTTGGAAGTTTATATCCTTAGAAAACTTTATGATGAGTGGGAATCAACTATTAAAATTAAGATTAAGGACCATGAATTTTATGCTTTATGTGATTTGGGTGCTAGTGTCTCCACTATTCCCAAAACTTTGTGTGATTTGCTAGATTTCCGCAATTTTGATGATTGCTCTCTAAACTTGCACCTTGCGGATTCCACTATTAAGAAACCTATGGGAAGAATTAATGATGTTCTTATTGTTGCAAATAGGAATTATGTGCCCGTAGATTTTGTCGTTCTTGATATAGATTGCAATCCTTCTTGCCCTATTATTCTTGGTAGACCTTTCCTTTGAACGATTGGTGTAATTATTGATATGAAGGAAGGGAATATTAGATTCCAATTTCCATTAAAGAAGGGTATGGAACACTTCCCTAGGAAGAAAATAAAACTACCATATGAATCTATTATGAGAGCCACTTATGGATTGCCTACCAAAGATGGCAATACCTAGATCTATCCTTGGTTTTATGCCTAGCTAGGGGCGTTAAACGATATCACTTGTTGGGATGCAATCCGATATTATTTTTAGTTTTTTTGCTTTTGTTTCTGTTTAGGAATAAATAATCCTTCTACCTTCTGTTTAGATGTGTTTTTTTGTTTTAATTAGTGTTTGTGCCAAGTTAAACCTATAGGATCTTCTTGGATGATAGTTATTTGATCTTGCTGTAATTTCCAGAAACTTTCTGTTCACGAAAACAATTGTTAAAAATCACCATAACGCGATAAAATACTGATTCCAATTTGTGCTGATCAATAATTTTTTTTCCTAGGTAGTCCTATTTTGGCTGATTTTTTGGAGTTCCACAAGTTTGCGTTAGTTACAGATTACTACAGACTATTCTGTTTTTGACAGATTCTGTTTTTCGTGTGTTGTTTGCTTATTTTGATGAGTCTATGGCTAGTAAAATAGTCTATAAACCATAGAGAAGTTGGAATACAGTAGGTTTAACACCAATATAAATAAATAATGAGTTAATTACAGTACCTTGAAGTGGTCTATTGTTTTCTTTCGCTAACGGAGCTCACGAGATTTCTGTTGAGTTTTGTGTTGTGAAGTTTTCAAGTTTTGGGTGAATTTTTTTGAAGGATTATGGAACAAGGAGTGGCAAGAGTCTAAGCTTGGGGATTCCCATGGCACCCCCAAGATAATTTAAGGACACCAAAAAGTCAAAGCTTGGGGATGCCCCGGAAGGCATCCCCTCTTTCGTCTACTTCCATCGGTAACTTTACTTGGAGCTATATTTTTATTCACCACATGATATGTGTTTTGCTTGGAGCGTCTTGTATGATTTGAGTCTTTTTTTTCTAGTTTACCACAATCATCCTTGCTGTACAAACCTTTTGAGAGAGCCATACATGAATTGGAATTTGATAGAATACTCTATGTGCTTCACTTATATCTTTTGAGTTATATAGTTTTCCTCTAGTGCCTCACTTATATCTTTTAGAGCACGGTGGTGGATTTGTTTTATAGAAACTATTGATATCTCATGCTTCACTTAGATTATTTTGAGAGTCTTAAATAGCATGGTAATTTGCTTAAAAATCATAATATGCTTGGTATTCAAGATTTGTAAAACTTTCTTTTGAGTGCGTTGAATACTAAGAAAAGTTTGATGCTTGATAATTGTTTTGAGATATGGAGGTGATAATATCAAAGACGTGCTAGTTTAGTAGTTGTGAATTTCAGAAATGCTTGTTTTGAAGTTTGCAAGTCCCGTAGCATGCACGTATGGTAAACGTTATGTAAGAAATTTGAAACATGAGGTGTTATTTGATTGTCCTCCTTATGAGTGGCGGTCGGGGACGAGCGATGGTCTTTTCCTACCAATCTACCCCCCTAGGAGCATGCGCGTAGTGCTTTAGTTTTTGATGGCTTGTAGATTTTTGCAATAAGTATATGAGTTCTTTATGACTAATGTTGAGTCCATGGATTATACGCACTCTCACCCTTCCATCATTGCTAGCCTCTTGATTGCGTGCATTGCCCTTTCTCACATTGAGAGTTGGTGCAAACTTCGCCGGTGCATCCAAACCCCATGATTTGATACGCTCTTTCACACATAAACCTCCTTATATCTTCCTCAAAACAGCCACCATACCTACCTATTATGGCATTTCCATAGCCATTCCGAGATATATTGCCATGCAACTTTCCATCATTCCGTTCATCATGACACTTTCATCATTGTCATATTGCTAGCATGATCATGTAGTTGACATAGTATTCGTGGAAAAGCCACCGTTCATAATTCTTTCATACATGTCACTCTTGATTCATTGCATATCCCGGTACACCACTGGAGGCATTCATATAGAGTCATACTTTGTTCTAGTATTGAGTTGTAATCATTGAGTTGTAAATAAATAGAAGTGTGGCGATCATCATTTAATAGAGCATTGTCCCAAAAAAAGAGAAAGGCCAAAAAAAAAAAGATGACCCAATATATATATATATATATATATATATATATATATATATATATATATATATATATATATATATATATATATATATAAAGGGCAATGCTACTATCCTTTTTTCCACACTTGTGCTTCAAAGTAGCACCATAATCTTGATGATAGAGAGTCTCTTGTTTTGTTATTTTCATATACTAGTGGGAATTTCTCATTATAGAAATTGGCTTGTATATTCCAACGATGGGCTTCCTCAAATGCCCTAGGTCTTCATGAGCAAGCAAGTTGGATGCACACCCACTTAGTTTCTTTTGTTGAGCTTTCATACATTTATAGCTCTAGTGCATCCGTTGCATGGCAATCCCTACTCCTTGCATTAACATCAATCGATGGGCATCTCCATAGCCCATTGATTAGCCTCGTTGATGTGAGATCTTCTCCTTTTTTGTATTCTCCACATAACCCCCATCATCATATTCTATTCCACCCATAGTGCTATATCCATGGCTCACGCTCATGTATTGCGTGAAGGTTTATGAAGTTTGAGATTATTAAAGTATGAAACAATTGCTTGGCTTGTCATCGGGGTTGTGCATGATGAGAGCATTCTTGTGTGACAAAAATGGAGCATGACTAAACTATATGATTTTGTAGGGATGGACTTTCTTTGGCCATGTTATTTTGAGAAGACATAATTGCTTAGTTAGTATGCTTGAAGTATTATTATTTTTATGTCAATATGAACTTTTGTCTTGAATCTTTCGGATCTGAATATTCATGCCACAATTAGGAAGAATTACATTGAAATTATGCCAAGTAGCACTGCACATCAAAAATTCTTTTTTATCATTTACGTACTCGAGGACGAGCAAGAATTAAGCTTGGGGATACCTGATACGTCTCCAACGTATCTATAATTTTTGATTGCTCCATGCTATATTATCTACTATTTTGGACCATATTGGGCTTTATTTTCCACTTTTATATTACTTTTGGGACTAACCTATTAACCGGAGGCCCAGCCCAGAATTGCTGTTTTTTTGCCTATTTCAGTATTTTGAAAAACGGAATATCAAGCGGAGTCCAAGCGGAACGAAACCTTCGGGAACGTGATTTTCTCACCGAATATGATCCAGGAGACTTGGACCCCCCGTCAAGAAAGAAAGGAGGTGGCCACGAGGGTGGAGGGCGCGCCCCCCTGCCTCGTGGGACCTGACGGTGTCCTGGACTAGGGGGTACTCACCACGTCATCTCCCGATCAGTTAGATTGGGCCGAGGACCCCCACGACCGTATACTCATGGGCCAGTCCGGACAGTTGCCGCATACAAGGAAGATTCCACAAGACTTGGCGATCAAGACAAGGACTCCTCCCCACCGGCGTATTCGGCTAGGACTCTTGTTATCCTAGGCCTCTGGTGCATTACATAAACCGAGGCCAGGCTAGTCGATAGAGATATACACAATCATACCATAGGCTATCTTCTAGGGTTTAGCCTCTACGATCTCGTGGTAGATCTACTCTTGTACTACTCATATCTTCAATATTAATCAAACAGGAAGTAGGGTTTTACCTCCATCGAGAGGGCCTGAACCTGGGTAAACATTGTGTCCCTTGCTTCCTGTTACCATCCGCCTTAGACGCACAGTTCGGGACCCCCTACCCGAGATCCGCCAGTTTTGACATCGACATTGGTGCTTTCATTGAGAGTTCCGCTGTGTGTTCGGCAAAAGGTCGATGGCTCGCCTGCAGATCAACTGCGACTTTGGCATCTTCCTTACTAGTTCGACTGGTCACCTTGGTTCGATCAAGGACTGCGCCCTACCTCCGATCGTCATGTTCGGATGAGGGTCTTCATCAACATCAACTCCGATCTCTATCAAGATCATGGAGGAATCATCCAGGGAGCCCGGGGGCTCAACGTCAACATTGCCCTCGGGCGACCGTACTGTTTTTCTGGACAAAGAACTTGTGTACGCTGCCACCGCATCCTCAAGTGTCGTTTTAACAATTGCTTCGGTGGAATTGTGCGGAATTGAGTCTACAACAACCCTGGAAAATCTCGTCGAGTTTCGATGGAGGAATCTCCGGCAGTCTCCGATATACCAGAGCCGTATTGAATCTGGACGAGAATTCGGACGAGTTTGGAGCGTGGTGTCCAGCATCTAGCACGGACGTCCTTTGGAAGATCCAACCGTTGATCGGCTGTGGAATTCCTATATCTACCACCTGTCAAACATTCAGCTCGATCCGACCGTCCAAACTCCGGGAACCTCCCGATTAGTGCATCACTTTTCATATCTGTTTCCTACGCGAATCCGGATCCGACCCGAATTCATGTTTCTTTATGAACGTGATATTTGACAACCTTTTTAAAAGGAATTTTCTTCTAAGTCCGGCAATATAGCTCCACGGCCGCCGACCTGCACTAGACACGTCGTCACTTTGTTGAGCCGAGCTCAACTTCTTCCTTCACAAGTTACGACCTGCATCGGCATGGCTAAACTGTTGCTTCATCGAGCCAATGTCCACCAACGCCGAACTACTTCAACACCTCGGCTGACATGGCAGCTGCAACATCTCCTCATCGATCTACTCCATCTCCTCGTCCGGACCGGGGGCTTCGTCATCCCTTCATCAACACACTCCGGTAACTTCGGCGACACTAGCCGACCAGCTTCGTCACGTCAGCTGGACCGGGGGCTTTGCCTCGGTGAGTCAACCTTTACCAGCGTCACCATGCCATCGCTTCATCGCCCATCAGGCAATGGGTATGCGGATCGATTCCCAATTTTGGGAGTCGCTTTTCTTCGGACTGCTACAACGAATAAACCAGGTGCTATTAATCCTAACAATTTTTGCTTGCTGGGTTTATTTTTCTTAAAGAATTATTACTCTGGTTTGTTCCATCATCTGTACTGTCGGATTTTGGGTTCCGGTAGATCCTCTAGGTTCGAACTCTGGGGTGCACGCAGAGATCTCACCCCCTACCTACCTGCACCTCGTCGCCTCGCAAGGATCTAAACTACAAAAAGAGCAACACAAGGGACACAAGGTTTATACTGGTTCGGGCCACCATTGTGGTGTAATACCCTACTCCAGTGTGTGGTGTGCTGGATTGCCTCAGGGGCTGATGATGAACAATACAAGGAAGAACAGCCTCGTGAGGGTCTGTTCTTGGCCGCTGCGACAAACTGTTAGGGGGAGTTTGGTCTCTCTCTCTCTCTCTCTCTCTCTCTCTCTAGATTGCTTGATCTCTAGCTCTGTTCTGGATTCCGGATCCCTCTACCCTATGGGAGGCTAGTCCTATTTATAGGCAGAGGCCCTAGGCCTCTTCCCAAATATTGAGCGGGAAGGGCGCCAACAATTGTCCATTTTGAAGGGGAACATATATTACACTTATCCTGACTAAAGTTGGTCCTTGCCTGTCAAAGGCTCTGACGGTGATGCCGGCTTGGGCTCCACGATGACCTCCTTCCTGCCGTTGTGATGGTCTTGGTCTTGTTGCACGAAATGGTTGCCTTTTCTTGATGCTCTCGCTGCGCTTGCCTCCTTTGCACCAAAGAGGAAATGAGGACACTCAGCGGGCTGGCGCCCTTAGTCGTCATGGCTTGCGTCATGGGCACCTCGTGAGGTACCCGCCTTGATCTCTCCGCCTCCTCGCGAGCCAGCTGACGAGGCCGTGCACGAGAAGCTTCACGTCGTCCGCCCAGCAATCTGGCCCCTCGCGAGGTCTCGAGCTTGTCTTGATGAAGATGGGTCATCTTGGGCCACCCTCGAGCCACTCCGCGGCGCAGCGAGCAAGTCTGGTACCCGTTCCCGAGCGCCGACAATAGCCCCGGGCCCAAAGCGCGCTGGACTTGGCTGAGGAGAAAGCGAAGGGCAAGTCACGAGCGCCGCGAGCCCTTACACCTGCGGCCTTAGGCGCCAGCGTGGCGATTGATTGGATGTGGCGTCTCTACTTCCCACGGCGCCTCGGCGGCTGCAATTGACCGTCCCTGCGTGCAAGCGGGTCATGATTACTGTCATCGTGGAGGTGCGTCGGTTGGCCTTCCTCGGTTATAAGTATGAAACGCCGCGTGCCCTTCGGTCCATCTCTTCTTGCTTCTCCTTCTTCTCCATGGCTCCGCCGAAGAGGTTCTCGGCAGCGGAGAAGGAAAAGGCCCGCTAGGTGGGCGACTCTCCCCAGATAGCGCTGGTCGAGGCCGTCCTCGCAAGCACCACATGGTTCTGTGCGCGGCTTCTCGCGGCCGTGGAAGCGATCTCCCGTCTTGATGGCAGGCGTCGAGCCGTTGATGAAGCCTTCTGACGGGCGAGCCCCTAGGCAGCGCTTCCATTGGCGAAGGTGCTGCGGAGTTTGTCGTATGGTCGGCGGAGCCGCTCAGCTTTAACTCCATCCCCCTCTTCCTTTTAGGTGAACTTCCGGCTGGAGCCACAGGGCGACCTCTGGCTCCAGGCGGACGGTTGCTGCAGCCGGGCCTCCTGGGCTTCGCTGGAGGTCTCTGCCGCCGGGCGTGGCCGACCAGCGGCTAGCAAGCGTTGCCGCCGCGAGTCTGAGCGCGGTGCACTCTGCACTTTAAGTTCGGCGGCGGCGCCACCCTCTATGTGAGGTGTTCGGGAAAACGGTCGCCCATGGGGTGCTGCACCGGGGCGGCGATCGTGGCCGTGGGCCTAGCCCGCGGCGATCGGGGCGAATAATGACGGCAGCAGCGTGGTTGGCGGCGCTTGGGTTTCGTCAAGCTTCGGCGACTCTTCTTCGGACAACGGCTCCTCCAGCGGTGGCCGTGACCAGCCTCCGCGCCGCCGCGCCCGCCTGGAGGGAGGTAGCGGGTCCGCCCGCCTTCGCACCTCTGTGAAGCGCGAGAGGGAGTCCGCTTGATCTCCGGAGGTAGTTCGAGCTTCCACCGCGAGTTGGTGTCAAGCGAGTCGCGCGTGTCTTGTTATTTGCCTTTTCCTGCGCAAGGAGACAATAGTGTAGGGCCCCGCGGGGGCGTGCTTGGATTGTTGCTGTTTAATTATCATACTGCTTCCGCTATTTTTGTATTAGGCTTCTGTGCCACACGCCTGCGCGTTGAAATTACTTAGCTTGGGGGCGACCTGTCGCGGTCTTCGCCTCCCGAGGCCGAGGTCTTGTCGAACGCTTCATGCCCTGCAAAGATTAGCCAGGAGAGGTAGTTTCCAGCCTCAGTCGTGGAGGCGACCGACCCAGTCCCGTGTCCGCGTCGCGGTGCCGTGGGGCGCAATTTGGAGGGTGCTCCGTGCGAACCCAGTTAGGAAGCCTCAAGCGATGGCGGCGAAAAACACTTTCATGAGGCGCCCGCGTTGCTCCCTCACAAGACTTGCGTGAGAGAAATCGAGGTAGGAGGCGAATAAGGCAAAAAGTCGCAAGCCAAAGGCGGCAACACCTTCAATAAAACTTCAAATGGGAATGAACAAGCCAATTGCGAGAAAGCAAATGAAAAAAGCGCGTCCGGCCCTAATCTAGTCTTGACGTCTTCTCACCAGCGGAGCTAAGTGCTGCCCTTGGGCATGGGAGGGAGCCCGGGGCTGAGGCGGCGCTCTGAGACTCGGGGCGTGTACAGCCCCAACTCATTATTACGTGAGAGTGTCACGGCGGCGAGCTTCACAGCGTTGGCCTTCTTCACGAGCACGGGCCTTTCTCGGAAAGATAAGCTTCATCGTTTGCCTTCTTCATAGGCACGGGCCTTTTCGGAGCATAACAACTTCACGGCATTCGCCTTCTTCACGAGCACGGGCCTTTCTCAAAAGATAAGCTTCTGGCGTTTGCCTTCTTAGCGAGCACGGGCCTTTTCGAGCATAACAACTTCACGGGCATTCACCTTCTTCACGAGCACGGGCCTTTTACGGGTAAAACCTCCGGAGGTGCTGATTGTTCCACTCGTTACGGGCGGGCACCCCTCCACGAGTCTCCAAGCGCGGGCCGGCCTGAAACATGAACAACCTTGAACGGGCCCTCCCACATGGGAGAAAGCTTATGCAGTCCCTCCATGGAGGGAACCCGTCTGAGCACGAGGTCCCCTACCTCAAGAGTCCTGGGGCAAATGTTGCGGCAGTGGTATCGCCACAGTGCTTGTTGGTACCTTGCCGCTCGTAGCGCGGCTTCTCGACGATGCTCCTCCCCCAGCACGAGGTCCGTCCCCCGCATGGCGTCCTTCCGCGCCTCGTCGAACGCTAGGACCCATGCGGAACGATGTCTGACCTCGTGAGGGAGGACTGCTTCAGCTCCATAGATCGGGAAGAGCGGGGTCTCGCCCGGTCGGCTTGAGTCGCGGTTGTGCGGATGGACCACAACACGGATGAAGCTCATCGTACTAGCCTCGCCACGGGCCTCGGCTTCTTCTTGAATGTCCTGGTTTGAGGCCCCTCGGGACCTCGGCGTTAGCCCTTCGGCTGACCGTTGCTCCGTGGAGTGCGCTACGAAGCATAGCATACCTGCGTCAAAGGTTAGCACAATATGTTTTGAAGAGGTTCTTTGGTGAACTGCGAACCGTTGTCGGTGATGATGCGGTTCGGCACCCGAACCGACTTCGATGCCCTTGATGAACATGACCGCGGAACCTGCGGGGATGGTGCGGACGGCTTCCACTTCAGCCCACTTGGTGAACTTGTCCCGGCGGCGTAGAGTAATGATAGCCTCCTGGCGCCCGAAAGCAGGCCGGGATATCCAGCCCCAATTGCGAATGGCAACGAGAGGGTATAGTTTGCAGACCTCCGCTGGTGATGGATCTGCTTGGCATGGAATTGGCAGGCCTCGCAAGCCTTCACGGTTCCACGGCATCGTTGGCGCGATGGGCCAATAGAACCAGCTGCGGAATGCCTTGCCTCACGAGTCCGTGATGAAGAATTATGCCCACAGTCTCCACCGTGTATATCTGCCAGCAGCTCCTTCCCTTGCTCCACGGAGATGCAGCGAGGACACATCATTTGGTCGCTTCGGTAGAGCTCTCCATCCACGATGCACGATGCGCCGTGGCTTGCCGCGCCACACGCTCCGCTTCCTCCTCCTTTTGGGCAAGGTCCCTTGCGTCGGGTAGCTCGAGCTCGTGATCCAGCACCCCTCCACGAGGCTCCAGGTGTTAGGGCGGGCCGCTCCCGAGGCTGGGCCACAGGCCGGGCTCTGAGGCGGTGGTGGGGAGCTCCTCCAGGCTGCACCGTGCTTGACAGCGATGGCGTTCCGAGGCTTGAAGAGCCGCTCCTCGAAGGCGCCGGGCTCTGAGTAGCCACTGGATGCCCGTTTGGCGATGTCGTCGGCCTCTTGATTGGTGCCACGAGGCACATGATGCAACTCCAGTCCCCAGAATTGCTTCTCCATCCTGCGGACCTCCACGAGGTAGGCTTCCATGTGTTCATCCCTCGGCTCGTATACTTTGTTGGAGAAGTTGAATAGGAGTTGTGAATCACCCTTGATGGTAAGGCGCTTCACTCCCAGGGCAACCGCGGCCTCCAGCCCTGCTATCAGGCCCTCATATTCTGCTATGTTGTTGGAGACCTTTTCTCTGTGCTGGAAACAGAGCTGCACGGCGTAGTTGAGCTTGTCTTGAGTAGGAGATATAAGCCTGCGCCAGCTCCGCGCCATGTCTGGAGAACGCCCGTCAAGTACATGATCCAACCGTCGGTGCCTCGCTTCCGGGGAGAGGATCGATCCTCATCAGCCTTGAGGCCCGGCGCCTCGTCCATTCCGCCACGAAGTTAGCTAGCGGCTCCCTTGATGACTCTGGTGGTGCTGAATTCTGGCTGGGCAGCTTGCCTTCGATGTTCCACTCAGCGACTCTTCCGGCTATCCCGACTAAAGTTGGTCCTTGCCTGTCAAAGGCTCAGCGGTGATGCCGGCTTGGGCTCCACGATGACCTCCTTCCCGCCAGATGGTCTTGGTCTTGTTGCACCGAAATGGTTGCCTTTTCTTGATGCTCTCGCCTGCGCTTGCCTCCTTTGCACCAAAGAGGAAATGAGGACACTCCGCGGGCTGGCGCCCTTGGTCGTCATGGCTTGCGTCATGGGCACCTCGTGAGGTACCCCGCCTTGATCTCTCCGCCTCCTCGCGAGCCAGCCTGACGAGGCCGTGCCTGAGGAAGCTTCCTGTCGTCCGCCCCGCGAGGCTTGGCCCCTCGCGAGGGTCTCGAGCTTGTGCTGATGAAGATGGGTCATGCTGGGCCACCCCTCGAGCCACTCCGCAGGCCGCAGGCAGGCAAGTCTGGGTACCCCCGTTCCCAGAACGCCGACAGTAGCCCCCGGGCCCAAGGCGCGCCTGGACTTGGCTGAGGAGAGAAGCGAAGGGGCAAGTGCGAAGCGCCGCGGGCCCTTACAGCCTGCGGCCTTGGGCGCCGCGTGGCAGTTGATTGGATGTGGGCGTCTCTACTTCCCACGACGCCTCGGCGACTGCACGAATTGACACGTCCCTGCGTGCAAAGCGGGTCATGATTACCTGTCATCGTGGAGGTCGTCGGTTGGCCTTCCTCGGTTATAAGTATGAAACGCCGCGTGCCCTTCCAGTCCATCTCTTCTTGCTTCTCCTTCTTCTCCATGGCTCCGCCGAAGAGGTTCTCGGCCGCGGAGAAGGGAAAGGCCCGCTAGGTGGAGCCTGACTCTCCCCCAGCCAAGCGCGGTCGAGGCCGTCCTCGCAAGCACCCTGTGGTTCCTGTAGCGGCTTCTCGCGGCCGTGGAGGCGATCTCCCGTGCGGTGACGGGCGTCAGGCCGTTGATGGGGGGCGCGCTACGGCCGGGCGAGCCCCTAGGCCGCGCTTCCATTCGGCAGAGGTGCTGCCGGAGTTTGTCGTATGGTCGGCGGAGCCGACCAGCACCTGGCTCCATCCCCCCCTCTTCCTTTTAGGTGAACTTCCGGCTGGAGCCCTGGGCGGCCTCTGGCTCCAGGCGGACGGTTGCTGCAGCCGGGCCTCCTGGGCTTCGCTGGAGGTCTCTGCCGCCGGGAGCGTGGCCCTGACCCGCGGCTGGCAAACGTTTGCCCGCACGCGAGGTCTGAGCCGGCGGTGCACTCTGCACTTTAAGTTCGACGGCGACGCCACCCTCTATGTGAGGGTGTTCGGGGAAGACGGTCGCCGCGCTGGGTGCTGCACCGAGGACGACGATCGTGGCCGTGGGCCTAGCCCCGGCGACGATCGGGACGAAGATGACGGCGCGCGCGTGGTTGGCGGCGCTTGGGTTTCGTCAAGCTTCGGCGACTCTTCTTCGGACAACGGCTCCTCCAGCGGTGGCCGTGACCAGCCTCCGCGCCGCCGCGCCCGCCTGGAGGGAGGTAGCGGGTCCGCCCGCCTTCGCACCTCTGTGAAGCGCGAGAGGGAGTCCGCTTGATCTCCGGAGGTAGTTCGAGCTTCCACCGCGAGTTGGTGTCAAGCGAGTCGCGCGTGTCTTGTTATTTGCCTTTTCCTGCGCAAGGAGACAATAGTGTAGGGCCCAGCGCGTGCTTGGATTGTTGCTTTGTTTAATTATCATCTTCGCTTCCGCTATTTTGTATTAGGCTTGTGCCACACGCTGCTGCGTTGAAATTACTTAGCTTGGGGGCGACCTGTCGCGGTCTTCGCCTCCCGAGGCCGAGGTCTTGTCGAACGCTTCATGCCCTGCAAAGATTAGCCAGGAGAGGTAGTTTCCAGCCTCAGTCGTGGAGGCGACCGACCCAGGTCCCGTGTCCGCGTCGCGGTGCCCGTGGGGCACGGACTGGAGGGGTGCTCCCGTAGCGAACCCAGTTAGGGAAGCCTCAAACAGTAGCGGCAGAAAACACTCGCGAGGGCGCCCGCGTTGCTCCCTCACAAGACTTGCGTGAGAGAAATCGAGGTAGGAGAGCGAATAAGGCAAAGAGTCGCAAGCCAAAGACGGCAACACCTTCAATAAAACTTCAAATGGGAATGAACAAGCCAATTGCAGAAAGCAAATGAAAAAAGCCGCGTCCGGCCCCTAATCTAGTCTTCGACGTCTTCTCACCAGCGCGGAGCTAAGTGCTGCCACTGGGCATGGGAGGGAGCCCGGGGCCCGAGGCGGCGCTCTGAGACTCAGGCGTGTACAGCCCCAACTCATTATTACGTGAGAGTGTCACGGGCGGCGAGCTTCACAGGCGTTGGCCTTCTTCACAGGCACCGGGCCTTTCTCAGAAAGATAAGCTTCACATGCGTTTGCCTTCTTCATAGGCACCGGGCCTTTTCCGGAACGCAACAACTTCACAGGCATTCGCCTTCTTCACAGGCACCGGGCCTTTCTCAAAAAGATAAGCTTCACAAGCGTTTGCCTTCTTGACAGGCACCGGGCCTTTTCCAGAACGCAACAACTTCACAGGCATTCACCTTCTTCACAGGCACCGGGCCTTTTTACGGGTAAAACCTCCGGAGGTGCTGATTGTTCCACTCGTTCTGGACGGGCACCCCCTCCTGAGTCTCCAAGCGCGCGGAGCCGGGCCTGGAAACATGAACAACCTTGAACGGGCCCTCCCACATGGGAGAAAGCTTATGCAGTCCCTCCCTGGAGGGAACCCGTCTGAGCACGAGGTCCCCTACCTCAAGAGTCCTGGGGCAAATGTTGCGGCAGTGGTATCGCCACAGTGCTTGTTGGTACCTTGCCGCTCGTAGCGCGGCTTCTCGACGATGCTCCTCCCCCAGCACGAGGTCCGTCCCCCGCATGGCGTCCTTCCGCGCCTCGTCGAACGCTAGGACCCATGCGGAACGATGTCTGACCTCGTGAGGGAGGACTGCTTCAGCTCCATAGATCAGGAAGAACGGGGTCTCGCCAGTCGGCTTGGTCGCGGTTGTGCGGATGGACCACAACACGGACTGAAGCTCATCGTACTAGCCTCTGCCACAGGCCTCCAGCTTCTTCTTGAATGTCCTGGTTTTGAGGCCCCTCAGGACCTCGGCGTTGGCCCGCTCGGCCTGACCGTTGCTCCGTGGGTGCGCTACCGAAGCATAGCATACCTGCGTCCAAAGGTTAGCACAATATGTTTTGAAGAGGTTGCTGGTGAACTGCGAACCGTTGTCGGTGATGATGCGGTTCGGCACCCCGAACCGGCTTACGATGCCCTTGATGAACTTGACCGCAGAACCTGCGGGGATGGTGCGGACGGCTTCCACTTCAGCCCACTTGGTGAACTTGTCCACGGCGACGTAGAGGTAATGATAGCCTCCTGGCGCCCGAGGAAACGGGCCCAGGATATCCAGCCCCCAGACTGCGAATGGCAACGAGAGGGGTATAGTTTGCAGACCTCCCGCTGGCTGATGGATCTGCTTGGCATGGAATTGGCAGGCCTCGCAAGCCTTCACCAGTTCCACGGCATCGTTGAGCGCAGTGGGCCAATAGAACCCGCTGCGGAATGCCTTGCCTACGAGGGTCCGTGATGAAGAATTATGCCCACAGTCTCCACCGTGTATATCTGCCAGCAGCTCCTTCCCTTGCTCCCTGGAGATGCAACGCAGGGACACATCATTTGGTCGCTTCCGGTAGAGCTCTCCATCCCTGATGCAGTACGCCGTGGCTTGCCGCGCCACACGCTCCGCTTCCTCCTCCTTTTCGGGCAAGGTCCCTTGCGTCAGGTAGCTCCAGAGCTCTGTGATCCAGCACCCCTCCTGAGGCTCCAGTGTTAGGAGCAGACGCGCTCCCGAGGCTGGGCCACAGACCGGGGCTCCTGAGGCAGGTGGCTGGGGGAGCTCCTCCCGAGGCTGCACCGTGCTTGACAGCGATGGCGTTTCCGAGGGCTTGAAGAGCCGCTCCTCGAAGACGCCGGGCTCCTGAGGTAGCCACCTGGATGCCCGTTTGGCGATGTCGTCAGCCTCTTGATTGGTGCCACGAGGCACATGATGCAACTCCAGTCCCCAGAATTGCTTCTCCATCCTGCGGACCTCCACGAGGTAGGCTTCCATGTGTTCATCCCTCGGCTCGTATACTTTGTTGGAGAAGTTGAATAGGAGTTGTGAATCACCCTTGATGGTAAGGCGCTTCACTCCCAGGGCAACCGCGGCCTCCAGCCCTGCTATCAGGCCCTCATATTCTGCTATGTTGTTGGAGACCTTTTCTCTGTGCTGGAAACAGAGCTGCACGGCGTAGTTGAGCTTGTCTTGAGTAGGAGATATAAGCACTGCGCCAGCTCCCGCGCCATGTCTGGAGAACGCCCCGTCGAAGTACATGATCCAACCGTCCGGTGCCTCGCTTCCCGGGGAGAGGATCGATCCTCATCAGCCTTGAGGCCCGGCGCCTCGTCCATTCCGCCACGAAGTTAGCTAAGCGGCTCCCTTGATGACTCGGTGGTGCTGAATTCTAGCTGGGCACGCTTGTAACTCGATGTTCCACTCAGCGACTCTTCCGGCCGAGTTGGGGCTCTGAGCACCCTTTCCAAGGGATACGCCGAGACAACCTTGATGGGATGGCCCTGAAAATAGTGCCGCAGCTTGCTCGAGGCCACCAGGAGCGCGAGGAGGAGTTTCTGGGGCATGGGGTACCGCGCCCTCGCGTCCCGCAACACTATGCTGACGAAGTACACAGGGTGTTCGACGAGGTTGGGAGTGTTGGTGTTGTTGGCATCCTCCGGAGGCCGTGGCGCCTCCTGAGACAGTGGAGCCCCAGTGGCTGGTCGTCAGGGGGAGGTGTCTCTTCTGTTCCGAGTGCACTTCCCTATGGCGGCTGATCCTTCTTGGCTGTGGTAGGGGTCTCTGTGAGGCACACTTGATCCTGCTTCGCCTTGACCGGGGCAGCTGCCACGACTTTGGTCCAACGCTCCTCCCTAACCGCCACCAGGGCTGCGCTAGCAGAGTAAGGGGTGGCTGCAAGGTAGAGCAACAGGGGCTCTTGGGGGCGCGGAGCCACCATTACCGGAGGGCTGGTTAAGTACCTTTTGAGATCTTGGAATGCCTTGTCGGCCTCTTCAGTCCATTCAAAGGGGCCATTTTTCTTCATTAGCTTGAAGAAGGGTAGCGCTCGTTCCCCAACTTGGAGATGAAGCGTCCTAGTGCGGTCACGCGCCCAGTGAGCTTCTGCACCTCTTCAGTCCATTCAAAGGGGCCATTTTTCTTCATTAGCTTGAAGAAGGGTAGCGCTCGTTCCCCAACTTGGAGATGAAGCGTCCTAGTGCGGTCACACGCCCAAAGGAGCTTCTGCATTTCTCTGAGGGTCTTCAGCGGGCTCATGTCCTCGACTGCCTTGACCTTTTCTGGGTTAGCCTCGATGCCCCGATAGGACACGAGGAAGCCCAAGAGCTTGCCCGAGGGGACCCCAAACACACACTTCTCCGGGTTGAGCCACAGGTTGACTGCGTTGAGGCTCGCGAAGGTTTCCTCTAGGTCTTGTATCAGGGTCCTGGCCTCCCGAGGCTTCACCACAATGTCATCGATGTAAGCCTCAACATTCCTCCCGAGCTGCGGGCCCAAGGTGATGTGCATTAGCCGCTGAAAGGTCGCTCCTGCGTTGCGCAGCCCGAACGACATGCATGTGTAGCAGTACACTCCACACGGGGTCAGGAAAGCCGTTTTTTCCACGTCTTCTACCGCCATCTTGATCTGGTGATAGCCAGAGAAGGCATCCAGGAAACATAACATGTCACACTCGGCGGTGGAATCGATGATCTGATCGATGCGAGGGAGCGGGAATGGATCCTGCGAGCAGGCTTTGTTGAGATTGGTGAAGTCGACACACATGTGTTCCTTCCCCTCTTTCTTTGGCACGACAACCGGGTTAGCCAACCAATCTGGGTATCGGACCTCACGGATGACCCCTGCCGCTTCTAGCTTGCGGGTCCCTTGGACGATGAAAGCCTGCTTTTCAGTGGACTGCAGTCTCGCTTTCTGCTTCACGGGGCGTACGTTGGGGCACACATTGAGGTGGTGCTCGATTATGCCTCTTGGGATCCCTGCCAACTGATCAGGTTTCCATGCGAATACCTTCTTATTCGCGCGTAGGAACTTGATCAGGGCCTCTTCCTGCTCGGGCTGGAGGTTGGCGCCTATGGTGAAGGTGGCGTTAGTGGACCCGTCCTCGTTGACCAGTATCTGTTTGGTTTCTACCTTGTCTTGGGTGAACAACTGCTTCTTCTTGGCCGGCGCAGCCCCCTTGGGCTCAGAGGCGTCTGAGCCGGTGGGTTGTGCCGCCGCCGCAGTCTTGAAGACGAGCTTGAGCACTTGCAACGCATTCCCGGCGTCTCCGGACAGGGTGAGGACGCCGCTGCTCCCGAGCATCTTCATGAGGTTGTACGCGGGGTGAGTCGCGGCCATAAATCGGGCTAGTGCTGGGTAGCCAAGGATGGCGTTTTATGGGAGGCCGATGGGGGCGATGTCGAAGTCGATTAGCTCCGTGCGGAAGTTGTCGTAGGTGCCGAAGGTCACCTAAAGACGGATCTGCCCCAGGGAGCCGGCTGAACCGCCTCCGACGCCCAAGAAGGGCCTGCTGGGCTGAAGCCGCTCCGGCGGTATGTGGAGGAGGCCGAAGGCTTCAACCAAGAGCACGCTGAGGCTCGCGCCGCCGTCGATGAGGTTCCTGGTGACGGCCACCGGCAGATGGTGGGGTGCACAGATTGGGAGCGCCCGAGCAGGCTGAGTTGGAGGGTGGTCCTCCGAGCTGAAGGCCGATCGGCCTTGGGCGCCGACCGACCGGAGGAGCCCCATGTGCAAGGAGGCAGCGCCGATCTGGTGGACGAATGGCAGCGTGGCGGCCTAGAGGTGGCGCTGCGAGCCGCCAGAGAGCTGCGACGACCGGGCGCCCGGTGCAGCGTCTTTGGCGAGGAAGAGGTCGCGCAGCTCCTCCCAAGAGGCCATAAAGCCGGCTGGCGGTGGAGCAGCCACATGCGCGAGGCGCCGGTGAGGGCCATGGGAAGCCAGTTAGCCATGACCCTGTCGTTGCCTCCCGCCTCGAGGACGGCCTCCTAGTACGCCAGCAGGAAGGCCAGTGGATCTGTCATGCCGTTGTAGCGTGGTGGCGTCTCCGGCTTGAACTTGTTCGGCCACTGCACCTGTCGCAGGGTGGGGCCAAGGCTCGGAGCCCCTGGCCCCGGCGCCTGCGCTGACGACCGGAGTGGGCGGCACGCCGCTCATCATAGGGCGAACCGCGATGTTGGCGGAGAGCGGGTCAGCGGAAGGGAAAGCTCCGGCGCACCCCTACCTGGCGCGCCAAATGTCGGATTTCGGGTTCTAGCAGACCCTCTAGGTTCGAACTCTGGGGTGCACGCGGAGATCTCACCCCCTTCCTACCTACACCTCGTCGCCTCGCAAGGATCTAAACTACACAAAGAGCAACACAAGGGACACAAGGTTTATACTGGTTCGGGCCACCATTGTGGTGTAATACCCTACTCCAGTGTGTGGTGTGGTGGATTGCCTCAGGGGCTGATGATGAACAATACAAGGAAGAACAGCCTCGCGAGGGTCTGTTCTTGGCCGGTGCGACGAACTGCTAGGGAGAGTCTCTCTCTCTCTCTCTCTCTCTCTCTCTCTCTCTCTCTCTCTCTCTCTCTCTCTCTCTCTCTCTCTAGATTGCTTGACCTCTAGCTTTGTTCTGGATTGCGGATCCCTCTACCCTGTGGGAGGCTAGTCCTATTTATAGGCAGAGGCCCTGGGCCACTTCCCAAATATTGAGCGGGAAGGGCGCCAACAATTGACCATTTTGAAGGGGAACATCTAGTACACTTATCCTGACTAAAGTTGGTCCTTGCCTGTCAAAGGCTCTGACGGTGACGCCGGCTTGGGCTCCATGATGACCTCCTTCCTGCCGTTGTGATGGTCTTGGTCTTGTTGCACCGAAATGGTTGCCTTTGCTTGATGCTCTCGCCTGCGCTTGCCTCCTTTGCACCAAAGAGGAAATGAGGACACTCCGCGGGCTGGCGCCCTTGGTCGTCATGGCTTGCGTCATGGGCACCTCGTGAGGTACCTCGCCTTGACCTCTCCGCCTCCTCGCGAGCCAGCCTGACGAGGCCGTGCCTGAGGAAGCTTCCTGTCGTCCGCCCCGCGAGGCTTGGCCCCTCGCGAGGGTCTTGAGCTTGTGCTGGGCCACCCCTCGAGCCACGCCGCAGGCCGCAGGCAGGCAAGTCTGGGTACCCCCGTTCCCAGAACGCCGACATGTACACAGGTCTATCAAATGGCAGCCACATTAAAAACGATCGCGTGGTGGTTCGGTCAGTTTTCGTACATAGTTCGGCGAACGCCGCATCTGGGGCCCGGACCGCTCTGCAAATTCAAACTTTGTCACTGCGTTACGCTGACGCCCTGCATCGACATTGACTTCGGCACCAGGCCATATTTCTTTTATTACTCACTTTGCATAAATTATTTATTATGCAACATTTTTATTATTACTATTATCCCGATCGCACTATTTTTTTGTGCACAGGAAAATGATCCAGCGGACTATATCCTTTAGGCGTCACCTCGGCTGGACTGGGGCTTCGTCAACACTTCATTACCCCATGTTGGGGACTTGGCATCACTCGCCGGCCTGCATTGACCATGCTATGTCACCACTTGGTGCGAGCTCTTTGCTCCGCCACCTCGGGACCGGCTTGGGGATGGAACCTTGTCCCGCATCAAGCTCGAGACCGCGTCATCAATACCGAACACATTAACCAGCTAAGTTGCCTTCATGCTCAAAGTTTTAAATTTTAATTTATGTTCGGTTCGACCAAGCATTATACTTTTTTGGAAAAAGTTGCTTGTAAAAATTTCCTTATGCAAACTTTGTTTGTGGCGCACAAATTCAAATACCCGTTTACTAGGGGCTCCTTGCTAGAGCTTTTCCTCTTGCATATGATTATACTTATGCGTCTTCGTTCCTTGTTAGTGTATTACGCCACAATATGCACCACATTGACCTAAGTGATTTGCAAGCTGGGTTGCCTTGCTCCTGTGTTTACCCTCGTTCCCGATTGTTCGGCTAGGGAGTAAAGGAGCACCTCTGCGATGTCATGATCGGGTCACCCGAGCCGGACCTCAGACTGGGTGAAGCCGAAAGCTAGCGTTGTTACTGTTTTCAATTATGGTCCGAACACAACGGAACTCATGAGTACAAAAAATCTATTGCACAAGTCTCATATTAACAATGAGCACCGAAGAAAGGTATCAGTGGGGCTACTATTTTCTTCGAAGATGCTTCTTACACTTTATCGATAATATAGCATAAGTTCCTGGCGTGCTTTGTGCATTAGAGCCTTATGACCTGATTGCTGGTTATCGGAAACACCATCGATATTCTCGACAGGTGGAGTACATAACACTTTCCGGTCCTTGACGAAGAGGGAGAAGCCGACGGTCGGTTAAGACGCAGCGTTTAAAGTTGGGTGAACATAGATATGATATAAGTACTTCGGTACATACAATCATTCTTTTACCCAAGTCACTCGGGGGCTCTTAAATTTATGTGAGCTATTTTATAATAAGTGTTCTTCTTCTTAGTCGTTACAAAGTCTTTTTTCTATCACTCCTTTTCTCGACGCGAGTGTGCGGTCAATAGCCGGGGCGAAGCCATAGGCTGACCCGCTTGAAGTCTCGAGATAGGATGTGTCATGTTAAAGCACGACAGAAGGACCTTTTTTTTCTAAGACCAATTTTTGATTTGGCACCGAACACTTGATCTAGTTCGGACATTAAACTTTTTAATAAGTTTTTTGGCTTTTCGAGCCTATGGCACTTTTAAACTATTTGTGCGTTTCCAGCATTAGTCTCGCAGTGCAACGTCGGACACCTTTAGGGATTCGGCAAAAACATTCTCGGATATTGCTATATATGCATCGGTTTCGAATTGTGTCTTCGGTCAATAGTTGGGTTGCCAGGCTCCTGTGCTTGCCTCCTACGTCCCGCTTTGTTCGGTTAGGTGTGAAAAGGGAGAACCACTGTGATTGTGCTTCCAGTTCGCATGGTCAAGCACCTCAGTGGAGAAAGCCGAAAACTGACTGTCACCATAGGCGTAAACTGGTCAGCGATCCGATGACTATGTTAAATGACGGGCCGTTCATAACATTGGCCGAAGTGTTTATGGCTTGACCTCGGCTGTCGTCGAACACTAACCGGGGGCTCATAGCTAGCTTCCCCAGTTTAAAGCTCCTATGACTAAGCGAAAGTTATAAAGCCCGCATATCTGGTTGCCTCGTTTCCGCTAACACAACCGCCTTCGGGCACCGAGACGTCGGCTAAGGGTTGCTTTGTTATTTCGGAAACACCCTGCGTAGTATCTCCCAAGGGGTAGAAGCCGACAATGGGCCACTTTCAACTGATAAATGGTCGCAATGGAGTAAAAATAATGATGTAAAGTACTTGCATACATAGAATCATTACACATAATCTGTGATTTTGCTCTGGATATCGATCCTTAATTCGGCCACCCGTGCCCACATTAAGGCTCAGGGGCTACTGGGCTTTGCGCTCATTATTTACAAATATTAAAGGGGCACATCGATCCCCTGATCTGGTGTTGCCACCCGACCAGTGTCTCGGGGGCTACTGCATTGCCTTTTCAATGCAGAAAATTCAAAGGGCTCAGCGTTCGGCTTGATCGAACTATGGGAAAGCGTGTCTTCGGACAGCAATAGGTACCATCTGGACCTATCTGGCATCAAGCTATATATCACGGCGACTTCTCACGACCCTCTCTCAGGGGCCCGTTCGCCGATCACTATTATCTCTAATATATTACACTGCGTTTTTATTCCTATGTATGCTGTCGAGCTAGGAATTGATCCTCAGGCCGATTTCGTGCATCCACCTGAGTCTCAGGGGCTACTGGGAATAGCGGTTTTTATGCTTGCTTCAGGTGCATCTCGGGTTTTAGACTGATACACACCTTGAGGGCTACTGGATATACATCGGCAGAGAATAAACTGCACCAGTTACAAATATTCACAAAAATCAGCCCTGGTGGTGCACCACCTCGGGGGCAGTCCGGCATAAAGCTCGAGCGCCAGCGGCTAGCTCCATAGAGGGCATTTCCGGCATTAAGCTCGGCTACACTCCTTCAACTTTTTTGTACCAAGATGATCTATGACATCTTGGATATAGTCCGCGTTGGAGCTCGGATACAGATCCGTATTGGAGCTTGGACCTGATCCGGCGTTGGAGCTCGGATACATTTCGGCGTTGGAGCTCGGAAGCAGTCTGGCATTGGTGCTCGGCTGCAAAGGATACCTCGAATGCAGTCCGGCGTTGGAGCTCGGACGCAAGAGGACGCTGCCTCTCGGGAACAACTTCAAAACCCGAGGCGTGGCATAAAAATAACAAGGCATTGATAAAGGTCGGAAACTTAAAGGGGCTCCTCGGATACCCAACGTGTAAACTCTTCGGATGCACTTCGGTGATCCTCAAGATCGAAGATGAGAAGATTTGTTGAACCAGTTTTCAAGACCGACGGCCGAAGATGAAGAACAGTTCGGAAGAATCGAGGAGCGTCCCCAACTTGAAGACCGGTTCAGGGGGCTACTGAAGGTGTCCTTGACTAGGGGGTACTCACCACGTCATCTCCCGATCAGTTAGATTGGGCCGAGGACCCCCATGGCCATATACTCATGGGCCAGTCCGGATAGTTGCCGCATACAAGGAAGATTCCACAAGACTTGACGATCAAGACAAGGACTCCTCCCCACCGGCGTATTCGGCTAGGACTCTTGTTATACTAGGCCTCTGGTGCATTATATAAACCGAGGCCAGGCTAGTCGATAGAGATATACACAATCATACCATAGGCTATCTTCTAGGGTTTAGCCACTACGATCTCGTGGTAGATCTACTCTTGTACTACTCATATCTTCAATATTAATCAAGCAGGAAGTAGGGTTTTACCTCCATCGAAAGGGCCCAAACCTGGGTAAACATTGTGTCCCTTGCTTCCTGTTACCATCCGCCTTAGATGCACAGTTCGGGACCCCCTACCCGAGATCCGCCGGTTTTGACACCGACAGGCCCCCCTTTGCTCCACCGACGTACTCCTTCCTCCTATATATACCTACGTACCCCCAAACAATCATATACGGAGCCAAAAACCTAATTCCACCGCCGCAACCATCTGTATCCACAAGATCCCATCTTGGGGCCTGTTCCGGAGCTTCGCCGGAAGGGGAATCCACCACGGAGGGCTTCTACATCATCACCATAGCCCCTCCGATGAAGTGTGAGTAGTTTAGTTCAGACCTTCGGGTCCATAGTTAGTAGCTAGATGGCTTGTTCTCTCTTTTTGGATCTCAATACAATGTTCTCCCCCTCGCTCGTGGAGATCTATTCGATGTAATCTTCTTTTTGCGGTGTGTTTGTTGAGATCGATGAATTGTGGGTTTATGATCAAGATTATCTATGAACAATATTTGAATCTTCTCTGAATTCTTTTATGTATGATTGGTTATCTTTGCAAGTCTCTTCGAATTATCAGTTTGGTTTGGCCTACTAGATTGGTTTTTCTTGCAATGGGAGAAGTGCTTAGCTTTGGGTTCAATCTTGCGGTGTCCTTTCCCAGTGATAGTAGGGGCAGCAAGGCACGTATTGTATTTTTGCCATCGAGGATAACAAGATGGGTTTTTATCATATTGCATGAATTTATCCCTCTACATCATGTCATCTTGCTTAAGGCGTTACTCTGTTTTCTTGAACTTAATACTCTAGATGCATCTTTGGATAGCGGTCGATGAGTGGAGTAATAGTAGTAGATGCAGGCAGGAGTCGGTCTACTTGTCTCGGACGTGATGCCTATATACATGATCATACCTAGATATTCTCATAACTATGCTCAATTCTGTCAATTGCTCAATAGTAATTTGTTCACCCACCGTAGAATACTTATGCTCTTGAGAGAAGCCACTAGTGAAATCTATGGCCCCCGGGTCTATTCTCATCATATCAATCTTCTATCACTTTATTATTGTTTTGCTTTTTACTTTGCCATTTTATTTTACTTTGCATCTTTATACCAAAAATACCAAAAATACCAAAAATATTATCTATCATCTCTATCAGATCTCACTCTCTTGAGTGACCGTGAAGGGATTGACAACCCCTAATCACGTTGGTTGCGTGGAGCTATTTGTTTTGTGTAGGTACGAGGGACTTGCGTGTAGCCTCCTACTGGATTGATACCTTGGTTCTAAAAAACTGAGGGAAATACTTACTCTACTCTACTGCATCACCCTTTCCTCTTCAAGGAAATCCAACGCAGTGCTCAAGAGGTAGCAGGAGTCCGGTCAGCTCTACCGGGTTACCCCAGGACAGGCCCTTCTCTTTCCAGGAGGTGAGCCGCATGGGGATTCCGGATCGGAACTAGGGGGCTGCCACCCAGTTGTTGTCGCGTGGCTCGGTGATGTAGAACCACCCTGATTGCCACCCCTTTATGGTCTCCGCATAGGAGCCCTTGAGCCATGTGACGTTGGGCATTTTGCCCACCATGGCGCCTCCGCATTCCGCTTGCGGCCCACCTACTACCTTCGGTTTGACATTGAAGGTCTTCAGCCACATGCCGAAGTGGGGCCAGATGCGGAGGAAGGCCTCGCACACGACGATAAACGTCGAGATGTTGAGGATAAAGTTTGGGGCCAGATCATGGAAATCCAGCCCGTAGTAGAACATGAGGCCGCGGATGAATGGGTGGAGGGGAAATCCCAGTCCGCGGATGAAGTGGGTGAGAAAAACTACCCTCTCATGAGATTCTGGGGTAGGGACGATCTGCCCCGCGTTGGGCAGCCGATGCGCGATATCCGCGGCCAAGTATCCGGCTCCCCGTAGCTTTTTGATGTCCTCCTCCGTGACGGAGGATTTCATCCACTTGCCTCCCGCTCCAGACATGCTTGGAACGGTTTGAGGAGAAATACGCAAACTTGGGTGTTGGAGCTCGAGTGCGCGAGAATGGATGAGCGAGGAGGAAGAAGGCGTGGGTGAAAAAGGTGAACCTTTATCCCTTTATAAGGGCGGACGAAACTGTGCGCCCCGACCTGCCTAGTAAACTCGCTTATTCCCCAAGCGTTGTAATTGATGGCGCGGTTGGGTTACCCACGTCCGTATTGATGAGAATCCCGTGATAAGGGGACACGATCTCTGCTTCGACACGACGTGCCAAGGAAACCGCCTCGCAATATGCACCGAGGATGATTGAGAAAAACGGTTCGAATAATGACCGGGCCATGGTGTGATGTCATACTATGAAATGCGTCAGCAGATTAGATTTGTGTAAAAATTATTCTCTCTACGATGGTATGTGGAACTTGTTTTGCAGAGCCGGACACTATCCTTGTGTTCAAAATCTTCTATGGAGTATTCAGAGGAGGAACCCGCCTTGCAATGCCGAAGAAAAAATGCGCGTCGGACTCATCTTCATTGAAGCCTGGTTCAGGGGCTACTGAGGGAGTCCTGGATTAGGGGGTATCGGGACAGCCGAACTATATCCTTTGGCCGGACTGTTGGACTATGAAGATACAAGATTGAAGACTTTGTCTCGTGTCCGGATGGGATTCTCTTTGGCGTGGAAGGCAAGCTTGGCAATACGGATATGTGGATCTCCTTCCTTGTAACCGACTCTATGTAACCCTAGCCTCCTCCAGTGTCTATATAAACCGGAGGGTTTAGTCCATAGGACAACAACAATCATACCATAGGCTAACTTCTAGGGTTTAGCCTCTACGATCTCGTGGTGGATCATTTCTTGTAATACTCATATCATCAAGATCAATCAAGCAGGAAGTAGGGTATTACCTCCATCGAGAGGGCCCGAACTTTGGTAAACATCGTGTCCCCTACCTCCTGTTAGCATCCACCTTAGACGCACAGTTCGGGACACCCTACCCGAGATCCGCCAGTTTTGACACCGACACTAGGGTTTAAGCTTCTGTCACTCTAGCAACCCATCATCTACTTATTACTTCCCAATGCCTTCCTCTAGGCCCAAATAATGGTGAAGTGTCATGTAGTCGACGTTCAGATAACACCACTAGAGGAGAGACAACATACATCTCATCAAAATATCGAACGAATACCAAATTCACATGACTACTAATAGCAAGACTTCTCCCATGTCCTCAGGAACAAACGTAACTACTCACAAAGCATATTCATGTTCATAATAAGAGGAGTATTAATATGCATATAGGATCTGAACATATGATATTCCACCAAATAAACCAACTAGCATCAACTACAAGGAGTAATCAACACTACTAGTAAACCTACAAGTACCAATCCCAGACTTAGAGACAAGAATTGGATACAAGAGATGAACTAGGGTTTGAGAGGAGATGTTGCTGGTGAAGATGCTGATGGAGATTGGGCCCCTCCCGATGAGAGGAGCATTGGTGATGACGATGGCGATGATTTCCCCCCTCCCGGAGGGAAGTGTCCCCGGCAGAACAGCTCCGCCTGAGCCCTAGATTGGTTCCGCCAAGGTTCCGCCTCGTGGCGGCGGAGTCTCGTCCCGGCAGCTTGCTTATGATTTTTCTTCGGACGAAAGACTTCATATAGAAGAAGATGGCCACTGGAGGGCACCAGGGGGCCCACGAGGCGGGAGGGGGGGGCGCCCAGGGGGTAGGGCGCGCCCCCCACCCTCGTTGCCATGGTGTGGGCCCCCTCTTGTATTTTCTTTGCTCAGTATTTTTTATTATTTCCAAAAATAACTTCCATGGAGTTTCAGGACTTTTGGAGTTGTGCAGAATAGGTCTCTAGTATTTGCTCCTTTTCCAGCCCAGAGTTCCAGCTACCGGCATTCTCCCTCCTTATGTAAACCTTGTAAAGTAAGAGAGAATAGGCATAAGTATTGTGACATAATGTGTAATAACAGCCCATAATGCAATAAATATCGATATAAAAGCATGATGCAAAATGGACGTATCAACTCCCCCAAGCTTAGACCTCGTTTGTCCTCAAGAGGAAACCGATAATGATAAATATGTCCACATGTTTAGAGGTAGAGGTGTCGATAAAATAAAATACGGACATGAGGGCGTCATGATCATTCTTATAACAACAACATATATGGATATTGTCATATGATTTCTTATGCTCAAGTAATAATCTATTCACAACGTCAAGTATGAATCAGAAACTTTATCGAGAACTAACAAACTATAATCTCAGTCATTGAAGCAATTGCAATTTATCATAACATCAGAAAGAGTCTATGTCAGAGCTTTTCAGCAAGTCCACATACTAAACTATCATTTAGTCTTTCACAATTGCTAACACTCACGCAATACTTGTGGTTACGGAGTTTTAATCAGACACAGAGAAAGATAGGGGCTTATACTTTCGCCTCCCAACCTTTTACCTCAAGGGTAATGTCAACAATAATAGTTCATGCTAACTTACATCCAATTGATTATATATATATATCAGGATCTTTCGAACACACCGTGCTTGCCAAAGGATAAAATGTAAAAAGGAAAGGTGAAGATCACCATGACTCTTGCATAAGGGTAAGAGATAAAAGTAAAAGATAGGCCCTTCGCAGAGGGAAGCATAGGTTGCCATGCGCTTTCAGGGTTGGATGCACAAAATCTTAATGCGAAAGAACGTCACTTTACATTGCCACTTGTGATATGGACCTTTATTATGCAGTCCGTCGCTTTTATTTCTTCCACATCACAAGATCGTATAAAGCTTATTTTCTCCACAATAATCAATCATACATATTTAGAGAGCAATTTTTATTGCTTGCACCGATGACAACTTACTTGAAGGATCTTACTCAATCCATAGGTAGATATGGCGGACTCTCATGGCAAAACTGGGTTTAAGGGTATTTGGAAGAACAAGTAGTATCTGTACTTGGTGAAAATAATTTGGCTAGAATGAGGGGGAAAGGCAAGTTCAACATGTTGGATGATCCATGACAATATACTTTATTTCAGATATAGGAAAGCATAACCCATTACGTTGGCTTCCTTGTCCAACATCAACTCTTTAGCATGTCATATTTTAATGAGTGCGCACAATCATAAAAGTTGTCCAAGATAGTATATTTATATGTGAAACCTCTCTTTCTTTATTACTTCCTATTAATTGCAACAATGACCAAAGCTATGTTTGTCAACTCTCAACAACTTTTAATCATCATACTCTTTCTATGTGAAGTCATTACTCTCCATAAGATCAATATGATCTCTTTATTTCTTTTTATTCTTTTCTCTTTTCTTTTATTCCCTCAAGATCATAGCAAAATAATCAAGCCCTTGACTCAACACTAATCTTTATTATATAGCTCACGGACTCGATTAGATAAAGGGATCATAAAGCAAAACTCAAAACTAGATCATACTAAAACTTTTATTCTACTAGATCAAGATAATACTAAAAGGATCGAACTAAGAAAAATGGTAAAGATTGAGATGTGATGGTGATACGATACCGGGGCACCTCCCCCAAGCTTGGCAGTTGCCAAGGGGAGTGCCCATACCCATATGATTATGTCTACTTTGTTGGTGAAGAAGATGGTGGTGATGATGGGTAGTCGCACATCGAGCGTAAGAGATCCTCCAACTTGCGGATAATGCCCTTGAGTGCAACGATATGCTCCTTCAACAAAATATTTTCACGTGTGAGATACTTGTTTTGTATACGAGCTAACTCAATCATCTTGAAAGCTTCGATCTCAGTCGGGGTAAGAAGATTGTGATCAAGTTGAAGGATGTCTTCTGTTGCCGGAACTTGGTCCTCCGTGGCCTTCTTGATCCCTTTATCATTGTTGATCTCCACGGGTTCTTCCCTCTTCAGCTCTATCTTCATTAGCCAAGCATCATTGTCACCATTGTTGGAGGAGGGGGACGACATGATGCCTGGTCTTGACAACCCTGACAGAAAACAGCTAGAAACAAGAACAGAGGACAATTGCGTGATACAAGAGTCAAAACCTCCTGGAGATTATATAATGAATTTTTACCGACCAAAATACGTATCGTGCAAGAAAACGGAGTCCGGAGAGTGCACGAGGTGCCCACGAGGCCTGAGGCGCGCCCTCCACCCTCGTGGAGCCCTCGTGTCCTTCCCGGACTGCTTCTTATTTTTCTATTTTTCTCAATATTCCAAAACGAAGAAAAATTGCCATTAGAACTGTTTTGGAGTCGGTTTACTTACCGTACCACGTACCTATTCCTTTTCGGAGTCTGAAACATTCTGGAAAGTGTCCCTTATGTATTCCTCCGGGGTTACGGTTTCAATAACATTGGTTTCAACATTTATAGGATTACCTGAAATATAGTGTTTGATTCTTTGACCGTTCACCACCTTCGGATTTGTGCCTTCGAAGTTGTTGATTTTTATGGCACCGGAACGATAGACCTCCTCGATAACGTAAGGACCTTCCCATTTAGAAAGAAGTTTTCCTGCAAAAAATCTTAAACGAGAGTTGTATAGCAATACATAATCACCTACATTAAACTCACGCTTTTGTATTCTTTTGCCATGCCATCTTTTAACCTTTTATTTAAACAGTTTGGCATTCTCATAGGCTTGGGTTCTCCATTCATCAAGTGAGCTAATGTCAAATAACCTCTTCTCACCGGCAAGTTTGAAATCATAATTGAGTTCTTTAATAGCCCAATATGCCTTATGTTCTAGTCCGAGAGGTAAGTGACATGCTTTTCCATAAACCATTTTATACGGAGACATACCCATAGGGTTTTTATATGCAGTTCTATAGGCCCATAATGCATCATCAAGTTTCCTGGACCAATTCTTTCTAGATCTATTAACAGTCTTTTGCAAAATTAATTTGAGCTCTCTATTACTCAATTCTAATTGACCACTAGACTATAGGTGATAAGGAGATGCAATTCTATGATTAACATCATACTTAGCAAGCATTTTACGAAAAGCACCATGAATAAAATGTGAACCACCATCAGTCATTAAATATCTAGGAACTCCAAACCTCGGAAAAATAACTTCTTTAAGCATGTTAATAGAGGTGTTATGATCAGCACTACTAGTTGGAATAGCTTCTACCCACTTAGTAACGTAATCAACAACAACTAAAATATGAGTATACCCATTAGAGGCAGGAAACGGTCCCATATAATCAAAGCCCCAAACATCAAATGGTTCGATGACAAGTGAATAATTCATAGGCATTTCTTGACGTCTACTAATATTGCCAATTCTTTGACATTCATCACAAGATAACACAAACTTACGGGCATCCTTGAAGAGATTAGGCCAATAAAAACCAGATTGCAATACCTTATGTGCAGTTCTGTCTCCAGCGTGGTGCCCTCCATAAGCCTTGGAGTGACACTTGCGTAGGATCTGTTCCTGTTCATGCTCAGGTACACAACGTCTAATAACACCATCTACTCCTTCTTTATAAAGATGTGGGTCATCCCAAAAGTAATGTCTCAAATCATAGAAGAACTTTTTCTTTTGCTGCTATGTGAAACTAGGTAGTATAAATTTAGAAACAATGTAATTAGCATAATCAGCATACCATGGAGTAGTACGAGAAGCTTTTATGACATTTAGTTGTCCATTAGGAAAGCTATCATCAATAGGTAGTGGGTCATCAAGAACATTCTCTAACCTAGACAAGTTGTCTGCAACGGGGTTCTCAGCTCCCTTTCTATCAATAATATGCAAATCAAATTCTTGTAGCAAGAGAACCCATCTAATTAGTCTAGGTTTAGCATCTTTCTTTTCCATAAGATATTTAATAGCAGCATGATCAATGTGAATAGTTACTTTAGAATCAACAATATAAGGTCTGAACTTATCACAAGCAAATACGACTGCTAAGAATTCTTTTTCAGTAGTAGCATAATTTCTCTGGGCATTGTCTAGAGTTTTACTATCATATTGAATAACATTTAATTTCTTATCAACTCTTTTCCCTAGAACAACACCTACAACATAATCACTAGCATCGCACATAATTTCAAAGGGTAAATTCTAATCAGGTGGCTGAACAATAGGTGCAGAAATCAATGCTTTATTAAGTATTTCAAATGCTTCTACACAATCATCATCAAAGACAAATGGTATATCTTTTTGTAACAGATTAGTCAGAGGCCGAGAAATTTTTGAGAAGTCCTTAATGAACCTCCTATAAAAACCGGCATGACCAAGGAAACTTCTTATACCTTTGATGTCCTTCGGACATGGCATCTTTTCAATAGCATCAACTTTAGCCTTATCCACTTCAATACCTCTTTCAGAAATATTATGCCCCAAGACAATACCTTCATTAACCATAAAGTGGCACTTCTCCCAATTCAAGACAAGATTAGTTTCTTCACATCTCTGCAAAACTCGATCAAGGTTGCTCAAGCAATCATCAAGAGAGGATCCATAGATGGAGAAATCGTCCATGAAAACATCACAAATCTTTTCACAAAAATCAGATAATATAGCCATCATGCATCTTTGAAAGGTAGCAAGTGCATTACATAAACCAAAAGGCATACGTCTATAAGCAAAAGTACTGAAAGGGCAAGTAAAAGTGGTCTTAGCTTGATCATCAACTGACACAGGTATTTGAGAGAAACCAGAATAACCATCTAGAAAGCAAAAATGTGTATGTTTGGATAATCTTTCTAGCATTTGATCAATAAAAGGTAAGGGGTAATGATTTTTTAGTAGCTTTATTCAATTTGTGGAAATCAATTACCATCCTATAACCTGTAATAATTCTTTGCGGAATCAATTCATCTTTATCATTAGGAACGACAGTAATACCTCCCTTCTTAGGAACACAATGGACAGGACTTACCCACTGACTATCAGCAACGGGATAAATTATACCCGCCTCAAGGAGCTTTAGTATTTCCTTTCTTACCACTTCTTTCATCTTAGGATTAAGCCATCATTGGTGATCAATAACTGGTTTGACATCTTTCTCCAAATTTATTTTGTGTTGGCATAGAGTGGGACTAATGCCCTTAAGATCATCAAGAGTATATCCAATGGCAGCTCGGTGCTTCTTCAGAGTTTTCAATAATTTTTCTTCCTCCTTCTCTGAAAGGTTAGCACTAATAATAACAGGGTATATCTTCTTTTCATCAAGATAAGCATATTTAAGAGTATCAGGTAACAGTTTAAGCTCAAACACGGGATCAACCTTCGGTGGAGGAGGATCCCCTAAGATTTCAACAGGCAAGTTGTGTTTCAGAACAGGTCCCTGTTTAAAGAATACTTCATCTATTTCCCTTCTTTGATCCATAAACATATCATTTTCATGGTCTAGCAAATATTGTTCTAAAGGATCACTAGGAGGTACGGCAATAGAAGCAAGACCAATAATTTCATCTTTACTAGGCAATTCCTCTTCACGGTGTTGTCTACGAAATTTAGAGAAATTAAACTCATGAGACATATCACCTAGACCAATAGTAACAACATCCTTTTCGCAGTCTATCTTAGCATTAACAGTATTTAAGAAGGGTCTACCAAATATAATGGGACAAAAGCTATCTTGTGGGGAACCAAGAACAAGAAAATCAACAGGATATTTAGTTTTCCCACACAAGACTTCAACATCTCTAACAATCCCAATTGGTGATATAGTATCTCTATTGGCAAGCTTAATGGTAACATCGATTTCTTCTAACTCAGCTGGTGCAATATCATGCATAATTTCTTTGTATAAGTCAATAGGTATTGCACTAGCACTAGCACCCATGTCACATAAGACATGATAACAATGATCTCCTATTTTAACAGAAATAACAAGCATGCCTACCACAGGTCTATGTTTATCTTTAGCACAAGGTTTAGCAATTCTAGCAGTTTCATCACCAGAAATAAATAACATGCCCATCAATATTATCAGCTAAGAGATCTTTAACAATAGCAATATTAGGTTCAACTTTAACTTGCTCAGGAGGTGTATAAGTTCTAATATTGCTTTTACGAACCACAGTTAAAGCTTTAGCATGATCCTTTATTCTAACAGGGAAGGGTGGTTTCTCAACTTAAGTAGTAGGAACAATAGGATCATTATAAGTGATATTCTTTTCTTCAACTTTAATAGGTGCTACTGCTTTTACTTCTATGGGAGGATGATATTTAAACCACTTCTCCTTAGGGAGATCAACGTGAGCAGCAAAAGATTCACAAAAAGAAGCTACTATCTCAGAGTCAAGTCCATATTTGGTGCTAAATTTACGGAAAACATCGGTATCCATAAAAGATTTAACACAACCAAACTTAGGTGTTATACCTAACTCCTTACCTTCGTCGAGGTCCCAATCTTCAGAGTTGTGTTTAATTATTTCCAATAAATCCCATTTGAATTCAATAGTCTTCATCATAAAAGAGCCAGCACAAGAAGTATCAAGCATGGTGCGATTGTTGTCAGAAAGACGAGAATAATTTTTTTGAATAATCATTCTCTTGAGAGCTCATGATTGGGGCATGAATATAACATTGACTTAAGCCTCCCCCAAGCTTGAGCAATGCTTTCTCCTTCGCGAGGCCAAAAATTATATATATAATTACGATCACGATGAACAAGATGCATAGGATAAAATTTCTGATGAAATTCCAATTTCAATCGTTTGTAGTTCCATGATCCCATATCATCACATAGCCTATACCATGTCAATGCATATCCCTTCAAAGATAAAGGGAAGACCTTCTTCTTGATAACATCATCGGGCATACCTGCAAGCTTAAATAATCCACAGACTTCATCCACATATATTAGGTGCTCATCAGGATGTAACGTTCCATCTCCTGCAAAAGGATTAGCTAGCAGTTTTTCTATCATACCCGAAGGAATTTCAAAGTAGACATTTTCATTTTCAGTAGGTTCAGTAGGTTGAGGAGCAACTCTTTGCTCTACTGGTCGGGGTGAAGATACCCCGAACAAGCCCCTCAGAGGATTACTTTCCATAGTAACAAGTGACAGTAAATTTCAGCACACTATATAAATTTTTCCTTACCAAATTCCACCTACATAAGGCGCTTCACTCCCCGGCAACGGCGCCAGAAGAGAGTCTTGATGACCCACAAGTATAGGGGATCTATCGTAGTCCTTTCGATAAGTAAGAGTGTCGAACCCTACGAGGAGCAGAAGGAAATGATAAGCAGTTTTCAGCAAGGTATTCTCTGCAAGCACTGAAATTATAGGTAATAGATAGTTTTGTGATAAGGTAATTTGTAACGAGCAACAAGTAACAAAAGTAAATAAAGTGCATCAAGGTGGCCCAATCCTTTTTATAGCAAAGGACAAGCCTGGACAAACTCTTATATAAAGAAAAGCGCTCCCGAGGACACATGGGAATTATCGTCAAGCTAGTTTTCATCATATTCATATGATTCACGTTCGGTACTTTGATAATTTGATATGTGGGTGGACCGGTGCTTGGGTTCTGTCCTTACTTGGACAAGAATCCCACTTATGATTAACCCCTCTTGCAAGCACCCGCAACTACAAAAGAAGTATTAAGGTAAACCTAACCATAGCATGAAACATATGGATCCAAATCAGCCCCTTACGAAGCAAAGCATAAACTAGGGTTTAAGCTTCTGTCACTCTAGCAACCCATCATCTACTTATTACTTCCCAATGCCTTCCTATAGGCCCAAATAATGGTGAAGTGTCATGTAGTCGACGTTCACATAACACCACTAGAGGAGAGACAACATACATCTCATCAAAATGTCGAACGAATACCAAATTCACATGACTACTAATAGCAAGACTTCTCCCATGTCCTCAGGAACAAACGTAACTACTCACAAAGCATATTCATGTTCATAATCCGAGGAGTATTAATATGCATATAGGATCTGAACATATGATCTTTCACCAAATAAACCAACTAGCATCAACTACAAGGAGTAATCAACACTACTAGCAACCTACAAGTACCAATCCCAGACTTAGAGACAAGAATTGGATAAAAGAGATGAACTAGGGTTTGAGAGGAGATGGTGCTGGTGAAGATGTTGATGGAGATTGGCCCCCTCCCGAGGAGAGGAGCGGTGGTGATAACGATGGCGATGATTTCCCCCTCCAGGAGGGAAGTGTCCCCGGCAGAACAGCTCCGCCGGAGCCCTAGATTGGTTCCGCCTCGTGGCGGCGGAGTCTCGTCCTGAAAGCTTGCTTATGATTTTTCTTCGGACGAAAGACTTCATATAGCAGAAGATGGCCACTGGAGGGCCACCAGGGGGCCCACGAGGCATGGGGAGCGCCCCCACCCTCGTGGCCAGGGTGTGGGCCCCCTCTGGTATTTTCTTCGCTCGGTATTTTTTATTATTTCCAAAAATAACTTCCGTGGAGTTTCAGGACTTTTGGAGTTGTGCAGAATAGGTCTCTAGTATTTGCTCCTTTTCCAGCCCAGAATTCCAGCTGCCGGCATTCTCCCTCCTTATGTAAACCTTGTAAAATAAGAGAGAATAGGCATAAGTATTGTGAAATAATGTGTAATAACAACCCATAATGCAATAAATATCGATATAAAAGCATGATGCAAAATGGACGTATCAACTCCCCCAAGCTTAGACCTCGCTTGTCCTCAAGCGGAAGCCGATAACGATAAATATGTCCACATGTTTAGAGGTAGAGGTGTCGATAAAATAAAATACGGACATGAGGGCGTCATGATTATTCTTATAACAACAACATATATGGATATTGTCATATGATTTCTTATGCTCAAGTAATAATCTATTCACAACGTCAAGTATGAATTAGAAACTTTATTGAGAACTAACAAACTATAATCTCACTCATTGAAGCAATTGCAATTTATCATAACATCAATTGAACCTGCTGTTGATCTTGATAACCCACAATCAAAGAATCTACGTTATGATAAGAGAGACTTCGTTGCTAGGAAGCACGGTAAAGAAAAGAGAACCATGGGTTCATAAACCCATGCCTTTTCCTCCTAAACCATCCAAGAAAAAGGATGATGAGGATTTTGAGCGCTTTGCTGAAATGATTAGACCTATCTTTTTGCGTATGCGTTTCACTGATATGCTTAAAATGAATCCTTATGTTAAGTATATGAAAGATATTGTTACAAAAAAAAGAAAGATATCGGAAGCTAAAATTTCCACCATGCTTGCCAATTATACTTTTAAAGGTGGAATACCAAAGAAACTAGGAGATCCAGGAGTACCAACTATACCATGCTCCATTAAAAGAAACTATGTTAATACTGCTTTATGTTATCTTGGAGCCGGTGTTAGTGTTATGCCTCTCTCTTTATATCGTAGACTTGATTTGAATAAGTTGACACCTACTGAAATATCTTTGCAAATGTCCGATAAATCAACTGCTATACCTGTCGGTATTTGTGAGGATGTGCCTGTTGTGGTTGCAAATGTTACTATTTTAACGGACTTTGTTATTCTTGATATTCCCGAGGACGATAGTATGTCGATTATCCTTGGTAGACCCTTTTTGAATACTACAGGGGCTGTTATTGATTGCAACAAAGGCAATGTCACTTTTCATGTTAATGGTAATGAGCATACGGTACACTTTCCGAGGAAACATCCTCAAGTCCACAGTATCAATTCTATTGGAAAATTTCAACGACTACTATTGGAGGTTTTGAATTCCCTCTTCCTACTGTCAAGAAGAAATATGATATTCTTATTGTTGGGGACATGCATATCCCCTTTGAGGTAACCTAGTGTTATTAAAAAATTCTCCGGTTTCATGTTATTCGGAAAGAGTTTGTTAACAAGACTTGATCAACCTTGTTAGTGGATTCCTTTTGATGAGCACGAGATGGATGAAGTTAGAAAGCACAACTCTCTGTACCCTCCTTTTGCTTTCTGTTATTTAGATTAAATAAAGCAAAAATAGTATTTTCTGTCTGTTTTCTGAATTATCCTTGCAATAAAAATACCCTGAAAATAAAAGTTCTCCAAATGTCCTGAAAATGTATTATGATTTTTCTAGAATATTTAAGAATTTCAGGCATTGAGAGCACACCAGGGGGGCCACCATTTGGCCCAAGGGCACAGGTGTTGGGGTCTACGGTAGGGTGCATCGACTGCAAATTAAAAAATCCTACGCGCAGAACATCCAGGAACATGCTATGGGAGATGGATCACAGTTCGTTACCACTAGGCGCGCGATGCCGTGCAGCGAAGAAGAGTTGGGGCAGCGGCGTCGCGTGGATCGTCTCCTCCTCGTTCGATCTCCCTCGAGCGGCCGGTCGTCCGATCCTACGTACGAGTTCGACGGAGCGGCGCAAGTGCACCGCCTCTAACGGTATCCGCGCGTGCGGGAGGAACACCGAGCGGCGGACTGCTAGGTCCGATCACACAGTCGACGGCAAGTGGAGGTGGCTCCTGAGGCCGAAGCGATCTGCCTCCTGAGGCCAAAGCGTTCTCACTTCATCTGAGTATGCCGCACCTCCACTTTATATAGGCGTCCGTGGCGAGCTCAACACTTGGGCCTCGCCACGGACCCTAAAGCAAAAAGTCTACTCGATCACGTTCCTAGTCGATTCGGATCATATCCGACCGGTGTCCTCTGAACCGACCTCGTAGGTTCCTTCCCTTAAGCGCGCGACCCCTTAGGTTCAAGTCGGCTCGGTCACATTCGGATCACCTCCGACCATGCGGTTGGTAGCGACCTCTAGCAAGGCGTGCCGACCACCAGCGAACAATGAAGCTGGTTAGGCGAACACATACATCATACTTCCATTCCTTTTGCCACACGATATATGTTGTCGGGCTCAAGGCGAGACTGTCATCCTTGTGCTAGCCGACCTCTTTCTCGTTCGATGATACCGACCACTATCCGAATTATCTCATAATCCTTGTCGCATGGCCATGTTGTTCTGGTCGGATCACACGAGGGGCCCATAGTATATCTCTCCGATCGGAGGGCAAATCCCATCTTGCTCGACCATGTCTCGCAGCATGGGATTGGACAAACCGAAACCTACCTTTGTAACTACCCGATCACGGAGTAGCGTTTGGTCGGCCCAAAGCAAGTCTATCACCATCTCGAGTACATGCGTCGGCTCAGGTCTTAGGACATAGAGCGTATGTTGTACTAGAGACTCACAGATGACATATCGCTGCGTCTCATAGTTGGGTCTGTCCGATTCGGACCTTATCTCGACTTCGGATCCGACTATGTCGAATCCGACCAGACCTTTCCATGTCCATATTATCCGGTTAGCATCCAATGCTCCATGGCTAGTGAGACCGAGCCATCGGTCGTGTCATATGCTAGTCTAGTCGGCTCTTGGCGTCCACAGCCCTTTCGACTAGGGACCTTTTAGGACAGTCATCATACAATGTATAGTCCCACAAACAAGTCACGTGCTTGCGATACACATCATTGATAATGTCCAAGGACTATCTTTATTCATAAACACATAGGAAATATCATCATACATGATTGCCTCTAGGGCATATCTCCAACAGTCTCCCACTTGCACTAGAGTCAATCAAATAGACATCGAATGCCCATAGCTCTAACGTGCCCCTCATGCTTGGGTTGTGGGCGGCTTAGTCAGCGGATCTGCAACATTTGCATCCGTGTGAATCTTGCATAACTCTACATCACCATTCTTTACGATCTTTCGTATCGGTGATATTTCCGGTCTATGTGTCCGACCTTGTGGTGATTCCTCGGCTCCTTGGCTTGTGCGATGGCACGAATTATCACAATAAAGGTCCAACGGTTTCACGAGGCTGGGAAAATACCAAGATCATCCGAAAATGCGGATCAAACACCTTCCTTTGCAGCTTCACAAGCCGCAATGTATTAAACTTCGTGGTAGAATCGCCACCGTATCCTGCTTGGAACTCATCGATTACTGCTCCTCCGTTCAGGGCGTACGAATCCATCTTGTGATCGACAATCATCTCTGTCGGTTTGGAAACTAGCATCGGCGTAACCCCTTCGACGAGCTCTTCCTCACCTCCATAAACTAGGAACATCTCTTTAGTCCTTTTGGTGCTTCAAAATAGTCTTTACCGCTGCCCGATGACTCTCACAGGTTGGCCTGGTATCTACTTGTTAGGCTTATTGCAAAAGCAACATCGGGCCTTGTACATATCATGGCATACGTGATGGATCCGATTCTTTGAGGCATACGGAATCCTACTCATCTGCTTTGCTCATCGGATGTCGAAGGACTCGAGTCTCGCTTAGCCTTATACCATGTGAGAGCGGCAAGAACCCTTTCTTCGCCTCACTCATGTTGAACTGCTTCAACACTTTATCTATGTACGTGCTCTGGCTTAAGCCGAGCAGCCTCCTCGATCTATCTCTATAGATCTTAATGCCTAAAATATAGACTGCCTCACCAAGGTCCTTCATCGAAAACTTGCCATTCAATGTCCCTTGACCGAGTTTAATATCAAAACATTATTTCCGATCAGTAGTATGTCATCCACATACAAGATCAAAAACACTATCGAGCTCCCACTTAACTTCTTGTATAAACAAGAATCCTCTTAAGCTTTTGATGAAAGCGAGACCGGTGGCGACCTCATCAAAGCGAATGTTCCAACTCCGAGATGCTTGCTTCAACCCATAAATGGATCTCTTGAGCTTGCATACCTTACTAGTGCTAGTCGGATCGACAAAACCCTCGGGCTGTATCATATACCGTCCTCGGTTAAATTTCCGTGAAGGAAAGCCGTCTTGACATCCATCGCCATATCTCGTAATCGAAATATGCAGCTATAGCTAGTATGATCCTCACCGATTTCAGCATCGCTACCGGCGAGTAAGTCTCATCGTAGTCAATTCCTTGAACTTGTCCATAACCTTTAGAGACAAGCCGAGCTTTGTGGATCTGAACATTTCCATCCACATCGGTTTTCTTCTTAAAGACCCATTTGCAACCAATGGCAGTTACGCCAGGTGGTGGATCAACCAAGTCCCAGACTTGATTCTCATCCATGGACTTTAACTCGGATCTCATGGCCTCTAGCCATGCCTCGGATTCTGGGATCACCATCGCTTCCGCATACGTGGCCGGCTCGTCGCATTCTAGCAACAATACATCTCGCGCTCTGCGCAATCTTTCCGACCTCCGTGGTTCGGTGCCGCTTCCACTCGGGTTCCTGACAGACTCGATATGATCTCATCACCACCGAGCCGTCCCGAGTGGTCCTCGAATTTCTTCGAGTCGAACCGTCCTCCCACGGCCTCCCGACCGAGAAACTCTTTCTCAAGGAAAACCCGTTCGAGCAACAAACACTTTGTTCTCTTCCGGTTGTAGAAGCTATATCCCAAGGTTTCCCTCGGGTATCCACGAATATGCATTTATCCGACTTGGGTGTAAGCTTGTCGACATAAGTCGCTTGACAAATGCTTCACAACCCCAAATCTTTAGAAAAGACAAACCGGGACTCTTCGGTCCACATCTCATCACGGTGTCTTGTCTACGGTTTTGATGGTACCCTATTAAGTGTGAAAGCTGCGGTTTCTAGGCGTATCCCCAAAATGACAAGGGTTAATCAATTTGCTCATCATAGACGGACCATGTCCAACAAGGTCCTATTCCTCCGTTCGACCGCCATTTCTCTGTGGCGTGCGGAGGTGTGAGCTGAGTACTATACCTCGACTTTTGAGATGATCATCGAACTCTTGGCATATGTACTCACCTCCACGATCAGATCACGAAGCTTTATAGTCTTGCCGAGCTGATTCTCAACCTCGTTCGAAACTCTTTGAACTTTTCAAAAGTCCCGACTTGTGCCTCATCAAATAGATATATCCATATCTACTCAAGTCGTCGGTAAAAGTCACAATCTTGATAGCCACCTCTGGCGGTTGTGCTCATTGGACCACACACATCACTATGTATAAGTTCCAATAGCTCGGACGCCTCTCGCAACTCTTTGCGAAAGGAGACTTAGTCATCTTACCGAGCAAGCATGATTCACATGTCTCGAGCGACCGAAGTCGGACGAAGTTAGGAGCCCATCATCATGGAGCTTCTTCATGCGTTTCAGACTAATGTGTCCAAGCCGGCAATGCCGTAAGTATGTCGGTTTATCTCATTAGGCTTATGCCTCTTGACATTTACGTTATAGACCGGTTCTGTTCTAGATTCAATATAAATAGCCCATCAACAATGGGTGCATAGCCGTGGAACATACCATTCAAAATATCGAACAACCATTGTCCTTTAAATTGAATTCATAACCTTGACTCATCAAACATGAGGCGAAATAATGTCCCGACTAAGTGCAGGAATGTAATAACAATTATTCAATTCCATTATGAATCCGGAAGGAAGTGGAGCTGCATCGTGCCGACTTCCAACGCAGCAACTCTTGCTTTGTTGCCGACCACGATGTCAATCTCCCCTTGTGCCACACGCCTAGTTCTTACCAGCCCACGCATCGAGTTGCAAATATGAACAACCGATCCGGTATCAAATACCCAAGAGCTACTAGGTATGTCGGCAAGGTAAATGTCTATAACATATGCAACAAGTGTACCTTTGCCTGAAGAAGCATTTCCGGCCTTCTTGCCATGCTCTGCAAGCCACTTGCTACAGTTCCTCTTCCAGTGACCGGTCTCCTTGCAATGAAAACAAACGGTCTTTGAGTCCGGTCCAGACTTGGCGCTGGCGGCGAGAGAGGTTACCGTCTCCGTGCCCTTTGCCTTTTCTTGGACCAACTCTTCTTGAACTTAGCGATTTCGCACCATCAACACTTGATGCGTGCCTTTCTTAATATCCTGCTCGCCACCTTGAGCATCCCATGCAATTCAGTGAGCTTCTTATCCATGCCATGCATATGGTAGTTCGAGATGAACGTCCCATAGCTGGGCGGAAGAGAACCCAGAACAGCATCAGTAGCCAGCTCATCCAAGAGCGGGAAGCCCAAACGATCCAAAGCTTGCACATATCCGATCATCTTGATCACATGTGGGCTCAGTGGATCACCTTCCTTCAGCTTGCAATCCATCAAGGATCGCCAGACGTTGAACCTTTCGGTCCTAGCCTGTGTCTAAAACATGCTCTTGAGACTCTCGATCATATCGTAATCCTCAACATTTTCGAAATGCTGTTGCAAATCGGGCTCCATACAAGCCAGACATCAACGGACTGATCTCTGTTGATTCATCAACGAGTTTCTGGTAGGCATTCTTAGCTGTGGCACTAGCATTATCGGCAGGTTCCTCTGGAAGTGGATCCTCTAGAACATGTTCCTTTTTATCAGGTGGTAAAGTTTGTTCCATTCAGTTTATCCTTTTCCAGAATTGATTTCAATGCAAAGTTGGGTTGAGCAGGTGGTGCCATTGATCTACAACAGAAATCATGCAATCACTAAGCAATGTGTTTATGTAGAGTAATTCTAGCCTAAACAGAAATACTCCCACTGAAGTCAGCATCCCTCCGCAAACTCTTAGTGATTCAGGATCCGACTAGCGCATGCGACTAGTGAGCTTTAGCATCACTGCTAGCCAACATACCTATCCGTAAGCAACTCCTTGCTAATCGTATCTCTATCGACTCACAGCCGATCGGGAAGGTATCTCATACCCGGCTCCCGACCTTCTTTGCCACAAGGCCCAAAACCGTTTTGATAGCCTTGTCAAGTTAACTTTGATGCGATGCATGTCCGTGTCCGACCACGAACCCTTGATTCAAGGACACCCAGCAGCACCCCAATTTTATGAGCCCACTACTAGGCGTACTTGGCGTGCGAAGGTGCAACATCGGGGATGGCAATTAAGCTTGATATTCATGAGGGATCTTTCTACCATTCTAACATGCATAGAAACAAAGAAGAATAACAATCACAAATAACATATTGTGAAATAGTATGGCTCCTTCATGGACGTTCTTCTAGGTCGGCTCCGACTCCGATGACCATCTCTGAACTCCATCTTGTTTGTCACGCCGGGGCGCCAAGCCGCCAACCTGATCTCTATTATCCAACTACTACAACTAGTAATGAATTTTACATAGAGTCACAAGTCGACACGCAGGTCGTTATACAATATAATGACATCACTTTGGCTCCTGCCGGCTGACAAACATGACACGCAGGCCATGTATAAATTACACACATGCATCACATACACATGAGCCATACTATCCACATCAAACCTGCAAAACAAAGTTATGCATAGAATCGCATTCTACCGGTTTGTGTGGCGGGTACGAAATACACGGCGCAGCGCCCGACGTTTTCAGAAATCACAGATCACATCTGAACTCCGATCACGCCGAATTCTCTGATCTGACCGATCTTATCGATCATCGCGAATCCGATTCGGTTCGTTTCACTTATTAACCCGATGGCGGATGACCGACCGGTAGGGTAGATCGTGTCACGACCTCATCGATCGATTCTGAAAACATAGCCTCAACGATCCCCATGTGCAGTTGATCACAACAACCGTGCACATAGCCGATCTCTTCAAGGACAACAGATCTCATCTGCCGCCTCCACATATCTAATATGCATACGATCTGAATCCAAATCCTATAGCAGAGGCTCTGATACCACTGTTGGGGTCTACGGTAGGGTGCGTCGACTGCAAATTAAAAAAATCCTACGCGCAGAACATCCAGGAACATGCTATGGGAGATGGATCACAGTTCGTTACCACTAGACGCGCAGTGCCGTGCAGCGGAAGAAGAGTTGGGGCAGCGCGTCCGCGTGGATCATCTCCTCCTCGTTCGATCTCCCTCGGCGGCGGTCGTCCGATCCTACGTGCGAGTTCGCGGGCGGCGCAAGTGCACCGCCTCTAACGGTATCCGCGTGCGGGAGGAACACCGGCGGCGGACTGCTAGGTCCCATCACACGATCGGCGGCAAGTGGAGGTGGCTCTCGAGGCGAAGCGATCTGCCTCCACGAGGCGGCGATCTGCCTCCACGAGGCCAAAGCGTTCTCACTTCATCTGAGTATGCCGCACCTCCACTTTATATAGGCGTTAATCGCGAGCTCAACACTTGGGCCTCGCCACGGACCCTAAAGCCAAAGTCTACTCGATCACGTTCCTAGTCCATTCGGATCATATCCGACCGGTGTCCTACTGAAATGACCTCGTGGTTCCTTCCCTTAAGCTGCGCGACCCCTTAGGTTCAAGTCGGCTTGGTCACGATTCGGATCACCTCCGACCTGTATGGTTGGTAGCGGCCTCTAGCACGGCGTGCCGACCACCAGCGAGCGATGAAGCTGGTTAAGCGAACCTGTACATCATACTTCCATTCCTTTTTCCACACGATATATGTTGTCGGGCTCAAGGCGAGACTGTCATCCTTGTGCTAGCCCGACCTCTTTCTCGTTCGATGATACCGACCACTATCCGGATTATCTCATAATCCTTGTCGCATAGCCATGTTGTTCTGGTCGGATCACACGAGGGCCCAGTATATCTCTCTCGATCGGAGGGGCAATCCCATCTTGCTCGACCATGTCTCGCAGCATGGGATTGGACAAACCGAAACCTACCTTTGTAACTACCCGATCACGGAGTAGCGTTTGGTCGGCCCAAAGCAAGTCTATCACCATCTCGAGTACATGCATCAGCTCAGTTCTTAGGACATAGAACGTATGTTGTACTAGAGACTCACAGATGACATATCGATGCGTCTCATAGTTGGGTCTGTCCGACTCGGACCTTATCTCGACTCGGATCCGACTATGTCGAATCCGCCCAGACCTTTCCAAGTCCATATTATCCGGTTAGCATCCAATGCTCCATGGCTAGTGAGACCGAGCCATCGACCGTGTCATATGCTAGTCTAGTCGGCTGCGCGTCCACACAGCCCTTTCGACTAGGGACCTTTTAGGACAGTTATCATACAATGTATAGTCCCGCAAACAAGTCACGTACTTGCTGATACACATCATTGATAATGTCCAAGGACTATCTTTATTCATAAACACATAGGAAATATCATCATACATGATTGCCTCTAGGGCATATCTCCAACAACAGGCCATGCCCACCCCCCTGCGGTGCGCCCCCTACCTCGTGGGCCCCACGTGGACCCCCTCCACTTATTCCAGCACCCACTCACTTCGTCTTCCTACAGAAAAAATCCTCCCATAGCTCAAACCTGTGTTCTAGCTCATCTTGCTGCCATTTTTGATCTCTTTGCTCAAAGCTCCATTCACAAAACTGTCTTGGGGGATTGTTCTTCGGTATGTGAATCCTCCAAAGGTTCAATTAGTTTTTGTTCTTGTGCTTTATTTATTGCAATTTTTTGCTGCCAAGGTGACCCTGTTCTTGAGCTTGCATGTCAAATTTATATGGTCAAAAGTAATTTTAATGCATGATATAGCCTCTAGGCACCTGTGGGAGTAGTTGCTATCAATCTTGTTGAGTTTGGTTCACTTTTATTTTGAGTCACTAAAATTTCAGAAAAATTTCAGAGAAAGAAAAAATGCATAGGAAAATGTACCAAGGTGGTTCCTCAAGGAAGCAAGGACCAAGGCTCGCGATACGTGAGCTGGACGATGAACCACCGCGGGAAGCTCAAGTGCGGCCCTGTGAATGTCCGTCAGAGGAGTTTATGGTCCAGGCAGGCATCAAGGATGAATTTGACGCATATGTGCGTACTGCTGATCTTGAAGACTTCGTGTCAGATAAGTGCCTACAGTACCACTACCTAACTGATTCCTTTGTGAGGAGGTTTAAATTTACATTAGCGTGCAATTCTCACACTATTTTATTTGCTCTTTATTGTAAATCATATACCATGGACCTAGAAGATTTTAATACTGCTTGTAAACTGTGGGGGAATGTTAGTGAACCTCGCAAATCAGAATATAAAGACTTTCTTGCTAGTATCACTGTGGGGGAATCTAGGGAAATCACACAGGCTACCATAGGGAGCATTCATTTCCCTTCCATACATTATTTTGCTCTCTTTATAGGTGGATGCATTAACGGTAAAGATGAGGCTTGTCACTTGTGCGTTCCAAATCTTAGTGTCCTCAAGAGTGCGGTATTAGGTGATAAACAATATAACTTGGGGGGCCATTGTTGCACGAATGTTGCATCTTAACAGTACAAGTGGAGATTTGTTTGGTGGAATTTATGCAACTCCTGTAGCTAATTATCTTGGTGTACCCATACATGGAAATGATATGGAGTTGCCTCCTGCTTATCTAGATTATAGTGCTATGGTTCGCCTTCAGTTTCTTGAGAGGAATGAACAGTTCCTCCAGTACCGACTAATCTTTGACAACCAGCGCACTGTCCATGTTGCCCTCCCTTCTCCTACTTTCTTTAACTTTCAGGAAAAAAGGAGATATATTAGAACCAGGGAGGAGGCGAACGAGTATGAGAGGAGGACGGAGGCAGCTCGCCTCCAAGCTGCAGCTCTTGAGGCGATGTTGCTGCATCTCGATACAACCCAGCTCGACTTTGGATATCCACCGGGCCAGCGGTGGCCATAGACCAACTTAGGCCAAAAGCCTAAGCTTGTGGGAGTACGTATTTCTCACCAACATTACATTCATGTTCACACACTCATTCTAGTTGTCAGTGCTCGTACTTTTTCATTGTACTATCCATGCTAGTTTTTTTCTTTCTAAGCCTTCTTCTTGTGTGTTTGAAAAACCTTAAGAAAAAACGAAAAAATTAGATGTAGCTTTTAGCTAGTTTACTTTCCAGGCTTGTAGTAGTAGTAATTGAAAGAAAACCCAAAAAGATTTCTCGTTCTTCTTTTGCTTGTTGGGAGCTTTCCCGTGTAAATAGGTTTATTTCTTTTCTTATTCTTTGTGGGTCGAGAGGAGAAGACCATGATGAAAATGTTGAGTGGCTCTCATATGCATTATTGTTGATTTAACCAAGAGCCCATATTACCTTGTCTTCTCCCTTGTATTAAATGCTTGCAGATTCCATCTTAGTCCAATGCACGTGCACTATTATTATTATCCACACCGTTCGGTCGTGCCAGTGAAAGGCAATAATGACGACATATGATGGACTGAGTGAGATGAGAGAAGCTGGTATGAACTCGACCTATCTTGTTTTTGTAAATATGATTAGTTCATGGTTCCTGATTCAGCCTATTATGAATGAAACATGTTTGCAATGACAATTAGAGATTATAGTTGCTCATGCCATGCTTAATTAGCTAGGAGCTTATAATGGTTTACCTTGCATGCCAACATGCTATTAAAATGGTTGTGATCTGGTATGATAGGGTGGTATCCTCCTTTGAACGATTCGAGTGGCTTGACTTGGCACATGTTCATGCATGTAGTTGAAACAAAATCAACATAGCATCCACGATATTTATGTTCACGGTGATTTATATCCTACTCATGCTTGCACTCGTTGTTGATTAATCTTAATGCATGTTCATGACTATTGTGGCTCTCTAGTTGATCGCTTCCCAGTCTCTTTGTAGCCTTCACTTGTACTAAGCGGGAATACTGCTTGTTCATCCACTTCCATAAACCCCAAAGTTATTCCATATGAGTCCACCATACCCTCCTATATGCGGTATTTACCTGCCGTTTCAAGTAAATTTGTATGTGCCAAACTCTAAACCTTCAAATTATGTTTTGTATGCTCGAATAGCTCATGTATCAACTAGGGCTGTCTATATCTTCCATGCTAGGTGGGTTATTCTCACGATGAGTGGACCCCACTCATCACTCATGAGAAAATGGCCGGTAACCGGGATGCCCAGTCCCATGCTCAAATCAAATCAAAATAATTGCAAACAAAACTCCCCCAGTATTGTTGTTAGTTGGACTGCACCCGTTGTTTCGGACAAGCCATAGATTGATGTTTGTTGGTGGTGGCTGAGTATAAACTTTACCATTCTATTTGAGAACCACCTATAATGTGTGTAGGACGGAAGATATTGAGATCTCTTGGTTGTTATGTTGACAATGAAAGTATGCCACTCAAAATATTATTCGTCTCTATTTCAAAACTCGAGCTCTGGCACCTCTGCAAATTCCTGCTTCCCTCTGCGAAGGGCCTATCTATTTACTTTTATGTTGAGTCATCATCCTCTTATTAAAAAGCACCAGTTGGAGAGCACCACTGTCATTCGCATGCATTGCTATTAATTTACATTGAGTATGACTGTGACTGGATCTCTTTTACCATGAGTTACAATGTCTAGTCAGTCCTTGATCTTCAGGGGTGCTCTGCATTTATGTTTTGCGGTCTCAGAAAGGGCTAGCGAGATACCATCCTGTTATATCATGTAATGATTGTTTTGAGAAAGTGTTGTCATCCGAGATTTATTATTATTGCTCGCTAGTTGATTATGCCATTGATATGATTAAATATGAGACCTAAATTTTATTGTGAATATGGTTAGTTCATAATCTTTGCTGAAAACTTGAATGATGGCTTTACATATTTGCAACAACAAGATCAAACATAGTTTGTAAAAGTTTTTCTTTATCACTTTCAGTTTGTCAACTGAATTGCTTGAGGACAAGCAAAGGTTTAAGCTTGGGGGAGTTGATACGTCTCCAATGTATCTACTTTTCCAAATACTTTTGCCCTTGTTTTGGACTCTAACTTGCATGATTTGAATGGAACTAACCCGGACTAACGCTGTTTTCAACAGAACTGCCATGGTGTTATTTTTGTGCAGAAATAAAAGTTCTCGGAATGACCTGAAAATCCACGGAGACACGATTTGGAATTAATGATAAATATTGGCAAAAGAATTAGCATCAGGGGGCCCACACCCTGTCCATGAGGGTGCAGGGAGCCCCCCTCCTGGGGTGTGCCCCTGCCTCGTGGGCCCCCTGCGACTCCACCGACCTCGACCCCAACTCCATATATTCACTTTCGGGGAGAGAAAAAAATCAGAGAAGGATTCATCACGTTTTACGATACGGAGCTTCCCAAGCCCTAATCTTCCTCGGGAGGACTGATCTAGAGTCCGTTCGGGGCTCCAGAGAGGGGAATCCGTCGCCATCATCATCATCAACCATCCTCCATCACGAATTTCATGATGCTCACCGCCGTGCATGAGTAATCTCATCATAGGCTTGCTAGACGGTGATGGGTTGGATGAGATTTACCATGTAATCGAGTTAGTTTTGTTAGGGTTTGATCCCCAATATCCATTATGTTATGAGATTGATGTTGCTATGACTTTGCTATGCTTAATGCTTGTCACAAGGGCCCGAGTGCCATGATTTCAGATCTGAACCTATTATGTTTTCATGAATATATGTGAGTTCTTGATCCTATCTTGCAAGTCAATAGTTACCTACTATGTGTTATGATCCGGCAACCCCGAAGTGACAATAATCGAGACCACTCCCGGTGATGACCGTAGTTTGAGGAGTTCATGTATTCACTAAGTGTTAATGCTTTGGTCCGGTACTCTATTGAAAGGAGGCCTTAATATCCCTTAGTTTCCAATAGGACCCCGCTGCCACGGGAGGGTAGGACAAAAGATGTCATGCAAGTTCTTTTCCATAAGCACGTATGACTATATTCGGAATACATGCCTACATTACATTGATGAACTGGAGCTAGTTCTGTGTCACCCTATGTTATAACTGTTGCACGAGGAATCACATCCGACATAATTATCCATCATTGATCCATTGCCTACGAGATTTTCACATATTGATCTTTGCTTAGTTACTTTTCCGTTGCCATTGTTACGATTGCTACAAAAACTACTATTGTTACTTTTGCCACCGTTACCGTTACTTCCATACTACTTTGCTACTAAATATTTTGCTGCAGATATTAAGTCTTTCAGGTGTGGTTGAATTGACAACTCAACTGCTAATACTTGAGAATATTCTTTGGCTCCCCTTGTGTCGAATCAATAAATTTGGGTTGAATACTCTACCCTCAAAAACGGTTGCGATCCCCTATACTTGTGGGTTATCATCGCCTCGAGCAGGTCGACAGCTACTCCCCTGGTCATCAGATCAGGTTTGGAAGTTTGAATTACATCGCTGACATCCGAGGAAACCTGATCTTCGAGGGGTTCACGGCCTCGACCGCCAGTCCCCACCCATACGAAGAAGGCCCTTCGGATCCACCATCAGATTTTGTTCAGGGGTCGACGCTCATGCCCGCCTCGGCTTTAGATCCGGGGCGGACCACTTCGTCTGAAGACGGGAGGGTGAACCCCACCGGACTCTCTCCCATCAAGGAGCTTCTAGCCGGAGACCCAGATGCGACCATACCGTCAGCGGACCCGGAGTAAAACGGGACTCTCGTTGTCATCGAAAAGCCGAGCCCGCCTATGGACAACAACTCCAAACTCTCGAGGTCTGCGCCCATCGTGCTCGGTCAAGTGGTTATTACCAAACCTAGATCCGCATACCCTCAGATGCCTGTCCAGCTTTCGCTCTTAAATGAAACACTAGACCTAATGCGATCTCTCGCCATCACGGAAGTATCACCCCCGAACCACACCCAGCCTGAACTGGGGCTGAGAGCAGGGAATTTTACGTCCAACCCATCACCCACTTAATACCCACTGTTGAGGACCTAACCGACATGCTAGACTACGCCTCCGAAGACATCTATGGCATGGACGACGATGCCGGAGCCGAACCAGGTCAAAACCCGCCTACTGGCGTTGGACGGCCACTTCTACTTATGATATATACATGGTGGACATGCTTGAGAAGAAGGACGATGATGGCACTCAAGACCTAGATGAGGATAAGCCCGTCGATGAACCACCAAAACGCCGACATCAGCGGCGCCGCTCACGATCACGTCGGGCGAGGGAAAGCAATACCGGCACCAGAGATAATGACACTCTGGACAATGCCGAAGACTCCGACCACCCCATTGAGCCTGCGCTCGAGCAGGATGAGTGGAGGAGGGACAAGTCAACCCCGACGAACTTGCCTATCACGAGGATTCGGAAGATAGTAACTATTTACCGGCCTCCGAAGAGGATGTTAGCCTCAGTAACGAAGATTTCATCATGCCAGAGGAAACCCTCGAACAAGAATGCTTCAAGCGACAGCTAATCGCCACTGCGTGGAGCCTGAAAAGGAAACAACAACAGATTCTAGCCGAACATGATATGCTCAACGACAGATGGACTAAGGTCCTGGCCGCCGAAGAAGGATACGAATTTGAGCGCCAAAGCGCTATCCCAAGCGCAGGCTAATGCCACAATTTGACGAGGAGGCTTTTGAGCCCATACTGATGTCTACTATGCAACTTTATTCTTGTAGACTCGTGTTGGGCCTCCAAGCGCAGAGTTTTGTAGGACAGTAGCAATTTTCCCTCAAGTGGATAACCTAAGGTTTATCAATCCGTGGGAGGTGTAGGATTAAGATGGTCTCTCTCAAATGACCCTGCAACCAAATAGAAGAAATCTCTTGTGTCCCCAACACACCCAATACAATGGCAAATTGTATAGGTGCACTAGTTCGGCGAAGAGATGGTGGTAAAAGTGTAATGTTGATGGTAGAAATATATTTTTATAATCTGAATAAATAAAAACAGCAAGGTAGCAATTAGTAAACGGGCACAAAAACGGTATTGCAATGCTTGAAAACAAGGCCTAGGGTCCGAACTTTCACTAGTGCAATCTCCCAACGGTGCTAACATAGTTGGATCATATGATTATCCCTCAAAGTGTAATAAAGAATCACTCCTGATTTCCTATTAGCGGAGAATAAAAGATAGATATTGTTTGTAGGTTACGAGACCACCTCAAAGCTATTCTTTCCGTTCGATCTAATCAAGAGTTCGTACTAGAATAACACCAAAGCAAATTCATATTCATAATACTCAATCCACACAAGGAACTACAAAGAGACCCCGAAGTTTCTACCACAGAAAAACATGCACCAAACTCTATGCATAGATTACCCCAATATCACCGTGGGAATCTGCATGTTGAATGCCAAGACACATATAAAGTGAATCAATATGATACCCCAATTGTCACTTCAAGTATTCATACCGCAAGATATATATCATGTGTCCTCATCTCTAAATATTCAATCCGACAAGACAAAACTTCAAAGGGTAAAGATTCAATTCATCATAACAAGAGTATAGAGGGTAGAAACATCATATGATCCATCTTTATTAACAAAAGCCCATGACATAGATCACCAGAGAGAGAGAGAGAGAGAGAGAGAGAGAGGAGAGAGAGATAGCTACTGGGTACAAACACTCAGCCCCGAGGGTGGACTACTCCCTCCTCATCGTGGTGGCCGCCGGGATGATGAAGATGGCCACCGGAGATGATTCCCCCCCTCCGGTAGGGTGCCGGAACGGGGTCTAGATTGGTTTTCGCGGATAGAGAGACCTTGCTGCAATGAAACTTCTGATCTAGATTAACCCCGAAGGGTTTTGAAATATTTGGGAATTTATAGTGCAAAGAAGAGTGCACGGAGGCCACCGTGATGGGAACAACCCACAGGCGCGTGAGGGGGCTGGCGCATACAGTGGGTTGTTCCCTCGGGCACCCCAGTGCAGCTCGGCCCAATGGATGTCTTCTGGCCCATAAAAAATCCCCGTGGAGTTTCGTTGCGTTTGGACTCCGTTTGGTATTGATTTCCTGCGATGTAAAAAAGAAGCAAAAAACAGTAACTGGCAATGGGTCAATAGGTTAGTCCCAAAAAATGATATAAAGTTGCTATAAAATGATTGTAAAACATCCAAGAGTGATAAAATAATAGCATGAATACTTCATAAATTATAGATATGTTGGAGACGTATCAGTATCCCCAAGCTTAATTCCTGCTCGTCCTCGAGTAGGTAAATGATAATAGAAATAATTTATGAAGTGTGAATGCTAGCAAAGTGCACAAGTTTGATCAATGAAAATTTCAATCACTTTTCCTAGCATCATAACAACAATTATTTCCTATAAAACTTCTCATGTTATAGTGGCAACCAATTCACATGTTAAGGTTCAAAAAATGAATTCTCTTGAAACTCAACAACCTATGTTCTTAGTCACCAAGCAATTGCAATTCAACTTATGCAACAGAGTTTAAGTAAGAGCTCCACATACTCAACCATCATATAGTCTTCTATGATTGCTAACACTCACCGCGTACACATGAGCAAAACATTTCAACCGGACACATAGAAAGATAGGGGCTTATTGTTTTGCCTCCCAACGTATTCACCTCAAGGGTGGTGTCAACAGTAATAACTCATGCTACCCATATTCAACTGGACATATGTGCCTAGATCTTTCCTCACCACATGATGCTTGCCAAAAGAGAAAAATAAAAAGGAAAGAGAGAATAACTTTGACTCTTTGCATAAAAATAAATACTGAAAAGTAAAAGATAGGCCCTTCGCAGAGGGAAGCAGAGGTTACCATGCGCTTATTTGTTTGTATGCTCAATCCCTTAGTGCAAAAGAACACCATGTTATATTACCCCTTATGATAGCAACCTTTATTATGCAGTCCATCGCTTTTATTGCTTTGCCATCATAAGTTCGTACAATGCTCAATTTTCTCTTACACTAAATGATCTTACACTTTTAGAAGCAATTTTTATTGCCTTATTGCACCGATGACAACTTACTTGAAGTTTCTGACTCAATCCTTAGGTAGGTATGGTGGACTCTTCAAAATAAGATTTGGGTTTAAGGTTTTTGTAACATCCCAAAATTCTAAATTTTGGAATGTTATAATAAATAGATAGATTTGATTGATTGTTTGATTGATTGACTAAAAGTGAGTGAATTTGAAACTTTTTGAAAGTTAAATGAGAGGGAATAAAAGGACTTTCCCAAACTTTCATTTTCTTTTCTAATCTTCATGAATTCAAATTCTTTTCAAATACAAAACCCTTGAGCGAAGATGATATGACTTCTTCCATTTAATTAAATGAAAGGGTATTTGAAAATATTTGAATTTCATTTGGAAATATTTCGATTCATAAACTTCATGCAACTCAATGATTTTCACGAGCGAAGATAAAATGACTTCTTCAAAACATATGAAATATGAGTTGGGAGTTTCAAAGAATTAAATTCAAAGTACTTTTGAATTTATTTCCAATTGGAGTTATTTGAGTTCTATTCAAATTATTTTTCTCCAAAAATAAAATATATGGAAAATAGGGTAACATGATTCCTTACATCGAGAAAATTGGAGAAATAAATTTGAATTAATTTTGGTATTTTTAAAATGATTTTTACTGGATTTTACTAGAGCAGAAGCACTCTTTGCTTCATTTTAATTTGTGTGGATTTTATTTGATGCTAGAAAAATGTTCAAGTCGTAGAAAATCTTTTTCTGAAAATTTTGATATATAATATGCCTATATATCATTTTTTAGTTTTTGTGGGTTTTTACTTTTATGCATGTTGTTTAAAAATCCTCCACCGAACTGGGCAGCCCAGCTCTGCCGAGCCAAGGCCCACCTCAACAAGACCGCCATCGTCCCGTCTCCGAGCCGGACTCCGGCCGGAGTCCGAGCCGCGCCCGCCGCCGCCTTGCCCCTTCCCCACGCCTCCCGAGGCCACTCCTCCTCCTTAAATACCGGGCCACCCCGGCCCCCTCTCTCTTCTCTCTCCTCGCCCCGCCCGCGCAAAACCACCGCCGCCGCCTTGCTCCGTCCCGTCCCATGGACACCGCCGCGCCGCCAACCTCCTCGCCTCGCCCGACCGCCTCCCGTGCCCTTCGCCGCTCTCCTCGACGACCGAGCTGCTGCCCGGCCGACCCGAGCAGCAGCCGCCGCGTCGCTCCGCCTCGCCGCCGCACTTCGCCGGGAACCGCCGCCGCCGCCGGTTTATTCGCCCGAACCGGTATAAACCGATTTAACCACCCCGGTTTTCCTTCGGTTTGTTTTTTTTTGGTTTATTAAATTAGGTTTTGTTATTTTGCGAACGTTCATTAGTTATGTTCGGTAGCGAACGATTTTCGTTCGTTAGGTTCTGTTAGCGAGCGTTCGCTCGATAGATCTTTTCTTTTTATTTTTAGATTTTGGCCAGGGACCCATTCGTAAATATTTTCTTTACAGATCAGCTCCTGGTTTTCAAACGACTATAACTTTTTACTCGTTAGTCCAAATCCAATGAAACCAATGCCCACTTCTTCGTTATGATATCCTCTATCCAGTAATCCAACTCAAACATGTTTTTTAAAGTTTAAAATTTGAATTAGATCATATTTGAATTTGAATTTCGTTTGATCATAACTTGAGTTTCGTAACTCCGATTTACTTGATTCTTTTTGCAAATTAAAGCTCATGACATAAAATTTCTGATAAGGCCAAATTCATATAATTTTGGTACTGTTAGAAATTGTTTTATGTTGCAAGAGTTATTTTCTTGGTTTTGATGTTTTCCGAATCGTTTTCTTCGTTCGATCCGATGTTTTGAGTGATTGCTTATGTGTGGCTACTATTGCTTGATTACGATAGATTGACCGGAGTGTGACGAGTAGAACTATCAAGAGTTTTGAGTGCGAATCATCTTCATCAACATTGCAGGCAAGTAACACTTTGATCATATCTTTTCTCATACCCAGTTTTTATGCATTAGATCAATCCTCAAACATTGCATTGATTTAGGATCTATTTAAATTGTGGGATGGGAAGTAGTTGAGGTAGTACCTATTACCTGTTTTGTTATCAACCCTTGGGAGTTACTTCTACGTTTGCTTATTATGCCATGCTATGCTAGTAGACATGGATTGGGTGAGTGCATTCCATGACAGATGTGAGATTGTTAAATTAATGGTTTACTTAAGGTGGCAACTTAAACACACATCTGGGTGGATTGAGGCACCTGGTTTCCAGGACTTGACTGTTTTTCTTCGGACCGCCACCCATGCTCAAAGGGATCATGAGATTATTCATGCTAGAAACTTCCGTGTGCAGCCACAAGCCATTATGGGCTCTGGCATAGTTGATCAAGTCGTGCGAACTCTTACAGGTAGACTAGCAGATGTAGGGGAAAGTAGGTGTACCGGTCTACCCACACGTAAGGTGCTAGCGCTTCGGAAAGACTATGTCTCGGTCATCCGTTTCTCAAACATCATGTAGTGCGAGAAATCCAACGGAGGCGATCGAGTCTTGTGGGGAAAAGTGCGCAAACCTCTGCAGAGTGTATAAACTAATCATGGTTAGCCGTGTCCCCGGTTATGGACATCTTGAGTATCTAGTACTTGGATATCATGTGAATCTCATCATGTTACTCTAAATAATATTGTTGGGTTGTTAATGAGTACTTTTAATTGGGATTGAGGATGCTGTCAACCATTCTCAATGTTCAACAACCACCATGATAGTTAAATAAAATTTATTCCTTTGCAGTAGGAAAAAATTGGCTTTTCGCAAAACCCTTATAACCATAGAGCTTTCCACCAGCCATATATGCATGTAGTATAGGCTTATTCTTTCATTACTCTCTATGTGTTACATTGCCAAGATATTCCATGTCTTGACCCGTTTCGGGCTGCAACTTTTCATGTTGTAGACTTTTCGCAGACTGACAGTAAGTGATACGTTAGGGTTACGGTTTCTACACTCAACTTTGCTGTTGGTGTTGCTGGGAATCCACAACCTTGTTACTTCCGCTATTTGGATCGAGGTAATAGTATTTACGTTACTTTATACATGTGATTTACCTCTGTTATAAATCCTCGAGTATTGTGTGTGTCAGCATACCGATCCAGGGATGACACTTAAGCACAGAGACTTGACCCATTCGGGTCGGGTCGCTACAAGATGGTATCAGAGCACATGTTGACTGTAGGACGTGACCGTAGAAACTGACAAGCCCATAGGAAAGATTTTTCTCTACAACTTTCTTTTCAAAAGGATCTTTCCCCTCTTCTCTTCTGAGCTTATTCAAATTTCCCTTTTAGTTAGACCATACCCTTTCCCCTTTTGACCACATGAAGATTCGGCTGATGAGACCACTCCAAGAAGTACAAGATATTCGACAACTAAGACCACTTCGGAATGAAGAGGATTTTTCTGAGCATTATAATGATGGAAACTACAATGGTTGAAGACTCCGAAGACTAGGAGAACTGAAGGCTCTAAAGAATTCCCAGATTTTTATGACCTAGGAAGGTTACGCTTATGGAATTTGACAGACTATGGAAGTTATCAATACCCGAGATCAAGGTGTATTGGAGTAAGACCGGAACATGGAGAGTTAGAAACTCAAAGTTTTGTCAGGAAAACCCTAAGGTAGGAGATATCAACTATGGAGAGATAGCTCATGGAAATGACAAGAGCAGAAACACGACTATCCATGATGCTATCGCCCGTTTATGCTATTGTCACCGTGCTGAGTTAAGCATGCATATGCATGGAAGGATTGGATGGTAGAAGGCTGATGGAGCACCTATCAGCAAGATGAAGTGTTAACCTTAGCTGGTGTATTCACCAGGATCTGGAATATTACATCATGAAGTTTAGGATGGACCTGCAGAAGCAGTATTTGATAAAGAAGCAGTTCGTGAACAACTCGGGACCCAGAAGCTGAAAGTAGCCAAGCTGGAGGAGCAAAACCTCGAGATACCGGAGATTCGTCAGGAACTGAAGGACAGTAGGACCATGGTTCATGTCAAGTGATAGAGGCAAAGGTGTCCCGATGTTTCGATGAGATGGTGGCTATCGTTTCTGTGGGAGTCGACCTTGACGATCCGACTACGAACGTGGCGAGACGTCGCGCTTTAGCAATCGCTAAACCAACTTCCGAAGGTTATTGACCACGCCGAGCACGATCAACCTGACCACGAGGGCCTGTTTCCGTGAGCAAGCGAAGAACAAGCAAGAAACTGAGATTGCAATCTGGATATTGCGAATATAAGATGAAAGCTTTATTGATCAAGGTGGGGTTCTGTGGCGCCTTTGTCAGTCGTTGAACACAAGCGAAATGCAGCGAAGTTGCAGCTATGGCGAACTTTTAATCTAAACAAAACCCAAGGTCTAAACGGTGCCCTAAGGGCTGTATATATGGAGGAAGAGGGGGGAATTTCGTGGCCCTTGGTGGAGGGTCCGAAATCAACCCTAACTCTTGTTTCCCCACACATACGGACTCTAAAACAGCCTATACTTAAGTATTTCGAAATTACATGGGCCTGGCCCACTAATAAGGTGACGTGAGCACCTAGAATAGCCTCGGACGACATTTATGAAGTAGCATCTTGTATATTTCGTCCAAGGCTTCATGCACCCATTATGGTGGCTTCAAAGTCCTGAAATCATCACTTGTAACTCCGTTCTTGTTCCCCTTATGCATGGCATTATCTCCATGCTTGTTCTTGCTCAATGTCCATCCTTCTCCAAGCTAGGGCCTTCATTTGTAAGCAAAACAAATGTATCCAATTTAGGCAGCATCATATTCTCATGAACATTAGAATCATTACCAAGAAACGAAAGTACCTGATAATTTAATTGGCGTGCGCGAGCTCTAGTAATTGGTCCAGTATATGTAGCAGTAGGGGCTGTGGGTGTAACAATGGTATTGATGTCCTCATCATCAAGGAAGTTGAAACCAGAAGTTTGGAATGCAACTCCAGAAATATTAAAGGATGTCACTAGAGACTTCGCGTCAACATAGATCTGGCATAGGAACTTGAGAAGGACAAGCACGATCGTAAGAAGCCATGGGAGACATGAACAAGACTGGAAGAGTTTGACGACTTTGAAGATTTATTGACCTTTAGAAGACCAAACCCTAGTTATATACATGCGTTAGATGTGACGATTGTGAGCTGTCATTTGTTTGATGTTTTCCGACAGCCACAATAAAACCTGTCTTTTCAAAACTCTTGTTTGTTTTGTGTGTATCCCTCTCGACCTCTCTTATCCCACCCCAAAACCCATGGACCCAATAGAGGATGAATGGAGATGAGCTTGTATTCTCTGGACCGATGAGTCAATTGGAGACGGACCGATGGATTTAGAACATGAAGATCATATGAAGAATAACACTATAGTTGGAAAGTATATGACCCAGCATGCTGTTCAGTGCTTTGAAAGAGGTGCTGCTACTTGGTGGAGGATGTACCAAACCATCAATGGATGGCAAGGAATAACCACTTAGAAAGAATTTAAGTGTACTTTGTTAAAGTATTGGCTAGTGTCCCAGAAATTGAGGCCTTATGAAAAGGATATGAAGAAACCTTGTGCATACAAGCTTTGTGGAGAAATAGGACACAACCATAAAGAAAACAAGGATGAATACCCTCATAAGCAGAGGATTACCAAAGGAGTTAGCCAAGGATCTCAGGGAACTTCGGTTGGAGATTGTTCCCAAAGGTTTTGTTGCAGCAATGGAAGTTTAGTCTACATTGTTGGGAAAGATTCGTGAAGCTCAGAAGGATGACAAAGAGATTGCTGAGGTAAAAGAGAGGATGAGTAAAGGAAAGGCCAAACGTTTTCGTAAGGATGAGCACGACACCTTATGGTTCGAGGACCGTGTATATGTGCCCAATAATGCAAAGATCAGGAAGTAAATACTTCAGGAAGCTCATGACTCACCATACTCAATTCTCCCTGGAAACATCAAGATGTATATGGATTTGAAGGAGTTTTCCTGGTGGACTGGTATGAAGAAGGATATTGCGGAGTATGTAGTCATAGGTGATGCATGCCAGAGAGTAAAGGCAGAGCATCAGAAGCCAGTCGGATTACTACAGCCTATGCCGATACCCGAATGGAAGCAGGATAAGCTTGGCATGGATTTCATTACTGGATTTTCCAGAACTGAACGGGATATGATTCTATCTGGGTAGTAGTTGATTCGCTTGACCAAAGTGGCTCACTTTATCCCAGTGAAAATCACCTATACAAGTGAGAAGTTGGCCAAGATATATTTGACCAGGATCGTATGTCTGCATGGAGTTCCGAGGACCATCGTATCAGATAGAGGAACAAAGTTACCTCAAAGTTTTGGAATCAGCTGCACTAGACTTTGGGTACCAGGCTAGAGTTCAGAACAGCCTTTCATCCGCAGACAGATGGATAAATCAAGAGAGTCAATCAGATTCTGGAGGACATGTTGAGAGCGTGTGCGCTAGATTATGGATTGTGACGCCCTCGATTCAATCGTACACTAATCATGCACGCAAATGTGTACGATCAAGATCAAGGACTCACGGGAAGATATCACAACACAACTCTACAAATAAAATAAGTCATACAAGCATCATAATACAAGCCAGGGGCCTCGAGGGCTCGAATACAAGTGCTCGATCATAGACGAGTCAGCGGAAGCAACAACATCTGAGTACAGACATAAGTTAAACAAGGTGCCATAAGATGGCTAGCACAAACTGGGATACTGATCGAAGAGGACAGGCCTCTGCCTGGGATCCTCCTAGGTCACTCTGGTCGTCGTCGCCGGGCTGCACGTAGTAGTAGGCGCCTCGGAGTAGTAGTCGTCATAGGTGGCGGCGTCTGCTCCTGGCTCCATCGTCGATTGCAGCAATCGAGTAGAGATAGGGAAAAGGGGAACAAGGCAACCGTGAGTACTCATCCAAAGTACTGCAAGCAAGGAGCTACACTACATATGCATGGATATATGTGTAAAGGCCATATCGATGGACTGAACTGCAGAATGCCGAATAAGAGGGGAAAGCTAGTCTTAACGAAGACTACGCTCGACACCTGCAATGTCTTGCATGCATGTAAGAGGAAAAGCGGAAGTCCTCCAAGTAACAACATATAGCAATAATCCTACCCGGCAATCCCTCGCTCATGACCACGAGCGAGAGCGACCACCGGTTGTATCGGCACTTGGAAGGTGTGTTTTATCAAGTATCCGGTTCTAGTTGTCATAAGCTCAAGGTACAACTCCAAGTCGTCCTGTTATCAAAGATCACGGCTATCCGAATAGATTAACTTCCTGCAGGGTGCACCATCTTACCCAAAGACGCTTGATCCCATTTGGCGGACACACTTTCCGGGTCATGCCCGCCGCGTAAGATCAACACGTCGCAGCCCCACCTAGGCACAACAGAGGCCAAGACGCGGTCTAAACCTAAGCGCGCAGGGTGCAGGCCCATCGCCTCGAGCACACACAAGACGCGTTCGCGGCGGCCGAAGCGCACCTAGCCTAACAGCGTTCGGTCCAATCCGCGCGCCGCTCGTCGCCGACGTCTGAAGTGCTTGGTGATACCACGGCGCGGATACCCATAACTACTCCGCGTAGATGGTTAGTGCGTATAAGCTCGTAGCCAACCCAGATCAAATACCAAGACCTCGTTAAGCGTGTTAAGTAACCGCGACGCCGATCGAGGCAGCCCACCTCTCTCTAGGCGGTCTCAACCTGCCTGCCGCTCCGCCACAATGATCCACTCATGGGTGCTCCATCACCGACCGACTTTAGTCTCACATGTATCGTGTATAATGTATATGGTATATACCGTGATCAACTCCCGAGTGATCACGGCCCGATAGTATAGCATGGCGATGACAAGTATGAAGGGCCACAGATGAATGAACTAGCATCCTATACTAAGCATATAGGATTGCGGTAAGGTAACAATGAAGTTACAAGGACAGGCTATGCAGCGAAGATAGGAGTATCCAAAACAAGAACATGCTATGCTACTCTAATGCAAGCAGTGTAGATAAGAGTAGGCGATATCTGGTGATCAAGGGGGCTTGCCTGGTTGCTCTGGCAAGAGAGAGGGTCGCCAACGCCGTAGTCGAATCGCCCACCGCAGCGTCGGCCTCGTAGTCTACCAAGAGAAGAGGGGAAGAAACAATGAATACACGGTAACAGATGCATAACGATGCATGACATGCCAAGAAGCGATGCTAGGCGTGCCCTAACGTGGTAAGAGGGGTCTTGGTTTAGGGGAAAGCATCAGGAAGTTATCCGTCTCGGACGTCTGTCGATGTGATGAACCGGAGGAGAAAGTTCTGAGTTTGATAGGTTAGAGGCGTGTGGTGGGCGAGCGGATCGCGTATCCGAATTAGCCTCGTCGTTACGAGCAACTTTCATGTTGAAAATATTTTAATCCGGATTACGGATTAAAAGTTATGAATTATAAAAGGTTTTATTAATTTCGGAATTTTAATTAATTATTTAATTTATTTGAAATTGCATTTATGACATCGGCATGATGTCATCTTGACGTCATCGATCAACAGGGGTTGACTAAGTCAACCCCGACAGTGGGTCCCACATGTCATACTCTATGCCTAATTAACCTAATCGGGGTTAATTAATCTTAGTTAATTAAGTTAACTAATGATTAGTATTAATTAATTTAGAATTAATTAGCAATTAATTACCCAATTAATTAATTAATGATTAGGTTAATTAATCCGAATTAATTAGTTTAATTAATTACCCAATTAATTAATTAATTAATTGTTTAGTTAATTAGTTTAATTCCTTTTATTTCCTTTTTTTAGTTTACATTTTATTAAAACGTTCTTTTAGCTTTTTTGGGGTGGGGCCCCACGACAAAGATGTGAGGCCAAGCAGGCGCGGCGACGCGGCGGTGGCGGCGTTGATTCGGCACCTGACCTGCCCGGTCGGGGCGACCAGGCGGATCGGGCGCTGGCGGGCGGCCAGCCCAGCCGAGGATCTGACAGGGAGGCGGTTCTTGGGGCTCGGTCGGGCCGAGCGCCATGAGAGAAGGGGGACGAGGTTGGTCGGGGAGGGAGCGAGGGGCTCGGGCGCTAGGGCGCCAGGCGAGTCGGAACGCCCTGGCAGGCGCCGGCAGTGGGCAGCCGAGGCCACGGGCCGGATCCCAGTGGGGAAGGAAGGAGGGGTTCTGGGAGGGGCGCCAAGGCTGTGGCGGCCGAGCCGGGAGCCGGAGGGGACCGGAGGAGGCGCCACAGGTCGGGCCACGGCCGGAGCAGGGAGCCGGAGGGGACCGAGGAGGCGCCGTTCGTCGGGATCGGCCGGAGCCGGTCGGCGGCACGGGAAGAGGGAGGATAGGGGGCCTCACAGTGAGGCGGGGCCTCGGCCGGTGGGCTCGGTGGAGGTCGGGCAGGCCAAGGGAGGAGGCCGGGAGGCGTTCAGCGAGGGAGGGCGAGGCCGAGCCGGACAGATGGCGGTCGCCGGGCTCGGTGGGGGGGGAGGAGGGGGAGCTCCCGGCGGCGAGGAGGAGGAGGGAGGCCGGCCGGGGGGCGGCGGGGATCGGCGAGGTGGAGGACGGCGGGTCGGTCGGGTGCCTGCCCGATCTAGATCGGGTCGGGAGGCGAGGCGGGGGGGCGAGGGGAGAGGGGCGGTGGCTAGGGTTAGCCGCCGATGGGGGGGGTCTAGTGGGGTGGCGGCTGGGCCGGTGGGCCGGCCCAGGGGGGAGAAGAGGGGATGGGCCAAGGGAGAGGGAGAGGGGCCAGGCTGGCTGGGCCGGAGGGAGGGTTATCCCCCTCCCTGTTTTATTTTCTTTTCTTTTCTCTTTTTGTTATTTTCCTTTTCTGTTTTGGTTTATTTAAATTGCTTTGGCATTTTGTAAATATTAGTGCACCCCACCAATATCAGGTTAGGTATTTTAGAAAACCCCGGATCATTTTAGAATTAGTTTTCGAAACCCTTTTTTCGTTTGTTTCATTTTTGATTTTGTTTGGACGGTTCCGAATTAACGAGAAGTTAATTAACATAACCGGGTGATTACTGTTACATAACCACCCGGGCGTTACATGGATCTAGTAGTGATGATAATCTACCTTACGCAGAGTTTGCATTCAACAACAACTACCAAGTCAGTTTGAAGATGGCCCCTTTTGAAGCTTTGTATGGGAGAAGGAGCCAGACACCATTGATGTGGGATGAAGTTGGAGACTGTCAGTTGTTTGGATCAAATGTGATCAAGGATTCAGAAGAGAATGTTAAGTTGCTTCCAGATAGACTGAAGGTAGCTCAGTCCAGGCAGAAGAGTTATGCAGACTCAAAAATGCAAGGAGGTAGTCTATGAAATTGGAGACGAGCATGTCTTCGTGTGTCCCCTCTGCGAGGAGTTAAGCGATTTGGAGTTAAGGAAAGTTAGCCCCGGAATTTGTAGGACCATACCGAGTTTTGGAGCGTATGGGAGAAGTGGCCAACAAGTTGGAGTCACCCGAAGGACTGTCAGGAGTTCATGATGTGTTTCACGTTTCCCAGTTGAAGAAGTGCCATGCAGAGATGGCCAATATTCCCTTGTAAGGACGCTTGACCCTGGAAAGGATAATGATGTTCCACGAAGTGGAGTATGGACTTCATAAGTATAAGTTTTTATCTCGGTATGTGGGATATCCCACGAGGATGAAGAGATGAATTACTATTGGACATAAAGGAGGTGTGATGTTGGAAATATGGATCAATGGAAATTCCATGATGAGTCTGAGTAATCGTGTCCTAGTATGGTGCCAATAGAAGGAAGGAAGATAGTACAATTGGATGGATTTAAGAATACTAGGAAGTTGGAAGTTGGAATAACGATCAGCTGCCCCGAGGATGAGTTCAAGGTCTACAAGTGATGAGATGGGCCATAACCCACAGGCCCCAGGACCTGCCAAGAAGCAAGCACATTCTTGCTGAAGGAAAAACCCTGGCAGAAGTTACGATTTTATCGATAGACGATTCTATAGGAGTTTACGCAAAACCTGAGAGTTGTTAAGGATCGATAGATGTTTGTTTGGCTTGCAGAATCAATGGATTTATCCGAACTTGGTTCGTCGACAAGAGAAATTCTTCAATGCTTGTGAGGATGACCGAGTGTTAGAATGCGAGATTCGCTAAACCATGTCCAAGGTAATGATTTGGGTGCCGGATGGATTGATCACCATACCGACTTACTCTTATTATTCGCTTTGCTATATGGGATGGTAAATCTGAGTGACTTACCTATAGTAGAGAGATGACGATCAAAATCTTGTTTGAACCTTAGAATGGTATAAGTATTTTCCCTTGTACACGGCAACTGTTGCCAACCGTAGGATATACGGTGAGGTTCAACCCAGACCCGTTTTCTGCAAGACAAACCATAAATCGTTGACCACCATGAGATATCGATAGTTGTTTAGAATTGGCGCCAGACCCGTCAGCTATGAAGACCCAGTCTCAGGATAACCTTACCAAGAGGAAAGGACAAAAGAATTGAGGAAAAGGTTATGCCACTACCGGAAGAGCCCCGAGAAGGAATTATCCTTACGATTTGAGAAGACCGACACTGTCAACAATAAGGATGGAGTATATGAGTTTTGATGGAACAGTAACCATGCTTCTAAGGGTGGTAGCACCCGAGAACCCCGGAGACGATCGACGGATTTTGAGAAGACCCCAAACCTAACCTATTTCTTTCTAGCCTCTCCGAATCTCGAGGACGAGATTCATTTTAAGGGTGGTAGATTTGTAACATCCCAAAATTCTAAATTTTGGAATGTTATAATAAATAGATAGATTTGATTGTTTGATTGATTGACTGAAAGTGAGTGAATTTGAAACTTTTTGAAAGTTAAATGAGAGGGAATAAAAGGACTTTCCCAAACTTTCACTTTCTTTTCTGATCTTCATGAATTCAAATTCTTTTCAAATACAAAACCCTTGAGCGAAGATGATATGACTTCTTCCATTTAATTAAATGAAAGGGTATTTGAAAATATTTGAATTTCATTTGGAAATATTTCGATTCATAAACTTCATGCAACTCAATGATTTTCACGAGCGAAGATAAAATGACATCTTCAAAACATATGAAATATGAGTTGGGAGTTTCAAAGAATTAAATTCAAAGTACTTTTGAATTTATTTCCAATTTTAGAGTTATTTGAGTTCTATTCAAATTATTTTTCTCCAAAATAAAATATATGGAAAATAGGGTAACATGATTCCCTACATCAAAAAATTGGAGAGAAATAAATTTGAATTAATTTTGGTATTTTTAAAATGATTTTTACTGGATTTTACTAGAGCAGAAGCACTCTTTGCTTCATTTGAATTTGTGTGGATTTATTTGATGCTAGAAAAATGTGCAAGTCGTAGAAAATCTTTTTCTGAAAATTTTGATATATAATATGCCTATATATCATTTTTTAGTTCTTGTGGTTTTTACTTTTATGCATGTGTTGTTTAAAAAATCCTCCGCTTGAATCGGGCCGCCCAGCTCAGCGCACCGCCATCGTCCCCGTCGCCGAGCCGGACTCCGGCCGGACTCCGAGCCGCGCCCGCCGCCGCCTTGCCCCTTCCCCACGCCTCCCGAGGCCACTCCTCCTCCTTAAATACCGGGCCACCCCGACCCCCTCTCTCTTCTCTCTCCTCGCTGCCGCCACCAGAAACCACCGCCACCGCCTTGTTCCGTCCCGTCCCCATGGACACCGCCGACGCCGCCAACCCCTTGCCTCGCCGCGCCGCCTCCCGTGCCCTTCGCCGCTCTCCTCGACGACCGGAGCCGCCGCCCGGCCGGACCCGAGCCGCCGCCGCCCGGCCGACCCGAGCCGCCGCCGCCCGCCGCGTCTCTCTGCCTCGCCGCCAAGATTGGGAACCGCCGCCGCCGCCGGTTTATTCGCCCAAACCGGTATAAACCGGTTTAACCACCCCGGTTTTCCTTCGGTTTGTTTTTTTTCGGTTTATTAAATTAGGTTTTGTTATTTTGCGAACGTTCATTAGTTATGTTCTGTAGCGAACGATTTTCGTTCGTTAGTTTTTGTTAGCGAGCGTTCGCTCGATAGATCTTTTCTTTTTATTTTTTAGATTTCGGCCAGGGACCCATCCGTGAATATTTTCCTTACAGATCAGCCCCTGGTTTTTAAACGATTATAACTTTTTACTCGTTAGTCCAAATCCAATGAAACCAACGCCCACTTCTTCGTTATGATCTCCTCTATCCAGTAATCCAACTCAAACATGTTTTTGAAAGTTTAAAATTTGAATTAGATCAGATTTGAATTTGATTTTCGTTTGAACATTTGGAAGGTAAGAAATGACAGAGCTTTCAGGAACATCAAGCCTTCCTTCAGAGCATGGAGATATGGATTCATTCATGATCTCACTCTGCTTTCTCATAGAATCAAACAGAAGCACAAGGATGCCTTACTTAAATGGATTGATTTCCTTCCTCCTTGAGGGGAGTGGCTTTTGTTCTCTTTTGTATATTTATATATATCAGGACTAGACTACTTGTATAGCTTTCTTTTGCTATTTTTTTCCTCATCTTGAGGAGACCTTGTACTACCTCTGTTTTTTTCTTTGCATTAATAAAATGCTGTGGGGTGCAAGCCCTGCAGTCTTCAAGGTAAGAAAAACTTGAGTTTCGTAACTCCGATTTACTTGATTCTTTTTGCAAATTAAAGCTCTTGACATAAACTTTCTAATAAGGCCAAATTCACATAATTTTGGTACTTTTAGAAATTGTTTTATTTTGCAAGAGTTATTTGCTTGGTTTTGATGTTTTCCGAATCGTTTTCTTCGTTCGGTCTGATGTTTTGAGTGATTGCTTATGTGTGGATACTATTGCTTGATTACGATAGATTGACCGGAGTGTGACGAGTAGAACTATCAAGAGTTTTGAGTGCGAATCATCTTCATCAACATTGCAGGCAAGTAACACTTTGATCATATCTTTTCTCATACCCAGTTTTTATGCATTAGATCAATCCTCAAACATTGCATTGATTTAGGATCTAATTAAATTGTGGGATGGGAAGTAGTTGAGGTAGTACCTATTACCTATTTTATTATCAACCCTTGGGAGTTACTTCTACGTTTGCTTATTATGCCATGCTATGCTAGTAGACGTGGATTGGGTGAGTGCATTCCATGACAGATGTGAGATTGTTAAATTAATGGTTTACTTAAGGTGGCAACTTAAACACACATCTGGGTGGATTGAGGCACCTGGTTTCCAGGACTTGCCTGTTTTTCTTCGGACCGCCACCCAGGCTCAAAGGGATCATGATATTATTCATGCTAGAAACTTCCGTGTGCAGCCACAAGCCATTATGAGCTCTGGCATAGTTGATTAAGTCGTGCGAACTCTTACGGGTAGACTAGCAGATGTAGGGGAAAGTAGGTGTACCGGTCTACCCACACGTAAGGTGCTAGCGCTTCCGAAAGACTATGTCTCGGTCATCCGTTTCTCAAACATCATGTAGTGCGAGAAATCCAACGGAGGCGATCGAGTCTTGTGGGGAAAAGTGCGCAAACCTCTGCAGAGTGTATAAACTAATCATGGTTAGCCGTGTCCCCGGTTATGGACATCTTGAGTATCTAGTACTTGGATATCATGTGAATCTCATCATGTTACTCTAAACAATATTGTTGGGTTGTTAATGAGTACTTTTAATTGGGATTGAGGATGCTATCAACCATTCTCAATGTTCAACAACCACCATGATAGTTAAATAAAATTTATTCCTTTACAGTAGGGAAAAATTGGCTTTTCGCAAAAGCCTTATAACCATAGAGCTTTCCACCAGCCATATATGCATGTAGTATAGGCTTATTCTTTCATTACTCTCTATGTGTTACATTGCCAGCATATTCCATGTGCTGACCCGTTTTCGGGCTGCAACTTTTCATGTTGCAGACTTTTTAGACGCATTTAGTAAGTGATACGTTAGGGTTACGATTTCTACACTCAACTTTGCCGTTGGTGTTGATGGGAATCCACAACCTTGTTACTTCCGCTATTTGGATCGAGGTAATAGTATTTACGTTACTTTATACATGTGATTTACCTCTGTTATAAATCATCGAGTAATGTGTGTGTCAGCATACCGATCCAGGGATGACACTTAAGCACAGAGACTTGACCCATTCGGGTCGGGTCGCTACAGTTTTTTGGATGCGTTAATAGTATCTCTACTTGGTGTGGAATTTTTGGCTAGCAAAGATGGGGGCAAGCACCACATGTTGAAGGATCTATAACAATATAACTTCTATGTGAGTATGAACAAACATAAATCATTACGTTGTCTTCCTTGTCCAATGTCAACAATTTTGGCATATAATATTTTGATGGGGGCTCACAATCACACAATATTTCCATGATAGTGTATTTATATGTGAAAGTTCTCTTCCTTATACTAATTATTCGTGAATTGCTTGTATGACCAATATTGTGATTGTCAAGCCTCAAAGGATTTCACTTTCTAAACCCAATGTGAAGCTACCACTAGGCATGATATGATTTCATGTTCATGATATTCAATTCATTCAACAATTTACTCATAGGATATAAGTGAAGCACAAGAGCAAAAGACAAACTACTCCAAAAAGATATAAGTGAAGATCACGCGAGTAGTTAAGCAAATGGGTAGCTAATTGAGGACCCTCTCTTATTTAAAGATTTCAAATCTAAGTAATTTATTTAAACATGAAGCAAAAGAAAGTAAAATGACATTCTAAGAATAGCACACATCATGTGAAGAAGCAAAAACTTAGGCTCAACCGATACTAACTGATAATTGTTGAAGGAAGAAAGGTGGGATGCCTACAGGGGCATCGCCAAGCTTAGGTGCTTGAGACTTCTTGAAATATTATCTTGGGGTGCCTTGGGCATCCCCAAGCTTGAGCGTTTGTGTCTCCTTAATTACTTTTATTTCACGGTTTCCCTAAATCTTAAAAGCTTCATCCACACAAAACTCAACAAGAACTCGTCAAGTAAGTTAGTATAAACCAATGCAAAAATATTCTACTATAGCAAATCACTAAAATTATTATTCAACATTTCATACTAAATGCCTCTGCATATTTAATACTCCTATCCTCAAATAGATTCATTAAACAAGCAAACATATGCAAACAATGCAAACATAACTGCAATCTGCCAAAACAGTACAATCTGTAAAGAATGCAAGAGTATCAATACTTATTCAACTCTGAACATTATGAAATTCTACCACACTGTAGAAAATTTATCATAGCTCATTTTGCAAAAAGTTTCAACATTTTATCACATTCTGACTTTCCTCGGGAATTTTCGCAACATCGATAAACTTTCTGTTTTCAAACAGCAACATGTATACTTGCAAAATAAGCATGGCAAAGGCTATCAATGCCACTTTTATTGAAATAAAAGATGCAAAAAATTATTCTAAATAAAAGCAAGCAGATCATAACAAAATAAAATGATGCTCCAAGCAAAACACATATCATGTGATGAATGAAAACATAGCTCCAAGTGAGGTTACCGATAATGTTGGAGACGAAAGAGGGGATGCCTTTCGGGGCATCCCCAAGCTTAGTTGCTTGGATATTCCTTGGATATTAACTTGGGGTGCCTTGGGAATCCCCAAGCTTAGGGTATTGTCACTCCTTATTCTCCTCATATCATCATCTCACCCAAAACATGAAAACTTCAATCACACAAAACTTAACGGAACTTTGTGAGATAGGTTAGTATGATAAAGAGCAAACCATTTCACTTTGGTACTGTCAAAGACAAGATTCATAATTGTTTCCACACAACGCCTACTGTAGCATATCATTTCCACAATGTATATTGAGCAATATAAGCCATAGAAACTGGAAAACAGGCAAACTATGCATTGAAAACAAAATCTATCAAAAACAGAACAGTCTGTGATGATCTGGATAACACTACAAAAAAAGACACTTCCGTGATGATACGTGTTTGTCACAGTAGGTCACGTTTTCTGTCATGCGTGTACATTCATGAAAAATTTATGACAGAATCAAGATAGTCATACCTGTGTTGTCTTAGAAGTGTTCCATGACATTACCAAAATTATCATCACGGAAGTGTCCACTTCCATGACGATAAATCGCGCGTCATAGAAGTGCTTTCGTCAAGGGTGACCGACACGTGGCATCCACCGTAATGGGACGCCGTTAAGCTATCGGGTCCGGTTTTGGATCCGATAACCCATTAAAAGCCCAGACCAATGGGAATTTTCCACGTGTAAAATTCACATTGGCCGGAGGAAACACGTTTCAGCTCAACGTTCAGACAGATGTCATCCACTCATTGGACAGGAGGTGCCTATGATACGTCGAAACGTGGCATGACCCAACAGAGGCCCATTCCGGTGGAAAGGCCGGCCCATTTGACTTGGTCAAAAGGTAATGGGCCGGCCCACGGAAAGCCTGTTAACGGCCTGTTCGTATATAGCCCATTTACGGCCCGCTTACTACCGGCCCGTTACGGCCTATCGAAATTAAGCCCAGTAACTTCATCTCGGCCGTCCAATATGATTCCAACCCATTGTAACTTCTGGCCCATGTATGGCCCATGATGTCTTTTCGCCCATATGAGGCCCTTTGTAACTCTCGGCCCATTAAAGGCCCGGGATGAAGCTGGCCCATAATGAACAGTGTATCGCTTTATACCCATTAACGACCCATTATTCCATCGGCCGTTTCCAGCCCGTGTTAACTTTCGTCCTTCTAAGGGCCCATTTATTCTTGGGCTCATTTCTAAAATTCGGTTAGATACAGTCTGTTAATGGCCTGTTCCGTTTGTGGGCCAGATACAACTTGTGATTACATTCGGCCCATTTGTGGCCCGTTAACCCGTTGGGTTGTTTTCATACTGTTATCAAATACGGCCTTTTAACGACCCGTTATGGTCCACGAATAGTACGTCCCATGTTTGGCGAAATGATTATACGGCCTGTAGAAGGCCAATGGATCCTACGGCCCGTAGAAGGCCCATGGATCATACGGCCCGTAGAAGGCCCATGGATCCTACGGCCAGTAAAAGGCCCATGGATCCTACGGCCTGTAGAAGGCCCACGGATCCTACGGCCCGCAGGAGGCCCATGGTTACAACAGTCCGTGTGTTGCCATGATTATTGTGGCCTAGTTACCAAAACTAGGTTATTGTGGCCACTAAAATAACACGGAAAAGGAACTGCAGTGACTACAAGCAAACAACTAATGCTAGCCTATTACAGCTATTGCACATATTACATCCACTGGGGCATCAAAGTTCGCCACCAGTGCAAATATAGGGAACAAAGCAGCATATTACATACACTGGCCATCAAAATTGGCCACCAGTGCAAATAAACGCAGCAGCAAAACAAGTCCATAACTGAAACAACTTTAGAAGCTCTCAAGAAACATTATCTTGGGTATCAACCATGCTGGCAATAAGCTTAGCAAGCTTATTAGCTTTGTCCTGTTTGGGGCTAAAATCCTCCAACGCTTGTTGTTGCACCAGAAAGTCTGCATCTGAATGCTCCAGGGACTTCCGCAGTCCTTCCGCTTCTTGTTGCAGCATAGATGATCGATGTCTTTCAGCTTGTAGTTGAGACTCAAGAAACCGAACTGATTCAGACAGTGAGTTTGAATAGCTTGTGCAAGCGGTAGTGGCCAGTAACTCGAACAGTAAACCAAGACAGGACTTTGGGGTTGCCTCACTGTCTTCAAGATAGTTTTCCTTAGCTGTTTTATCAGCTTTGTTGGAGACCAACAAGGATGTCTCACGATCCTGAACCTTATCTGCATTACTTCCTTTATCATTGCTTAATAAGGCACTCTTCCCCAATATTCTGTCAGCATTCTAAAAGAAGAAACAAGAAGACACATAATAGGTTTAGCATGTACTAGTATATGAAACTCATTTCGGTGAACCAGTTCATTAGTAACGTGGACAAGATTAAACTAACAAGTCTTATATTGCCAAGTAGTACATTATAAAAGCATCAAACAAACATACATCTATGTCCTATGGTCACTGCATTGTCTTGCCAAATCAAAATAGAGACACGGTTCAAATCATATCAGTTCAAGAGAAAGCAGCACTGAAATAATACAAAGTGTGGGAAACTAAACAGCACAAGAAGATTTCAGACGGGTACCACGGGTCTACATGTACAACAACACTATTGGCCCTGTTATGATGCTAGTAATGTGCATGATAAGAGAAGTCAACTGTATACACAATTGGAGTTTCCATTGGATAGTTCAATTTAAAAATAAGTTGTGCCATTGGAGTTTCCATTGGATAGTTCAATTTAAAAATAAGTTTGTATGAGTAAATACAGTGATACAAGAGCAAAGCAGTATGCACGATAGCAATGGAATCTTAAATGAGAACAGTTGTTCTTCAGGTTTAAGCACTTGTTCTACATGAACAGAGTATAGTAAGACGCAATCATATAGTACTTAAAACAAAATGAGCTCATAGACCTTACCAAATTCTTGGTTCGGTTCTAGTAAAGAACAAGGCGTTCCCAGTCATCGTCCAGTAAATGTGTTTCAGGAGAACGTAAGGGAATTTGATGAGTTTCTTTACCAGTGAAGTACGTTTTCTTCAGGTAATTCCGATACTGCCACCAAGCATTCTTGAAGATAGCAGAGGTATTAGCACATGTTAACTCATCTTGAGTTTCGAAATCGGTCCTTCTCTATAGAGAAAAATGGGAAAATTTGTTGTATTATAACCATCATGGAGGTAGAATGTATGATACAAAGCAAAATAATTGCCCTGAATAACATTACTTACACATAACTCCTGGACAAACACCTGCAGCTGGCATTTTCCTTCATCTTCAGTATTATATTTCCATGATGGGAAGATACGCACATAGGATTTAACAACATCAAATGCGATAGATGCTAAACTATGAATGGCTGGTTGTGCTTCCTCCACAGGAATAGGTGTACTAACTGGTGGAGTTGGGGTTCGCCGTAGTAGTACTGGCTCTTTGGCCACTGGAGCTGCCTTACTAACTGCTCTTGTTTGGTAGCACTGTGGTGGAGATGGTGTTGTGTCAACAGGAACTGGGTTACTATCTGTTGGGGTTGGGGTTAGATTGGGTGAAGCTGGTTCTCTATCCATCGCAGTAGGGGTAAAATCTGCTACAGTCTGGGTTATGTGTGGTAGGGCTGGTTCTCGTGCATGTACAACCGGGGTGCTATCTCCACCAAGAGGTAGCACTGTTTTATTTGAAGACCGTGTTTTTACTCTGCTAGATACTGCCATCACCCGCTCCAATTCAAATGGCTGATAAACAGGAAACATAATTGAATGTACAGACATTGTATGAGAGACAGATGCAATAGATAGTGTGGAAAAAAGAGGCATTAAATAATTGACATGTATATTGTTTAACTAAAACGGATAGCATGACATAATTTCACATATATGATGTCTATCTAAACTGGATAGCATAGCATAACATAATTCAAAGATATGATGACTAACTAAATAGGATCACATGATATAATTCACATACATGTTATCTAAGTAACCAGGATCGCGTGATTTAATTCACATATGTGATTTATATGCCAAGCGGAGGGCATTCGCATATATGATGTCTAAACTAAGAACATGGTGTTGAATATTGTGTATATGATGTCTAAACTATGCAATGCAAGACACCATATGCATGATATGAGCAATAGAACCGTGCCAAGTTAGAGCATACACCTCAGTGGGGGAATAGGACTGGTCATCTGTCTCTGACTCCATCTCTGAGGAGCTATCGGGACCCAGCAAGAGATCTGCTTCGACACTATCTGCTCTGAAGGCCTTGTTTTCACTCCAGATTTTTCCATCTCCCACTCAAATGGCTGATTCACAGGAAGAGTAGTTTAATGTACAATCATTGTCGACGGAAATTTAATGAAGAAAAGGATGGGCTAGATATCATTCAAATATATGATGCCTGGTTAAAGAGGATGGCTGTCGGTGTCAAAACCGACGGATCTCGGGTAGGGGGTCCTGAACTATGCGTCTAAGGCGGATGGTAACAGGAGGCGGGGGACACGATGTTCACCCAGGTTCGGGCCCTCTCGATGGAGGTAATACCCTACTTCCTGCTTGATTGATCTTGATGATATGAGTATTAAAAGAGTTGATCTACCACGAGATCATAGAGGCTAAAACCTAGAAGCTAGCCTATGGTATGATTGTTGTTGTCCTACGGACTAAACCCTCCGGTTTATATAGACACCGGAGGGGGCTAGGGTTACACAGAGTCGGTTACAAGGAAGGAGATCTACATATCCGTATTTCCAAGCTTGCCTTCCACGCCAAGGAGACTCCCATCCGGACACGGGACGAAGTCTTCAATCTTGTATCTTCATAGTCCAACAGTCCGGCCAAAGGATATAGTCCGGCTGTCCGGATACCCCCTAATCCAGGACTCCCTCAGTAGCCCCTGAACCAGGCTTCAATGACGATGATTCTGGCGCGTAGTTCGTCTTCGGCATTGCAATGCGGGTTCCTCCTCCGAATACTCCATAGAAGATTTTGAACACAAGGATAGTGCCCGGCTCTGCAAAACAAGTTCCACATACCATCATGGAGAGAATAATATTTCCACAAATCTAATCTGCTGACGACCCTTCATAACATAACATCACACCACGGCCTGTTCTTTACATGAACCATTTTTCCCAATCAGCCTGCCACCGCACGCTTTGCGAGGCGGTTTTATTGGCACGTCTTGTCGGAGCAGAGATGGTGTCCCCCTTATTATGAGATTCTCATCAACACGGACGTGGGTAACCCAATCGTGCCCGTTGGTATGACTCCTTGATTGTAGGCAAGTCCCAAACGGTCACGAGGAGGACACTTGGTATTCACCCTCTTTATAAAGAGACCAAGGCCTATCCTTTTTTCTTCTTGCGCTCAATCAAATCCTTCCTCCCACCTCGAGTTCCAACACCCAAGGCTCAGGTCAGGCGCTTCGAACCTTCAACCATGTCCGGATCCAACCTTCAAGGTCGGTGGATGCCTTCCTCTGTCACAGAGGAAGATATCAAGAAGCTAAGAGAGGCCAGGTTTTTGACCGACGAGATCTCGCACAGGCTTCCTGCTCAGGGGCAGGTCATTCCCACTCCCGAACCCGACGAGAGCGTTGTATTCATCTCTCACTTCCTCCGAGGGCTAGCCCTCGCTCTAGATCCTTTTATAAGGGGGCTCATGTACTATTATGGGCTGGATTTCCATGACTTGGCCCCGGATTCATTCCTTCACATCTCGTCGTTCATCATTGTATGTGAGGCTTTCCTTCGCATTACCCCCCACTTTGGCCTGTGGCTCAAGACTTTCAATGTGAAGCCGAAGATGATCGTGGGGCGACACGCAGAGTGCGGAGGTGCCTTAATACGCAAAAGTGTCGATGCCCCATGGCCAGAGGGTTCCTTCCAGGAGGTGTACAGCTTATGGCAACGGGAGTGGTTTTATATCACAGCTCCCCGGGGTACCAAGTGGGTGGCCGCCCCTGCCTTTCGCTCGGGCCCCCCGCCACGACTGACGTCATGGATCAACAAGGGGCTGGACTGGGGGCCAGTAAAGGATGTGCCGACATTGTAGAGCCACATCCGCGATCTCCTCGAGATAGATGTCAGCCTGGCCACGGTAATGCAAGTCATGTTAGTTCGTCGAGCCCTGCCCTGCAAACATCGACCCCTCTGTATGTGGGAGTTCAACCCGGAAGGACCGCGAGCTATTCATCACTTCCTCGGCATGCCTCTCGAAGAGATGTACAAGTTGTTCTTCGGACCACAAATGAGGTGTCCGGACACCACCGAGGATGCGGGTCTGAGCTGCAATCGTCCAGATACCCAAGTAAGTAGTCCCGTAGCCGAACACGTTGTCTTTTTATTTATCACAACATCATTCTGAAAAGTCGCTCTTTGACCAGGACTGGGTAACAAAGGTGAAGATAATCAGGTGTCCGGCCCCCCTTCCTGTGGTCTCACCGGATCCTGTACTAGCCAGGATGCTGGAGCTTGCGCCTTATCAAGCACCCTCAGGGGAAGATAAAGGGGGGAATAAAGAGGCTGAAAGCGGACCTCGCTCACTGTTCATCCAAACCGGGGGAGTTAGCACCTCCGCGAAGGAGGATAATCAGGTAGAAGAATCTGAAATTCCCTCTCCCCAAGGGAGCAAGAGGACCACCTCTGAAGACACGGAAACAATGGTTTCCAAACGGGGAAGAAATCTTTGCCAGAGGGTCCTGCCTCGGGGGGCATCCTTGCCGCACAATGCCCGCAAGGAGATCAGCCTCCCACCGAGCTGTAAGTAAATGAAAAAGTGCTTAATAGTAAAAAATATCCTGCTTTACCTCTGAGGACAATAACCGAGACTGTCGGGGGTTGGGTGTGACATATGCCAGAGGATGGCTTATCATGGAGGGGGCGAGTAGAACGTCGCTGGTGCCTGGAAACGGGATGAGGCGAAGACATGCACGCCGGCGAATCTTACGCTTCCGAGGGCTCTCCGAGGAGATAACACCCCTCTCGCTGCTCTGCGGGGTCTCCGCATGATCACTATGGCAAAGTGGGTACAAGAGGCTCCTTGAGTTGTTCGGGTGAGGAAGGAGAAGGGCACGGCTTGCTCTTCTCTCCTCTTTGTGTGTGTCTAAAACTACTACCTTCCAACCCTTTGCATGGGTGCCCGGGGGGTTTATAGGCCTACCCAGGGGTACAATGGTAATCCGGTGGGTGTGGGTCCAAGCCGTCGATCTCTAAGTCGCGTCTTCTCCGCCGACTCACAGGGCCCGCCGACTAGTGGGCCCTTCATGCCCAGACATGGGGCCGACAGCCCTTGTCCGCTGGCAATGGTCTTGCCGGCTACAGACATCGTAGCCATGCTTCTGATGACGCGGGCTTGATCATGGGGTTATGGCAACAGTGCCGCCGCCTGGCGGGCGATCACTGTTGCCATTCCCCGTCTTGTCTGGTTAATGGCGCGTGGATCCCGCGGGAGGAGCCGGCCGACTCCCGGAGGCCGACTCCATCGGGTCCGTCCTTGGGCGCTCGCCAGATTCGGTACTCCCGCCGACAGCGGGTCCCGCCGCCTTCGGGTCGCAGACAGAGCCATCGTGGAGTACGAGAATCTGCCCACGGTGCGGATGTCGAGGCGGCATGGCAACAAGGCTGCGCACGGACGGAGATCTCCGTCGCATGGCGCCTACAGCCATACCTGCCCTTTATGGATCGGGCAGGGGATGGGCCGCGAGGCGGCTTCACCCCATAGCCGCCCAGGCGTGAGGTGGTGGAGGTCGCGGGCCGACTCCTTGCAGCCGGCCTCGCTGGAGGTCGCTAGCTTGGAGTCGGCTTGTCCTGAAGGCGGCCTCTGGGACTCGGCCTGGAGGGGTAGTCGGCGACTGCTGCCGACTATCTCAAGGCGGCTCTGTCTTGGGGTCTTGAGGGCGATCTGCCCGATGTTTTGAAAGGTTCGAGGGCTGGGTTTGCCTACCGTAGTCCATTACTCCGACAGAGTCCCCGGAGCTGGGGAGGCGCCGAGGGCAGCCCGTCGAGGAGCCTCGACAGCTTCATCCCTTTGACGGAAGAATCTGGACTCGGCCCGCCGTCTCCATCTGGAGTGGGCTTTGCAGAGGGGCCGTCTTGCTCTTCAAAGGTTTGAAGGTCGCATGGGGGACCCGGCGGCGTGCGATAGGCTTCCGGCAGCCGCCGCCGTGGCCCGCCACGCGACGCCACGCAGGCAGGCCAGTCTGCCAGCCCACGCACAGTGACAAGACAGAGCCCGTCGGCGCAGGCCCGCCACTACCATGCCCGGGCGCGCAGCGGATCCGCTGCGGTCGTGGCGGCGGTTGACTCCCACGCCGTTCTGCGCGCGAGAACGCCGAGGGTTAAATCATGGGGGCGTGAGGCGTGGCGCGATTAATCCCACGCCCACCCCGGCCGCAGCCTAGGCGGCGATAAGTAGGCGGGGAGGGGAGGCGGCGCATGCGCACTCTCTCATCCCCGCCTACCTCGCTCTTCTTCCTTGCTCCCGCCGCCGAGCCTCGCTTCTTCCTCGCGGAGATGAGCTCCTCATCAGCCGCCGCGCCCCCCACGCATGCTCCGGGCGTGTGGGGCGGCTCCATTATCGGCGGCGACATAATCGAGTTCTTCGCCGACGCGCGCATCCCCGCAGCCACCTAGTGCGAGCCGCGCCCGAGAGGCTTAAATCACGCCCGGCGCGGAGGAGGGCGAAGGGTGATCTTCCTCGCACCTCACGCTGGCTAGGGCTGCCGGGCGGCGGCTTCTTCGCGCATTCTTGGAGTTCTTGGGCTCTAGCCGCACCACCTCACCCCCAACACGGTGGTGCTGCTGGCCGCCGTGCATCCTTATGCGAAGGTTTCCTCGAGTTCTCCCACCATCGAGCTGTGGGAGAGTTCTTTCATGGCTTCGGGACCCACGCCGCTCGCGTGCGGCTTTGTGCGGCACGTTCATCGCCAAGAGGAGGCGGTGCCCGAGAATCCTTTCCTGCCATCCCCTCATCAAGTCGGTGAAGATGTGGCAGCGCTTTCGTACTTCTCGTCAAGAACGCCGCCCCGACGGGCGATCGGGTCAACTTGCCGCACTCGTGGGCGAATCGGCGGGCCGACCCACCAGCTGGTCCTCACAGGGCCCGGTCGCCGACCCTCGCGAGCCTTTGCCGCCGTCATGCGCGGCTCAGCGTGATGATCTGATCGGAGGGCCTGGTGGAGCAGACTTCTTGGCTGCCGCCGTGGCGCGCCGAGTTCTCCCTCTTGGGGCGCCTCATCCGATCGCCAGATGAGCGCCTCGCTGGGACCCCAGCCGGGCTGTGCTCCAAGGACATGCCCCACGCGGAGGTGGTGGACACGGTGAACTTCTTGGCGAACTGCGACCTCACGGAGGAGTGGCGCCGCAAGGAGCCATACTGCCACACGCCAATCCCCGCCGATGGTAAGTCGCCTCTTGCTTCTCTGTTCCTTCCTTAGCCGGATCCGCTCTTACTTTCCTTGGTCCTTCGACTCAGAATCCCCTCATGCCGCCTCGACCCGGCTCATGGGCCGCTCATGACTTTGTCCCCGATCGGCGGAGAATGACGCCTGACGACCCGACTTGGGCGTGGCGGCGATGGAGGCCGATGTTGAAGGAGGGGAGGGGCCGACGACTGCACTCGGCCACTTTTGCAGACCGGCTCGATGATGAGGTCGCCCCGCCGCCGAAGAGAGCCGCCATCCAGCGCGAGCTCCTCCGCCTCCTTGGGGGCCGAGGCGGCGTGGAAGCGCGGGCGGGCCGAGTCAGCCAAGCCCGGGCCAAGAGAATCAGGAGCGGCCGCCATGATTGCCAAGAAGCGGTCGCTAAAGCTAACCGCCTCCAAGGAGGTGAAGAAGCCACTTCTGGTCTCCGCGTAAGTATCTTTTTATTCTGTCTTGTTTTCTTCTCGTCCGCCCCGCCCAAGTCTTCTCATGTCCTTTTTTCTCATCGTGGCTCCCTCACTTTGGAGAGGGTCGCCGCCGCCTCCCATCATGGGGTCGGCGGAGACGCCCGCCAGCCGATCGGCGGGTTGACCTGCGCCGCCCTCGGGAGGCAACAGCCGGAATGCGCAGGAGAACCGTGTGCGAGGCGGCCGCCCGTCGAGAGAAGGCGGCGGCCGAAGGCGGTCGGTTGCCGCAGCAGCAACAAGAAGGCAAGCCGGAGGCCACGCGCCTTCAATCGGGCGCTGCTTGTCACTCCGCTGAGCTCAGCGCCACCACCGCCGGAGTTCACGGGCAGTCGGAGGGAATTGGTGGTGAGGTCCCGTCCACGGAGGAAGGAAGGCGAGGTCTCTTCGCTGGGCGCTGCCGCGCCACCTCTGCCGCCTCCGCCAGCGATCGAGGTCGCTGAGGTAAACAGCCGGCGGACCCACCGTGCAGCCGCCGACCGACGACGAAGTCGTGGGCGCAAGCTGCTTCTTCAAGTCGCCTCGCCACGGCTCGGCTGCCTCTTGAGAAGGCGGACTTTCGGCCAGCTTCCTTGGAGACCGGCGCCGCCGGCTCGGCTATCCCGGACGCTGGCGACAAGCGCCTGCTGGAGGTGGGTGCAAGGAGGCGATGCGGGCTGCTGAACACGGCGCTCTGGACGTCAAGCGAAGCTGCGGGCGGCGTCGCCCTCGAGAACCTTTCAGTATGCACTTTACGCCGCGATCCGCCGTCGGGTAAGTTTTATTTCGAATTTTTCTTTTGATCTTCTTCGGCTACCGCGGCGCACCGGGTGTAGTCCCCGAAGTTTGGGTCGGTCAGCTGAAAGCAAAGCGGTCCGGAACTTTATTTGCTTACTTCCAAGTTTTTATCCGTGTCTGGAATCCTTATTACAGGAATATCACAACCTCCGCGCTACCGCCTTCAACCGCAACGTTGAAGAGCTGAACAAGCGGGCTGCTGACCTGGCAAGGAGCCATGGTGAGTTTTCTTCTTCGCGGGGGCGCGCTTGTGCACCCGCGGGCTTTAGTCCCCGAGATTCGGGCCGACTGTTGCGCAGTCGGGCCGGATCTTCCTGGCGACCATATTAATCGGCGACTTCGTCCTTCTTCTTTTTTGTTCTTCGAATCCAACGCCGCTCTGCGGGGCAGCTGGTACGGCCGCGATCGGGCCGGATCTTCTGGCGACCATATTAACAGCGACTTACGCGTCCTTCTTCTTTTTTTCTTCTTCGGATCCAACGCCGCTCATGCGAGGCAGCTGGTACGGCCGAGACCGCCTTATGCCGCCAAAGAGGAGGAGGCGGCAACTCACCATGAGCGACCTGCTGGCCACGCACCGGGCGGAGCGAAGGAGCTGCTCAAAGGCGGCGGGCTGAGGCGGAGAAGAAAGAGGCCGCCCTCCTGGCCGATTTTCAGAGCGAAGCGCCCGCCTAGACCGGCAGAGAG